>JADMNL010000023.1:580757500-581450000 GCA_016271365.2 Neoceratodus forsteri
CTTTGTCTCCCTATCTTTTTGCCCTATTTATAGAACCACTGGCAGCTCTCCTTCGAAACTCTCCTATAGTAGAGGGAACCCCGATTGGCCAAAGGGAATATAAAATAGGATTGTTTGCGGATGACATAATGCTGACCGTGTTGTCCCTCCACAATCAATCCCGTCTACTTGGAACATTTTATCTCTGTTTGAAAAATTGGCGGATTTCAAACTAAACATAAGTAAAACATAAATTCTATCCTTCAATTATCTCCCCTCTCCCCAGATAAAAAAAGACCTTCCCACTTAAATGGCGATCAACTAAAATAAAGTACTTAGGCATCCACCTTCCTTCTGATCCCGGGGTCTTGGAACTCACTAATTACGAACCATTAACCCTCCAGATACAGGCTGATGTAAACAGATGGTCTCCAGTGTGTATCTCCCTGCACCAAAAAATATCAGTAATCCGTACCAATGTCCTCCCCTGGCTTCTCTATCTGTTTCAGACCATCCCTTGCTTCCCCTCTAAGTTCTACTTTACCTCTTGGAATAAAATCGTTCAGAACTTTATATGGGGGAAAATCATCCCAGAGTCAGACTACTCATTCTAAAACTATCACTAGCGCAAGGTGGTTTGAACCTCCCAGACTTCTACTTATAAGCTCAAGCAGCATTCTTAAGAACTTTAGTACTATGGCTCACTGATTCATATATTTCCCCTTGGAAATCTATAGAATTTCATATCAATGACTTACATGATATAAAAAAGATTCTGTTTTCCTCTGACAATAGATCCCTTAACCCATCAGCATTAACAGAAATAACGGCTCAAACACACAAGCTATGGAAACAGACAAGAAAAGCAGGCCCTGCCCAAAAAGTATACGAATACTGTAAGCTAATATCGCAAGATGATAAATTTACCCCAAACTACATGGACCAAACCTTTACACGTTGGCGGGATATAGGTCTAGCACATATATACCAGTTCTTGCCTATGGAGGGAATTATCCCTTTTGACAGACTGCAAATTTCAATTCCCCTTAAGAACTCCGATTGTTTTAGATATTTTCAGATTCGTAACCATATCCTCTGTAATAATATAATAACCCCCAGATTACCTACCCCCACTCCTGAATTTCTCAAGTTGTTTACTGATGCAAACAAGGGAAATTTGGGCACCCAATTAATAGGCCTTATTCATAGAGAGCTTCGGACTGGCCTCCTTATATCTACAACACCCATATTAGCCTCCTGGAATAAAGACTTGCAAACATGTATCTCCCCCGAATTATGGTCAAGGTCGGCTCTAACTGAGATAAAATCTACTCCATTCCCTTACTGGAGAGAGTTTTCTTAGAAATGTCGATCTAGATACTTCAGAGTTCCATCAATACTAATGAAATATCTCCCAGAGAAATATGGGAAATGTTGGAGGAGGTGTGGATGCAATTGAGCCATGCGAGGACATGTTTTTTGGTCCTGCCCACTTCTCATGCCCTTTTGGCTAACCTTTCAGAACGAGTTAACTATAATTTTCTCTGAATCAGTGGAACTTACTGTAGAACAGTTCCTTATAGGGGTTTTTCCGGACCATGCCCCCCCCCCTGGGAGAAAACCCTGCTTCTGATTTGTTTCATAGCAGCCAAGAAGGCAATTACTAGATGCTGGATGAGAACCCAGATCCCAACTATCCCGAATTGGAGGCAAATAATGTCCGAAATTTATATAACCGAGACCTTCAATGTTGAACATCGAGGGGAATCCACCTCATGAATGCTGAAATGAGAGAGGTGGACCCAATATGTATCCTCACAACACCTTGATCTGAGTGTATAAATCATAAACTAAATACGGGGGGAAGGGGGGAGGAAATAATAGTAAGATTACAAAGTCGTACTATCCCCGAGAGTAATTAACCTGAGGCTTCATCTACAAGTAAATCTACTTACCTCTGTATATAACAATAATCCGAAAACGCACTTTATAAATGTCAAAAACTACACTTTATTCAGATGATCTGTTATAGATCATTCAAATTGTCCATTGTGTATCTATGTGGAGAAAACAATAAAAGGAAATAAAAAAAAGAAATGAGTCTCTTTGCAGATGACTCAAAACTGGGGGCAGCGGTGGATGGGGAGGAGGGGAAAGTGGCCCTACAGCGGGACGTAGAGGCTCTGGAAAGGTGGTCTAGAAAGTGGAAGCTGAGGTTCAATGCAGGGAAATGCAAGGTACTGCACCTGGGAGCCAGAAACCGGGCCAAGTGTACACCCTGGGAGGGGGGAGGCTACAAGTCTCGATGTCTGAGAGGGACCTGGGGGTGGTGGTGGATGTCGGGATGAACAACTCAGAAACTTATAGAAGGGCAGTGGCCAAGGCCAACAGGATGCTGGGATGCATCGCTAGGGGGATCACCTCCAGAAGGAGGGAAATGATACTCCCTCTGTATAACTGCTTGGTGAGGCCACACCTAGAATAGTGTGTGCAATTTTGGAGGCCACACTTAAAGAGGGACATTGAACTCCTGGAGAGGGTCCAGAGGAGGGCAACCAAAATGATCAGGGGCTTGGGGGACAGGACCTATGGGGAGAGGTACACATTGGAAGAGAGAAGGGACCGGGGGACATGATAGAGGTCTTCAGGTACATGAAGGGGTAAATAGGGGAGGAGCAGTCAGGGTGCTCCGAAGGAAGGAGGCGGCAACTAGAGGGCATGGGTGGAAGCTGGA
Organism: Neoceratodus forsteri; assembly: GCA_016271365.2. Taxonomy (NCBI): domain Eukaryota; kingdom Metazoa; phylum Chordata; order Ceratodontiformes; family Ceratodontidae; genus Neoceratodus; species Neoceratodus forsteri. The sequence continues at coordinate 580,760,214 of JADMNL010000023.1, forward strand.
GGGGCAGGGAGATTCAGGGGAGAAAGGAGGAGGTGCTACTTCACTGAGAGGGCGGTGGAGCCATGGAATGCGCTGCCCAGGGGGCTGGTGGAGGCAGAGATGGTGGAGGGGTTCAAGAGGCTGTGGGATAGGTACAGGGGAAGGGTTCTGGAAGCAAAGTCCAGTGCAGTGAGAATATCTGGGACTAGGAAGGGAGAAGCCAGAGAGGGGAGGGGGCCAACAAGGTCAGCTCCCAGGGTGGGAGATGACCACATGAGCAGACATGAAAGACCATTAGGCATATTCTGCTGGCATTTTAGTATGTTAGTAACTTGGCCTCTGGCCTTGTGCCTCACCGTGCCCCTGGCCATACATTAGAAATATCTGATACACACACCCTCATGTCTTATTGCTTACTTATAAAACAGATTGGACATTTCCTGCTTCCTGATTGGCAAAATCCATTTTGAGACCCATATGTTAATTTCCCAGAAATGCATAGGTTGTAACAAGTTCAGGAATTTGGAATTTGTGCCAGTCACATGCAGAATTCATGAGCCACTTCACTCATCACAGACTGCCATTACAAACATGAATGCCACCTTTACTCACTGAAAACTGCCAACAAGACTCCAAAAAATAAAGCTCATTAATAAAAAAAAAAATTCTTTCCTCTCATGATGGAGGTCCCAGAGGACTATACTTAGCCCCAGGAAAATAGCGGGAACAGCAAACATATAATCAGAGATTATAAAAACTCTGACATGTACTGCAGGCTATTGAATCCCCACCCCCATGCTGCAGCCCTCCTCTGATGTCAACTGCAGAGGATTCTGGGATTTTTAGTTACCAAAAATGTCCACTTGCAAGTCAACAGAAATCAGTCTGATGCAACCTACTGTACTGCAATAAACAGTAAGTAAAAAAAAAAAAAAATTTTTGCACACAAAGTACAAATTGGGACTTGCCCAGGCACTTGCATGTGGGGCTCTTGGTCCTGATTTCCTAGTTTGTTTGCTACTGCTCATCCCTGCACCTGAAGATACCAAACGCAAGAGTATGGAGAGCAGATATCAAAAGTCTGTTGCAAGGTCATTTGGGGTTCTGTGCAAACTCAATAGGCATGCGTGCATGTGGCCACTGTCACGAACCCACTCCTGAGGGTCAGGTCCACTGAGCTCACAGTGCCCACCCTTAAGTGCAATCCGTGACGGAGGGGGAAATGGGATATCCCCTTCGTGTCCTTCTATCGTGCTCGCTGAGTTCACAACTGAACACTTGCCACAAAGTCCCAGGGTCCCCTCTTTACTCTGGATCAGGGTACAATATTAGTCTTGAATCTTGTAGCCAAATATGAACTCTTCTTGGTTGTTACAGAAAGGAGAAAGATCCAGGCATAACAACCGCTTTGGGGTAGTATTGTAACCCTGATTCAGCCTTCTCCCATAAGGCGTGCAATAACCTGGTACAAATCCCCACAGACACTTCCTTGAGACTTTGGTATTCCCCCTATCTTTACCCAGACTTTCCATTTTCAGACCCTTGTTCAATTTGGTAGCTTATTATGGCACCCCTTAGCAATAACAGTTTAGTCACAAACTATTACTGAACATCCCACAATCACACACACACACAGTATGGAAATCTCACTCGGGCAGGTTTCTTAAACAAAACAAACGTCTTTACTAAATAATTAAATAATTATCATACATTACAACAAAAAGGTTTGGAAAATGTTGGTCACTGAATAACAGAAATAAAAGTGGATATGTACAAAAAACCCGCACCTTAACAGTTATCTAAAGTTCTACCTTAAATTCGTAATGAAATGAAAACCAGAAAAATAAATGGTTTTTCAAAGGTTTCAGTCCTTCCTGTAGCAATCTTGCTTCTTGTGTGTCTGCTGGCAGTTGTTCTCTTGTGGTCAGGAGAGTGTTCAAAAGCAAAGTGTCCTCAGAATGCTTTGTGGAGGGTCTTAAATTCCTGTGGTCCAAGGCAGCCTGTAAGTTTTGGTCTGGTCCTAACTTTTAGGCCAGTAGATATCACTCTTGTGCTTCCCAAAAAAACTCTTATTAAGGGACTCGTACCTTTATTAGTCAGACTCTCTTACAGTTGCAATATCCTGCCAGCTAACCAATGTAATTATACCATAACAGTTTCCTGGAATCTAGCACTGTCCTTTGAAGTGTAAAGTTTGTTTGTTTTTTTTTTTATGACAGGGCTAGCTGTTAATATCTCCTGAGTTTATAACCCTTTTTCTCTTTAATAGCCACCCCAGTGCTGTCTTCTGAAACATCCTGGCTTTTTAAGTGACAGTTTTTATTACAGGTGATAGATTTAGGACCTCTGTGTTGGTTAGTGGGGAAGACTCTTTTGAAATGCAATTTCCAACTTCCCTGGGAAAACCAGTTTCTCTTAGGTCACAGGGAATTTGCAGACCTTTGGGAAAAAAAAAAGACAATCCATTCCCTTGTTCCATATGACCCTTTTATCCATTATTCCTTGTGGCATTTTAAATATACACAAAATATAACAGAATATAATACCATATATGTGTACATCTGACTGGCAGTAGCATAGCTCATCACATCCCTCACTCCTAGACTGAATTTGTGGGAACACGCCCCCTACTGCATGGTAAGGTTTTCACAAATTCTGTTACTGTTCTAACTGGTGAAATAGATCATCAGCGTTGGCATTGGCTGATTCAGCCCTGTGGGTAATTGTCATATTGTAGGGCTGTACTCCACCTTAAGAGATGACCATTTGTTTTACCCATCTGATTTAGCCACACCAGGTGGTTATGATCAGTCTGTACCTCGAAGCTCCTCCTGTAGAGGTACAGCCCTAATTTCTTAAGGGTCCATACCAGCGCAGGGCATTCCTTTTCCACTATGTAATATGCCAGCTCCCAGGGAAATAACTTTTTGCTAAGGTACACTATTGAGTCATCTTCTGCCTGATTAGAGGTCTGACTGAGAACTGCTCCAATCCCCACATCTGAGGAATCTGTCTGTACAACAAACTGCCTATTGTAACCTGGACTGGCTAACACAGGGGCACTGCACAGTGCCTCCTTTAGCCATACATAAGCTCATTCACAGGCTGGCTCCCAGTCTACCTTTTTGGGCTTTCTTTTCTTTAGCAGGCAGATAGGGAGAGCTGCCAAGGAGCTGTAATTTGGAACAAACTTTCCATAGTACCCTGCGGTCCCTAGGAACCTCCTACCCTGCTTCTGGGTTTCAGGCATAGACCACACCTCTATTGCCTCAATCTTTGTTTTATTAGGGTGAAGCTGCCCCTGCCCCACTACATGGCCTAGGTATGCCACCTCCACCAGAGCCACCTGGCACTTTTTAGATTTGACAGCCCTGCCCTCTGTATCTTGCCCAACACTTCCTTCAGGTGGGACAGGTGTTCCTTCCAACTGGTACTGAAGATGGCAATATCATCCAGATACGCTACTGCTTACTCTTCAGTACCATTTAACACCTAGTTGACCAACTTTTGGAAGGCATTACCCAGAACTCTAATAACCCTGTTGGAGTGATGAAGGCCAACCATTCTCTAGCTCTGGTGGTTAACTCCACCTGCCAATACCCTTTCATCAAGTCATTTGTGGTGAGTCATGTCACCACACCCAACTTGTCTAGTAGTTTATCCATCCATGGTATTGAGTGGATGTCAGACTTCCTGACTGCATTGAGTCCATGATAGTCCACACAAACATGAGTAGATCCATCTGGCTTGGAAACTAGAACTACGAGTGAGGCTCAGGGACTGTGGAATTTCTGGATTACCCCTAAATCCAGCATTTCCTTCACCTCCCTCCTAATGTCCTTTAGGATGGCCTCAGACCCCCGGTAGGCTGTCCACCGTATGGGTGCTTGCATCCCCGTGTCTACATCATGTGTCGCTAAGGGGGTTCCTCCAGGCTTGGCCATAAAGAAAAGGGCAAAGTCCTCTTAAAAGCTTTCTCACTTCCTGGTACTGTTCCAGGGTCAACTGGGGTGATAGTTTGTCTCCACAGAGGACTCTTGCTTGCATTCTTCCAGCAAGTCCAGTAGGGGGTCTTCTTAATCCATCCCCTCCCCAGGACTGCACACTACAAATACCATGTCAGCCCTATTTACATATGGCTTCATCATGTTGACATGGTACAGCCTATGGGTAAGTCTCCTGTCAGGCAGTTCTGCAATATAGTTCATGTCCCTGACCTGTCGGATTATCTTGTATGGTCCCATCCACTCGGCCTCAAGTTTGTCCTTTTGGACTGGGATTAGGCAGTTCCAGAAAAGGGATGATAGTGCACTACACCCGCTGCACGAGGGTGCCCTAATGGGACTGCCAGTCCCTAATTAACATACAGCTACCAAAATTAGGCACACCAGAAAATAATGCAGTTCCAAACTCGTAGATGCAGTTCATGATGAAGCCTAATTGAGTAGGCGACATGCTGGGATGGACCCCCAACTGAGGTGAATAACGAAGCATTTGTTAAATTAAAAACTTTTTAACTGCATGTACGAGTTTAGAACTGCATTATTTTCTGGTGTGCCTAATTTTGGTAGCTAGACTGGGATTAGGACCATGACTTCCTGACCTGTGCTCCATGAGTGAGCTCTGGCTCCACAGTTGTACCAAATGTTTTGCTTCTGTTGGGCAACTGATGAGTTGCTTTGGGCCACCCCCATAAGTCCCTTCAGTGTCTCTGTAATCCTAAGGACATACTCCACTATGAGAGTTCCCTGGGTGGCGTGCTTGCCTTCCTAGGCTTCCAGAATCAAGTCTAGGGGTCCAGGCACCCTATGTCCATATAAGAGTTCGAAAGGGGAGAACCCTGTTGACTCTTGAGGCACCTCCCTGTATGCAAACAGGTGTGGAAGGTATTTCTCCCAGTCCCTCCCATGCTGTTCAGCAAACGCTTGGAGCATCGATTTTAGTAGGGTACCATTAATCCTTTCCACAAGCCCATTGGCTTGTGGGTGATGAGTCATGCGCCTCAGCACCACCGCACATGAGGTTCACTGCACTCAGTTCAGGCATGTGGTGTGAAGACTACCTCTAGGTTAGCTAGCTCTTTCTAAGGGTCAAACAGTGGTTGGAGTCGGGTGCCATTCCAGGGTCAGTAGAAGTCCTGAGCACATGATAGAGCTTCTGAGGTGAGACGGCACCTCCCGGAAAGCCCTAGGTGCTCTCGATCCAGCTAGACAGAAAAAGGTCCAAGGACCCTCAAGCAGGTCATAGGAAAAGTGACTCAAGAGACAGATACAGCACTTCTGGGGACAGGTATGCAGTGTAGCTCAGGCTAGGGTACCTAATTATATCCTGTCCCAGTTGTTGAAGGAGGTAGATTCCCTTGTCCACTGCAGCAAGGAGCCACAGTAAGTCAAAGGTTGGTGAAGACTCCTCCTACCAAATGACTGACGTCCCTATCTAGTGACAGTCCACAGAGTCCAAAAATGGAAGAACTGACAGTAGCGAACAATATATACATTAATTTCTAACACCTACTTCCCAATTAATGAGGTTATAATATACATATTTATAGAAACAGTCTACATAGACAAATGATTCCTGTCTGCCTATTAATAAATAGTTGCTACTGTAGAGTCTTAGCTAGGCAAAACACTTTGGCACCAGAACCTGAGTACAGCACTATGGGGAATACAACATGGAGACAATGTTTTTGTGGGCAACATGGATGGGCCTGTCAGTGGAGACACCAGGTGGGTCTTAGTGTAACTTAATGATCGGCTTGAGCTAATCTCCAGAGTGTCTGGGTCAAACTACTTCTACACAAGAATTTGTCAGAAAGCTTGCAGTCTATCAAATCTGCCCAATGTGGAGCCTGTACAGTCTTCTTTACATGTCACTCTGCCCCCTCCCCTGAAACTCTTATCCACCCCTTAACTTTATCCCACCCCATCTTGAGGCCATCAACAGTTTTCTTGCTTACCACCTCTTCTGGTAGCTTGTTCCACCCATCCACAATTCATGCAATGCATTCTGGCCTCCTTCTGGAACTTACCTCTAGTTGGTTTGTAACTGTGTCCCCTCATGTTTTTTTTTTCCCACTGGTCTTGTAAAGTTCACCAAGGTCCACCTTGTTAATACCCTTGTTAGTACTTAAAGGTCACAATCCTGTTCCCTTATGTCCTCCAGTGAGCATTTGGGTTCTCCAGCCTCTGTTGTATGAGAGACCCTGCTGCTCCCAAATCATTTTAGTAGATACATAGACACTGCTGGCAGATAAGGGCCTATGGCCCACCTAGTCTGACCATTTGAGCTTGTAAATTCACTTTATGTTTTCCTAGAAGTCTGTTGCCCCTGACCTCCAGAATTCCTTTATGTCTATCCCATGCATTCTTAAACCCCATGATCATTTCAGCCCCCACCACTTCCTCTGGCAGGGCGTTCCACTTGGTAGCCTGTGACATGCGTGACTGCAATTGAGTGAACTACAAAATGGTGACTCATGTCATGGGGACTATCGACGAGGTAGGGTGACTGGATGGGGTGGGTTCGTGCATGTAGTGACAGGATGTTGTTACATGTACACGAGGGGGTGGGAGCGAGCATGCTTAGCGAAGGCCGGGAGGGGTTTTGAGGGGTAGTGCTGCAGTGGGCTGCTGAGCTGGCGTGGTGGGTGGGTTCGCAGCTTGGGTGGACAGGGTGCTGGGTTTGGGTCCGGCGCAGGTACTTCTTTGTTGTACCCAGCCCAAATTTTTTTTTTTTTTTTGGTCTTTGGCACCCCCTGGAGTTGGTGTCCTATGAGGGGGGGTGCTGGGGAGCATAAACATTCAAATGTAAGTCCTCAGCACCATTTTGTTGTGTGCTGGGAGTTACAGCACCAAATTGATTTTTGGTGCTGTGACTTCACCGTTTTGACATAGAACCTCCAACTTGTCCACCACCCATTCTGTGAAGAAATTCTTCTTCACGTTTCCTCTGAATTGCCCTCCCTCCAACTTCATCCCATGCCCTCTAGTCCTGGAACATCTTTTTCGCTGGAAAATGGTGTATTCCTGCACCCTGTTCTGCCTCCAGCTGTTTAATGTCCTTTTGTAATAGAGGTTCCAGCACTGTATGCATTAATTCAGGTGTATTTTCACCATGGATCTGTACAGAAGTGGTATAATCTCAATCTCATTTCTTTGCTAGTGAACCCTTTGCCTGTACAACTTAGCATCCAGTTTTCCTATGCCACTGCTGACTGCATTGTGAAGAGGGCTTATGTTTATTAGTAAATTGCAGTCTCCAGGCCTTTCTCCTCTTTGGACACAGTCATGATCACTCCATCCAGCTTGTATGCCACCCCAGGAGTCTTTCTCCCAGTGTGCATGACTTTGTGTTTCTTTGTATTGAGCCCCAGTTGCCAGATTCCAAACCATGTCTCAAGCCTCTCTAGGTCTTCCCTCAAGTCCCCATCTTTCTCAGGAAGTGGCTGATAAAGTCCAAACTCCAGAGATGGAACACTGTGAATGTCATTGTTTTTTTTTTTTTTTACTGGTACAAACAGTGCTGCTTCTTGGTTCCAAAAGGGAGGACTTATATTGGCATCTAACTACACAGGTGGATGCCCAGACGATTGTGACTGAACTGCTGCATTCCAGTGTTAACAAAGTGGAAACCTGTGGCCCTTTGAACATTTGAGGCCAAAACACCACATCAGCATCCTCCTTAGCTGAGCTGTACACATTCAATGTCTAGACGATTGAAACACCCTAAAATGATGTGGCAGAATGGAATGCAGCAGTGTCAGGGAGCATTATGTGACTTCAGGTCTTTGGTCTCCTTTGGACAAGACACTCCATCTCCATTTCTGTCTCTGGGATCATCTGTCCAGTGGGGAAGAGGTTGTTACGTCATATTGTTTTAGCCAATGTACTCCTTTGCCAGATATGGTATATAGGTAAATCAGCCAGTTGCTGTAGAGCAGTATAAAGCTATGGAGCCCAACAACAAGTAATGTTATGTTTTCTCTGAGACCAAGGTTTCGCAGAAGTATTCTTTCCCCGGTTATAGTACTTGTACTTTCAGAATATACTTTTTTGTCAGCAGAGTTGCTTTTGCTAGCAACCTCTGAGGCTAGATAACAGGCTGTTATTGCTAACATTAGGTATATGCCAGCTAGGTTTCTGTGAGATGCTCCATCAGAGTAAGCTGAAGCAAACACCGTTAAGCAAGTATGTTTTTCTCAAACATCAAATAAAATGATGAGAACTTTATAAAATAATTTCTGATACAGTTGTAAACATGTACAGGAATGCTGACATTTTGGCTCCACTTATTTTTTTGTGCTGTATCCAGGGTACCCAACATATTTTGCAAAGCTCTGTTAACGTGTTCAGTTGAGGATCTGCCATGGATGTTATGGGGTAGTCTGTGACTGTTTGTTTCTATATGAAGATAAAAACTCTTTGACAGCTTTACAAATCAGGACATTGGTCAAAGTGCATGAGCTGTAGTACTCATATTGGTCAGTGTATCACTGTCAAACCTTGACAACAGTGCTGGCCATCAGGTAGGCACATGCATAAGAGATGTAATAATCTGTGATAACTAAATGTTGTCCACTTTCTTGTTATCGGGTTCTGGTGATAAAAGTCCATACACACCAATTCCATGGATCCTAGTGGTGATATTCACAAGTGCAGCTGCCCTCTGAGGCAAGGGTATCCCTGGATACAATGAGCACAAGCTTTGCCCTGTTATTCCATTGCCATTTGTGGTCCATAGAAATGAGCTGGCAGTAAGTCCAAAGTGCAGTCAAATACATGATGACTAGGGATGTAAGTTTGTCATGGATGAGGTTTTAATGACTCTTTGTTTGTTCTTGAAATCATTAGTAAACAGTAGTAAATGTTGTGGCACTGTCATCATTGCTACATTCTGATGACGCTAGTGAAAGTCATGACTAAAGATCAAATATCATGGAATCAATGACGTGTATGACTGCCATGACAAACTTACATCCCTAATGATGACCCATCTCATCCTACAGGGATTTTATGGCAGCTTTTCTGTACTTCCATGGAAGGACCAGTTGCTTGCAAGGAAAAGGAGTGTGGTCTTGCACCATTCTGATGAGGAGTCCAGCTTTCAACAACAGCTTGTTCTACTTCCAGAGAAGAGAAACATCAGGATGGGTATGATGTACTTGGCTTGTGGTATGTCCCTTCTGCAGGGCAAGAGTTACTTCACAGAGACCACGTTTAGTGCACTGGGCCCATTTCAGTTCAGCATGGCTCTGGGCTGGCAAGGCAAAGATGTGAGGTGCATGTCAGTAACTTTCATGTAAGCTTCTTCGATGGCATCTGGAAAGGCTCCTAGTATTTCAATTGCTTGACTGTAGTTAGCCAGTGTGATCCTTTCCTCTGGAGCAAATTTCAAGCACATTGCTTTTACCATGGCAGGAGCCACACAGGCCCATTGGTATTCTTGAGAACGATGAGGTAAGTGAAGCACTGCGTCAGCATCAGTGTGGTTCAACCCTGACTGATACTCAAAGGTGCAATCATATACTTGGGCTGGGCAGACAACCATCGGTGCCCTGCGGCATCTGTTGTTGCCAATTATGTTGATATAGGTGAGTGGACTGCCAGTTTTTGTTGTGAGCTTTCTCCATACAGGTAATTGCTGGTCGATGACAGCCCATTTCAATGAAAAACTCCCAACATGCACTGGATTATTATTTTCTGAAGATGTCAAACTGCCAGATTCCGGACCTGCTAGTGGAGGCAACAGGCTGTAGACCCTCTGGGTGATTAAAAAAACACCAATTCCACTCGTGATGGTGAAAGAGTGTAGAAAGTACAACTTGGTGGGATCTGCAAAAGCTAACACAGGCACTTTGCTTAGTTGCTTGATTATTTCTTTGAATGTATTCTCACAGTTCTGGTTCCATTGGGCACCAAAAGGTCCATCCCTCCTCACTGGTGGATTCACTTTCTGGGGTCGGTCCTTCATAGTAGTTGTCTTCTTCCAGTAGGTTGGCAGGTATTCCTGGGTGAGACTGAACATGGGGTAGACAATGTTAGAAAAGTCCTTACAAATGGGTAATATCCATAGAACCCCAAAATGACTATAAGGTCTTCAGGTTATGGGGTTGAAGCCAGGTAGCAAGAGCCTAAACCTTGGAGTGATCTGTCTAGCCTCCTTCTATTGGCATAATGTGCCCTACATATTTTACTGAAGACTGGCACATAGCAGTGGAAACTTTCAGCTGTATTCCTTAAGCTGGTCCAAGACTTCCATCAGGTGAGACTTAATGGTCTTTAAACATCTTACTAACAGCAGTGAGGTCATCTAAATAACTAACTTCTCGAGCAGGTTAATATCTCCTCCATCAGCCACTGTAGGTATCTGGCACTCTGGATATGCCCTGTGTCATCCATTCGACTGGTAATCTCTTAAGGCAGATAAAAGCTGTCTTTTACTTGTCCTCCTAAGTCATCAGGATCTGATGGTTTCTGCTGTGGAGGTCCAAAACTGAAAACCACTTGCTCCCAGTCCTCTACTCTTAGCATGCTGTAATGGTCTGGTACAGTACATTTGTTCAGAGTCCAGTAGTTGATACACAAGTCTGACACAGTACATTTGTTTGGAGTCCAGTAGTTGGTGCACAAGTCTGACACAGTACATTTGTTTGGAGTCCAGTAGTTGATACACATCAGTACTGTACTGTTCCACTCCTTTTCCTCACTATCACAGTTTGTGAGGCATACGATCTCAGATTCAGTTATGATTCCAGCTGCTAACAGCTCTTGCAGATGGTGTTTGATATCTTCCACACTCGCTGCTGCCAGTCATCTTGACATTTCATGGCATGGACAGTTGTTGTTGAAACAGATGTGATGGTATTCTCTGCTGATGTGTCCCACATCTAGTTCACTTGTTTTATTGAGCTTCTGGGTCAGACTGCACTGATGCGGATCAGGTATGAGGGTGTCTCCATAATCAAGAGATTGTGGATTAATCTTAGAGGCCATAGATGAATCAGGCATTGCACTATTTATAGTATCCACTCTGATCACGGGGACCAATGCTGTTCCTTTCCACACAGTCACTACCTTCTCTGTCTCATTTTTTCTTCTGTAAAATATATTTTTTGAGTTTTCAAACAATCCATTCCATTGCGATGCAGAACACAGTACATATTTTCAGTACATCAAAAATAAAGCTTACATCCTTACAGGCTAGTGATTGTTCCCTTTGGTACCAGAATCTGGTGCCTCAGATATACTCCTAGGGCTTCTGCCCCATTCTGTCACCTGATTATTGCTGCATTGTTAGGCAGGGAATGCCAACCTTCAATTGCAACTAGCTTATAGTGAGAGCCATATGAATTCAAAAATGTGAGAGGTCCATTGTATTATACTGAGCTTTTTCTGGCACCATACAGGACACCAGATTTACCACCCAATGAGCTATAGTTCATTGGTAGTAGCTTATCCAGCATTGCACAAAATCATTTTTGTATTGGCTATGGCTAACTTCCTAAGCAGTGAGGTACCCAGCATCTTTCAATTTGAGTTTTAGCTACACCAAACAATAATACCAATGGAGAACTGTCTAAATAATGTTATAGCACATTTTGTAGAATAGCAGTGAGTCTGTGCTAGAACAAAATTATTTTAGGACACAGTATAACCACATTGTTAAATAGGATCTGCAGCTTATCCTCTAGGTAGGGAAATTGGCAGACTAGGTGGGCCAAGTGGTCCTTATCTGCTGTCAAAGTCTATGTCTATGTCATGTTTTTATGTTTCTTATGATGTTTGCGCAAGAATGGATGGTTCAACAGCTGGGGAAGAAGTTGCCCTGACTGTTCAAAACTTCCAGAAAGCATACAGGGTGACACCCGGGCTGTCAAGACAATCCTGATGCCCCAAGAATGGTGGTAATTGTAGCCAGTGGCGCGGCCCGAGATCTTCTGCTCGTCCTGCCAGAAGAAAACAGACCTTGCTGCATGACAACCACCCAATACGGATCTTTCCTGACTTATCCTACGCAACCCAACAAAACAATAAGCGTTTCAACGGAACAAGAGCGATGTTGAGGGAGGTGAGCATTCCGCATGGCCTAGTGTTCCCAACCCACCTACGCATCGTGCACCAAAGCAAAATCTATGCTTTTTTCAGATCCTGGAGAGGCTCAGAAATGGTGCCAGTGACATGCTGCTTCCCGACTTCGGGCAGTGCCGGAGGAAGATCCTTCATTAGATGAAGACATTCCATGATCATAGACTGGTACATTTTTGTTACGAATTGCTCCTTGTTCTGAGGAGTGAAAGGGAAGGGGGTGTTCATGCCGAAAGAAAAATTGTTTTTGTTTTCACTTGAAAAATAAATACATACTCATGTAGAGTTGGAGCAGAGACTTCAGGTTCTGTTTTCACTCCCTTATTCCCTTATACCAGGTATGAGAATCTGCTTGATTATGGCAATTCTATGCTAATAATGTTCATGTTGACAGTGTATGCTGTGGCATGCGTCCTAGCTAGTTTGTTAGCAAGATAGCATGATTTATAGGCATGCAAGGAAGTAACCCTGACATAAAGACCGCTGCTAGTTATGGTCGTAATAGTAATAGCTGCTTAATTAATGTTCTGTGGACCTTGTAGTGGAGTGACAATCAATATCTGATTAGCACTATTTAGTGCACGTTTCATAGGTTGATACATGGTGGAATTTTCCTCTTCCCCTTAGTTGGGAAGGATACTGGACTTAAAGAGACTTTGTCTATCTTTTACTAGTCACCATGTAGCTCATGGGTTTCTTATACAGCAGTTTACTTACCTGGTTTGTTTGGGAAAAAAGAAGGCCGAAGCCCATCTAGATCTTCCCCCCACACTAGAGTGGGAATAATTCACTTAACATGTTTCTTAATCAACCAATTATCAATACCCTTTTTGAATGATTCAATGTTGGTCGAATCGACCAATTCCTGGGGAGGTCTATTCCATAGTCTTGGTGCCCTAAGTGAAAAAAAATTTAATCTTAAGTTGATTTTTGCCTTTGGGACCATAAGTTGTTTAGTATGACATCTTGGAACGACACGTCTGGTAACATAGTATAGTCCACATTTATTCATTAGATCAGGAGTTTTCTGAAGCTTATGTGTTAATAGTAAATGCCCCTAATTCTTCTACTCTGAAGAGAGTGTAGACCAGTAATAGTCTTGATTTATAGGGCAGTTTAGCTAGCCTGGGGACCATCCTGGTTACATGTTTTTGAATTCTTTCTAAGCAATCAATATCAGACTTTAGGTAGGGGTTCCAAAATGGGTACCCATAGTCAATAAAGGGGCAGACACATGAGCTATAGAGAGCTATCATGCACTGTTCAGTTTTGTTTACAAAAGATCGCTGGATTTGTCTAAGTAATCCGTTGGTAGAATTAGCCACTTTGGTGCAGTGATCAGCTGATGTAAGTTTAGAATTAACTGGAACACCCAAGTCCCTTTCCACATATGTTGAATTCAGTAATGAGTTACCGATGTAATATTTATTTTTGGGATTATGAGATCCAAAATGCAAAACTACACATTTGTCAACATTAAACTCCATCAAGTTATCAGTAGCCCATTTTTCGATCAGCTGTAAGTCAGAGTTGAGAGAATCAAAATACGATTGATTATTTACAAGGCCCCCAAGCTTAGAATCATCGGTAAATTTAGACAGCCAGTTATTATTGGATATCTGCATGTCACTTATATAAATATTAAACAAAATTGGACCCAGCACTGAGCCCTGGGGGACTGCACTAGTAACTGCGCCCAAATCAGAGTACTGATTATTTAATACAACTCTCTGGGTTCTATTAGTCAACCATGCAGAAACCCAATTAACTAGTTTGTCTGAAAAGCCGAGATGATGCATTTTATCAATAAGAATACTATGGGGGACTTTATCGAAGGCCTTGCTGTAATCCAATAGGATAACATCTAGTTGATGGTTGTCATCCAGGCCCTGGCTAATATTATTATAAAATGATAGTAGGTTAGTTGTGCAGGAGTGATTGGTTCTAAACCCGTGTTGAGTAGGCTCAATAATGTTTAGTTCAGTCATTTCTTTTTCGGGAAATATTTTTATCAGTTTTTCCATTGTTTTACAAATAATTGATGTGAGACTTATTGGACAATAATTCTGAACTAATGACCTGCTACCTTTTTTATAGATTGGAGTAACAAATGCAGTTAACCAGTCTAAAGGAATTTCTGCTTTATGAAGAGATTTATTAAATATTATTTGCAAGCGGAAAGCTAGAGCCTCAGCAGTATCAATTAAAAATCTAGCGTTAATCAGGTCGGGACCTGGACTTGTAGTTTTCTTTAGATTTTTGAGAAATGAATGTATGTCAGGGGCCTTAATACTGTATGTATGGATTAATTTAGGCTGAAGTCCAGGACTTGTTTTGAGCAAATGAGGACTTCTTTTGGCAAAAACGGAACAGAAATATGAATTAAAAAGATTTACTATATCCAGATCTGACTGTATGTGACTACCATTTTGAGTTAGTGGCCCTACCTTGTGAGAATTGCATTTTTTATTATTTAAATATGAAAACAATGCTTTGTATCCATCTTTTGTGTGTGCTAACTTAAATTTTCATTTTAGCCTGTTTGATCATATATTTGAGTTTCTGTAGTGTTGTTTTGTACTCATAGTAACATAGAAACATAGAATTTGATGGCAGATAAGGACCGCTTGGCCCACCTAGTCTGCCCATTTTCCTACCTAACGGATAAGCTGCAGAACCTAGTTAACCAACAGCCTACTTCTCCTACCCCCACTAGAATTGCCTTATGTCTGTCTCATGCATTCTTGAATTCCCCACTGTTTTGACTCTACAACCTCCTCAGGAAGGCTGTTCCATGTATCCACAACCCTCTCTGTGAAGAAATACTTCCTCACATTACCTCTGAGCCATCCCCCCTCTATCTTCAAATTGTGCTCCCTTGTTTTTGCACATCTCTTTTTCTGAAAGTTGCTACCCTCTTGGACTTTGTTGATTCCCTTGAGGTATTTGAAAGTTTCTATCATGTCCCCCCTTTCCCTCCTTTCCTCGAGACTGTACATCTTTAGTTCCTTTAGTCTTTTTTCATATGTCTTCTGATGCAGACCCTGCATCATTTTGGTTGCCCTCCTCTGGACAGCCTCCACCCTGTCTATGTCTTTATGGAGATGGGTCTCCAGAACTGTACACAGTACTCCAGATGTGGTCTTACCAACTGTCTGTACAGAGGGCCAACAACTTCCTGTTTTCTACTGGTGATGCCTCTCCCTATGCATCCCAGTATCCCCCCAGCCCTCCTTACTGCCTTCTCACATTGCTGACCCACCTTTAGGTTGTCTGATATGACTACCCCCAGGTCCCTTTCCATTTTTGTTGTTGTCAGTATCTCACCCCCATTGTGTACTCTTCCCCTGAGTTTTGTTTCCAGGTGCATTACCTTGCACTTCTTTGCATTGAATCTAAGTTGCCATACATTTGACCATTCCTCCAACCTTGCCAAGTCCCTTTCTATCCTTTCCACCCCACCTTGTGTATCAACCCTGTTGCAGATCTTTGTGTCATCTGCAAAGAGACTTACTTTCCCTTCCAGTCCCTCTGCAATGTCACTTATAAAGACATTAAAAAGGACCGGCCCCAGTACTGAACCCTGCGGTACCCCACTAGTAACCCTCCTTTCTTCACTGTGGACTCCATTTACTATTACCCGCTGTGTCCTGTTGTCCAACCAGTGTTTTACCCAGGCTACCACCCGAGGATCCACTCCCAGGCTAGCTAATTTGTTTATTAATCTTTTGTGTGGGACTGTGTCAAATGCCTTGCTAAAGTCTAGGTAGGCCATGTCCACAGCCCTTCCCTGGTGCACTACTTTGGTCACCCAGTCAAAGAAATCAATTAGATTTGTCTGACATGACCTTTGCACTGTGAATCCATGCTGCCTTGGGTCCTGTGCCCCACTGGCCTTTATGTACTCAACAATTCTTTCCTTCAGAAGTGTTTCCATCATTTTCCCTACCACTGAGGTCAAACTGACCGGTCTGTAGTTTCCTGCCTCTGTCTTGCTCCCATTTTTGTGAAGGGGAATCACATCTGCCCTCCTCCAGTCCTCAGGTACCACCCCATCCTCCCATGATTTATTAAAAAGGGTAGTCAGTGGTGTTACTAATTCTTCCCTTTGTTCTTTTAAAATTCTGGGGTGAATCCCATCAGGCCCCATTGCTTTATCCACCTTCAGTTTTAAGAGTTCTTCAGAACCCTTTCTTCTGTGAAAGGACTATATCAATCCCCATCCAGAGTGCTTCTATTGACCGATTAGGTATTTCCTGCTTTTCCATTGTGAATACTGAGCAGAAGTATTTCTTCAGTATCCCTGCTTTTCACTGTCACTCTCTGCCCAACCACCTTCCTCTTTGTTCAGCCTCAGTATCCCTGTTTTAGTCTTTCTTTGCTCCCTAATGTACCTATAAAGGTTTTATCCCCTTCTAACCAAGTTGGCTGTCTTTTCCTTGGTTTGGGCCTTGCTATTCTGACTGCCTTACCCGGCTTCCTTCTGCTTTAACTGGTACAGTTCTCTGTCCTGCTCCTTCTGTGTTTCCTTATACTCCTGAATGCTGCCTTTTTCCTTACCTTCCCTGCCACTTCTTTTGAGAACCATAGTGTTTTTTTCTTTCATTTTGATTTGTTTATTTGCTTCACACAAAGACTTGTTGCCTCTGTGATAGCGGTTTTGATGTTTCCCCATTGTTGCTCCACCCCACCTTCTTGTCTGTTTGCTAGTGCTTTTCTGAGGCACTCTCCTTTTGTCAAAATCAGCCCTCCTGAAGTCCAGTACCTTCACTTTTGTGTGTTTGACTCTACAGCTAAGTTTATTGTGAACCACACTGTTTGGTGGTCGCTTGTTCCCAGATGGCTACCCACTTCAAGATCAGAGATCCTCTCTCCATCCCCATTTGAGAGTACCAGGTCTAAGATTGCTCTCTCCGAGTGGGTTCCAAAACTAGCTGTCTGAGGCATGCCTCCTGTAGGGCATCGAGTATGGTCCTGCTCTTGGAAGTGGCTGCAGTAAGGTGCTCCAGTCAACATCTGGCATATTCAGGTCCCCATCAGCAATATCTCCTTTCTCTCCATCCCAAGGATGCCCTCTATCATTTCCCTGTCCATTTCCTCCCCCTGAGACGGGGGTCTGTATACAGCCCCTGTGCGGATTGTGGAGCCATTTCCAGTCTCCAGGGTGACCCACAGTGCCTCCTCTCCTCCCTGTTTACCCTTTAGTTCTGTTGCTTTGATCCCTTCCCTTACATAGAGAGCTACTCCTCCTCCTCTTCTTCCCTCCCTGTCCCTCCTGCATATTGTGTACCCTGGTATGTTGACATCCCAGTCATGGTTCTCTCTGTACCATGTTTCTGTGACTGCCACAATATTCAGGCATCCCTCTTCCATCAAGGCCACCATTTCAGGAACCTTTTACCTAGACTACGGGCATTGGTACTCATTACCCTCCATTTTTTTATGGCTTTATTTCTTTTTGCCCCATCCCTGTCCCTACTGCCTTTGTCTTTTTCTCCATTTACCTCTGCCCTTCTCCCTATTGACTGCTCTATTTTGGTGTTTACCTCACTAATTACCCTGATTTTTAGGAGGGGGCTAGGATTTCCCTTCTCCTCTTCAGTGCCTCCCCCCTTGGCTAGTTTAAATGCTTACCACTGAAGCATTTAAACCTATCACCTAGGATCCTGGTTCCCCTCCAGGATAGATGCAGACCATCGTGCCTGTATAGGCCTGCATCCCTCCAGGTAGAGCCCTAGTCCCCGATGAAGCCAAATCCCTGAGCTCTGCACCAGCTTTTCAACCAGTCATTGAATCCCATGGTGCAGAGCCCAGCCTCATCCATGCCATAGACAGGTAGCACTTCCGAGAAAGCCATGTGTGCTACTTGTCTAAGGCCCTCCCAACTCCACAAACTCCTGTTGCACTGCTCTGATCACATTCTCAGCCAGGTCATTCGTCCCTAGGTGGATAATGACATCCAGCTCCCTCCCCCTTGCCGCTGCTCCCACGATCCTGAGGATTCATTTCCTGTCCCTCCAAGCCTTGGCACCGGGCAGGCACTTTACCTCCCTTTCCCCTCCCTCCCCCAGTTCTACCCCCCTAACAATTGAGTCCCCACCAGGAGTTGTTTCCTTCCCCTGTGGGGTCCAGGGCCACCCTCCTGTGGGTCTCCATTGTGGAGGTTCCCAGCATCCTTCTTGGTCTCCACTGCAGGTGCCTCCATAGAGGAACCATGCTTCGCCAATTCTCAATAAGAATTGCACTATTACTTTTATATTGACTACTTTTAAAAGTTTCCTGAACAATTTTTTTTTTCTTATTCATTTGCAGCCTAATTGATTTGTTCAGCCATTTTGGTATCCCGCCCTTTTTATTGTATTTATTTTTTGTCGGAACATATTTTTTCTCGAGTGAATGAATGAAATCTTTTAATAAGGTCCAAGCCTCATTTGTAGAAAGACCCTGAAAGACCTTATCCCACTGAATAGTGTTGATTTCACTATTAATACTATTAAAGTCTACACTGTCATAGTGTTTGTATGTTGACTTGTTTGGTAAACTGAAATGGGTTCCTAGCAGGTCAAACAGTATTGAATGATGGTCACTATTACCTAACGGGTCCAGAATCTGAATATTTGATAGTTTATGACTAATATTAGAAATGAGGAGATCAAGAATATTGATTCCTCTAGTAGGAGAGGAAATAAGTTGCACTAAACCATTATCTGTCAGTACTGATAGAAATTCAGAATCATGATTGCTATTTCCTGAGTGGGAGGACCAGTTTATGTGAGGCATATTGAAGTCACCCAATATTATTGCATCCTCACAACTAGTAAAGTGGGCAAGATCTTTAATCAAAGCTTTCCAATTATTTAAATCACATGAAGGAGGATTATAACAGTTGCCAATGATTATTTGTGAAAGCCCTTTGGGTTGGACTGCTACCCAGATGCTTTCAGAGTTGTTGGGGGCTAAAAGTTCAAAGGACGAAATGTCTTCTCTAATGTAGAGACAGACCCCCATCCCTTCTTATCGACTCTATTTTTGTAATAAAGTTTAAAACCTGTTATTTGTTGACTCCACTGGGAATGCGAATCCCACCAGGTTTCTGTTATTGCAATTATGGCCAAATTTAATAGTT
Organism: Neoceratodus forsteri; assembly: GCA_016271365.2. Lineage (NCBI taxonomy): Eukaryota > Metazoa > Chordata > Ceratodontiformes > Ceratodontidae > Neoceratodus > Neoceratodus forsteri. The sequence continues at coordinate 580,779,405 of JADMNL010000023.1, forward strand.
TACTTTGTGCTTCTAATTCTGATAATTTGGACATATTCAAAGAGCGAGCATTCAAGGAAAGGATTTTAAATGTTCCAGGTAACTGGGTTTTGGAATTACTTCGAGATGTGGGCTGATTCCCATTCTCCCCCTTTTTTGTTAGTTTAAATGATTGTTTATAATATTCAAAAAGGATTTACCCAACATAATGCTGCCTCTCCTACTCAGGTGCAAGCCATCCCAGCAGAATAAAGGCGATTTATCAACAAAGTTTTCCCAGTGAGTTAAACAGGGAATATTCTGACGGATGCACTATTTCCTCAGCCAGTTGTTTATTGATTTGATTTTTGCAGTTACATCCTGGGTTGCTCTGGGAACTGGCAGAATTTCTGAGAAACAAACAGTACATCCTTTGTCCACAAGCAAATTGTTAAGTGCAACAAAGTTCTGCTTCAACTTATTAGTGGGAGTGCATTGCATATTATTTATACCTGCATGGATTATGACAAAGGGATTAGAACCTGCTTTATGAAGACTGTGGGGATCCTAGCTGTAATGTCATTTATTTTGCCCCCTAAAACTAGTACGATTAGTCTTATCTAGGTTGCAAATAGTCCTATCCAGATGCTTGATAAGGGAATCACCAAGAGCAAATATCTGCTTAGGAACATCTGTAGGGGTAGGGGCCCTAAATGAATTTGAAAAAGGTGCTGAACACGGTGTTGAATTATGTATTATTTTAGTAACTGATAAATGAGGAGATAAGGTATTCTGAGAGGGAGGTACAGAAGGAGCTGAATCACTTTGGCTTTTCTGAACATCAGTATCTACCAAAAGGAGGGGGTTTTGAAATGTCTCTGTTGACATAATACCTAAAGTTATGGGTTCTAGAGGTTTAATGATACTCAGAGTGGGATGCAGTGCCAAATCATTTGAGGGAATGATTGTTCCTGGGGTACAATATTATTTAGTGATGAATATCTATTATGTAATGGTATTTGAAAAGAATGGTGGATTTGTCCCCCCCCCCACGTTTTGGTTTTACATCTGGGAACCATAGCCCAGCCTTCCACAACAGACTGGGTATGAATGTTAACAGAATCCAAGGCTATAGGTTCAGACATAGAAGCAACAGGAGTAGGATTACCAGAGATGAAGTGATCTACTGCCTCATCAACAAACTTTTCCAAACTAGTAATATCGCTATTTACTGTTGCTCCACTAAGAAGACTAGAGATTTGGTCTTGCAAGGACTTTATCAATAAACAGTTGTTACAGATTGAATCTGGGACAAGAAGTCCTAGACCAAACATAGAATAGCGATTACACTGTTTATACAAATCGTCCATCATATCAATTGACAGAAAACTACCAAGCTTGCTTTTAAATAAAAGTATGGTCTTACCCCAGTAGTCTAACATAGCAGCGTTTACTGGGAGACCCTCTGGTTCCCGCTCCACCCACTAAACACGTGTGAGGACACGCGTGTCTTTGTGCACGCCAAGCGCTCGCCCCACTCTAGCTCACCCCGCTCACTATAGGGCAGTGTTTTTTTAGTAGCCCCAACCTGGAAGTGAGACTGAGGTATCACTGAGTGCACGCTCAAGCCCTGTCCACTTCAAATTAAGTTTTAAAAAGCCCACACCTAACAAAGTGGTGTAAGACTACAAGAAAGCCTTCGTATACATAAAAGAAATGTCTGGACAGCAAGTCCCTCTTCCCGCATACACTACGGGGCTCACACAGTTATAAATGAAACACAATTATGTTCTATCAGTGTAATTAAAGTAAGTAGCAAGGCAGAAGCTGTGCAGAGCAGTGTCTCACACAGTGCTGATTACTATTATGGTAGAAAATGTCTTTTTGACACCTGGATGTAATTTTTGTTGTACCCCTCAAAGACATATCTTTTAACATTTAATGGGCTTAGTGAGTATATTAAGAGGAGTGGCGCCCTCATGATTTGAAAAAAAATGTATATCTGAAATATTAAATGTTGGTAATCAACTGTATGTTTGATGGTAAACCAATAAACATAAAGGCCAGGATATTCAAACTGCGCCAGGCTTTGGCGCAAGCCTGGGCACAGCTCAACTTGGTTGCGCAGGGATGTGGCCTGGGCGATATTCAACGGAGCTGCACTATGGCTCAGCAGCTTTGAATATCGCACCCTAGCCACCCCCACTGTGCATGGTGCAGTGGCACTGTGTCAGCGCAAGTGGCCAGAGTGGAGCATGGAGATGCGCTATCGCAAGTGCCATTGTGCCATGTACAGCACCTGCGATATTCAAAAGGGGACATGCAAATGGGGCCATAATTTATGCAAGGTGCACATGGGGCCATTTGCATGTCATTATGGCCCCATTTGCATTCCATTAGCATGCAGGTGCGCCGATCCCCGACGACTTGCGCCTGGCGCCCTGCCAGGCAGCAGCCGTCAGGGACTGACGACCCCCTGCAGCCCGATTGCGGGCATTTGTCTACAAAAAACATCCCCATCCAATATCCCTGGTGGTCCAGTGGACTGCTATGTGCCCGATCGTGGGCATCAGTATAATACACCCCCCCGTCCAATATCCCTAGTGTTCCAGTGGACCGATTGCTGCCTGATTGCGGGCATCTTTTTAAATCACCCCCTGCAATATCCTGGTGGTCCAGTGGACCGCCTCTGCCCGATCGCAGGCATCTGTAAAACATAAAAGCCCTATTACCTTGGTGGTCTAGTGTACCCCTCCCCACCCACCCACTGAGCCCACCGCCCGCTCCCCCCGTCAGCTGGCGGGCAGCAGCACCCCACCTGCCTGCCGCTTCAAAACCTGCCGACTGACGCTCGGTGGGGCTGCATGCCCATTGGGTTCACAGCGTGAGCCAATGAGCATGCATCCCATAACAGCATAGTATTATTCCAGATATGTGAATGATTCATTCACATATCTGACTGTGAGGGAGTGAGGTTGCACGCCATTGGCTCACGCCAGAACCAATGGGCGTGCAGCCCACCGAGCTGTCAGTCGGTGGCTGGGGAGGGGGTATACTTAGACCACCAGGGTAATAGGACTTTTATGTTTTACAGATGCCTGCAATCGGGCAGAGGCGTCCACTGACCACCAGGGATATTACGGGGGTGATTTAAACGGATGCCCGCGATCGGCAGCGATCGTCCACTGGACCACTAGGATATTGGGGGGTGATTTAAACAAATGCCCATGATTGGGCACCGATCAGTCCACTGGACCACCAGGGATATTGGACGGAGGGGTGTATTATACTGATGTCCGCGATCAGGCACATAGCGGTCCACTGACCTCCAGGGATGGGGGGCGGGTTTATTTAACTAGATGCCCACAATCAGGCAGCACTCAGTCCACTGGACCACCAGGGATATTGGAGGGGTTTATTTACATGGTGCCCGCGATGGGGCATGGGGCGCGCCGCCAGTGTGACAGGAATCGGGTGCCACCCACAGGTGGCAGCTGCCGTGTTGCACCCTGCAATGCGTTAGCTCACCTATGGGTGGCCATCATTTGTTCCTTTTTTTTGGCTTAACTTTGTGCAGGCTCAAGTAGGGGTTGTGCATGCATGGCTCTGCACATCCGGGCTGAATATCGGGCTGTGCAGGTTATGCATGGCACGCCTCTACCTGTGCTCTGATACATTCTGATGCGCTTCTGGTGCATCGGGATTTGTACGCGCATATTTCCCTTTGAATATCACATCAAGGACATCAGTGGGTTGTGCATGGCGACACTGTTGCGCCATGTGCAACCCTTTTAAATATCTGGGCCAAAGTATAAAAAAAAAAAGAGCGGCAGATGCTTGGAACAGCCTTCCCACAGTGTGGTGAGGGCAAAAACAGTGGAGAAATTTAAAAATGCATGGGATAGGCATAAAGGAACCCTAGAGGAAGGAAAGAAAGGGGAAGCTGCTGATCATCTACAGTCCACAGCGTAAGGAATAGCTAGGAAAAATTAGCAGACTAGATGGCCAGGCAGTCCTTATCTGCTGACAGATTATTTGCATCTATGAATGAGTAGAAGGGAGACTAACCTTTGTGATGCAGCATGCTATACAATGGTCGCTATAGGCATAAGGTAAAATAACAGCAGCAACTATACAATGAGACTGGAAGGAAGGGACCCATTCCTGCAGAGAGTGGTTCGACGAGTCAGAATTGAGTCAAGTGGGCTCATTAATAAGTTGCGAGAGGTTTAAGGACTTAGTATTTTGAGTAGTAGACCTGCTGGCTGAGAGAGCCAATTAGTATTAAAATCCCAAGAAGAATACATTTGCCTAAAGGGACTGAAAGGACAAAAGAAAACAGTGTCACTCAGCACAGAAGAAGAAAATTGTGGAGGTATAGACAGCCCCAATAAAAGATGGGCAGGTAGTTGGGAAAAGTGAGCTTTACCAGAAGGAGTTCATGACAGGAGGGAACAGAGTTGCAGAGAAAAGAGCAAGTGAGATCTCAAGGGACATACAGAGCAGCACCACCCCCAGGTTTGTGATGATCTTGACAGAAGAGATTGTAGTTAGAGATGGTTAGGTTAGAGATTGGGATTCTGGAGGAGTGCCAAGATTCGGTTATACAGTGAATGTCAGGTGAGTGCTGGGTAATCCACACTCTTAGGAGGTCAACTTTAGGTAACGAGCTGCAAATATTAAAGTGGAAAATGCTTAGACCTTGAGGGAGATAGTGTGTGGAGGAGACAGGGGAGTCAGGGCCAAGGTTAAGCTCGATATCCACAGCCAGGAGGAGGAAGAGGATACAGAGCAGGATGGCAGGAATTAGGATTGTGTGTCCAGTGAGCAGGAGTGACAGAAGTAGAGGGAAGAAAGAAGGGAGAAAGGACCCTGTATAGGAACTTAAGGTTAAGGTAAGGAGAAGAGAGGAGGCCAGGGTGTATGAATGGGTAAGAGGGGGTTGGTGGGAGGGGAGTGTAGGGTGCAGGAGGGTGTGGAGGCGAGGAAGGAATAAGGAGGAGGAGGAGGAAGCATAGTAGTACTGTGGGTCCATGACTGGCAAGAGAATGGAGCCCCCATACATGTATACATGCCAGCTAAGATAATCTTTACACAGTTAGGCAGCCCCCCTTCCCCAATTCCATTTCCTTCTCCATAGAGTACCTGCAGCCCCATTTCTGACCTCACATCATAATTATGCTATTTTCAGGCTGCAGCGCTCCATGATCTTCTGGCTCGTACACGGAAGTTATGAGCCAGGCTTTATGAGGGAAATATCTTTAAAACCATGGTGTTGAAATCAGGTTGGAGCTTGGATCTCAACTCAGCTGTAGAGGATCCAGAGACAAATAGGGCCGTGTCTTCTGCATACATGTGGATGGATGAAGATGAGCAGGTAGATGAGAGGTCATTAAAAGATGAAGAACAGGAGGGCTAACATGGAGCACTGAGGGATCCCAGTGGTTATGGGGAAGGGAAGGGTATATGCCTTCAAGTTTCACAGACTGTGATCTACCTGAGAGGTATGAGTCAAACCAATTTGTAGCCAGGACTGAGAGGCCTGCTGATCTCAGTTTATGCAGTAGGAGGGGATGGGAGACAGTGTCAAAAGCTTTTGCTTAATCGACAAAGCTGGTGGCAGTGAGAAGACCCTGGTCCATTGAAGAGTGGATGGAATCTGTGAGTCAGAAGAGGAAGGAAGTAGTGGAGTGAAGTTTACGAAAATCAGATTAGAAAGGGGTGAAAAAGGAAGAGGAGTCGAGGAAGTGGGAGAGCTGGGATAGAACTATGTGCTCTTGGAGTTTGGAGAGGGTAGGGAGAAGGGATATAGGGCTTTAGTTTCCAGGAAAGGAGGAGTCACCACTTTTATGCAAGGGAATGACAGTAGCATGCTTCCAAGTAGTAGGGATGGAGGCCACAGAAACACAGAAAGTGACAGCAAATGGGGACCAAAGGTCCATCTAGTCTGCCCAGATCCTACGCCCTACTCAGATACTTTTTGTCACTACCCCCTTATGCCTATCCTAAGCTGATTTAAATCTCCATACTGTTAAATGACTTCGGTAGGTAGGCCATTGCGTGGATCAACTACCCTTTCTGTGAAGAAAAACTTGCGCATGTTGCCTCTGAGTCTACCCTCCTCTTCAGTTTCATGTTGTGGCCTCTTGTTCTCGTGGAGTTGTTAATGAGAAAGAGCTCCTGGGTGGGGACTCTGTTTATACCCTTTAGGTACTTGAATGTCTCAGTCTTGTCCTCCATCTCTGCACTGCTCCAGGGAGTACATGTTGAGCTCCTTAATCTGTGATTGTAAGACAACTTGTGGAGACCGTGAATCATATAAGTTGTCCTCCTCTGCACTGTCTTCAGTCTGTCTATGTCCTTCCTGATGTAAAGCCTCCAGAACTGGATGCAGTACTCAAGGTGGGGCCTCACCAGGGACCTGTACAGTGGCAGGATCACCTCCTTTTCCACTTGAGATGCCCCTACCTATGCATCCTAGCATTTTGCTGGCCTTTATTGCTGCTTTTTCGCATTGGTAGCCACTTTAAATAATCTGAAATGATAACTCCCAGATCTTGCTCCTGCCAGGTGATTGCTAGTGTTCCCACCAGGTGGTAGTCAGTACCTTGGTTGTTCTTACCCAGATGCATAACCTTGCATTTTTTTTGCATTGAATTTTAGCTGCCACATACTGGACCATTTGTCGAGTTTGAGATGGTCAATTTCATTTGCTCCACCCTCTGTGCCATATTCACCCTGTTGGAGAGCTTCATGTTATCTGCAAACAGACATACCTTCCCTCCCAACTCATCTGTGATGTCACTGATGAACACACTGAAGAGCAAAGGTCCCAGGATGGACCCTTGTGGCATACCCCTGATCACTTCCCTGGCTTCTGACGCTGCCCTATTTACCATCACTGTTTGGGTTCGCTGTTGAAGCCAGCTTCCTACCCATGATACCACTTCCTTTCATACTCCTGCATTCTTGAGTTTATTTAGAGCCTTCTGTGTGGGATAGAATTAGGCTTTACTAAAGTCTAGTAAGATGACATCCATGGCAACCCCCTGGTACACCACCGTAGTAACCAAGTCGAAGAACTTGATTAGTTTTGTCTGGTAAGACCTTCCCACTGTGAACCCATGCTACTTGGCGTCCTGCTGTTCAGTTTCCTCCAGAAATGCTATTATTCTTTCCACCAGTGATTCCATCAACTTCCCCACCACTAAGGTGAGACTAACTGGGCGGTAGTTCCCTGCTTCCTCCTTGCTACCACTCTTGTAGATGAGGTTCACTATTGCCTTTTTCAGTCCTGTGGGACCAGCCCTTCCCTCAGGGATCTACTAAATAGGTCTGCTAGGGGTTCAGCCAGTTCCTCACTCAGTTCCTGTAGTATGCATGGATGGATTCCGTCCAGGCCCATATCTTTATCCATGTTCAGTTTTTTTTAATTCTGCTTTTACCCTTTCTGCCATGAACGGGCTTGTGTCCACTCCCCTTTCTGTTATTTTGTCTCCATTCAAGGTGGGTCCATTGCCAGGCTCTTCCTTTGTAAAGACAGAGCAGAAGTACTCATTCAAGACTTTTGCTTTTCTGTCTTCTTCCAACTTTTTCCCATCCCTGGTTAAGAGCCTGGTAATACCTCCTTTGGTTTTTTTTTATCACTTTTGTACCTAAAGAAGGTGTTTTTGCCTTCTTATACCACCCCTGTGCAAAGTCTTCCTCGGTTTGTGCCTTTGCTGCTCTGATCACCCTATTTGCCTCCCTCAAGCTGCTCCTGTGTGCCTTCCTACCCTTGTCACTGTTAGAGCTCTTGTACTTCTTGAATGCTTGTCTCTTTTCTCTTAATGTAGTTGCTACCTCTTTGGTGAACTACAGCGATTCCTTCTGTTTCTTGTCTTACAGACCATCCTGGAGCATTTCTCAGTTACTTCCTCTAGTGCTTCCTATGCGTGCTCAACATTCTTCCACCCTCCTTTTGCTTTTCATGAAGTTAGCTCTGAAGCAACTTCATTTGGGCAAAGTAGTAGTAGTAAAAGATTTATTTTTATCCAGGAAGCAGGTCTTAATTTCACATCTTTAGGTCAAGCCTTATTTCAAGATGGTCCTGACAATAACATTTCAATTTAAAAATCGCAGCTAATACAATAAATACACTTACAACATTATCAAACAGCTATTAAATTTGTGAAAAGAACACATTCACAAAATCATAGACATGGAACATACAAATAGTAACATTTGTTTCATTACATATTTCCCAGGCCTTCATTTAGCCTTTCATCCATTGCACATTACATCTAACTTTCAATTCCTCTGTTAAATACTTTGTAAACAGAGAGGGTTTTTATCCCAGTTTCTTTTGAATAGAATTTATCAAGTGGCAGTTTGAGGCATGTACTGTCATTCAAGTGAAGGAGTTTTTTACTTTTGGCCTGTGAGGCAATTCCCCATTGTTTCTTAACTGATATGTATGTTTAATAGTGGTTTCCTCTATTTTGGCCATTAAATATTTGGGTTCTGCTGTCTTTAAAAGTTTGTGCGTATTTATTTATTTATTTAAGCGTTTTACCAGGAAGGCATACTGAGCAGGGTACTGCTCGATTACAGATGCGTCCTGGGCAAAGCCCCAATTAATTTCCTCCTATTTTCAGGCATTAACCAGCCTAAGTGTTGATACATTTCACAGTGGTGGGTTTTAAGTCACACTGAAGAATGAATCGGGCTAAATTAATACAGGTAAATCTACCTTTTTAGAGAGTATTTGTAGCCGTTCCATATATATGGCTACCAAAGTCTATAGTAGGAATTAGTAGTTAATTTACAATTATTTTTGCATTTGTAAATCTGTACAGGATCTATTTCTTTGAAACGCCCAAGTTTCTTGTTTATTTTGTCTACCAAATCTGTTATACAGACATCAAATTTCAGTCCCTGATCTACCCACACCCCAAATATTTGTAATGGGGGACCTGTTCTAAAGTTTCTTGTTCGGATGTAATTATATTTAACCCCTGTTTTTGGTTCTTTTTACCCTTCCTTGGTAAATTAAAAAGCAGGGTTTTTGGTTTTTTGCTATTTAACACTAACTTCGTTTGCACTAACCAGTTTTCTAACCCCCAAAAATCAGCTTGAAACCCCCTTTCAACCTCATTGATATTTTCTCCATGGGCAAGTAGGACTGTATCGTCCGCATATAATTTAATTTTTGTTTGGGTTGCAATTTTCACCAGATCATTTACGTAGGCCAAAAACAGGGTTGGGCCCAGAACAGACCCTTGGGGTACCACCTCTAATAACTTTGAGCTGTTTTGAAGTAGAGACCCCAAGTTGGACCTGTTGAGTTCTCTCTGACAGATAAGATGAGAACCATCCCACTGATTCAGAGTCCATATCAAGAAATTCCAATCTTTGGAGTAGAACCCCGTGGTCCATGGTGTCAAAGGCTTTGGACAAGTCCAAGAACACTGCGCCCACCACCCTGTCCTCCTCTAATTGGGAGAAGACAAGATCTATTAGGCGGTGAGCGTGGTGTCCGTGGAATGGCCCTTTCGGAATCCAGATTGAGATTCCGAGAGCAGATGGTATTTCTCTAAATAATTACATAGCTGTTTTTGTACCAGTTTTTCCATCACCTTCGACACCATGGACAACAGGGCTATGGGTCTGTAATTTGAATGGTTTGTTGAGTCCCCCCCCTTTAAAAACTGGGATAACTTTTGCTCTTTCCCAACTGGAGGGAAATTTCCTTTCAATTAAACTCCAGTTGTGTATTTTAGTCAGAATGGGAGCCAACAAATCAGCTGTGTCCTTTAAGAACCTATTTTCAGTGGCATTTGGTCCATATGCTTTATTTGTTTTTAAGTTATACAATTTCTTCTTGACCTCACTGCAGATAATTTTTTTAAATCTGAATTTAGGGATATCAGAGGGGAAAGTGGGAGATGGAGCAAATGCCATCCTTTTATCACACTCAGGGATATCTATATCAGGTAAATTTACAAAGTATATATTTAGAATATCAGCTGAGTCAGCTACACTCTGAAGTACACCATTTTGTTGGATTTGGATAGGAGATTTATTTATAACTGTTTTTTCTAAAGAGCGAATCAGGGCCCAGTATTTTTTAGGGTCCACAGTTTCAGTGATTTTTATTTTGTAGTATTGTTTTTTTGAATTTTTAATCTTTACACTCAGTCTGTTACAATGTACTTTATATAATTCCCAGTCATTTGTATTTAGAGTTTTGTTAGCCCTCTTCCACAGTCGATTTTTTATTCAAATCTCTTGTTTTAGTTTTTCTGTTATCCATAGGGACTGATTTTCTTTAACTGCAAAAAATTTAAAAGGGGCAACTTTATTACAGGCTTCAAGAAACATACTGGAGAATTCCCTCACAGCCAAATCCAGTTCAGGAATGAGCAAAATTCTGTCCCACTTCATTGCTGCTAAGATGTGTAAAATAGCTCTTTATTATAGTTTTTGAAAAATCTCTTTCTTATTCTAGGCAAGGGAACTGATTTAGTTATGTGACTTTCTGTTAACAATTCACCAATCGCCAATCTAAATCACTCTGCTTTATTTTGCTAAATTGGACCCCCCACCTGTGTTGTTGACCCCTTTGTCTTCACCAGGCACTTAAACAGATTGTCTCCCTTTCTTTCTGCAGCTGAGAAACAGCCCACCAGGACTCTCAGCTCCCAGCTGAGGGTTTCCCGGCCAGCAGTCGGTCGGCGCTCCTTCAGCCGCCACCTGCCTCCACAGGAGCAGACACTCAGCGGCACAAGGTACGGCTAAAGCTGCAACCAATCAGAACATGGAGCCTTTTGAGTCCATTTCTGATTGGTCCATGGGACTCAGCTTGGTTTCTTTTCCTTTTCTTTTTTCCCCATCTGTTTAATGCATTTGACTGTATATTTGGCCAAAATGTTAAATGTTTCTACTGTTTAATGCTGAAAAACTATGTAAACTGCTGCCAATAGTTAATTTCTAATTCTACACAAAGGAGCAAGTAATCATAGCCCTTCAGTGTTGTAGTTGCTATAGACGCCTGGCGCCAATCTAAATCACTCTGCTTTATTTCACTAAATTGGACCCCCCCACCTATGTTGTTGAACCCTTTGTCTTCAGCAGGCACTTAAACAGATTGTCTCCCTTTCTTTCCACAGCCGAGAAACAGCCCACCAGGGCTCTCAGCTCCCAGCTAAGGGTTTCCTAGCCAGCGGGCAGTTGGCGCCCTTCAGCTGCCGCTCTGTCTCCACAGGAGTAGACACTCAGCTGCACAAGGTATGGCTGAAGCTGCAACTTTTACGCCCACCCAACCCTCCCCTCCTTCTTATTATATACACCCTCCCACACCCCTTTCAACACCAGGTCCATTCAGGCTCTTCCCTCCCATGACATAATAGTTCTGTTCTTATCTCTCCTCCCTCTTTCCATAGCTATTTAAGGTGAGCCTCCGGATGGGCAGAATTCCCAGGTTTAGCAATTGGGTTCTCGTTGAACTCCCCACCCAGCACTGTTAGCCAATTTTTACTGCTCTGCCTGGTGTTGATGCCCTACGAGGACAATACTATCCCAAATTACTACCTTGAACCCTACATATCAATACCCTACTTTTTCTTTTCCTTACTCTTGAAGGTGATACCTCCTCTTTGATAAATCTAGTTCTAAACCCCCCCACTGGGTACCATGTGGGTTACTCAGACTCTTTTATTCTGGGCCCTTCTCCTCTCCGTGCCATGTAGCAGAGATCAGGTTCCACAACAAATGGCTTATGTAGATTATGAGATGTTACTATTCTGCCATATGCTTAACCACTCCCCCCATGGCTTCTTATGTATATATAACCTCCCGATTCTTCAGTGCCATTCTTGGTGTACCTTTGTTGATGGAACTAGAACTGAATTACCTATGCAATGCACGGCACCTGTCTCACCTAAGGAAGAACCTGCACTGTCCATTACTGTCAGAGTGTTAGTCTCTGCTATACTATACTGGAAGAACCCTACATGGGGGGACCTGCTGACCCAAGATACTACCCTGCGCAGATAAAACAAGGTCAGAACTATTAATCTAACATTTGCTGCCCTAAAAAAGATATTGCTTCTTTAACAATTATGCTTAGGCAATGTAGAGCTCAATCCTGGGCTCCCAAATGCTATCACATTGCCTGCTGACCTAGCCAACCTCAAAGGCTTGAGCTTCCTTCATGATAATATATGCAGCCTATTAAAAAAGATATCCATAATCTAGGCGTGGGTCTATCATACCACACCAGATAGTCTAGTGATCTCCAAACCTGGCTTAGACCAACTACCCCTGATAGAGATAAATATCCTGAACTACCCGCTATTTAGAACAGACTGGCATTCTAGAGGAGGAGGGTAGCCATTTACGTCAAGGATAAATTCACAATGTATTGTCTTGACTCAACAGCAGTCATGAATGAATTTGAATGCCTATCACTTAAGGTTGCGATCTCACCCATTTTGTCTCTGCATATAATAGGGTGCTACAGACCCCTGTCTGCCAGTCTACAGCTATTTTCTCATTTAAACACCTTCCTTGGGCAAGAGTCACTAGAAAAAATTATTCTTGGAGACCTCAATCTAGACTGGCTATCCAGTGCCTCAACACTCTGTCATCCTTTTGTGATACACATGGATTAACGCAACCCATCAGTGAACCAAGGCGTATTAACAAAAAGAATCCCGATAATAGTTCATTGCTGGACATTATCTTAGTGAGTAAATTGCATGTCTTCTCACGCTGACACTTTTTCAGTGACATAAGGGATCACTGCTTCATAGCTGGTGTAAGACCATTCAATAAACCATCACCACCACCAAAGTTCTCAGCTAAGAGATCTAGATGCAATTTTGACTTATCTGCTTACAGCTATGAACTAAAACACTCCCTGCATTGGCAAGATTTCTACCTGGCAAAAACTGTACAATCAGCTTACGACATTTTCAATTAAATACTCTTATGGGGCCTTAAACAAATATGCCCCCATTGTTAAAGTCCGTATATATAAAAAAAAAACTTGTCGTTGATTTACGTCGGAACTTAAATCTGCATTGTTAGAGAGGGACAAGTTATGGAAAAAGCATGCAAAACTTAGACCCCTTTGGACTGGAGCCAGTTTAAAACGGCAAGGAACTTATGCACAGAAATGGTCAGAGATGCAAAAAGTAGCCTATTACCGCTCTGAATTTGATGCTGCCTTCAAGAATCCAACTAAATTCTGGGAAACTTTCAAAGATCTGTCTGGACACACGCCTGGAAACTCTCTGCCGGACAAGATCATCTCTGGCGCTGATATTATTAGTAATAGACTGGAAGTTTTGGATTCCTTCAACAATCACTTCGTGACTGCAGGCCTAGCATTTCACAACTCACCTACAAACTTGCTACACCAACAGATTAGCGCCCAAGAGATGGAGCCCTGTGTCATTGATCCAAGATTCTCCTTGAATCCTACCTCCCTCAAATAGGTTGAAGACTTGTTGCTGAAGCTAGATACAAACAAAAGTGCTGGCGTACGACTCTCTTGACCCTTATTTTCTAAAAAGTGGCACAGCACGTGTTGGCCATGCCTGTAACTCACATATTTAACTTATCCCGTCCTAGGGGTATCCCTTCCACTTGGAAAACGGTGCACGTCATTCCTCTGTTTAAGTCAGGGGACCCCAGTGATCTAAACAACTACAGACCAATTTAAATTCTTCCAGTCCTGTCAAAACTACTGGAAAAAATTTTAAGCAATCAGCTGAGACTATACTTAGAATCTACGAATCTCCTAAATCCAGTCCAATCAGGCTTCAGAGCAAAACATAGTACTGTTACAGCTCTCGCAAAGGTGACTAATGATTGACAAAGAGAACTGGACAATAGAAACTACGTTTGTGCTGTTTTCTTAGATTTAAGTAAGGCCTTCGACACTGTCGACCATAGTCTGCTACTCTCTTCTCTGCAAACAATAGGGTTGGATTCACTGTCCTTGCGGTGGTTTAATAACTACCTCTCTGACTGCCTCCAGCAAGTTAAGGCTGAAGGTGAATTCTCAACCCTCAAACCTCTCTTGAGAGGTGTCCCTCGGGGATCTATATGAGGTCCTATATTGTTTGCCATCTACATCAACAGCATCGATGACTGTATAACCAGGGCCAGCATTCATCTGTTCGCAGATGATACAGTACTTTACTTAAGCCACCCAACCCCAGAAGCCGCATGTAGCGACCTGCAAGCTGCATTCAACTGGTTACAAAACCGGCTCCTAAACAAAAAACTTTTACTCGATGCTAAGAAAACCAAAGCAATGCTTTTCTGTTCTCTGGTACACACAGCAAATCCGGCGTATGCAGGTTTAGCACCACACATTTCTACAATTCTCGGAGAAAAATTGGAATTCGTTGCAAAATTCAAATACCTGGGAGTGTGGCTGGATCATAGGCTTTCCTTTACAGATCATATAGAGGATCGTCTAAAAAAACTACAGTAAAGACTGGGCCTCTTCTTTAGGATCAGCTGCCTTCTAACAAGAGATGCTAAACTACATCTGGTTCAAGCAATGTTCCTCTCTCTCTGATAGACTACATGGATTTCCTGTACAGTCATTGTCCTGCCTCCTACCTCGCAAAATTGGACACGCTGTACCACAGAGCTCTGAGATTCATCACAGGTCTCCCCTTTTCTACTCACCACTGCTCCCTATATGCAGCCGTGGGCTGGACTTCCCTCCAGTATAGATGGAACAGAAATACTGCTGTATGGACCCTCAGAGCAATTTCAAAAAACTTCCACAATATATAAGCTGACTGCCTCCCCTTAAATCAGATAGGCAAGTATGCCCTGAGAAGCCTCACATCCATCTCATTGACAGTCCCCAAAGTCAAATCTCGCTTTGGTAGAGCAGCAATAAGCGCTGTGCTACCCTCTCTGTGGAACAGACTTCAGAAAATACTGAAGATAAGCACTCCTGTCAATGTCACTACCTTCAAGACCCTTTAACTCTCATCTCATTAAGGAGCCTTGCACCTGTTTTCCATGATCCCCGCCTTGTATTTGCCAGCTACATCATCTTTTGCCTTCCCCGTGATGTTAGGTTCCTTTTATCCTACTCTCTTCTAACCCACAATCTTCGGTAAACTCATTCATCATGTGAATCTCATTCTTATCTTCTGCCTTCACTCCTGCCTTCATGGCCCCTTGCCATCCTCCTGTCCTTACTCCTACCTCTCAAAGTCCCTTAGTATCCTTAGTATCCCTCCCTCTGTAGTCCTTCTTCTGCAATCCTGTCCTCATCCCAGCACCTCGACCACCCTTTTACTTCCTTACCATGATCCCCTAAAAGAGACTCCTGGGACCCTAACATTATGCACTTAATCTGGGTTCCTCCCCTCTCCTCTGGTTCTTCCCTTCCCTGCTTTCTGATGTACTTTTGTTGGCAGTTTTTTATAAAATGGTTCCTCCAGGTTAAGCTCCAGTGCTATAACTGCACATGGGGTGCTGCAACTTATATATGGTTCTTCTGCAGTATGTTCTCTAGTGCATGGCTTATCACCTATCGTATTGCAACTTGTATATGGTTCTCCTGTAACATGTTCTGCTGTGTATGGCTTTCATATACTGCACCATATTCCTATGTATTATTATTGCTTGGTGTATACTGTATATATATATATATATATATATATATATATGTATATATATATATATATAATATATAAATGATGTTTCACTTGTTGTACCTGACCTTGTTATACCCAGGTCCATCTTGCAAATGAGCCTTGCTTAATGATGTCCACCTGGATAAATAAAGATTATGATTGATTGATTCACATTTACAGGAAATTGAACAACGATCACCCAAAATAGGCTGATTTACATGTACCTCATGGATTTTATGTTTGTGTCACAAAAGTAAATCTAATATATTCCGCTCCTGGCTCAGTCTGTTTTCCCTAGGGTCAGTATGACCTGTGTCAGGCCAAGGTGTCTCAAGCTCTGAGATAGAGCATTGCCCCTTGGCCTGCCCAGGCTGCACTAAAATCTCCCAACAAAAGCAATTCTAAACCCATTGTACATTTCTGCAGTAATTGAGATAGTTGTTTAAATTCACCAACTTTCACCTTATGAGGGGAATAAACCAGCTCAACAACAAGATTTTTACTAAGTAAACAAATCAAAATAATCTCCATCTGGTTTATAGTCCCTGAATAGATTACCTTGGAACTTCCCAGTTCCCAGCTAGTGTATGGGAAAAACCTCCTCCTCTTCTTCCTTCTGTATCTCAATTTCATTAGCGTGGATCTGGGACATTAACCAAGACTGTTAGGGCTATGATGTCTGGGGCTTCATCTGCTACTCATGTTTTCATTACATCTGTTTTTGTTTTTAGGCTTCTTGCATTATCAGAGATAATTTTGATCCTATCTATGGGATAAGGACCTGGGTTCAACTCTATGTCTCCACCCAAAAGCAATGTCAACACTAAATTAGAGCAGGGCTTTCTTAAATGTAACTGTAATTAAAAGGAAATATTAGCTGTTAGTCTGTTTTTTTTTAAATCAAGGACTCTTGTCTTAGAGTGGCTTGATTCCTCTGTCTTGCTGACCTTAAGCCAGACAGATTTGTGGTCGCTCAATCCCAATGGGCACCTCCACCTGCTTTACCTTGCTACTGTTAGTGAGCACCAGGTCCAGGACTCTGTTTTCTCTACTAGAGAAGGAGAGGTTAAGTAAGGAGGTGATAGGCAAGGCAATGGCAGGAGCTTGGTGTCAAGCCCGTCAGGGCTGCTGCTTTGCAAGGGGTTGAGGGCAAGAAGGTATTTTAGAGTGGAGGATGGGGAAACCAATAAGAAGAAGAAAGGAAGGGAGGGAGGAGGGGGAAGGTGAGGGAGGGGTGGAGGGAGGAGGAGAGGAGAGGAGAGCAGAAGCACAGGTGGTCATGTAAGTGTTAAAGACAGAGGCCACAGAGGGAGGGTCAGAGGTAGTGGAGGCACCTATTTTTACTATGGGGGTGGACTGGGTTGGAGGAGAAAATGGCATGAATAACTTTTGAGAACTTGGAGGGGTGACTTAAGTTCCTCTGGAAGGAAGAGGAGAAGAATTCAGCTTTGGCTAACCAAGTGGCTTTGGTGCAAGAATTCCTCAAGGTATGATATCTATGAAAGTCAGCAGGGGATCTGGAAGTCTTGTAGGGATTTCCATGCTAGGGCGTGTGTGCAAGCCAGTAATTCTGTTAAGATCTAGGGGAAGTGGAAGCCTCTATCTCTGGTTTTGCGAAAGTGTTCTGTTGGGGGAGCAAGGCTGTTCTAGGTGCACTGTGGGCATTCTGTGGGGATTGAGGGGCCATTTTGGGTGCAGGGTGGATATTCTGTGGGGAGGAGGATGAGGAGGCCATTCTGGGTGCTGTTGAGGGCAGGAGGCTATTTCAGCAGCAGGGTCAATGTTCTCTGGGGGGAAGGAAAGTCATTCTAGCAGTAGGGTGGGCATTCTATTGAGGGTAGCCTGTTCTAGATGCAGGGTGGGCATTATGTCGGGATAGAAAACCATTCTGGGTGCAGGGTGGGAATTCTTTTGGAGCAGGAGACTATTTTGGTAGCATGGTGGGCATTCCATGGAGGGTGGAAGACCTCTCCCACAGTACATTGGGTGTTTTATGGAGAGAAGCAATTCTGGGTGCAGGGTAGTCATTTTGTGGGGGACGGGAAGCTGTTCAAGGTGCAGGGTGGATATCCTGTTGGTGGAGAGAGGCTATTTCGGCTACAGGGTGGGCATTACATTGGGGGCAGAAGGCTATTCCAGCTGTAAGGTGGACTTTCCATGGGGGAACAGAAGCCATTCTAGTGGTAGGATGGATGTTCTTTTGGGGGAGGGAGGCCATTCTGGGGAGGGGGTAGGTTTTCAGTGGGGATGAAGAGGCTATTAAGAGTGCAGTGTGCATTCTTTTGGGTACAGTAGGTCATTCTGGCAGCAGGGTGGGCATTCTGTTGGGTGAAGGAGGGTGGTAGGGAGTGCATTTTGTTGGGGGAGAAAAGCCCTACCATGGCAGGGTGGATGTTCCAGTAGAGGACATGCTGGGGCGGGGCAGTCCACAGGTGAAGGGAGACTCTTCCGTGTGCAGGATAAGTGTTCTGTTGGTGGAGGGAGGCTGTTTCAGGTGCTGTTGGGTGTTCCATTGGGGGGGGATAGAAGGCCATTTCAAGGGTAGGGTGGGTGTTCCATCTAGAGAGAGGCTTATCCTGTGGCAGGGTGGATGTTCTGATGGAGGAGGAAGGTTGTTCCAGGGTAGGTGGGTATTCTGTGGGAAGAGAGAGGCTGTTTATGGTGCAGTGGTGCATTTGGTGGGGGGTGTCATTCCCGGGGGTGAGCTGTTTGGTGGAGGGAAGACATTCTGGGTGCAGGATGGATGTTCTCTGGGGGGAAGAGGCCATTCTGTGTGCAAGGTGGGCATTCTGTGTGGGAGCGACTGTTCTTTTTGTTTTCTTTTTATTTAGATTTTTATTAAAAAATATTTTTTTTCATACATAAGAGACAGACAGCTGTAAAGTATATCAAAGCATACATACATAACAATACCAAAGAAGCTTAACATACCAGTGCAGTATAATACGGGGTGAGGCAATGAGTAGAGAAAGGCCAGGGGGAACCATATCAGATCAACAGACCAGGCTAACTTGCGATACAATATTCATGCAGCAACTAAGCCTATCATACTGGCTGGGGGTGAGTTGATGGAGAGAACAAAGGAGGCCGAAGTAGTGGCAAAGAGGCAGGGACCTCGTGGGACAAACAGTGGATCAAGATTCATATAATGCATTTGCTGTGGTCTCCAAATCTCCTGTAATCTGTCTTCCCTCTCTCTCCGATGGAAGGTGAGCCATTCATATGATGAACTGGCAGTACTATCAGGTGGCATTATTTCAAAGGAGGGGTGTCTGTCTGGAGCCACAGTCTGCTAACTGCCTTTTTGGCCACTAGTAGCAATATTGGGGCCAGGGACTGTGAATAGACTGCAGACCCATAGGGGAAGAAATAATAGTACCATAGTCGGGGTAAGGAGGTTGATACCAAGGGACAGCTCACAGAAGGGTTGCTCCAGCTCCTTCCAGAAGGGCTGTAGGGCAGGGCCGGGCCAAGAATTGTGAGTATGATCAGCTGCTACTGCTTCGCATTGTCTCCAGCAGCTGCCGTACTGTAGGCCAGCATACTTCATCTGCACTCTGGAAATACAACAGTAGTGGGATTGACATGTCCAGGCAAGTTCTTGCCACAAAGGGGAAGAGAAGACTTTCAGGGTGTGCAAGGAATAACAAGTCTAAGCCTCCGAGGTAATCGAAGTCTGTAAGTCCTTATTCCAGCCATGCAGAATATTGTCAGAGGTGTTCTGCTAGACCACCTGCAGGCCATGATAAAGATGCCTGATCTAATGTGGGGGGGAGGCTGTTCTGGGAGCAGGGTGAGTATTCTTTTAAGTGTAAGAGGCCATTCTACCTACAGAGTGAACATTCAGTTGGGGGGGGGACATTCCCGGGGCACTGTGGGTGTTACCTGGGGAGAGCGGGACATTCCAAGTACAGGGTGGGCATCCTGTAGGGAGCAGGAGACTGTTCTGGTAGCAGAGTGGACATTCCATGGAGGAAGAGATGCCATTCCAGTGGAAGGGTAGAGGGAGGGAAGGAGCCTGTTCTGGGTGTTGGGTGGGCATTGTATCAGGGAAGAGGGCCATTCCAGGGGGAGTTCCAAGTACTCCATTGGGGGAAGAAGGCCATTCTTTTTTTTTTAATTCTGTTATTCTGTAACCCCTTGTCACCATGGCTGGTCCATCTCTCTGGTCCCCCAATGCACCTGCCAGGCTACACTGCCGAGGGGACCAGGGATTACTCTTATTTCTTCTAGAGACCTGGATAACCTCCTGGGTGGGGCAGAGATGGCCCTTATCTCTGAGGCTTCAGTTGAGAGTGCAGCTGGAGTCCTCTCTGGTCCCTCTGCAGTTGTTGTTGATGCGGGAGCCCTTCATCTAGACCAGCCATGGGTGTTTTCCTTGTTCCAGTCTCCACCCTGATGTCATCAGCACTTGAGGAGAACCATGGAGATGGAGACATGCAGAAATGTACCTCCGTCCGTCCTCAGCTGACGCCTGCCTCTCCCTCTAGCCTGCTCCTCCTCGTCACACCAACACCACCCGTGGTCACACAGGTGGTGGTGGTATTGCGTGAGGAGGCAACCCACCCTCCCAGAGGAGGAGAGCGGCCCATCAGGCACTCAATCCCTCTCTCCCCCAACCGGCCCTCCAATGACCTAGGCTCACTACCAAACCCGGGTTGCTGGCGTCGAAAGCGGTAGCACTATCGCTGTGCCAGTGGGCCAGCTCGGAGGAAGGCCATTCTGATTGCAGTGTGGACATTACACTGAGGGAGGAGAGTCCATTCTGCAAGCAGAATGGGCATTCTGTGGTGGGAGGAAGGCCGTTTCAGTGGCAGTGTGGATGTTCCATTGGAGAGGAGCCATTCTAGGGGTAGGGTCACTATTACACGGGGGAAGGGATGCCGTTCACTATTACACAGAGAGGGAATGCCATTCTGGGTGCACAGCGGGCATTCTGACAGCACGGAAAGTTTTTGTAGGGGAAGGGGGGCCATTCTAATGGAAGGGTTGGCTTCTGTGGGGAGAAGAGGCCATTCTGGGGGCAGGTGGGCATTCCGTGAGGGACAGGAGGCTGCTCTGACCTTAAGGTACTTAGATGGAACAGCCAGAACACAGAAACCTGTCCATATTCTACACTTGGTCCAGCGGTTCCAAATGTTACCATTTGCACAGGTTTCAGAAATTACCCCTATCCTTCCCATACTGCCACACCCGAAAACTGCCGTACATAACGGACCATATTAGCTGCTGGGGGAAAAGTCTTTGGTGAGGCTACACCTGGATTACTGTGCCCAGTTCTGGAGTCCTCACCTCAGGAAAGATAAGGAAGGCTGGACATGGTGCAGTGAAGGGTGACAAAGATGATTTAGGCCCAACAGGGCAGGTTTTATGAGGATTGCCTCAAGGCACTGAACATATACTCACTGGAGGCCAGAAGGGAGAGGGGAGACGTGACAGAGGCATTCAAGTTCCTTAAAGGAATAAACAAGGTGAACTGAGGGGAATGACAAAGACAATAAGGACAGGGATGGGGCAAAAAGGGGTAAGGCCATCAAGAAATGGAGGGTAATGAGTCCCAATGCCCGTAGTCTGGGCAACAAGCTCCCTGAACTGGTGACCTTGATGGAAGAGGGATGCCTGGATATCATAGCAGTCACAGAAACATGGTACACAGAGAACCATGACTGGGATGTTAACATACCAGGGTACACAACCTACAGGAGAAACAGGGAGGGGAGAAGAGGGGGAGGAGTAGCTCTCTATGTAAGGGAAGGGAAGGGATAAAAGCAACAGAACTAAAAGGTAAACAGGGAGGAGAGGAGGCACTGTGGGTCACCCTGGAGACTGGAAATGGCTCCACAATCCGCACAGGGGTTGTATACAGACCCCCATCTCAGGGAGAGGAAATGGACAAGGAAATGATAGAAGGCATCCTTGGGATGGCAGAGAAAGGGGAGATACTGCTGATGGGGGACCTGAACATGCCAGATGTTGACTGGAGCACCTTTGCTGCAGCAACATCCAAGAGCAGGGCCATTCTCAATGCCCTACAGGAGCATGCCTCAGACAGCTAGTTTTGGAACCCATTTGGGAGAGAGCAATCTTAGACCTGGTACTCTCAAATGGGGATGGAGAGAGGATCTCTGATCTTGAAGTGGGTAACCATCTGGGAACAAGCGACCACCAAACAGTGTGGTTTACGATAAATTTATCTGTAGAGTCAAGCCACACAAAAGTGAGGGTACTGGACTTCAGGAGGGGTGACTTTGGCAAGATGGGAGAGTGCCTTAGAAAAGCACTAGCAAGTAGGCTAGAAGGAGGGGTGGAGCAACAATGGGGAAACATCAAAACTGCCATCACAGAGGCAACAAGCCTTTGTGTGAAGCAAATAAACAAATCAAAATGAAAGAAAAAGCCACTATGGTTCTCAAAAGGTGGTGGGGAAGGTTAGGGAGAAAAAATAGCATTTAGGAAGTATAAGGAAACAGAGAAGAAGCAGGACAGAGAACTGTACCAGTTAAGGCAGAAGGAAGCAAGGAGGGAAGTCAGAATAGCAAAGGCCCAAACTGAGGAAAGGATAGCCAACTCGGTTAAGAAGGGGGATAAAACCTTTTATAGATACATCAGGGAGTGTAAAAAGACAAAGGGAGGGATAGTGAGGCTGAATAGAATGGACGGTGGGTGGGCAGAAAGGGACAGTGAAAAAGCAGGGATACTGAACGAATACTTCTGCTCAGTATTCACAAAAGGGGGGGAGGTACCTAATCCAATTAACAGAAGCACATTGGGTAGGGGGGTCAATCCCAGTCCTTTCACAGAAGAAAGGGTTCTGCAAGAACTCCTAAAACTGAAGGTGGACAAAGCAATGGGGCCTGACGGGATTCACCCCAGAATTCTAAAAGAACTAAGGGGAAAACTAGTGACACCACTGACTACCCTTTTTAACAAATCATGGGAGGATGGTGTGGTACCTGAGGACTGGAGGAAGGCGGATGTGATTCTCTTTCACAAAAGTGGGAGCAAGACAGAGGCAGGAAACTACAGACCTGTCAATTTGACCTTTGTGGTAGGGAAAGTGATGGAATCACTTCTGAAGGAAAGAACTGTTGAGTACCTAGAGGCCAGTGGGGCACAGGACCCAAGGCAGCATGGGTTCACAGCGGGAAGGTCATGTCAGACAAATCTAATTGATTTCGTTGACTGGGTGACCAAAGTAACAGACCAGGGAGGGGCTGTGGACATGGCCTACCTAGACTTTAGCAAGGCATTTGACACAGTCCCACACAAAAGATTCATAAACAAATTAACCAGCCTGGGAGTGGGTCCCAGGGTGGTAGCCTGGGTAAAACATTGGCTGGACAACAGGACACAGAAGGTAATTATAAATGGAGTCCACTCTGAAGAAAGGGGGTTACTAGTGGGGTACCACATGGTTCAGTACTGGGTCCAGTCCTTTTTAATGTCTTTATAAGTGACATTGCAGAGGGACTGGAAGGAAAAGTATGCCTCTTTGCAGATGACACAAAGATCTGCAACAGGGTTGTTACACAAGGAAGCGTGGAAAGAATGAGAAGGGACTTGGCAAGGTTGGAGGAATGGTCAGAAGTATGGCAGCTTGGATTCAATGCAAAGAAGGGCAAAATAATGCACCTGGGAAACAAAAACCCAGGGGAAGATTACACAATGGGGGGAGGTAGTAACAACAACAAAAATGGAAAGGGACCTGGGGTAATCATATCAGATGACCTTAAGGTTGGCAAGCAATGTGAGAAGGTAGAGAGGGCTGGGAGGATACTGGGATGTATAGGGAGAGGCACCAGCAGAAAACAGGAAGTTGTTATCCCTCTCTACAGACAGTTGGTGAGACCCCATCTGGAGTACTGCATCCAGTTCTGGAGACCCCATCTCCGAAAGGACATAAGACAGGATGGAGGCAGTCCAGAGGAGGGCAACTAAAATGGTGCAGGGTCTGCAAGAGAAGCCATACAAGGAGAGACTAAAGGAGCTTAATGTGCATACCCTTGAGGAAAGGAGGGAGAGGGGGGACAGGATAGAAACTTTTAAGTACCTCAGTGGAATCAACAAAGTCTAAGAGGGCAGCATTTTTCAGAAAAAGAGATGTGCAAGAACAAGGGGACACAATTTGAAGATAGAGAGGGACAGCTCAGGGGCAATGTAAGGAAGTATTTTTTCACAGAGAGGGTAGTGGATGCATGGAACAGCCTTCCTGATGAGGTTGTGGGGTCTAAAACTGTGGGAGAATTCAAGAATGCATGGGACAGACATAAGGCAATTCTTGTGGGGGGTAGGAAGAAATAGGCTGTTGGTTGACTAGAATCTGCAGCTTATCCTGTAGGTAGGGAATGGGCAGACTAGGTGGGCCAAGCTGCCTTATCTGCCATCAAAGTCTATGTTTCTACTAATTATTTAACATGAGTAACAGTTTGAGGTTACAAGGGTATAAGTGGAAAGTGACAGGAGAGAGATTCAAGAGAGATATGAAAAAGTATTATTTTACAGAAAGGGTGGTGGAACCATGGAACAGTCTACCAGCTGAGGTGGTTGGCACAAAAACCATTAATTGCTTAAAGCACAGTTGGGACAGAGTGAAGGGTATAGTGGTTACTCAGGGTGACAATAACAGGGAGGGGAATAGGTGGGTGGGTGGGTAAGGAAGGCTAGAACCCTGTATGGACAATAGGTTCCAGGCTTAGACAGGGAACCATGGGCAGACTGGATGGGCTATTGATCTTTTTCTCCCATCACTATGTTTCTGTGTAAGTCCCCCAGTGGCTAAGTCACAATTTAAATGTCGTCTGTCACTGCCTCTTGTCATTCCCTACCTGACTCCTTGTCCACTTGTGGGCCAAGGGGACGATGACAGCTTTTCTTCTTTGCAGTTCTTTCACAGTAATACATTCCCCCCCCCCACCAATCCATCTGGAGAAGTAAATTCATTTTGTGGTGTCCACTGGAATCTCTCTCTCACTATCCTCTGGTCCCCGGAGTGGTGGTTTAACAAAACTGGCTCCTCACCTGTCTCAGTCCTGTATTTCCACCTCAGCTCTGTCTCCTAGCTGCATGCTTGTGGCAGTGTGGAGGAACTGCTTTGAGCATTTTTAAGGGGTGGACACACTTTGTGATTTGCAGCAGGAAAGAGGGTGTCCAGAAAGTTATTGCATAGCACAGCGCTTCAGTAACATACTGGGGCCTTGTCCCGTTCCTTGTGCTGGCACAGGGAAAGCCCTGCAACCACTTTGCAGCACACATTTGTGACTGTGTATGAGGCCCCTCTTTCTTTTTGCATTTTTTCTTTGCATAAAGTGTTTTCTCCCATCGGGATGCTAGCAGGTGCAGCTTCAGCTCTCCCTCACTTGAGGGAACTCCATTCATCCCCTCAGGGTGTCATGAACCCTGCCAGTGTCCCTTTTCCATTTTTACATACGAACATACGAAATTTGCCAGCAGATAAAGGCCTAGAGGTCTATCAAGTCTGCTCGAATGTGCAGCTAGCACCCCTTATTCTGCAGCTGCCCCTCCCTTCCACCCTTCCCCTTCATTAACCCTCCCCCTTGTCCTGTCCCATCCTCATTTGAAGCAGTCCACTGTTCTGCTGCATACCACTTCTGCAGGTAACGCATTCCACCCAGCCACCACCCTCTCTGTAAAAAAGTGTCTCCTCATCTCCCTCCTGAACCTTCCTCGCTCCAGTCTCATATCATGGCCCCTGGTGGCCCTCCCCTCCCTTACTTTGAACAGCCCCTCTGTACCTGTCTTGTTTATTCCTTTCATGTATTTAAAGGTTTCAATCATGTCCCCCCTGTCTCTCCTCTCCTCCAGTGAGTACATGTTCAACTCCTTCAACCTCCTCTCATATAAGTCCCCCAGACCCTTGATCATCTTTGTCGCCCTGCGCTGCACTCCCTCCAGTAACTTAATGTCCCTCTTCAGATACGGACGCCAGAACTGCACGCAGTACTCCAGGTGTGGTCTAACTAATGACCTATACAGTGGCAGAATCACCTCCTCCCTCCTCGAGGATATACCCCTTGCAATACAACCCAGCATTTTGTTGGCCTTTGCAGCTGCCTTCCTACACTGTGCCGAGTTGTTCATTGACCCTGTGATGAGCACACCCAGATCCTTCTCTTCCTCTGTCTGGGCTAGCTGCACTCCCCCTAGCTGGTAAGTCCTCCTTGGGTTCTTCAGCCCAAAATGCATCACCTTGCACTTTTTGGCATTAAAGCCCAGTTGCCAGGTGTCTGACCAGGTTTCAAGCTTTGCCAGATCATCCTGCAACCCCTGCCATCCCCTAGGTCATCCACCACCACGCCAACCTTGGTATCATCAGCAAACAGACTGATCTTGCTCTTGATGTCCCATGATATGTCTGCAATGAATATCCCAAACAACACTGGTCCCAACACCGAGCCCTGTGGGACACCGCTCATCACTGCCCTTGGGTGTGAGAGCTCCCCACCCACCACCACCCTCTGTTGCCTTCCCTGCAGCCAGTTTCCTACCCATCTCACCAGCATTGCACCTGCCCTGTGCCTACTAACTTCCTTCCCAGCCTTCCATGTGGCACTGAGTCAATGCCTTACTGAAGTCCAGATACAGGACATCCACTGCATGTCCCCTGTCCAGTTGCCTAGTTACCAGTCATAGAACCCGACCAGGTTGGTTTGGCAGGATCGGCCACGTATGAAGCCATGCTGTCTGCTGTCCTGTAGTCCTTTGGCCTCTAAGAGGGCCACCAGCCTCTCCTTCAGGATAGTCTCCATAAGCTTACCCACGATGGATGTGAGGCTCACTGGTCTGTAGTTTCCTGGTTCATCCTTGGGGCCACTCTTGTGGAGGGGCACCACATGAGCCATCCTCCAGTCCTGAGGTACACACCCCGAATGTAGTGAGGCATTAAATGGGTCTGCCAAAGGTCCTGCAAGGACCTCTGCCAGCTCCTTCAGTACCCTGGGGTGGATGCCATCTGGGCCTGGTGCCTTGTCCACCCTCAGTGCCTTCAAACCCTCTCGAACTCTGCCCTCCATGATTTCCCCATCTGTCACCACTTCCCCCCGCGTCTGCCATTTCACCCATCTTGGGTGTCACCCCCCTCTTCTCTTTAGTAAATACTGAGCAGAAGTACTCATTTAGTGCTTCCGCCTTGCTCATTACCTGCTTCCACCCAACCCCCCTCCTTCCTAATCCTTACTATGTGGTCCTTACAGCTCCTTTTCTCCCTGATGTACTTAAAGAAGTCCTTCTCCCCCTTCTTAATGCCTTGTGCCAGCCTGAGTTCAGTAGATGCTTTGGCTCCCCTTACTGCCCTTGTCACCTCCTTCGATTCTGTCAAGTACTCCTCTCTGTCCTCCCCCTCCCTGTTTTCTTGTACTTCCTAAAGGCAGCTCTTTTCCTCCTTACCTTTTCCATGACCTCCTTGCTCAACCAGCTCGGTTTCTTAGCCCTAGCCTTCTTGCTCTGGGCTTTGCAGCAGGTTTTGTTGCCTCCACTATCCCCAACTTTATGAGCTCCCATCTCTGGTTAGTATCCATACTAGATTGAATTCTGGCCAGGTACCCTTTTACCACTTCCCCCATCCTCCCAAAGTCAGCCCTCCTGAAGTCCAGTACTCTTGTGCCAGATTCCACTCCTTCCTTGCCCATATCCAATGTGAGCCATACTGAGTGGTGGTCACTCCCTGACAGCGGTTCCTCCACTGTAAGTTCTCTCACAAAGTCCCCATTTGCCAGCACAAGGTCAAGGGTATTCCCTAACCTGGTTGGTTCACTGACCATTTGCAGCAGGAAGCTGTCCTGGAAGGCATCCAGCAGTACCTGCTCCCTTCTGTTCCTGGTTGTTGGGGTGCTCCAGTCCACTCCTGGCATGTTGAAGTCCCCCACAATCACCACACTACCCTTCTCGAGGTCCTTCTGATCTGTCCCGCTAGTTCCTGTCTAACTCCTCCATCTGAGATGGTGGCCTGTACACCACTCCCATTCTAAGACTCCTATTCTTGGAATCCTGGATTTGCACCCAAAGTGACTCTGTACTACCCTCCTCCCTTCCTCCCTTACACTTCAGTCCTTCCTTCACATATAGTGCCACCCCCTCCTTTCCCAGTCACCCTGTCCTCTGAAATAACCTGTACCCTGGTACAGACAGGTCCCAGTCATTATATTGGGTGGCCCATGTTTCGTGATGGCTGCAATGTCCACCTCTCCCTCTGCCATAAGCACCTGTAACTCTGCAGTTTTCCTCCCAAGGCTCCTAGCATTAAGGGTAACCACCTTCCACCCTTTCCCCCTCCTCCCATCCTGCCCTCCTTTCCTAGCATCACCAACAGTACTTGCCATTTGTCCTTTGTCACTGTTATGGGGGTAAGCTCATATGATTTCCCAACCTGTGGTCTCTGCATATCTCTTCCCCAACTGCCACCCCCCACTCCTAGTTTAAACTCCCAACTTCCTCTATATATTCTTCCATCCTCTGCTTCAACACTTTCTTTCCTTCCTCACTCAAGTGTAGTCTGTCCTTGGCATAGAGACTACTGTCCTCCCAGTCCCTCCCCACCCCAACAGCCCATACCCTTAGCACAACAGGTCCCTCCCACCCCCAACAGCCCATACCCTTTAGCACAACACTTTAGCTTCATTTTCCTTCCGTCTCCTCATTGCTGGTGCGCGCACATTAGCACATGCGCATGCTGCAGAGTCCCACAGCACCCTCCCATCTGTTGTCATCCCAGACCAAGGCTACCACCAGGCCTCAACCTAGTGGCAGTTGTTCAGTGGAATGACAGTCCCCTCTCCAGGGAGAAGAGCAGGCCTAAGGGCCTCGATCCTCTCCCTCCTGGTCGACCCAGCAGCTCATGTCTGCCACAAACACAGATTGCCGGTGTGGCAGGAGGTAAGCGCCAGTGCTTCAGCTCTCTATGCCACTGGAATGGCTTTTTGCACATATTTTAGGCATAGAAAGGCTTGGCAGTGTCAATCAAATTGTTTTTTTCCAGTATAAAGGAAAACTTTTAAAAACATAATCAAGCACAATTCAGTTTTTATTTCTTTTATATCCTGTATTTATCTCCCTTCATTCTCAACTACTATTATTACTGAAGATATTTACTGTACATAAAAGTGGGATCTTTGGAGTCTTAGACTCCATCTTTGAACTTAAATGAAGGATCCCAGCTATATACCTCTTCACCTTGCTATAAACAGTAGCTGGAGTTATGTACAATCGCCAACAACAGTAATTTTCAAAGAAATTTGTTTTCTATAAAAAGTGTTTATAAACTACCTGTACTAATAGCATACAGGCATACCATTCACAGCAGCTTGATTACGTGCCGCAGTGCTTTGCCTGCCACTGGAGGGCTGGAATAAATGTGTGTTGTCATCCCTGTCATTCTATACAGTGTATAGGGAGAATGTGAAATCAGGCTCTGTTTCATCAAATAAACATTGTTTGTACTTCTGAACAATAATGGGTTCTGAAACAGTCTTGAAAAGACTCATTATTGCTCAAACGTGTAAAAAGAAGTTTATTTGATGAAACAGCTTGACTTCACTTTCTCCCTATACAATGTATAGAGAGATGGGGATGATGGTGTGTCATCATTCTAGCCCTCCAGTGGGGGCAGTGCACTGCAGCACATTAATAAGCCACTGTGAATGGGGTGCCTGTATGCTACTAGTATAGGAAGTTTAAAGCATTTTTATAGAAAATAAATTGATCTCAAAAAACTGCTTATGTTAGTGATTACACCAAATTCTGGCTACTCTGTATAGGAAAGGTGAATAGGTATGCAGTTGGGACCCTTCCTTTTAGTACATTACTATTGTTGCAAACTGTGAGTTTGGATACTCAGCACTGTAGTTCAGCTTTACTTAAGCACCAGTTAAAATCTAATGCATGTACTTGTTTTTAAATTGGGGTGAGACAGTAGAGGATGGTGGAAAATGGAGTCAAATCAGGGAAGAAGGAGGTGACAAGTGGGGGTGCCACAAGGGTCAGTCCGAGGTCCAGTCCTTTTTAATGTGTTCATCATTTACACGAGATGAAACGTGTCTTGAGTCCATATCCTGGTGCAGAAATTACATATGCATTGCACTCAGACCTGTGTCCAGCAGATAGCACAGGCAGCAAGAAGAGGACAAGACATTTTTCAGGTGTGTTAGTGAAAGGAGAAAGACCAGGAGGAATTGTAAGGCTAAGGAGGGAAGGATTGTGTGGAAGGAGACAAGGAAAAAGCAGACATCCTGAACAATTATTTTTATTCAGTTTTCACAAATGAAAGGGAGGGTGAGCGACCACAGATCTGTGTCAGGGGCACCAAAGGAAGTGCGTGAACACTGGTCTATTACAGAGAAGAGAGTCCTGAAAGACTTGCAAATCATAAAGGCGACAAGGCAATGGGGCCAGGCAGGATACATCCAAGGTTTTTGAGGGAGTCAAGAGTTACTAACTGCACCTCTGACAGTCCTATTCAACCACTCATTAAAAACGGGAGTGGTCCCAGAGGACTGGAGGAGGGTAGATGTAGAACCACTTCACAAAAGTAGGAGCAGGGGAGGGCTGGCAATTCGCAGCCCAGTCAGCCTGATTTCAGCGGTGGGGAAATTAATGGAATCGCTACTGAAAGAAAAGGATTGAGAAGTATCTTGAATTCAGTGGCTTACAAGATCAGCAGCATGGATTCACTAGGGGAGGTCATGTCAAACTAATCTTATAGATTTCTTTGACTGAGTAACCAGGGAAGAAGATCAGGGTGAAGCAGTGGATGTGGCCTACCTAGATTTCAGTAAAGCATTCGACACTGGTCCATATAGGAGACTCATAGTTATTACAACCAGATCTGCCCAAAAGATGAAGCAATAGTCATGGGGGATTTTAACATCAGTTGGATGGCTAAACCTAATGTTGCCCACAAAGACTTGGTTGCCAGCCTGTTCCTAACCCAGATGGTTCAAGACTGCACAAGGATTAATTACAAAACAGGGACAAAACCCCTAATAGACTGGACTCTAGTCACGCACCCAGAAAAGATGGCTATGGTTGCGGTCCTGTCCAACTCAATCAGTGATCACTTGCCTGTACTCTGTGAATGGTCCACCAGAAAACCTAAGATCCGCCCCAAACCATCTCCTACAGATAACTCCCAAAAGAGTCAATTGCTGCATTCAAATCCTACTTGACCCAAGTGGACTGGAGCTTCCTTGATGCCATCCCAGACGTTAGCACAATGCTTGATTATTTTATCTCCCAGTTTACTATAGCCTGTGAAACATTTGCACCCCTGAAAAAGCATAAAATTAAAGGTATTACATCAGAATGGATCACCCCAGAGCTACCTGCACAATTTCAGACCAGGCATAATCTCTGGTCACGTGCTAAGGATTCTGGATTGCCTGCTGATATGCAAAAACACAAAGCAGCCTGCAACTAGCACACCCGTGAAGTCGGAAAAGCAAAAGCAGATTCCACAAAGAAAAACAGGTAAAAACCTGGAGCAACGGGAAGAAATTTTGGGACTGCCTAAAAGACTTCCTTGACTGTAACACCAAAGCATCTCCGTCTGTGCTAAACTCTGAGGGGAAAAACAGTGTCGCCTTCTGAAATCACGGATATCTATAATGAGGCCTTCACAGACCTGACCACATTCCTCCCCCGGACCAGGCACAAAAAGACAACAAAGATGAACAGGCTGGACAAAGCAGTACACCAGGCCCTGAAATGGGTCCCCCTAAGTTCTGTTTTAAGTACGTCACAGTAAAGAAAACCGGCAAGTATATTAAAAAAGTTTGGGGTAAAACAAGTATGGGCAGAGACATGGTAGATATGAAGCTACTGGCCCAAGCTCTGGATGTACAAACAATACCCCCAGCCAAAATATTTAAAAAGTCCTTACAGCTCTCCTAGTCCACTGCATCGATCCTACAAAGTTGGAATGCAGAATTGACCATCTCTCATATCTCGGAGACTTGGCTCTAGTTTGGTATCATGGCCTGTAAAGTGTCCTCCGCCACTTACTGGAGGGAATACTTCTGGAGGTGTCGCTGTCAGTATTGCCATACCCCAGCTCTGGTGGCAAAATATCACCTCTTCCCCTACAATGCTAGCATTCTCCCAGTCTTAGATGTTCTCTCCCTCATTATACTAAGGACCGCTCTCTTCTATATCTATATCTTCTTTCTACACAGTAGTTCTCAGCCATATTGATTCTTACATACAGTAGACTGATGTAGTTTTCTAAGAATTATAAGGTCATTGAAATGGAATAGAGCCACATAATTTGATGGGGTGCCATATTACTTCCCCTTTATTTGTGTGAATTCCAAACTCTCTCTGTATGCTAGTCCCTTAGCCTAACTTGCACTCAACTTATGTACTAGTGTAATAATAGTATGACAGCAGCTGTCTGATGTTTTTTGGCTACCACTGTGTATCTAAAACTTTGTGTTCCTTTATGTATTTTTAGTAAAAATTAAATTTTGTATAAAAGAAACATTTGTTTCTTCGTAGATGACACTAAGCTGTATGGACATTGTGGAGGGGATAAGGGAATTGCAGAGCGGCCGGCATAGGTTGAAGAGGAGGTATAAGGTTTGGCAGTTGAAATTCAGTGCCAAAAAGTGCGAGATGATGCACCTCGGGAACAAGAACCCGGGACAGGATATTGGATGGGAGAGGTTAAGCTGGGATGTGGAAGGCATCATAAGCAACCCTCTAAACAATCTAGCCAATGTAACAAGGCCCACAGCAAGGCAAGCAGGATGTTAGGTTGTACTGGGAGGGGTTTTGATGGTATCACGTCAATTGAGCACAGAGTATTTAGCACTCATCATGTTGGCACTGTTTATTCAGCATGGTACAGTTCACTGAAGTGAACTTGTAGCCCGTGCATCAATTCAGTCTACAGGTGCTCTTTTTATATACACACACACACAATATATATATATATATATATATATATATTAATTATATACAAATATAGTGAAACGTATTCAACACAACAAAAATACAGTAAACAGCTAACTTTACTCACTCCCGCATTCCTTGCTCTGAAGCATCAGTAACATCAGTTTTAATAAGCAGTACCTGGCAAATCACAGTCATCAGAAAAGTGCACCTTCTTTCTATCCACAAAGATGTTTGATGTTCTAACATACTCCAGGAAAACTGTATATATGAAGCAAATGTTTGCTCATGCAGTGTTTTAACTTTTATACCTAATCAATAGATCAAGCAGTTGTAATATAACAGATGTTAAATGGTGCCAGTTGCTAATCTGAAACAAATGGGAAAATTAGGAATAGCTATAAAATGTAAAACTATTGTGGTACAGTAAAATACTTATACAAAAAATCTTCAGGTGTAACTCTTTTTTTTTTAAATTAAACTTTTTTTATTGTTTAAGTTAAAAAGGTACATACATGCATACATACATACATCAGATATAACCTTTGATTATAAATACAATAATAGATAGAAAAGTATCTATTACAAGGCAGTAAGACCATCGAGAGGTTTTGGGGACTTGGAACCTCAAGAGCGAAGCTCGAGAGGTTCCCAAAGTCCCCAAAACCTCGAGATGGACGTACTGCCGTGAAACAGATACTTTTCTATTTTTTATTTTTTGTAATATATGGATGTAGCGTTTCTTTACAGTCTGTGAGCTGCGAAGCCAGTCGCAGTACTGAATATATGCTTGCAGTCAGCTGACCATCACACTGAGACCGGCCACTTGCCCACATCCCCTCAGAATCAACACTCTGTCGGGTGTCTGTTTGTATTTCATGAAGTCCTACCTTCTCCTTTCTGATCCTTCGGGTAATGCAGGATCAACCAGATAATCCATTTACAGAAAAAAAACAAAAACGAAGAAACGAAGCAGACGCATTTGGCTCGCTAAGCGAGAGTAACGAGCCGCCATGTTTTCAGAATGAGTGTGCCCGCCCACAGAAGAACAGTGACCAATTAGAATGCACGGTGCGACTTTGGACGTGCAGGAAGGGACGTGGCTCCATGGCAACCTGATTTCTTGCCAGGCAGAGTTGCACATGCGCTGTGGCATTTTGGTGATAATACTAACGTTTCTTGCAACGATAGTATTATTGGGAATGGAGTGCTCTGTGCTATCAATTACAAGGAATTTTTTTAATCGTTTTCGATAGTATTATTTGGGAAATCCATATATTACAGCTTAATTGTCATACAATTTAAAATGAATGGATTACAAGGTAACATTTCATATAGTACTGCATCCTAAAGTTGGATGGAGACAGCTAGCATGCTGTTGTGCTAGTTACTTAAGCAATAATGCACAACAGGGTGTGGGTTGTGCTGGGATAACTTCACACCTAGGGTGGTTGGGCATGAGGCCGCAGGCCGAGTGCATCCAATACCCCCAGAAGTGAGGTTATCCAAGTACAACCCACACCCTGGAGTGCATTATTGCTATTATACATTGGCTCATTTATTAAAAAATTAATGTGGAGGTATACAGATGAAAAAAGTAGTTCATTTGTGACCAGTAGATGGAGCTGCTGGTATATGAGAGGCTGTGTGTGTTCCTCTGGTTCTCCCCAACATGCGTTTTTCTCTTTGTTCTGCTTCATGAAGAAGTTTTTTTGATATTGCGAATTACAGAGGGAGGTTACCTGTGCCATCGGTCTCTGTAACCCTGAACATGTTATGTCCACGAAGATGATCATGGAGTAGGGACTGAGGCAGCAGAGTGAGAGTGGGGGTCAAGACTTTCGTACTTGAATAACAGGGAGACAACTAGAGCGGGACTTCCAGTGTTCTAAAATGGGTCGGTAACTATCTGTAGGTTCTGAGGGGGGAATTTAGTTTGATCTTTGTACAGGAGGACTGTCTTGTGAATGTTTCTCATAGCCGCTGTCGCTATGTGCAGCTTTGTGTGGAACGGGTGAGCACATGTTTTCCTGCTTTCACTGAAGCGAGTGTGTGTAGCGGCCATTTTGGTTGGAAGCTGAGAGAATTTATTGTACAAATGAAGAAAAAAAGCTTAGAGTTTGTGTGTTGTTTTTTTTTTTTTTTACTGTGGCAAGGATCTGGAAAATGGTAATGTCGGTGATGGCAGGGGTTACGATGTGTCACCTCGACATAGCACTTCTACGGCAAAGCAGATGGGTACTGACCAATTAGAGTCCAGGAAATGTTATTGCCATTGTATAATATACATTTTCTTTATTTCATCAGATACTATTATTCTTACTATTGTAGATGTCAAAGTTACCTTTGTATTTGCATGGTGTATTATGACTTAAACCATTGAGTCATCTTTGTGTACTTGTTTTGTATATTTGCTAATCTTATTAATCAGTAAAAGATACCCTGCCACCTTAACCTCATGTCCTTATATTTGTTTAAAATGTTTCCCTTTAAGGTTTAAGCTTCTAAGTGTTCATTTATATCCATGTAGGTAAGGTCAGAATACAACATTTTATGCTTATCATGCACCTTATACAACTTATATAAATCATGTGATCGAAATTATGTGGCATGTACTTGATATTTTATAGACAGTCAGGATAACTGCTGTAAGTGGCCACCTGTCAAATGTAAAAACTTTTCACACTGTACTGTTAAACAGTATAAACTACGTACAGTAGATACAAGTGGTTGTATGTGTGGCCGGGCACTTCATTGGTGACTCTTATTTTGAAAAGTAACACGATGGTACTGCCTCTTTTGTCTTTGGCTCAGCATTAACAAACAGTGTTTGAAAATACTTTTTAAGGGCTCAGTTTACAAAGACAGCATGCTGGAAGGTACCCTGGATGCTGGGAGGTGCCAAATCTTATCCTGTTTTTTTTATTTGGCTGGCAGGTAGTCCATAAATAGCATGGAGTACAACTGCTGTGTGTGTCTCATAAACGGAGCTGAACTTCCAAATTCACAATGCACAATGCACAAAGTCAGAAGCCGAAGTTTGCCATCCCCTGTGGCATTTGTGCAGCAAATATACATACTCTACAAAACACTGAGTAAAATAAATGAAATGACTCACAGCTGCTTTAAAAGCAAAGGCTAGCAGATGCATTTTTTATGTCTAACAAACAAGCATTTGTGACCCAGCTTGCTTCAGCCAGGACCGATTCAGAGCCATCCCTTTAAAAACTTAAAATAAATTGTGTTTGGCTGAAGTTTATACTCCTCAATTGTGCAGCACTGTTCCAAGCATTTGAGCAGCAATCAAACAAACGTGCTCAGAGTACGTTCAGAGCTGAGCACAGTTTCAAGCTGAATGGAATGCTGCTGCATGGAACAGAGCTAAATTGACAGATGCTAAAATGATGGAGCTAAATTAACGCAGCACTGAAAACGACTGGCGCTCTTAATTGACGAGATGCAGAATATTCTGCACTAACTGACATGGATTCACTTCAACAGCAGGAGAAAGAGTAAAGAGGTAATACTACATCTCTATATGTCACTGGTGAGGCCCCATCTGGAGCACTGTGCTTAGTTCTGGAATTCCTAACTAAAGAAAGACAAAGACAGGCTGGAGACAGTGCAGCATAGGGTAACCAAATGGATTCAATGCCAGCAGGGCAGATACTACGAGGATCGGCTCAGGGCACTGAACATGTACTCACTGGGGGCCAGAAGGGAGAGAGGCAGTATGATAGAAACCATCAAGTTCCTGAAAGGAATGAACAGGGTAAACTGTGAGGAACTGTTCAGCAGGCATAGTGAGTCAAAAACAAGGGGGCATGAGTGGAAACCTGCAAAAGGGGGGGGTCAAGAGGGTTGTGAGAAGGTTTTATTTTACAGAGTGACTGAGCTATGGAATGGCCTTTGGGCAGAAATGGCAGGGGCCAAAACTGTTGCTTAAATCTAAAAACTAGGACAGAGTTAAGGACTTAATAGTTATTATGGGAAGTAGCTGTACGGTGGGGGGCAAGGGGGAAGAGGAGGGGAAGAACACATTTAAACAGCAGGTGTCAGGGTACAATAGGGTATATCAGGGCAGGCTGGATGGATCGATGGTCTTTTTTCTGCTGACAGTGTCTGTGTTTCAGGGTAAATTTATCATGCTGTTGTAAATCCTCTGTACAGCATTACCCACTTGTGCACCATCTAATCATTTGTGCTGTACTGTAAATTTTGTATGGGCTGTGCCTGAAAATAGGCAGATATTTTCCTAGTACACTTACCTGGTTACAAAAAACTAATTGTAAACTGTCAATGCAGGAATTTATTGATCGGTACCCGTCACCTGACCATGCTTCAAAGCAGTAGTACTCCTGCATCAACTCCCAGCTGTATAGTTGGAATTTGTTTGAAATCATATTTTAGAATTGGTGACTAGGAAAGACACCGTGGGCAGAAGCGACCCAGGTTGCACCTGGAAAAGAGCTTTTGCTCAGTGTGCCTTGCAGTTACAGACCAAACTTCATCCAGAGCAGAGCCATAAAGACTCTCCCATATTTGTGCTTATTTCTCTTCATCCACTTGCAACCACCCATGGACCAACTGAGTGGCCTGTTTCACCCAGGTATCCCAGCCCATCTCCCCGGCCAGGGTGAGCTTGAAAAAAGATAAGGGGTAGGCTCAGCATTGGGGTTTTTGGGCCTTCTCCACCAAGGACCCCACATCCATCAGCATGGTGTCAGGGGAGTAGGCTGGAGACATGGAGTGGGCCATAATCTGTACAGGTCCTGCACAGGCTTCCCAATAAATGGAACTATCACTGACCAGAAAAATGGTGACTGATGTCAGTGCACGTGATTTGCCCATTATCACAGGTCAGTCCTCCCACCTCCAAAGAGGCCTGGGCCTCCTTTGTCCTCTGCCTTCTCCTGCCCAAACTTGGCAATGCCGTCTCCTTGAAGTGGGCAAACATGGTTTGGATTCAGATGAAAAATGTAGGTGAGATGAAAACGAGAAGCTGTAGGGGATCTCTGGTTTATTCAACTTATGTTTTACCTCATCAGAAGTTTTCCTACCCATCTAGGTGTTGAAGGACAGGCAATGGAAGAATAACATCCTCGCTTCATCAGTTTCCATGGGGTTCATGCTCTGGTTGCTCGTAGAACTTTTCCCTTTTTCCAGATGCATATGTCACCGAAAGCAATGGCTGTGGCCCATCTTATGTGGTGTTAGCCATCCTGGATATAATTCAGTAGGTCTTTACTACCGTGATGACGCTGAGTCCCAAAGCCTTACATAACCACCACTTGCACACAGCGTGACCTTGAGCAACTCACTTGACCTCCATGTCATCCTGTAGGTGAAATTCCCACAGAGAAAGGCTGGAGCTTAGAAGCCGATGGAGACATTTGCTTTAGTGTGCCCAGACATCGCAGTGTGTGAGAAAGTATCTATCTTGATCGGTGGGCAAAGAGCATGGCCTTTGTTTTTTTGACGTTGACCATGAGTCTGTGGTCAGTGAACCAGCTTTCAATCTGGTTGAATGAGTCTTGGAGGGAGGACTGTAGGACGGCTGGGCTGGGGTGCCAGGCATAGAGGACCGCATCATCAATGTATAGCAATAAGTTACCGGAGCAGGATTTGGGTAGGGCATTTAAGTAGATACTGAAGAGTAGAGGGACCAGTATGGAACCCTGGGGCACCCCAGAGCAGACAGACAGGGTGGTAGATAGGGTGTTGTTTATCTTGACACATTGGTATCTAGCTGTAAGGTAGCTGGTGAACCAGGAGAGGGGACCGTGCGATAGACCAGTAAGTTGGAGTATGTCTAGGAGGAGAGGGTGGGAGTCTGTATCGAAGGCCTTTGAGAGGTCTATGAAGGTGGCTCTGGCAAGATGTTTTTAGTCCAGGGCAGAGTGAGTGAAATTAGAGAATTCTATGAGGGCAGTGGTTGTGCTATGGTCCGATCTGAAGTCATGTTGCTCTCTATATAGTAAACTGTGGGCAAGCAAATACTCGATGAGTTGATCGGCCACGATTTTTTCAAGGGCTTTTGGGGAAGGGGGATGGAGATGGGCCAATAGTTGTTGGGGTTGGTGCTGTCTCCACTTTTTAGTATTGGGGTAATTTTAGCAGTCTTCCAGGCGGTTGGGAACTGCCCCAGTCATAGGGAGTGGTTAAGAAGGTCAGTCGGGGGGAGAGGACAGTATACACCTATCATGACTGTTTCTGTACAGATGAAGGAGTGGCATCAGTAAGCAATATACCACGATGGGGCATGGGGTTATTGTAAATTAATGCACGATCCGCATGAGTTGTGGGGCACAAGGCCAAAGTTCGAGTGTCCTCCAGCACCCAAGAAGTGCATTAGTTCACTATAACCACATGCCCTGGAGTGAGTTATTGCCCTTAAAAAATGGGTTAGATGATAAAACCAAAAAATAAATAAAGAATGAGAAGAAAGTAATTTTTTAAGTGGAGGACTTCAGACATTTGGAGTCTGATATTCAAAATAGTGCAAGGCAGAGATCAAAACTTTGTGGTGCTCCTTGTGATTACAGAGGAGCCCGAGGATGCTATATTTGGTTGATTAGCATATCAGGGCTGTTCAGCTGAATATAGGGCCATGCTGGTGCAGCGCTAAGTCAAGTAGTGCTGCCCCGACATGGATCCTGAAGTACGCCGCCAGAGTGGATAGCGCTAGAGCGTTATCTACTGTATTTAAAGGGAGCCATGCATATGAGCCCATTAAGCATGCAAGGCACTAAGGGTTATCTGCATGCCCATAATGGACTAATTTGCATGGTAGCGAGGCAGGTTTGTGCAGCACGGCCCCCTTCCAACTGCCTGGCCCCAGATGTGTAGACATCCCTGGTGCCTAATGGTCCCCCCAAACCGAATGGCCAGCCTGTTGGAAGAATAAAATACTCCTGGTGCTAGTGGTCCCCCCTCCCTCTGATTGCCAGCCCATTGTACACATTAAACCTCCCTGGTGCTAGTGGTCCCCCCCACCTCTAATTGCCAGCCTGTTGTACACATTAAAACCCTCCCTGATGCTAGTGTTCCCCCCTTCCTCCAATTGCCAGCCCGTTGTAAACATTAAAACCCTCCCTGATGTCCCGTGGTTCTCCCAGCGGCACTGATCCATAGTACCACCCATCACAATTCCATAATCCTTAGTGCCTCGGGTGCGCATATGGTGATTGGCGCAGCCCTCCTCAACTGGCCGCTGGACATCCAGGGAGTGCACTTAATTATAGGAAAGGTCACATCACCCTGTCCTATAAATAAGAGCGCTCACTGCCTGGACATACGATGGTTGGATGAGGAGGTGTGAGGAGGGCTGTGCCGGTCACTTTATGTGCACCCATGGCACCAAGGATACTGGCAAGGTGACTGGGGGTGGTGTTCGATGCCACAGTGGGAGCAGTGCTAGATGCCAGGGATTACAGAATTGCAACAGGCGGTACCGTGGATTGGTGCCAGGAGGAACCACTGGATGCCAGGGAGGGTTTTAATGTTTACAACAGGCTGACGATCGGAGGGAAGGTGAACCACTAACACCAAGGATGGTTTTATTCTTTCAATGGGTTGGCGATGGGGGGGGGAACCACCAGCACCAAAGAGGGAGGGGTGCCACAGACCACAGGGGGTTGGTGTGCTCCCTCAGCGGCAAACCGACTGGTTGGCTGCATTACCTCGGCAGCCACCTGGGTTGCCCAGAGTAAGTCGGGGTTTTGTTTCATGGTATTTGCACTGCCCAAAAGGACCATATAATAACTGGTTAGTGATGATTATCAACTGTGGGCAGAAGCTTCAGTTCCATTATACACAGGTGATTATACACATGTTTGTATAATCACCTGTGTGTAATGGAGTTTGATTATACACATATGTATATAATCACCCATGTATAATGGAATTTGTTAAGCATTTTGCAAAAAATTCTAAAATAAAAAAAAAAAAAAAGGAACCAGTTATTATAAAAAATAAAACATGGGGAAGTGTGTTTAATGAGGATTTTAACACACTCTCAGTGTGCGATGCCTTGATAAACTCCTTGGGCTTCACTCTCGGGGTTTATGGGGCATCGCACACCTTGAGTGTGCATAACATCCTCATTATACATACTTCCCTATGCATTATTCTATATACTAATCCCTTTTGTGCAGCACAAAGCTACTGAATATGGGGTAGCGTGACGACTCATGGACACACCCCTCCTCTTGCCCACTCACATACATTTTTTTTGTGTGGGCGCTAATTCTCTTTGTCTGTGCAAAGACCCCTTTTGAACATGGGGATCCAGTGCAAACCCCATTTTGTACGGGCAAAGACCTGTTAGCGCCTGCACAAACTTTTAATTATAGGGCCCTTCTTGTGTATTGATTTCCAGATAAAGTAGTTTGTTTAAACTAACAGTCACAACATGTGCTTTGAACATGAAAACTGTAAACATTTATAAAATGTTATGTCAAAACTTGCTATGGGAGGGGGGAGGAAGGGTAACTGTGTGTTTAGTTATCTTGTGTTATAGACTAAATTTAAAGTTTTTAATTTTGCTTAATGTTCATGTAAAATGTGAGTGTATCCCCCTTGTTCCCAGGGGTTACTGGAATCCCACTTGGAATCAGTGGCAGGCAGCTTGTGAAATGCCAGTTAAATGGATTTCACAGTGTCACACTCTGTTTTTCAGTTACAGCTGAGCTGGAGTGATGCTGTCACTTTAGAACTATCGCTGCTGCATAAGCCACGTTGGAGTGCTAGCTGGGGAGTTAGCTATAGAATGTTGAGTTAGAGTTCTGTAGTCTGTAGAGTGGAGTGCCTGGAGGAGGCTGCAGTAGGCAGCTCCTTAGTTCTTAGCTCTGACAGAGAGCTACCTCTGCAGTTTGGGTAATTTGTTCTCACTCTAGGAAAAGAACATAGAAGACAGAGAGTGAAGTGGTGGAAACTGTTCCAAGAGGGTTTTTCCAGTGCCTCATCCCCAGAGGGATTGGGGGGGGAAGGATTCCAGGATTCAGGGCAATCCCTGGTCCATGCCTGGACTGTGTTGAAGCTGCCTGAGATTCAACTGCTATGTGAGTACCCGAGACTTTTGTGTGGAAAAGCCCTGGGGCACCTGCATTCCTGTGGTGAGTTTTCCCTGACAGAGGGACTCTGTCACCTAGACTGTTTTCTGTTTAAAAGTGTCTGCCTACTATGGGGTTCA
This sequence comes from Neoceratodus forsteri, assembly GCA_016271365.2. Taxonomy (NCBI): domain Eukaryota; kingdom Metazoa; phylum Chordata; order Ceratodontiformes; family Ceratodontidae; genus Neoceratodus; species Neoceratodus forsteri. Next base: position 580,821,111 of record JADMNL010000023.1, read on the forward strand.
GAGAGAGGCTTGCCAAGTACAAAACTTTTAGTTCATGTCTGATTTAAAAATGCCTGCTAACGTTGGGGTCTAGTGAAGAGACATTGCCAATTACAGAACTTTTAACTTCATGACGCCTCAGAGGTGTGCAAAGTAGTATGTTAAATATGAAAGACATTTCAAGATAGCATCTACAAGTTTTCAGTGAGCATGTTATTAACCAGATGAATGGCTGAGTATAAATTTGGAAGCAAAAGGTGGCAGGCCCCCCATCTGGAGTAACCATGTTTACCTCTCTGGGTTCAGTTTGGGCACCATTGGTTTTCTCTCAGTGCATTTGGCCAGTGGCTGAAGAAAATAGTTTATCCAGACGTGGGTTGGATTTTCTGTGAGCCTGTATGTACTCTTTGGTGGTCGAGGGTGCCACCAGTAATTCCTCATGAAATATGGGAAAGTCTCCTAGTACTGGCCAAGGGTGCCTAGTCAAGGGAAGTGTACCAGATCTGGCTGTGTGTGCCAATCTCCATTCAGAACCAGAGAGTTTGCTGTGTAATTCAAAACCAGAGTGTTCACTGTTTCATTCAGAACCCGAGGGTTCGTTGTGTGTGTGCTCTGTACCTCAGTAATCTGCATTATCAGTGGGAGTAGCCCTATGGGGGGTGGGGGGCCATCTTCGCTTCGTGATTATTCTCTGTGTATGAGAATAAAAGCCACACTCTAGAATCCCAGCCTGGTTTGGACAGTACTGTTATTGCTTTCACTGTGTCTGGATTTACTTGGGTGCCCCTGACCAGAAGTACAAACCTAGCATAATTGTGAACAAACGTTTTCTCCCAGGGACCCAGGTTGATGGCTATGTTGTGTCTAATTGTTGCTATTGTCCTTGATGTCTCTGTTCTCAATGACGTGGAACCTTTGTAAAGGAGTCTTTGACTCAAAGGTATGTTATCCAGTATCTTCGATAAATAAATAAATAAATGGTAAATGGTCCCCCCAGGTGTGAGCCAGGTAGTTGTCATACTTCATTTGCCTGTCTGAGGATGGCAGGCTCAGATGTACTAGTAAACTGAACTGTAGTGACAACCCCCATCCCTCTCGTTTGCGCCATGTATGAGAGAAGCAGCTCTGCTAGTTGAACAAGGGGGGCCGGTAGGGCTGGGTTACATTAGACTCTGTTTTTGATACTTGTGTCTTGACAATGATTTTTGATGTTCAACTGTTATATCTGTGCGGCTATGATGAAATATTCAATAAACTTGCAATTTCAAAACATGTGCTTTGAACATGAAAACAGTGTAAACGTTTATAAATTGTTACGTCTCACAGATGTGTAGTGTTATTGTTTTTATGTGACTTCTAAACAAAGATGGCAAGGAGTTTTGTTAGCTGTGAATTAAAAAGGAGAGTTGATCAATGGTCAGGTGATGCTGTTTGACCAATTAGGTTTTGAGTTTTTTTACTACAAATTTTATAAATGGAAATATTGTTTTCCTTGTAGTCACTTTTGTATATGCACTGCACACACTGACTATACTCCTGCTCTGAGACTTTCTAGCATAAATGGGGCACACCATCTTACTAACACATTCCTTTAGGGACTGGATTGTATTACATTTGTGCTATACTTCATACACATGTTCGCAAAAGCACTTCAGATGCCCAATTTTAGTTTTACTATGTTGATTTCAGAGACAATACTTTAACCATCATGTTACTAACATACTTAATGTTACCTTTGTTGGTGATAATTTTACACCTTACCCCTGTAATCTATCCCAGCAAGCAATCAGACTGCTGTATGGAAGTTTACTTTCACTGTAGAGGCCTGCTGGAACACCGCCCAGCAATCTTCCACCACAGTACTGGGGTCTGACCTACCAACTTATATTCCCTTTCCAGCACGAAAGACCAGGGGCCAGATTCACAAAACGTTGCCCCAGTGCAAACCAAGTTTGCATGGTATTCACAAAAACCTGGTTTGTGCCGGGGGCTGCAGTGCAAATGATGGGGAGGGGACCTGCATATTGGCGCAGTCCCATTCACAAAGTATTTTGTCCACGCAAGGGTCTTTTGCAGGGTTCCCTTGTGTGGAGAAAATAAACCTTGCCTCAATTCCATACAATCCTAGTGGCTAGTGGAGGTACTGCGCACCCCCCCCCCATAACCCAAACACACACGACAAACATAGAGACTGAAAAAGTTTCACTACAGAAATTGATCAGTGGGTCAGTAGGTGTTAAGTGCTGATTAACTGCAGAGGAAGGACATGCATAGTCTGTTGCTGCAAACTGATGTCTTGAAGAAGAGATATTCCATTGCTTAAGTTTATCCCGTGTTTTAAATAAACATCACACAGAGATTATGTATTGAACCTGAAGTTCTGTGTCTGGTCCATCTGTTATCCCACAACCCCTGCACAATTCCCTGGTGGTAGTGGTTCCTCCCCCCTGCCAGTCGCCGTCCTGATATGAAATACGGATATTCCCTGGTCTAGTGTCCCCCCCTCACCATCCAGATTTCAAATTATGAGATTCCCTGGTGGTCGAGTGTTCCCTCCGATCGCTGGCCCAAAAAGAAAAAAAGAAGTTACCTTGGTGCTACCCCCCCCCCGCAATCGCCGGCCCAGGTAAAAAAAAACACACATTTCCCTGGCGTCCAGTGGTCCCTCCTCCCACCAGGCACCATGCCTGAGCTAGAAACACATATCTCTGGTGTCCGCAGTCCCTACCCCCACCTGATCACTCACCCGACATTGCCAGCATAGTCCCCAGTGTCCTGTTAACCCCCATCCCAATCCCCTGTGTAGTACATAGAAACATTTCCCTGGTGGTCTATCGGACCCCCTGCTATTCCCGATCCCTGTATAGTGAAATAAAACCTTTCCTGGTGTCTAGTGGACCCCATCCCCCACCCAGCAGGTAGTATCCCACCACCCGCTTCCCCATCCCGAACCCGTCGGTGACCAGCACCCTCCTCCTCTCTCCACCATGGCTGCCTACTGACTGAGCCCTCAATGAGGGCTCAGTCGGTGGCCAGCTATGGTGGAGAGAGGAGGGCTGTGCTGGTCGCCATCTTGGGGTTGGGATGGGGGGAGCGGAGTCGTGGGATACTACCTGCCGTGGTGGGGGTAGAGGCAGACACCAGGGTCTATGCTGGCAACATTGGGCTGGTGATTGCGTGGGGGGCCACTGATGCCAAGTATACATGTTTCTAGCTTGGGCATGGGTGCGGGTGGGGAAGGGACTACTGGATTCTAGGGATACACATTTCTAGCTCGAGCATGGGTGGGGGAGGGACCACTGGATGCCAGGGATACATGTTCTAGCTCAGGCATGGGTGGGTGGGACCACTGGATGCCAGGAAGCATTTTTTACTTGGGCGTGATTGGCTGGGGGTACAATGGCACCAGGGTAACTTCTTTTCCTTTTCAGGCCTATGATCAGCAGGATGGAACACTAAACCACCAGGGAATGTCATTATTTGATATTGGGATGGCGACTGGCGGGGGACACTAAACGACCAGGGAATCTCATTATTTGATATCAAGATGGCAGTCGGTTAGGGGAAGGAACACTAGACCACCAGGACATATTTTTTATTATCAACAAGACGGCAAGCAGCGAAGGAGAGGGACCACTAGACCATCAGGGAGCTGTTTTTTTTTTTTTTAACAACGGATGGCAATGGGGGAGAGGCACTAGCCCACGCTGCAGCCTGTGCAAATGGGCCCGTAATTGGCATGCAAATGGCCACATAGCGCCTTGTATGCTCAATGGGCTTATTTACATGGCTTCCTCCATAAATAGGAACTAGTGCCCGTGCTATTCCTTACAGGGCCATACTCCAGGATTCACATCGGGGCACCACTACTGGGGTTACCGTGGCCTCAGACCACCCCTGTTCACAGACAGACACCATGGAGCACTATCCAATTGTGAATAGCGGTTTTGGGCAACCGCAAAATTTTGCGCTGCTTTAGCGTGTTTTTGTGAATCGAGGCCCAGCTTTAACAGTTGTATACGTTCACTGTTCAGGTCTTAAGTTTTATCTGCCAATAGCCACTGTTGGAATTAACAATTTTGAGCTGGGAGCCCATCAGGGGTCTATTTTTAAATTGAGCACCCCCTTCCAAGTCGATTGCAGTGATGCGTGCGCCAAGGGGGCTTATTTCAGAGCGGGGAGCCCTGACAAGCCCCACTGTGATTCCAACACTGCCTATGCTTCAAAGGCAGAGTTTCAGATCACAGTTATTGCCACCAAGTTCTAGAGGCCAGTACCTTCTGCAATTTGTAATGCAATTACTGTGCTTTGTATGGGTTCAGGTGACATCAGTGCCGAATCACGGATACATGTATTGTACTGTAATTGTACTCTGGTACGCGGGAGGCTCTGTGCGCCCGGCTGAAACTAGGGACAGGGCCCAGATGTGCAGCCCCAGTGTTTGCAGGAGATTTAGAACTGACGCGGTTTCCAAACTAATAGCTATCGACACGTTGTGGAAGCCGACACATTTCCCATTTTTCCAGCTGTTTTAGGGAGTATCAAAACGCAATTGTCTCCAAGCAAAAGTTCAGGCATAAGCCAAGCACATCTCTGCGTCGACAGGAACTCGGTTTTACGTCAGCGGAGTCGCACGACGTGCCGTAAAGCGAGCGTTTCCGGCCCTGGACGGGTGCCGAGAGTCGTGGGTAAGCAGGAAGGAGAGTTGCACATTGCGACGCGTTTTACTGTCATTTAAACGCCAGGTTTATAACTTGGCACGACTGGGCACTAAGCATGTTTAAGAAATTTGATGAAAAGGTTTGATGAAAAGTCCGGGTCTTGGTAAATTGCTGTATTTTATCGTAGTTTCTGAACTCAATATCCTCCTACCATGTGCTGCTTGTTATATTTTTAGATATTTTTCATTTTGAAAACGTGCCGTTACAGTCCATTCATGCGGCAGTAATTCAAAACAGCCAGCGACAGGTCTGTAGTCTGTAGCTCTGCATGGCAGATACAACGATTATAAAAACAAATCTGCGGGGCTGAGCAGTTGCTGTCGCCAGGAATATTGCTGTGCGGGGTAGCAGTACTGGAAATGACCGACTTCACTGGCGAATCCAGCACCTGCTGTGTGGTAGCGATCAGAACTGACAGGGCCCTGGGGACACACCTCCTCACTTTGTGTCGTCTGGTGGGTACATGTTACACAGGAGCAGGCTTTCCTTGTTTTATTTGGTGGAACTGAGTCAAGCTCTTTGTTTCCCCAGAGTTAGCCCCCCCCCCGCCGCTTTCCACCACTGTTGGTCAGTACTGTTACCTGCTCATGTCTATCGTTAGGTGTTTTTTTTTTTTTTTCGATGACAGGTAGCATTCGTTTCTGACGGCCTTGTGTTTTTGGGCTGGCTTATCGGGACTGCTCTGCAAGTCCCGTTTGTTCTGTCCATCTGCCTCTAGTTATTGGGTTGCACATTTGCGGGTATCCCTAGGTCCGTTTGACATTCCTGCTCCGTGTGCTGATAACCCTTAAATGCTGTGGTAAGAACCACTTTTTCCCCTTGGGCATGCCATGCGAGACTGCGAGTCGCACGTTTTCAAGGAGCTCCTGATGCATTGGGACTTTGCATACAGTGTATAGAGACTATAGAGAGAATAATGCTTGTGCAGGTCTGTGTTATGAGGATTTTGTTTTACACACCTGAGGTGTGTGAAAAATATAGAAAAATGTATGGCGGTGTATGTGTGATAACCAGAATTTTACACACACCTGAGGTATGCGATGCAATGGGGGTTTGTAATCAATAAGATATGACAGGGTGTGCGTAGAACTTATTTTACGCTCACCTAGAGGCGTTGTAAGGCACAAGGCCTTGGCCGAGTGCGTTCAGCCCCTCGGTGTGTGTAAAATATGTTATATGCACACCCCTGGAGTGTCTTATTGCGCTTATGAAATGACTCACTTAAATTGTATCAGAAACAAATAGGCATACAAACATTTTAAAATTGCTTAAAACCATTTATTTGATTAGATAACCTTATGCATGAGGAAAAATAGTCCCTTTAAAAAGAAAGGCGGAAGGGCTGTAAAACAATTAACTTTATAATGGCGCCCGTTTGGAACAGGATCAGGGGCTGCAGCACAGGTATTTGTTAGTGCGACTAATTTTAAAAACAAAGCAAAGAATGAGTATTGATTTTATGTGGGAACTTTGTTTTTTCACAGTGCGTGGAACATATTTTACACCAAGCTGTCAGTCAGTGAAATTGCTTAATTTTCTCTTGCCATTTCATAAATACAAACATCCCCCACCGAGGGTGTGTGTAAAATTCTGGTTTTACACCCCCCCCCCATATATTTTATTTAAATAATGGCCAGCATTTTTTGGTGGTTTGCTAACGTTTTGTTCCGTTTTCTGGCTTGGTGTTTTTGTCTGTGAGGAAGTCCGTTCAAGTGGTTTGCAGCGCATTGCTTAGCTCGCGCTTTCGTGGGCGTGGCGGATTGACAGGTGCCATTACGGCTTCTCCAGGTTATAATCGAGAATATCAACCAGGAGGTTGTAATTGGAAATAAAACTATCGTTTTCTATATGTAAAAAAATTCTGGCTGTTTAATTAAATCCTCAGTGCACACCTGCATAGGCATTGTTTTTTGTTACTTATTTATGTATGTATTTGTTAACCAGGTGGGCACACTGATCCAGTGGACCTTTTTCAGGCACTACTCGGACCATGAAGATTTATTTATTAAAAATTTATGATGTATGGTAGAACGTTGTTATAGATAGAAATCTACCTTTTTATAACAACGTTTTACCATCGATGTGACATCACGATGTTGTTACCCCATCGATGGTACGCCACACTGATGCGTTAACAACCGGGAACAGTCTGGGCATGCGTGCAACTGGATCAGACGGCTTGAAACGGCCGTGGCGGTGAGGGCAGAGCTGCGGTGACTAAAAAAAAAAAACCTGCAGTAAGGAACTTTTTCTTTTCTTAAAAACCTGAATGGTACCATACACTATAAAATATAATGTATGGTATGTCATCAATTAACCATTTTGTTAACCAATCTCGAGGTTGCCATGGTGACGTAAACCTCTCAAGCTTCGCTCTCGAGGTTTACATGGTTGCCCTGGCAACCTCTCGATGGTTAACAAACCGGGTAACCATCGATGACTATACATTATCCTCTGTGTTAAGCAGGAAGGGCACACTGAGCTGAAACTCGTTTCCACGTGCAACCCAGGGGTATGTGCACAGGAAAAGGAGGTACAAACAAAATAAACTTTCTAAGCTGGCACAAGGATGAATACAAGCACAAAAGTGCAGTACAGGATAAATACAGGTACAGGAAAAAAAAAAAAAATACCATGCAGGAAATGCTGAACAAGAGCTACAAATACAGTATAGTGCAAACAGTAAAGTTATTGTACTGCATATTCCATCAGAAGTGCACAAAAATACAAAGCACAGTAGTGGAGGCTAAACACGGCTACTTGATAATTGCAAAATCTGTTGTAGGATGATGTACAATACTTAGGGTGTCTGAGTTGCAGGATGACCTGAGCAAGCTCATGAGCTTGTTGGAGTGACACGAGGTGATCACCAAGGGGGGCAGGTACAAGTGGCAGCAGCCACTAAGGCTGCTTTGTAGCGTGTCTCTAAGCAGCCACCGTACTCGCACAAATACAGTGAAATGAGAGCCTTAGGTGGAAACACTGTAATAACCTTAACCCCGCTTGCTAGTTATTACAGAATTCAGTGGTTATTACGCATTTTATCAGGAATGTATCCAGGCATCGTAGGCTCACGAGTTATTTTATGTTTATTTGTACAGTTACTGTGTTGCTTATGGGTATAAGAGTGCTCTCAGATCTTTTGGGTGAGACCTGCAAAGTGAAGTTGAGCAGTTCTGGTGTACAAAGGACTTGAGAAAAACTACTACTACCATAAGAAACACAGCAACTGTACAATTAAACATATTATAAACTATGTTGATGGCTTCAGGTTTTAAAAATTGAACTTGAATTAAAAATCAGAAGGTTTTACTTTGTGGAAAGTTATAGAAACCCCTGTGATTGGAAATGGAATTGGGCTATAATACACATTGAGCCTGTTTTTCTGGTGTTTTCAAAACCTTGTTATTCACATTTCAGAATGTAGAATCTGACATTCTTAATGTTTTGGAACACAAAGAGCAACGTGCCTACCGACACTGTTTTCAGCAGATTGCCAGTACTGCTGTGGAAGCATGAGATTAGCTGTCATGGCAGCAGACAGCATCGTGCACTGGTTCAGGATCGGCAGTTTGAACCTGCAGTCACTGCAGCAGACAGCATCACTTTCTGATTCGGGACTGGCAGTTTGAACCTTTCTTTCACATTCCTGTCATAGCCTACCGTCCATGTGTAGTTAATTTTTCTGAAACAGCTGTACGGATGTTGAAAAGCAGTTTCAAACTGTATTAAAAAAATAACTGAAACCCCCCCCCCCATTGAGAACTTGCTAGATTTTCAACATCTTTTTAGTTCAATGACATCAGGAAGGCACTGGAGCAGGGGTCAACCTTAACCTTTTTTTGCACTAGCCAGCAGGGCAAGTTGATTCAAAATTGCACTAGCCCGCAGATGGTTGCACTAGCCCTTCATTACAATGGTAAATTTTGATCATTTATACAGGAAACAATGCAAGCAAAGCTAAGAAATACTCTGGCCCAGATATTCAAACTGCGCCAGGCTGTGGCGCAAGCTTGGGCGCAGCTCAACTTGGCTGCGCAGGGGTGTGGACTGGGTGATATTCAACGGAGCTGTGCCATGGCTCAGCAGCATTGAATATCGCACCCTGGCCACCCCCAGTGTGCATGGCGCAGCGCAAATGGCCAGAGTGGAGCATGGGGATGCGCTAGCGCAAGTTCCATTGCGCTGTGCACAGCAACTGCGATATTCAAAACTTGACATGCAGATGAGGCCATAATGTATGCAAGGTGTGCATGGGGCCATTTGCATGCCATTATGGCCCCATTTGCATGCAGGTGCGCCCATCCCCGACGACTTGCGCCTGGCGCCCTGACAGGCAGCAGCTGTCGGGGACCAACGCCCCCTGCAGCCCGATCGCGGGCATCTGTGTAAAATTAGAAAGATCTCCTATATCCCTGGTGGTCAGTGGACCGCTATCTGTAATCGCGGGCATCTGTGTACAAAATAAATATTTCCTTATCCCTGTTGGTCTGAGTACCCCCTCCCCACCCACCCACTGAGCCCCACCCGCTCCACCCTCAGGTCAGCTGGCGGGCGGCAGCCACCCCCCTGCCGCCCACCGACTGACACGTCGGTGAAGGCTGTCGCCCATTGGTTCTGGCGTGAGCAAATGGGCGTGCACCAATACCATACTACACATTCAGATATATGAATCATTCGCATATCTGGAATGTGTGCTCTGTATGAGCTGCCGCATCGTGCTCACGCTGTATTCAATGCCCGACGGTGTCGGTCGCGCGGCTGAGGCAGCAGGGTGGGGTGCTGCGCCTGCCGGCTGACCAGGGGAGCGGGCGGTGGGCTCAGGCGGGTGGGAGGGGGTACCCTAGACCGTAGCAGGACATAGAAAATATTTATTTTTGTATACAGATGCCCGTGATCGGCAGATAGCGATCCACTGACCACCAGGGAATAGGACGATTCTAATTTTACACAGATGCCCGCGATCGCAGATAGCGTCCACTGGACCACCAGGATATAGGAGATCTTTCTACTCTTACACAGATGCCCGCCATTGGGCATGGGGCACCGCCAGGTGCGGCCAGAGTTCGTTGGCCACCCACAAGGTGGCAGCTGCCGCGGTTGTGCTCTGCAATGCAGCAGCTCACCTGTGGGTGGCCATCAGTTGTACCTTTTTTAGGGATCAACTTTGTGCTGCTGGCGCATGTGAAGTTGCGCATACAGCGCTCTGCACATCCCGACTGAATATTGGGCTGTGCAGAGTATGCAGTGGGCACGCCTCCCTACCTGTGCCCTGCATACATTACTGATTGCACTCCGGTGCATCGGGTTCGCCCGCGCGCTTTCCTTTTCAATATTGCACTGGGGACGATCAGTGGGTTGGCGATGGCAATAACAGTAGCCACGCAACCCTTTTGAATATCTGAGCTTGATTATTGCACATTTATCATACTCCCACTTTGCTCCCAACTCCACAGCAGGAAAAAAGACTACAATGCCATCACAGTGAGCCCCCACTGTTTTGTACTATGGCCTCCTCTCTTCCTCTTTCTGCCCCCCCCACACACACACCAAACAAAGAGAGGACATCACAACAGCAAATGTTCAGCCAAGCAATCCTAGCTCTGTGCACACAATAGCTGACGTCATCATGCACCTCACCACATTGTCACCACCACCTACAGGGCAATGAATAAAGTCAGGCAGAGAAAGACACTCTCAGCCCCCATCCTGTAGTCAAATGGAGACCTGCACTTCTGAAGGTTTTTGTACAGTCTCAAGTGAGCCAGGAGACATCTAAGGTTTCCTTTGGGGTGGGGGCTAGATAACCCTAAGGGCTTTGGAAATAGAAAAACTGCCATTTTATTTGTAAAGCATTGATTTTAATATACTCTGCCCCAGCAATAACAGATTTTTCTTTAACGTTGTCCTTTCATCAACCCAGGGGGAACAGTACACAGGCATAATGCTATACTATCTCTATTTCTGTATAGGATGATCTATGCACCTAGGAATGCATATTTCAAGGTTTCAAATTATGTATTTTATCAAGGTTTATTTTTGTACTATACATTATCCAGAGCTTTGTTTTTAGGCTGAAAGGACATGCTGAGTAGAATTGTATGGATGGTGATGGCTGGCATGGTCCATTTAGAAAAGCTGGGACCCCTACACTTGCCAGTAATGGCAGCTATGGATCTGTGGATGGTCATTTCAGAGTTTGGTCTGCAGTGGTGTCCAGGAAATAACAGAGTTAAGAGATTTGGAGGGAGAGGATATGGTGAGGCTGGAATAAAACCCACCACTTGCAGGGCTGCTGTATACCCCTTGCATTTGTCACTGAAATGTTGGATACAAACACTCAAAATGTAGACAAATTAGGGCATTGGTCTTAATAATATTAAACAAATTGTTAGACATAGACACATTCAGAAAACTGGGACCTAGTGATTTAACAGCACTCTACCCTTGATCACACCCTGGACACTAGCTGAAAGTCTTAGCAATGGAGTGATAATGACTCACATTGAGTCTTTGTAGGATCCTCTCTTGAACTGCCAAGGTACTTGCAGCTCTTAATGAGCTGTTAATCACACCTGGCCATCTGCAACATTGAGAGAGATTAGTATGAGGATTAGAGAATGCTAAAGTAGAGAGTTTTTCATTTCATTAACAGTCATGAAAATCTGCACTAGTCAAGATGGGCAAGTAGAGTTAGCTGCACTAGCCCTGGTCAATTTGCACTAGTGTTTGGGCTAGTAAAACAATGTTAAGATCGACCCTGCACTGGAGTTTCACCTGTAAACCTTAATGTCATCAAAATAACTTGTTGTTGAGTATCTGCTTGTTTTCAACTAATGGGAGTAATTATTATAAATATATATATTTGTTTTATTTATGCGATCTGAAAGTACCTTTGAGTCCGAGACTCGTTTACAAAGGCTCCACGTCACATAAAGTAGAACATTACAACAGTAATCACAACTGATGCAACAGTAATTACAACAGTAACATGGTTTTAAATAATTGATTAGCAATTTTTTCCTTGGGACGATACTAACTGTACAGAAAGTATTTATATAGATTTTCTAGAAATGCTGTGTTTGTTAAACACAGTGAGGCAAGAGCTATGCATTTTCACAAAAGTTTTAGCACTTTTATGAGCAAAACGCTAATCAATTTTTGGAGTTAAATAAAACCCTGCAGTAATCACAAGTATGCCAACTGAGCTTATAAAATGGGCAAAGGATTTCAAGCAGTCTGATTGGTTGCTAGCCGTGCATTGGCAGTGTCTAATGCATGGCTAAAACTAGAAACCCCCTGTAGAGTACACAGACCCATTTTATAAATGCAATAAGCCACTCCAGGAATGTGCGTTAGACTGTTCTAACTCACAGCTAGGGGATGGAACGCACTCGGCCTGCGACTTCATGTCTTACTACGCCCCCTAGCCATGTATTAGAACTAACGCACACCCCATAATGTCTTATTGCTTACATAGAATTTCAGAATGTTAGAACTATGCTAAGAATACCTGAAATGTTTAGAAATGAACAATTCTAATTGGCTGTGATGTAATGATTTATAATTAACATATCTGGCAGCAATACATTAAACAGTCCATTTTAGTTACACTGGTTATAGTGAAAGCAGTGAACATCTACGCAAATTAATAATAATAATTTATTCTTTGATCTTAAATAAAATGATTGGAAGCTAAGGTGTTTATACCGCACATACACACACTCACACACTTGATATGGAGTACAGTCAATATTTTAATAATATGTCCTTCTGAAAAAAGAAAAGTTGGAATTATTTTTATGTTAGGAATGTTAAATTGCAGGGAACTGCCTCACACGCTGGTGCCAAATTTAAAGAAAAAAAGCAGCATACACAACAGAGCTGCATATCAAGTTTAATTATGTTTAAGGAGACAAGTTTGTCTTTGTAGGCATGATAAACACCCCACACTGGTGCCACAGGTTCACACCCTGAGCCCCAGATTTCAGCAGCGAACAAGCAGGAGGAGTTGGAGTATCGTGTTGAGCGCTCACCTTCCCAGTAGTGGTGGAAGCCATATCCTGCTGCTAACTTACCCTGTGGTGACACAGGGAAGGTGGGAGATCTAGTGAGATGGCCCCATTGGATTTTGGGGGGTATCATCGGAGACGGCAGGAGTGCCTCCGAAGGTGCTTACATTTGATGATGCAGAGATGGGGAGAAAATGGGGAAGACAGGCAGATGGTGTCTTTGCTCCTCCCTTCCCATAGCCACATAAGGGGAAGAGGAAAGAGGAACTTGCTTAACCAGGAAAGGCACACTAAGCCAAAGCTTGTTTCCAGGTGCGACCTGGGAGCACAAGAAAGTTAAGTGACTTGCTCAGGGCCACACAGCATGCAAGTGGGGGCTGATGGGATTCAAATCCAGGTCTCCAGGTTTGCAGCTCAGTGCCCTTAACCACTACTCTATACTTCCTCCATAAGGCCTAGCAGATGCCTTGCCCCTCTCCAAACTCTGAATTTAGTCTCCTAGCAGAAAGGTATTCAGGGTTACACACACCATGAGTAAAAGTCATTCTAGTCATGGCTGTGTGGCAGGAGGAGCACAGGATCAATCCTAGGTTCCTTTGTCGTCACAGTACTGCTTGTGTGCTTGGCCCACTTGCTGGACCTTGTTGCAAGGGCTAAGTCTCCAGTGCTCTGTGTAAGACAAGGTTTGGCAGGGACTGTGGAGATGTAGATAAGCTGCTTGGGAGGTAGGAGAAATGTGAATTGTAAATCAAAATAGGAATGGCAAATTGCCTTGCTACCTATATAGTGGATTTCAGACTAGTCAGTTTTCTTTTATTTTTTTGGGGGTGGGGATCTTGGACATCAACAATACATAAAAGAAAAGTGTTGCCTGGTACATTAGCTAGATGTGTAATTAAAAAAAAATAAAAAAAAAAAAAATTGTTGTATTACTGTGATAAATACTGTCACCTCTGGGGCCGAACAATTAGAATGTTATGGATTCTAGCCCCACACCTGGTACTTGGGGGGAGTAGATACCGCTGACTGACATTGTAGTGTAGTATTGGGGGGGGGGGGTTGCTGCTCTGGTGAGGTACTGTGTTTCGGATGAGATGTTAAACCGAGATAACTTGTGCCCATCCCTGGTCAGTGTCCAGGTGGAAGTGAAAGATTCATTCCATGGCAGTTATCCAAGAAGAGCAGGGGAGTTTCCCCAGTGTCATGGCCTACATTCCTTATTGAAAGCAATAGGGAAAGCCAGTGGGATGCACAGGGAGGGGTATCGCCAGCAGAAGGAGGGAGGTGGTGCTGCCTCTGTATCGGTCAGTGGTGAGACCACACCTGGAGTACTGTGTCCAGTTCTGAAGCCCACACCTCAGAAAGGACACAGACAGGGTAGAGGCCATCCAAAGAAGGGCAACAGAAATGGTGCAGGGGCTGCACCAAATGTCATGTGAGGAGAGATTGTAGGATCTAAACATGTACACCCTGGAAGAGGGGAGGGAGGAAAGGGACATGATAGAAAATATCTCATGGGGGTGAATAATGGTACAGGCAGGGAGCATTTTTCAGAAAAGAAGGTGTATAAGAACTAGGGTGAATGCTGTGAAGCTGGAGGGGAAGTTTAGGAGGATCTGAGGAAGTATTTGTTCACTGAGAGGGTGGTGGATGCCTGGAACAATCTTCCAGTGGGGGCAGTGGAGGACGAAAACAGTGGTGGGCTTCAAGCATGCATGGGATAGGTGTAAAGGAAAACTGGTATCAAAGTGGTGGGGTGGTGGGACGGAGACCAGGTAGGGTCTGTGGTGGTAGAAAAGGCAGGGAAAAGAGGGCAGACTAGGTGGGCCAAGCGATCCTTATCTGCAAACAATTCTGTGCAACAAAACAGGCCCATGCAACCCCCGGATGCAAACTGGAAACAAGCTATAATAGCTTCATGTGCCTTTCTGGTTAAAAATGACAAATTTAATTAATGTGTGCTTAAGTTATAGGGCAGTACATGTACTGTAATGCACAGCTATAGTATATTTCGGTTTTGTGTGTTACTCCACACTCGTATCACAATAATATAACAATAAAAAATAAAGTCTTCCACATCAGTCTGATGCAGAAACGGCTGTCGTTGGCAGTTTGCACATGCAAACATACACAGTGCCCCTTCCCAAGGAAATTCAGGGCAAGGACAAGATAAAGAGACCCCCTCCCCCCAAGCTTGGTGTGTGAAATTGACAGAGAAAAAGGAGTGGAATTACTAGTTTTTGTGTTGGTGGAATCCAGTTTATACCTCATCAGGTAGCTTCCGAATGGCTTTTGAGATTATTGAAGGGTGTTCTCACCTGGAACTGGCAATCTCGTGTGTAATCTTGTCTACCATTTGGAGCTGCCCAGGAGTGGATACACTGCAGCCATTTGTTCTATAATTCTTGCAGTTGATAAGAAAACATCAGTGCCATGCACTGTTTATCAACAGATCCTGGAAACAAGCTTCAGTCATAGTAAGTACTAACCCTTCCCTGAAAGTTGCACATTTAACCTTTGCTGTGCTGCAGATATCTGTCCAGATTTCCTATATGTTCTAATTCTGTTGGCAATCTAAGGGTTAAAACACAGCTCTATACAGCTCGGCTGCGTTTGGGGTATTGGTTTGGCTGGGGTGACCTAATATAGGTACCTGGTGTGAACCTGTCAGTCTCTTTAACTTGCTTCATTTGCTAAAGCTATTTCTTTAGCTAGGATTCCACCAGCACATGAACAGCAGGGTGGTCGTCTGATCAAATGGTAACCAGGGTAACGTTCGTAGAGACGAGGGCACAGGAGACATCTGGAGTGTACCAAAAAACATCTTTTGTTTTAAGCATGAAAACCTAGTTTCATAAATGCCTTTCTTTTTGCATTTGTCTTTATAACACACAGGGTGTGGACTGTGCTCTACTAACCCATTCAGCGGTTTGCATTGTGGCTCTAATCCACCTGCACAGTGATTATTAGAGCACTGTTCACACCCTGTCCTGTGTTATTGCTTCTCTGTTTTACTGATGAACAGTGTCAGCCAGGACACTTGGAAAGAACTCATACCCTTACGATAAGGGTCATGGGGACTTTAACTTCTATCTGGACAGTCACTAGAGATTGACAGAGGGGACCTTGGTTGCATCTCTTGTCTGAAGGATATGACCTCACCAAGGAAGTACCCCTCTTGTACTGCAGTAGTGTCATTATTGGGTGTTAGCCCAAGTTTCTGGTGTGTAACTAGAACCAACAACCATCCAGCTTTCCATATACAGCGGTATATGTGCTGCCTACTTTGCCACTGAGACAATTAGGTGATAAAGGAAGCCTTACCTGGCCCTGGTCTGTTGCCACCACTGTTGTGCTGAAGGGAACTGGTGATCATCGTCGACTGCGACTTTGTTGTTTGTGTCACTCCTCTGCTGAGGGGACTGGCGATCACTGCAGATTGCGGCTTTGTTTTTGTCCACTTCTGCTAAGGGGGACCAGTGATCAGAGTTATCAGTGGCTTTGTTTCTATTGAGGGGGACAGGAGAATGCCGCTTGAACACTACTTTGCTTATGCCCCCCCCTTTTGCTGATAGGGACTGATGATTGCCACCAAACACACCTCTGTTTTTTATGTTCCCCCTCTACAGTAGGAAAACCGATAATCACCACCAAACAAGACTTATTTTTGTGTTGTCCGCTGTCACCTATACTTCAACTCTTGAAGTTGAAACATACACTTTGGTGGCAGATAAGGACTGCTTGGCCCACCTAGTCTGCCCATTTCCCTACCTGACAGATAAGCTGCAGATCCTAGTTAACCAACAGCCTAATTCCTCCTACTAGAATTGCCTTATGTCTGTCCCATGCTGTCTTGAATTCCCCCACTGTTTTTGACTCTACGACCTACTCAGGAAGGCCGTACCATGCATCTACAACCCTCTCTGTGAAGAAATACTTCCTCACATTACCTCTGAGCCATCCCCCCTCTATCTTCAAAAGCTTGAACAGGTGGAAAAGTTGGAATATCTCTGAGTGGTGCTGGATGACACTATGTTCATTGCCTCCATATAGAATATCTTGTGTTGTCAATAAACAGAAGGATGGTTGCCCTTTTGGAGCAACCTTACAGCTGACACCAAGTGATTGATGGTGGCCAGCTTCATCCTGTCCATAGTTGACTACAGTCTACCCATTATGTAGCTGCCTGTGACACAGTACTAAACCGTGTCAAGATGGCTCATGATAAAGCTTGTTGCTTTGTACTAGGGGCGATAAGTGCATCCATAGTTGTACTGTTGGTACATTTAGCTAGTAGAATTAAGTTACAAACCTGTTTACTAGCTAAGAAAGCATTGCTAGGCCCAACATCCTCTGTTCTAAAAACTGTTTAAATCCCATTGTAAATAGATATAATATGAGGAGAATGACCAGGGCCCCCCATGAGCTTCTCTCCACAGAACTCAGCTGGGTAAACACTTCTTTGCTGTTAGGGCTGTAGGCTGATTAAATGAATTGCCTGATACCATGCTGAACCTCCTCAGGATTGGCCAATTCAAAAGATCCCTGTGGGCTGTGTTAGCAGCTCGGTGCAGCTACACCACTTAATGAGCTGACTCTATCACTATGCATTTTTACCTGCTGTCTGTGGATGCAACTTGTTGCATTAAATCATTTATTTATTTTAAACTGTACTGTCTTCAGTTTGATGTGTGTTTATTGAAGGCTCGACCGTTTCCTCTGGAATTTGCCTTGATTTTTATGTGTGTGTTTCGCTTGTGACAACATAAACTGACACAGAATCTTTAAGAGACTTGTGTTCAACTGTATTGTCCAAATCTTCCCATAAATAACTCAGTAAGTAAAGGCAAGCCAGCAGCCAAAATACTATCTCTCATTGGACAGTCTCTTGCATACAGTTTTGTTATGGCATGGCTGGCAAGCCGCCACCCAAAGTCCTACGAGGATACGCCACTGAGATGACATCACATCTGCCACTGTGGCAGCTACAAGGGATAGCACCCCTTTTGCAGTTTTGTAAAGCAGCTACCTGGTCTGCAGTGCACACCTTTACTTCCCATTAATACTGACTGGACATCCAGTCCAGAATGGATGCCAGGTCTGGTGTTTCAGTGCTTCAGAAAATTCTCCCTTCATAGGTTCTAGACCCTGCCTCTATTGGTGGTACTTGGAATCTGCAGATTGTATGACATAACTAGTACACTCTTGTTAAGAAGAAAAAAAAATACTCAACATAGTGAAGTTTCTTCTAGAGGGTTTATTAGTGATTCATACAAACCCTTCCCTAGTTCCCCTTCTAGAACCTTAATATAGAGGAGTTCTTACTACTAAAATATTTTTAACTGCTTGAACATTTATTGTTGCAAACTTAGCAGTTTTATAGTTTTCTTGTATGTTTTGCATTATTTACATTTCATTAGGTAAGAATACTATGCATAGATTACAAAGATGGTCATCACAGCTGTCTACTGGTCTTCAGCTATAATTCTGCTGTTAGAATGCTAGGGGAGCAGGACTATAGTGCAGAGTTTGAATTCATTATTCAGAATTCCATCTCGGGGGTGGGGGGCAAAAACTCAGGGCTGAGATTATTACAGATTGCATGAATGTTTAGTAAGCCCTCTAGAAGAAACATCATTACTATGGTGAGTATTTATTTTTTAATTTTTCTTATGCTGCCAGCAGAACCGAATATCTGTACAGTATTCTCAATGTCAAAGCATATCCATTGTGAAAAACACTGCTAGAGAAGGTAGAGAGGGGACAGGGTTTTCAAAAGGGGAGGCGCAGACACACATGCGTGTTGTGCCTACATCTATATCTGCCAGAATGTTTCCGGGCATCCATGCTGCTATTTTGATGAGATGTATTGGTTTGTAAGAAAAGGTCACGATTTTGTTGTAATAAAAAAAAAAAAGTGTCAAATACAATTTGTAACTTTTCTTTATAGCTGTAATTGCGCCTATTTTGTGTGTGATATATTTAGATCATCTAGTAAATTATCACATTCTAGACTGATTTCCCTTTTGAAAATACAGCAGATGGATCTTGGCCAGATCCTTTTTAAACTCCTGCTATAGAATTTCAATAGTATTATTGCTTGTTGTATATTTTCCAGGATATTACTAACTGGTATTGCCTCTGACAGATTTGATGAAAAGGAAAATGTGTCGAACTGCATCCAACTAAAAACGTCAGTAATCAAAGGCATTAAGAATCAGCTCATTGAGCAATTTCCAGATATTGAATCATGGCTCAACCAGATCATGCCAAAGAAAGACCCAGTTAAAATTGTCAGATGGTATGCTTTAATACTTTTTCATTTAGTTCTCTTTAAATCTGCCTTTGATATGTAGAACTACTGCTTTTATATATTGTAATCCATGTTCTTGTAATCATTTTGCATCTGCAGCCATGAACATATAGAAATCCTTACGGTAAATGGAGAATTGCTGTTCTTCAGACAAAGAGAGGGCATTTTCTACCCAACACTAAGGTTACTTCACAAATGTAAGAGCTTAAATTTATAAAACATTAGAAAAATTAATTGCCACCTTTTTTAAGAATAAAGCTGTTCCTCTCATATTTGTTAGTATTATAAACTGAAAAACTAATAGAGATTTGTGACAAGAATACTTATGGGATAAGTATTTTGGAGTTTTTTTATACCCCACGCCACACACTGAGTGGTGATGATTGATGGGTGGTTTCCTCTTCTTAATACTGTGTACTTGTTTCATGTCTGTCTTGGTAAATACAGAGTATAAAACACCTATAAGGATACATTTCATGCGATAAATGGTATTTGTGTTGATGACATACATAATATCAAAATTACTTGTTCTGTTGATGTTAGGTACTGTATGCCACAAACAAAATTTTAACACAGTGCATAAAGCAGCAGTAGTCATTATTTGGCAAAGTTGATTTTTGTGAAATTTCTTTATTGCGTTTTATCATAAACAAATACACCATGTATATATTTAATCAAAATGGGTATGGCTAAGCATTCAGTTGCATTGTTCCAATATACAACCTATTTTGTTTAAAAGGTACTTGTGGTACCTCATTGAGGGTTTATAATGGCCTAGCCATAAATTGGGGAAAAATAACAAGGATAAGTTAATCTGCCATCAAAGAAACATGACTTTGAAAGGATAGGCAAAAATATTAATATATAATAGAATTAACTCTCTAGGCTAAAGGGTCATATAATGATCAGAGGTGGAAAGTACCACAATAAGTTTGACTCAAGGCTACTGCCATAAACTGATAGAACATCATGGGCTCAGATCCACACCTGGTAACTATAAACAAGACAGCGATTGTATACATACAGGAAATATGTAAGGAGGAGTATCAAAAAGAAGCAAATGAGCTTATGTCTACTAGTTATATAAACAACACGTTATTCTGCCGTCTGTGAAAATACTAATTTACAGGGCCCTAAACATGAGGTCATAACTTTACCAATGTAGTATAACAGAAGGTCAGGGGAATTTTTTAACACAAATATATTTTTGGCATTAAAAAGTTAATCCGTATATTTTTATCTCTCGGATGTTTTTAAACAACGTTTGTTACTGATTTTCATAATTAATGACTCAAGTTATTAAATAGCCAGTCCTTAATAAGGATGTCCTACATTAAAGAATGAAGACTTGGGGCCTTTCGATCCCTCTGTAATCATTTTGTTTGCTTTTGTTTCTTTACCTTTTCGCTGCTTTTATTTGTATTTTAACAAATACTGGCAAAAAGATTCCAGTAGAATTCTTGTATTATGATGTCAGAAAAGTGCGTTTAAATGGAAACTACAAACCTAATTTCAGTTTTTTTTATAGAGAAATGGCATGTTTTACTACCAAAATAGTATCTATTTAATAAAAATATGTGATGTTTGGTAACCTATGTTTTTTTTATTATAATTTAGTAGGTGTCATTTTCTTCATAACCAGATGTTACTTAGGAAGAAGAAAAGAGAAGGCAATTGCAGTTTTAAAAATTGTACAGTCATACTGCTGTGCCACAATAGTGCAAGCATATAAAAGGCAACATTGCTGAAAGAGGTATCTGTTTCATTTGAAAAGGATAGAAAAATATATTTAGTTTCTCAGTGAACTACGTTGGACTTCTAAGTAGTTGGCAGTTTCTGACATCACAATGCCGGAATTCTACTGAATTAATTTTTATTAGCAGTGTGACAATCAAAGGTTAAAAGCCACTTTTTTTTTTTTTTTTATTACTGCACAAGTATTTTTTTGTTGTAATAAAAGTAGAAAGTAATTGCTGATGCATCAAAATACAGTAAATAATATAAAAAAAAATGTTGTAGGTGCCATATTGGTCCTTAAGAACAGATCCAGAAACAAATGATTTGATACCTTTTATTGGACCAACATGGATGTTACAGAAAAGAACAAAGTGCTCTAGCTTTCGAACCAACCCGGTCCTTCTTCTGAAGCTTTAAGCCTGGTTGGTTCGAAGCTAGATCACTTTGTTCTTTTCTGTAACATCCATGTTGGTCCAATAAAGGTATCAAATAATTTGTTTCTGGATCAGTAAATAATATAGTCAGTTGTCCATTAAACGTCTCCTCTTTAAAGATGGCTCCCACTGTGAACATGTAAAAATCTCTTCCCTTGGGGTTACTTTTACATTTTTCATACTGGATTCATACTGTGGATTTATTGGGAGGGTGCTAATGAACCTTTCTGATGGTAAGCAGCACAGCACCACACCAAAATGTTTCATTAATTCATAGCAGGTGTGATCAGCGAGGAGGGACACTTAAAAGAAAAGTTAGCCAGCAAAGTGCAGCACCTGATTTTGGAAAGGCGCTATATAATGAAAGTTTCACTTTACTTTACCTGCTGCAGAAAAAAAAAATGCAATTAGGGGTTTATCAATAAAATAAAATGTTTAAATATCTTTTAGATGTTTTTATGTTGTAGTAAAAAGACCGCACCGACCGTCGTGGCGGATGACTTGCCCCGCAGCCATGTTGCGCTCACCAAGCGGCTTCTGGCATGTTGGTTATGCTAATGAGGGCTACCAGCTATGCCATTCCTTGGTAGCTCTCATTAGCATAACCTGCAGCAGAAAACCACTTGGTGAGTGCGAGGGTGGCTCCGGGCAAGTTGGCAGACATGACCATCGACCCAATCCTTTTGCTGTAACATAAAACATCTAAAAGATATATTTAAACATTTTATTTTATTGATAAAAGTTCTAGTCGAACATTTCTGCAGCAGGTGCTGCACTTTGCTGGATAACCAGTATTTCCTTTTAAATCTTCTATATCCTATATCTCAGTTCAGGAAAGAAATAGAATTAAAATTAAAAATGCATATAGTGACGTTTTTACTAGAAATGAATTTTTACTTAGTGGAGAAAAAAAAGTTTTTTTCCAGTAACAAATACTTTCAGCTGAAACAATGCTTATTGATGTAACAGTAGAGCTAGTCAGTATTCTGTCCAGTGCAGAGAAATTACTGTTTTATTTAGATTTATGATTTATTGTACGCTCTTTTTTTTTTTTTTGTACTTTTTGTTTATTGCCATTTGAATAAAATAACAATACAGAATACAAAATCTCATGCAGGAAATTGACAATCAAAGCAGGTAGCATACAGGCACCTTAAGGATTAATGGAGAAAGTAGAACAATTTAAATAAAGTCCTGCAGTCTGGTACAGTAGGAGATGGGGAAACCTATAAAATTAAACTTTACAGTCCATGACCAAAAAGAGTTCCAAGAATGCCAGCCGCTTCAATGGCCAGGGTAGTGTCCATTAGGGATGGACAAAATAAAAGTTCAGTGCACTAATCAAAGTGCTATAACCCTTGAACACAATAAAGAAATAGAGAAAAAAATAGGCTTTTAAGAGGTTCTCCATCCAGCACAGCAGACAAGCAAAATATAATATGCATACAGGTTATCGAGCTTACATAGTATAATGGCTAAATTTAACCATATAATGTTGATCTCCAGAATATTATCAATGGATGCTGGCAGATATAAACCACTGGGGGAAAATCTTAAATAAACTAACAGAGTCCCAGATTTAGGAACACCGAATACCCCAAAGTTCAGCAATTGTGCTGGTTCTGCTACTACCAGTATTATAATAAGTCATTAGTGAAGCAGTGAGGGTTCATCTGTAGCCTGCTCAACTCACATACACCCATATGCGAATAGCAACAAAAGTTCAATCAAGACCCAGCAAAACATTCAGAGAGAAAAGAAATTATATATGTAACTTGCTGTTAATAAAACCAATCTCTCAGCCTCCTCCTGCTCCAGATCCCTGTCCGTAGGATCAGCAGTGGGTTTAGCCGAAATTCCACCTCCGTTTACTCCATCCAGCTGCCCTGCATCTTTGGGGTCCGAGAACTGCTAGGACTTCCTTCCGTAAGTAATTCTGAGCCTGGCAGGTAGCAGAAAAGCGTGGATGATTCCTAAGGCTCTGAGGTGCTGTAGGACCACATCAGATTGTTTGCACCTGGCCCTTGTTTGAAAGGAGAGGTCAGGAAAATCTTTACATCCTGATCCTGAATGTTGGGAGGTAAGCAGCTTTAAGCTGCAGATAGAAGCAGATCTCTGATCTCTTCCCTGATGTTCTGAGCGTACAGTCCATGCTTAGTCTGTATGAAGAGCCGCACATGTGGGGTTACGAAATGGGCCCTCGTGCCTGGAGCAGTCAGAATCTTCCGGCACTTCCAAATTGTCGACTATCCAATCTTTCAGAAAATGCAGCAGGTTGGTGCCCTTTGCGCAATTCGGAATTCCAACCAGGTGTAAATTTCTTGCTCTCAGCTCGTTTTCCAAACTTTCCAATCGACTTCTCTTGGCTGAGTTTTCTTTGATCATCGCAGCTACTGTAGCCTGAGTGGTGGGACTCTGTTTTTTGGCCTCTAGTGTGAAGTTCTTTAAGGGCTACATCGTGCATGTCCAACTTGGAAAGTGCTTTCTCTATTTTCGAGTCCATAGCTTTAATGGATTCTAGGATAGTTTGCCACGA
Source organism: Neoceratodus forsteri (assembly GCA_016271365.2). Taxonomy (NCBI): domain Eukaryota; kingdom Metazoa; phylum Chordata; order Ceratodontiformes; family Ceratodontidae; genus Neoceratodus; species Neoceratodus forsteri. The sequence continues at coordinate 580,844,843 of JADMNL010000023.1, forward strand.
AGGTGCCGAGGTAGAATCAGTTTGGGTGCTTCCCACCTGGCTGCTGCTGCTACTTCGATTCTGGATGGGTTATGATGCAGTAGGCCTCGAAGAGCCAGAAACCTGTTTTTTTTTTTTTTTTTGGCATCCCATACTTATGTTTGGTATCCTCCGGTTGCTCTAGTGATCAGAGGACCAAATATAATGACTAAACAAAGTTAGCTCAACTTAAATCTTGTATATCTTGTATTAAATGAAAATATAGAGACTGATGTGCTGGAGCGCCTCTGAAAAGTGACCGATCCAGAAGTTGCCTCTCTGGTGCCCATCTGTGTGCTCTCTGTGAAGAAAACAATAAAATATTAATGTAAAAAATAATAGAGGGCTGCCTGACAGCCCAGCCGTGCTGCCATTCCGGTTATCTTGGGTTGGGAGCTGAAAGGTGCTACTGCATGACAGCAGTACCCATCACTGAGGGCTGACACTGGATTCTGGTGGATAAGTGACTCCTGTGGAGGGCTGGGGGGCTAATTCACCCACAGGATGTCACTTGTGCACGTGTTGGATCTACAGGACTACTACCTGGTGTTTTTGTATGTAGAGTGATGTTACATCCACCGTGGCTAAAATGGTATCGGGTGGTAAGTCCTTATAACCAGAAAGTTTACGCAGGAAGTGTGTAGTGTCCTGGATGTAACTATCTCTTTCCATAACCAGTGGTTTCAAAATGGTGTCTACAAAACCTGAGATCCCTTCAGTCAGGGGAATTATACATGTGCATCATGGCATGTTATTTTATTCATTGCAAGAGATGTCCACAAACAGGTTATGTTGGAGAGACAAGCCAACTGCTCTGCACTAGAATGAACTCTCACAGACATTATATTAATCTGAAGATAACTGAAAAACCAGTGGGGCAACACTTTCTCGGCTGGACCACTCAAGTCGCAGATATACCAGTAATGATCTTATAAGGAAATCTCAAACGTATACAACAAAGACGGGCTTTGAGATCCAACTTATATTACTTCAATATGAGTCTATATAATGATTTGATATTTTATGGATCAACATAGATGGTCATCAAGAATATGATTAATTTTCAGAAGCTCATGGCAGTTAACTGCCATGAGCTTTGAAGAAGGACTGTTGGTCCGAAAGCTAGAGCACTTTGTTCTTGTTGTTACATCTATGTTGGTCCATTAAAAGGTATCAAATCATTTGCTTCTGGATGTATTCTTGCAAGGACCAATACGGCAACTACTAAATCTAGATTTTCTCAATATGGTAGAAGATGGCATGGCACATTATAGGACGTAAACATCCACAGAGCTTTTCTTCAAAGGGTAGACATATTATAGGACTTCAGGGTCTCCGTGTGTGTGTTTTTTATGTGAATGTGGTGGTTGCTGTTACATTGAGGTGGGCTTATATTCAGGTACGTGACATAATGGTGTTACGATTACTAGTCTCTGTACTCTCTGGTGTAATTTATCTGCTGCCTTTGCTAGCTCTGCAGTGTTAATTCTGGACAGTTGCAGGGTTTTAAATAATTGATTAGCAGTTTTTTTTCTTGGGACAATACTAACTGTACAGAAAGCATTTACATAGGTTTTCTAGAAGTGTTATGTTTGTTAAACACAGTGAGGCAAGTGCTATGCATTTTCACAATGTTTTAAAACTTTTATGAGCAAAACGCTAATCAATTTTTAGAGTTAAATAAAACCCTGAGTTGTGCTCAGTAGTATGTTTACAGTTTAAATACTGACAGTGTTTTACTCACATCTTGGTTTCATAGTGATGTTAAATTACCTACTGTGTGTAATTTTCTCTCTTCTGTGACGTGGCTGCAGGACAACTGTTGGGATTCCACTTGGGGGACGCATGCACTGTGTGGTTTCCCCACCCCCCCCTTCCTTAGTCCCTGGCCCAGCCTCTGCTGCATTTCAAACATTTCTTGGATCTCTGCTAAGATATCCCTGTTTCCCTCCCTTCCCACATGGTCACTGGCACAGACAGCTCCCAGTACGGAGCTCCAGCACACACACACACACTCCTCTTGTAAACTAGCATTTAAACTAGCCAAGGGGGGGATACACTGAAAAGGAGCAGGGAAATCCCAGCCTCCCCCCACAAAACATGGTAATTAGTGAGGTAAACACCAAGGTAGAGAAGTTATTAGGGAGCAGAACAGAGGTAAATGTAAAAAAGGCAAAGGCAGTAAGGACAGGAATGGGGCTAAACGGGGTAAGGCTATCAAAAAGTGGAGGGTGATGAGTACCAATGCCCGTGGTCTGTGTAATATGCTCCCTGAACTAGTGGCCTTGATGGAAGAGGGTTGCCTGGATATTGTGGCAGTCACAGAAACATGACTGGGATGTCAACATACCAGGATACACAATCTACAGGAGGGACAGGGAGGGTAAAAGAGGAGGAGGAGTAGCCTCATGTAAAGGAAGGGATCAAAGCAACAGAACTAGAGTAAACAGGGAGCAGATGAGGCACTCTGGGTCACCCTGGAGACAGGAAATGGCACCACAATCGCATGGGGGGTTGTGTACAGACCCCATCTCAGGGGAAGGAAATGGACAAGGAAATGATAGAAGGCTTCCTTAGAATGGCAGAAAAAGGGATATATTGTTGATGGGGACCTGAATATGCCAGATGATGTGCTGGAGCACCTTGCTGCAGGCACATCCAGAGAGAGGTCATTCTTGATGCCTACAGGGCCATGCCTCAGACAGCTAGTATTGGAACCCACTCGGGAGGGAGCAATCTTAGACCTGGTACTCTCAAATGGGGTTGGAAAAAGAATCTGAGATTTAGAAGTGGGTAGCCATCTGGAAACAAGCGACCACCAAACAGTGTGGTTCACGATAAACACAGCCATACAATCAAGCCACACAAAAGCAAGAGTATTGGACTTTAGGAGGGCTGACTTTGGGGAAAGTGAGAGAGTGCCTCAGAAAAGCACTAGCAAACAGGCAAGAAGGAGGGGTGGAGGAACAATGGGGAGTAATCAAAACAGCCATCACAGAGGCAACAAGCGCTAGTAAAGCAAACAATAAAACACAACGAAGGAAAAACTGCTATGGTTCTCAAAGAGGTGGCAGGGAAGGTTAAGGAGAAAAGGATAGCATTCAGGAAATATAAGGAAACACAGAAGGAGCAGGACAGAGAACTTTATCAGTTAAAGCAGAAAGCGGCTGTGAAGGCAGTCAGAATAGCAAAGGCCCAACCCGAGGAAAGGATAGCCAATTCTGTTAAAGGGGATAAGACCTTTATAGGTACATTAGGGGAGGCGAAGAAAGACCAAAGGAGGGATACTGAGGCTTAATAAAGGGAGGAAAGTGGGTAGAGGGTGACAGTGAAAAACAGGGATACTGAACGAATATTTCTGCTCAGTATTCACAAAGGAAGAGGAGGGGGAGGTACCTAAACCAAACAAGAGAAACACTCTGAAGATGGGGGTCGATACCAGTCCATTTACAGCAGAAAGCGTTCTGAAAGAACTAATAAAATTGAAGGTGGACAAAGCAATGGGGCCTGATGGGATTCACCCAAGAATTCTAAAAGAACTAAGGGTAGAACTAGTGACAATGCTGACTACTGTCTTTAACAAATCATGGGAGGATGGGGTAGTACTCGAGGACTGGAGGAGGGCAGATGTGATTCCTCTTCAGAAAAGTGGGAGCAGGACAGAGGCAGGAAACTGCAGACCAGTTAGTTTGACTTCAGTGGTAGGGAAAATGATGGAATCACTTCTGAAGGAAAGAATTGTTGAGTACCTAGAGGCCAGTGGGGCACAGGACCCAAGGCAGCATGGATTCACGATGGGAAGGTCGTGTCAGATGAATCTAATAGATTTCTTTGACTGGGTGACCAAAGTAGTAGACCAGTGAGGGGCTGTGGACATGGCCTACCTAGATTTTACAAGGCATTTGATAGAGTCCCACACAAGATTAATACACAAGTTAGCCAGCCTTGGGTGGTCCCAAGGTGGTAGCCTGGATAAAAAATTGGCTAGACAACAGGACGCAAGGGTAGTAGTAAATGGAGTACACAGTGAAGAAAGGAGGGTTACTAGCGGGTACTGCAGGGTTCAGTACTGGGACCGGTCCTTTTTAATGTCTTTATAAGTGACATTGCAGAGGAACTGGAAGGAAAAGTATCTATTTGCAGACTACACAAAGATCTGCAACAGGGTTGATGCACAAGATGGAGTGGAAAGGATGAGATGGGACTTGGCAAGGTTGGAGGAATGGTCAAAGGTATGGCAGCTCAGATTCAATGCAAAGAAGTGCAAGGTACTGCACATGGAAACAAAACCCAGGGGAAGGATAATAATGGGGGTGGAGGCACTGACAACAGTAAAATGGAAAGGACCTGGGGTAATTATATCAGATGACCTAAAGGTGGGCAAGCATTTGAGAAGGCAGTAAGGAAGGCTGGGGGATACTGGGATACAGGAAGAGGCACAGTAGTAGAAAACAGGAAGTTGTTATCCTCTGTACAGACAGTTGGTGAGACCCCATCTGGAGTATTGTGTGCGCTCTGGAGACCCCATCTCCAAGAAGACATAGACAGAGTAGAGACTGTCCAGAGAGGGACCAAAATGGTGCAGGGTCTGCACCAGAAGACATACTGAAGAAAGACTAAAGGAGCTTAATTATGTATACCCTTGAGGAAAGAAGAGAGAGAGGGACATGATAGAAACTTTCAAGTACCTCAAGGGAATCAGCAAAGTCCAAGAGGGTAGCGTCTTTCAGAAAAGAGATGTGCAAGAACAAGGGGGCACAATTTGAAGATAGAGGGGGGCGGCTCAGAGGTAATGTGAGGAAGTATTTTCAGAGAGGTTGTGGATGCATGAACAGCCTCCTGAGGAGGTCGTGGAGTCAAGAACAGTGGAGGAATTCAAGAATGCATGGGACAGACATAAGGCAGTCCTAGTGGGGGGTAGGAGGAAGTAAGTTGTTGGTTAACTAGGATCTGCAGCTTATCTGTTAGGTAGGAAAATGGGCAGACTAGGTGGGCCAAGTGGTCCTTATCTGCCGTCAGAGTCTATGTTTCTGTCTGGCCCCAGCACAGCAAAGTAGGTGAGCACACACTCCTGTCTCCTCCACAGCTTCTTGGACCAAGTTAGCCCGTTGCTGCTTTGCAGCGACTGGTCTACCCACTCCGGCTCGTCTCTTCCTATATACCTCACATCCTGTCATGCATCAAGGTCACGTGACTCCCTCAGCCGAATTCTATCATCCTATTTTCCCATTAGCGGGTTATACTAAACCACTACCATGGGCCACTGTTGAACCTTTCATCCCCTACTGTTTCCCCCAGTCCTAGCACCCTCCTTGTTGTCTCTCCCTTCCATCCCTGCCTTTCTCCTACCCCTCTCACTGTACTTTCCCCTCATTTTCTACACCTGCCCCCCCCACCCCCACGTTTTGAACCTCCAACCCTTCGTTCCAGAGGCAACAACTCTACCACTGTGCCACTACAGCAGCACCTGTTCTGCTTTGTCTTTTGTGTCCCTTATTGGTCTCTGCTCTCCCTTACCGTCAGCTCATTCCCTCCCACTACTCTGCTCTCTCTATACCTTCCTCCCTTCCTCTCCTTCCCTCCTCTAGTATGGCCCCTCTGTCCTCTCTCTGTTTACCTTCTCTCTTCTCTCCCCCTCTTGCCTGTCCCCTTCCCAACCCAGACTCTCTTCCCATCCTCACCCCACTCTGCAATCCGACTAGCCCTCCGCTCACATTCCTCCAGCATCCAACACCGCCTTGCGCTGGCTCAATCCACCCTGTGCTCTCTCTGTCTTCTAACTTGAGGTGCCATACGCCAACTCCTTTCCTCCGACCCCCCTCGCAATCTCCAAAGCCTGCCAGTCACAGAAAGCACAAAGGTCACACTGCACCCCTTCACCGCTTTGTCCTCTTATTGCTCCTATCTGGGGACATCGAAATTAATCCGGGCCTACCCGTTCTATCACAACCCCCACCCAGGCTCTCCCAAAAGGCCTTTGTATCTTTCACACCAATATTCGCAGCCTCCGTCCAAAACTTGATGATTTGAAAGTGCGGGTATATCAACATTACCCGGACATACTCTGTAGCTCTGAAACTTGGTTGTCCTCCCATACCCCAGATGCGCAACTGACCTTACCAATTTTCAGCATTATCAGGCAAGACCGTGGTAAATGAGGTGGTGGAGTAACCATCTACTTTCGTAACTCACTGAACTGCTCTACCGTCCACCGTGAGGCTGTTCCAAGCTCACATGAGCTGCTTCTAATAAACCTCACCTTACAGTCTTCATCTCCCTTCCTCGTCAGGGTTATATATGCCTCCCCTAAACTGCCCACCTCTTCTCTTGTCTTCTGCAACTTCGATGTCTCCACTCTAGCGAACTCACGTGAGCCAGTCCTTCTTGGGGACTTTAACTTAGACTGGCTTTCCCCCTTCTCACAAGGCTCGTGCCAGCATATTGAAGCCCTAAACCTCTCCCAGCTGGTGAAAGAACACACCCATCCCAATCCAAGAGGTCGTTCCCACTCCCTTCTTGACTGGGTGCTCTCTTCCCAACCCCACCGTATTTGCTCTGCTGGCACCCTACCTGCTGTTCTTAGTGACCACTGTCCTACCTTCTGTGTTAGAAAGTGCCGTCCCCCCTCAACCCCCCCCAAATACATCCAGTATCGCCCTCTCAAATCTCTCAATGTAAATATACTCCTTCGTGACCTGACCTTAGCTAACTGGTTCCCAGTATTTTGCTCCCAGTCTGTTGACACTGCCCTTGCCTACGTCTCCTCCCTTTTTTTTTTTTTTTTAAGTATCTGGAATACTTCCGCACTGTTAAAAACTATTGGGGGTGGTGCTAATGAACAGCTAACTGAACGGACATGTTCTTACCTTGGTCCTCATTGCCGGTTTTATAAAAGTCATAAATTCAACGGTTTGCCTCAAATTTCAGTTGGAAAAAGCAGACAGACTGTGTGGTGAACACGTAATGGATGAATACCTGACATCCAATGCAAGTAAAAGTCAAAGACTTGCTGGGAAAGCTGGCAAAAAAACAAGCTGCAGGGGTGCATGGTGAGAGCATGGGCCCGATTTCACTGTCGGCAGCGGAGGTCAGCACTCTTGGCCGGGAGCTTACAGGTCAGGTCCTCACTGCGCTGGAGCCTCACCTGTGTAAACTGGAAACCAAAATGGATGATAAATTACAAGAGATCCTTACCCTGCAAACGGCGCAGGCGTCACGGATTACCGAAGCTGAAGATCATATTTCCCGGCTGGAGGATGAAATGGGCACAGTCCCGGGTCAGGTGGTAGCGCTACAGAAGGATCTTGAGGAGCTCAAAGAAACTTTCAGTTATCAAGAAAACTACCATCATTGATCAAATCTTCGCCTAAGGGGGCTGCTGGAGGGGAGAGAAGGGCAAGATGTCATGAAATTATGTGCCGTGACCCTGCCGAGTCTGCTGGGACTCACTCCAAAGAATGGCCGGATTAAATTGGAACGGGCCCACAGGGCAGTAATGCCTAGGCTGCCAGTAGACTAACCACCTCGACAAGTGATCATGAGGTTCCATTACTTCCTGGACAGAGAAGCAGCGCCGGGGCATACAGGGAAAAAGGTCCAATGCTGTATGGGGACACTGGCTTTATGTGTCTCACAAGACTACTCTGCCAGATTACTGAAAAGGAGGAAGATGTTTAATGCTATCATGGCTAAGCTGAGGAAATGAAGGTGGAACATTTCATGGTTTACCCCAACATTAAAAATCCGACACAAGGGAGCTGTGTTCTCATTCTGGGAGGTGAGCAAATCTGATACATTTGTGAGTGACCTGAAGAAGAAAATTGGGTGAGAAAGAAAACGGCATATTGCTGGCAGAGTAGCTTAAGATGTGACTTTGGAGTGGGGCATTTCTTGTTTGTGTTTTGACTTTATCTCTGTTTCCCCCGGATGGGCTGTCACCCGGATTTATACTACTTTCCGCCCTGATTGGAGAGACGAGAGGAAGGAGCTAGGCTTGAACAGGGCTGTGCGAGGCTTTACAGCATTGTGGAGCTCTGCAGGATCACCGGTAAAAACGATGCACACAGGAGGGGTTGAAGCGGCCGTGTGGAACTGTAAGCTGTCTTGCCCCACGTTCTGATCTTGCATGTGAAAGTACATAGACACTGTGGACAGCTCGCACCATGCGCGCACTGGTAGAGACGATGGATCTCTCGGGTGCATCTTTATAAGGTGGAATGGAACTGGAAAAGAAGAGAGAGAAGCGAAGGGGAGGAAGAGATATAAGAAGGGAGGAAATGGCCACCAAGGGGGAGCGGGGAATGTTGGTTTCAAAGAGGCGAAAATGGTGTTTTTCTGAGTATTTACAGTTTAAGTGTTTATGGACTGCAGTGGAAGGACTCTGTTTATGGGTTGGTTTATGCTAAAGGGAATGGAAGTTAATATGAAACCGGCGGGGGGAGGGGGGAGGCTGAGGAGGACATGTGCTTCAAGGGGGACTGGGCAGACACTCATGCACTTACAGCAGTTAGTGTCGTGGTTTATTACAGTCACGGGGTTCTCGGGGAGACAGGAAGTTAATTTAGATGGGTAAATGGTTAGTGGTTACAGGGAGGGAAGGGAAGCAGGAAGATACAAGACTCAACGAGGGGGTATAAGGGAAACAAACTCTGGTTATATAAAAAAAAAAGGGAGGGGCAGGTGGGAATCCTGAGGCCACAAATTGGACTAAAAGGGAATGGGGAGGGGGAAAAGGGGGAGTAGATAAACACCTGTGTGATTTTGAATATTTGGGAGGGGATAGTTAATTACTTCTTCTTGTTAACATGTTTTATGGTGTTTGTTATTGCATAAATGCATCCACTGTAGGTACACAAAGTGTAATAATTAGAGGAACACAAGGGAAGGAAATGATACTGACTGGTCTAAGATCTGTTTAGAGACACATACCACCCAGCTCCTGGAGGTGGGGATGGGGAACAGAGGGGAAATAGCACAATGGCTAGTTTAAAGGAACTAACTGTAATCTCATGGAATGTCAGGGGGATAGTGACCCCCCGTCAAGTGTACGGGTCTTCTGACAGCAATAAGAAGGCAGGGTGCACAGAGGATGTTGCTGCAGGAGACCCACCTCATGGAGACAGAGCACACAAAACTTGCACGTTGATGGGTGGGGAAATGCTTTGCAACATCATACTCTTCTCATAAGTGAGGGTTCGCTGTCCTACTGCCTAAGAATCTCCCGTTTCAGGTGAAGAGGGTGGTGAAGGATCCAGGAGGGGGCAGGTATCTTTTTGTAATAGGAGAACTGTTCGGTGAAATGGTCACTTTTGGCAGTTGGCAGCCTACCTCAGGAAGTGGTGGATATGAATGCAGTGCAGGGCTTCAAACAGGCATGGGATAGGCATAAGGGAGCAATACAGATAAGTATGAATAGATAGGCCATTGACAGAGTACAGGCCTATGTCACATTCATAAGGTAGAAAAAATGGGCAGACTGGATGGGCCTTGCGGTCCTTATCTGCCGTCAATGTCAACTTTTATGTGTTTACGCACCAGCAGTTTTTGATTCAACCTTTTATGGTACACTCGTCTCCTTGTTAGTCAAGGAACAATTTCCAGGGCTCGTAATGGGAGTCGATATGAACTGCACAGTGGACCCCATCCTTGATCATTCAGGGAGCTGAGGTGGAACTGGGGAAGCAATTAAACAATGGCAAGCGGGCATGGTGGATTTGGATCTGGTGGATGGGTGGAGGGGCTGAAAACCCAGGAACAGGGGAATATACTTTTTTCTCCAGTCCTTATGCTACTTGGTCCCGGATTGATTATTTGTGTCTGCTGAGGGAATTGTATACAAGAGTACAAAATATTAAGCACAGGCAAATATGTATATAATTGTGTGTGTGTGTGTGTGTGTGTGTATATAATATATATATATATATATATATATATACACACACACTACTAAGTATATATATGTGTGTGTGTGTGTGTGTGTGTATATGTGTATATATACTGTACACACACTACATACTATATATATATATATATATATGTGTGTGTGTGTATATGTATATATATGTGTGTGTGTATGTATACGTGTGTGTCTGTGTGTGTGTGTGTGTATATATGTATATGTATGTATGTATGTATGTATATATATATATATATATATATATATATATATATATATATATATATATACGTGTGTGTGTGTGTATGTATGTATGTATACGTGTGTGTGTGTGTGTATCAGACCATGCTATGGTGATTTTGGTAGTCAGTGTGGGGCTCAGAGAGGGACCTCCTCTGAAGTTTCCGACGTGACTCTCCTGGGAGATAAAAAGGTCCTGGAAGACTGATGGAGGAATATGTAGCTGCAAATGCCAACTCTCCTACCACCAAGGCCATAATCTGGGACGCCAGGAAAGCATTCATGCGAGGGATGATTGTCAGTTGTGTCTAGGATAAAGAAACAGAAAAAGAAACTGGAGTTGGACGCCCACTTGAAAGATCTAGACTGAAAAAGGTGGCGAGAGGAGAGACAGGTTAGGTGAGGACTGAATTAGAGGTCACTAGAGAGGCTTTGAATTTACTAGTTCGAGGGAAGCTAGGAATCATGTATGTTTTGTAAAAGCAATTATATGAATGGAGGAATAAATCAGGCTCATTCATGGTGCATCTGATGCGAGTAGAAAATGCCCCACACACTATTGGTATAAAAGATAGGAGGGCTTGTCTTATTGAGAAACCCAGATGATAAGAGAGTGTTTCGAGCTTTTATGAGAACTTATAAGGCAGAGGTGGGGGTGGGAGGGGCAGAAGGACTAGCCTGGGCCTTCTTGGACAGCATAGCATTGCCAAAGATTACAAGGAACAAAAGGAGGTACTTAATCAGCTGATTACGAAGGTAAAGGTGTTGAGGCAATTCAGGGTCTGAAAAGAGGTAAAGCGAGGGCCCAGATGGCTACCCAGCAGAATGTTATAAGAGTTTGCGGGTTTACTCGCTGGCCCACTTCATGACATTTTTTCAACAACCGGAAGTGGGGAATGTGGAGCCCCGGAAATATTTTTGATGCAGTAACATGTCTGATCCCTAAACCGGGGAAGGACCTGGTAGAGTGTGCTTCGTATAGACCAATATCATTGATGAATTGTGATCTTAAAATACTTGCAAAGATATTGGCCTATAGGTTGAAACTAGTACTACCCAAGGCTATTCACCCAGACCAGACCAGGTTCATTAAAGGAAGCCTTTCATACCATAATGTCTGTAGGTTGCTGAATATGGTATGGAGAGTGAACAGGGGGAGGGATGATACGTTCATCATATCTATGGATGCTGATTAAGCGTCTGACAGAGTGGAATGGGGGTACCTATTTGAGGTGCTGACCCAGTTTGGTCTTGGTGACACGTATATTGATTGGGTGAAGGCGGTGTATAGGCCCCCAGGGCCCAGGTACTAGTAAATGGTATCCTGTCAGGTAGATTAGACTTAACTAGGGGCAGCCATCGGGGTACCTAATTTCCCCGCTGCATTAGCGTGAGTCACTGGTGGTAGCAATACAACATTGTGGAGAGATTAGAGGGGTGGGGGGAGCGACGGGCCTAAACACAATTTCAAAGAACCATTATCTCCTAGACCCACCCACACTGGATACTTGCCTCAGACCTCTTACCGGACTCCATAAGCGATCAGCACATGATCTACTCGGTAAGGAAGGTCTTTAGACCAAAGCCACCTACCCCAAGAACCCTTCTAACCCATTCCTACAAAACCCTGGACCTTTCCTGTCTCCTAACGGAGACAGCCGACCATCACAGTCCAGGGGCTCCCTGACAGAGCTCTGAGCGTAGTGCGGTGTACCTGGACTGTGATGGTCTGCTTTCTTTTTACTGTGAACTACAGATTTGGAGCAGTAAACCATTCTTGTGCCCTATATATGTTATTTACATGTAGTTTGGATTTACCTTGCTGGGTATATAGACACTGTCTTTGTGCCTTTTTTTTTTGTTTGGATGGCTAACGCAGTGACTGCACCAGGAGTTCTGCATTATGTTGCATGAGCTCTTCCTGATCTGGAGCTTAGGTGAGGAGTGGACTGGGCAAGTTACAACAAAAAAAAAAAGGAAAAATATATATTTTTGCAGAAGTTAGCACCAGGGGGAGTTCAAGTAAGAGCTACAGTTGGGGACAGGGTCAGCGGTCAGCAGCACTTGTGAAGCAGCTTGTTCAGGCTATATGCAGTTCACTGGCAGGGCTAGCTCTTGCTGTTTATTTTTCTGCATCTTTTTAGTTAATATCATTTTTATTGTAAATTTCATATTATAGTAGTCGATTTGAATAAAAAGGTTACTTACAAGAATCCATAGGTACAAGATAATATTAAAACTTAATTTACCATGGTGAGGCCAAAGTTCATTGTCATCGGCTAGCCAGTCTGGTGCCGCTCTTCACACCTTGGGAATGTCCTTCCTCTTCTTCCAGTGTATTACTTGTTCCTGAGGATTGGACTGGATTATCCAATTACCTTGCTTTCTGAGTTCCAACTGAACTGACCAGGATTTTAGTTTATGCACAGCCCTATGCTCCACAGTTAGGGTCGCCGTGAGAGGCCCTCGTAGGAATTTCCACCGCCTGCTATACCCACCTGGAAAGGAGGTGATCAGGGGAGGGAAGCCTAATCAGGCTGTAAGGAGGCTCGGGTTGGGGGAGGGATCTAAGGTACAAAGGTTTTATCTTTCAGCATATAATACAGTAGCCACTTAGTCCACCTGGATCTACACCTCTCCTCATCATTCAGAGTATGGGTTATTTTTCCATTTGGTATATTTGTTTTGTGATGGCCCACCAGTCTTGCATAGTGGGGGCCCCTGGAGTAAGCATTGTTTAGTAATGGCCTTTTGCTGGCCGTTAAAAGAATAGCTAGGAGGCAATGGGTGTCTGAATCTCTAAAGTCTCTGGGGAACTGCAGCAGGATAAACATTTGGTTTGTTAATTGTAGGGGTCTACCAAATAGTTCATGGAGCTCAGTCTGAAGGGCGTTAAAAAATGGTTCCAACTTGGGGCATGTGTACATAACGTGTGTGATGGGCCCTGTTTTCCCCGCAACTATGCCAGCATGAGGTTTGTTGACGTGGGGTGTAGTGACTGGTAATTACCGGTGTTTTGAAGAATCACACAAGATTCTTCCATGCATATTCACGCCATTGATGTGAGCTTGTGGTTCTGGCCGCTTGTTGGCAGGCCATCTCCAACTGCTCCGCGTCCATAGGGGAGTTAAGTTCATCTTGCCACCTCTGACGGATGCTCTCAGTGAGGGTGTCTGAATGTGTCAGTAGCGCCTGATACAAGGCGGATATTAGGTGTCCTTGATTCGGGGAGGCGAAGAAAGCCACAGTTTTAGTCACTAGCGGTGGGTGTTGTGCAGGGTTTCTCACCTCTGTTGGGAGGGATTCAAAGTAGTGCCTTAATTGTAAATATCTGTAGTGGTGAGTGTTTGGCAGTTTAAATCTTTGTTGGACATCCGGAAGGACCATAGTCTGCCCTGGGTGGTGATCTGAGCTATGTACTCCAGGTCGATTTGTCCCATTGTCGAAAGGCATGGTCAGTCACACAGGTGGGGAAGCTGAGAGTGTAGCTATTGGGCTTAATAAGGAGTAAACGTGGTTACCTGGAAGCAGAAATAAGCTGCTGTTATTTGTTTTAATTTGTTTTACTTTGTTGGTATAGTCGTTGTGTGGAACTGCATTATTACTTCTAACTGCTGTTGGAGTCTAGAAGATCAGGGGATTAATTATAACATGTTTGGATCGGTCGTGTGAGCTTTCCTGTTTATAACTTGTAGCTAATTTTATTATAAGAAGCTGGAACACTTCGAGAGAACGTGGAGAAGAATGTGGGTTATTATTGGGATTTATGGCATCTTGATCCTGCTAGAGGAGTTTGAAATGGGAGATTGTTGTCTGAACTTGTGAGCCCCAGTGAAGTTCATCACGGGAGAATTGTGCTTGGGGAGGGACCCGTCTGTACCTCCGGGAGCTGCGGCCCGCTGTTCTGTCCACATCAGACAGGAGTCGCCTTGTTTGTCCTCTCTGGGGAGCCGGAGGGGAATCGAAAGTTAGCTGCCTTGGGAGTCAGCCATGGGGTTGGGTCACTGAGGCGCCTGTAGCTGTGGGTCGGGGTGGACAGGAGGGTGGCTGGCTTCGGCATTGCAGTGGAAGGTGTTTATTCATCCACTCTGTTACTGCATTCTCCAAGTCTCTAACTTTTGGGGTAGCTGAAGAGGATTCAGAACGACTATTGTTAGTGTGGAGCTGTTGTCGTGAGGACTTTGTTGGATTACACATGAATTTTTCGGATCATTCTGTTTTGGACGTGAACTATGTCTTTGGAAAATTCGATTTCCCTTCCCTTCTGGCTTTCTTTATTTGGATATATGGGTGGTGAGAGTGCTGCACACACTGTTCTACTTTTTTAATACTAAGTTACTGAATTTAACTGGGGCTATTGTGGATTAATTTGTGAAGCTCTTCCCCCACCATGTGAGGGGTGGTGTTAGGGGTATATTGCAATTCCAGTTTAAGCTATATACTGCTTGATCTTGCTGGACTTGCATGCATGCATGTGAGAGGTGCTGCATTTGTTTCAGAGGAGGTGATTGAATTTTTTTTCTTTTCTTTAACAGAACTATAAAGATTGCTGAACTGAATAATACATCTGTGAAGAGTTTTGTTGATGATTGTTTTGTTTGTGTTAGGTTATTTGATTTACTTATTAATTGTGGTGTTTTTGTTGTAACCCCTGCCCTCTCTGTGAGTGGGAGAAGGGAGGGGGGTTATTATTAAAATTACAAGAGGGTGGGTTTATTAAGGGGGTTTAATAATTTTATATTTTAAATATAAAGGAGAGAAAGTGTTGATTGTGTGGGGTGTTTTAACAGGCATAGTGTTATCTAGAATATCTGTAATATGTGCTGGGATGTTAAGGATACAGTCAGGCGTTACTCCCCTCAAGACTAAAGGATCTCCGTCCATTTGAATATCCTTCATCTCCGAAGTGTATAAAAACTGCCGAGCTCCTGGTATTTCGAGACGAGGGAGTGTAAGGAGTCGGAGATCCTGGAACTCTTGGGTGGGATGGGAAAGGAGTGGATGGATAGGGACAGTCAGAACCAGGAGACACCCGAGGCGAAATGGATACAGGAGCGAGGTTTACCTTGCCTTGTCCCCATACCAAGGGCTTTTACTTGGTCAGGCAGGAGGTGAGTATCCTTGGAATCTCGTCCCTTTCTTTAGGCGGTAAGAGCAATGCCAGGTCTATTAAAAATAAGACCGCAGGTTGTGGCAGATCTTTTGTATCTGCTGACCTGGCTTGCATCACCAAGACTTGGCTAGATGAAAATGCAGGCCCTGTTTTAGAGTTTGCAGTCTGGCCGGGTTCTCGTGATTCGCCGCTTGAGAGTGGAATCAGAGGGGGTGGAGTTGCAGTCTGTTTTAGAGGAACTGGATCTTAGGGAGGTACCAGTTGGATGTACCAGTTCCTTTGAGTGTATTGTGGGTGCAGGTGCAGGCTACAGGATCCTTCTCATTTATCGTCCACCAGGTGATGGGAGGGAATTCCTGAGGGAGGTTCTTGACTTCATCCTGAGAGGAGTACAGTCCCGATGGTTAATTTTGGGGACTTCAATGACTGGGTCGACGATGAACTCGCGCTTTGGACAAAACCACCCAGTTGATGGATTCATTGGGGTCGATACGGTTGTTACCTCTGCAACTCATGAGGGGACACTATTGGACTTGATATTTCATCTGGGGATGGAAATCTCTGATGTGGAGGCGGAGCCTGTTGGTTGGTCTGACCATCACGCCTGAGGTTCAGTTTGCAGCCCCCAAGGAGATAGTACAGTGCCATCCTTTGGGAGGAGTTACCTTGGAGGCCTAATGACTGAGCTGGACTTTTCTGGATTACCAATGGATAGCACTGACCCAGGGCCCCTAGTGCTGGCCTATAATAAGGCAGTTGTGGGGGTGCTGGATGTCATTGCTCCATCTCGTGTTCACCTCTGTACTCTTCACCCGGGGCTCCATGGTTTACCAGGGAGATCCGTGGGTTGAAGAGACAGGGTCGAAGACTGGAGACGCTGGTGGAAAACTCATTCGAGATGGACAAGCTTAGATTGCCAGATCATTGTAAGATATACCAATCAGCAATTCCCCATAAGAAAGCAGAGTTCCTGTCCAGGGAAATTGCTGCAGTGAGAAACAAACGGCCCAGCTCTTCTGGACTTTGGATAGACTGTGCAATCCAGCCTGACTTCAAGCCGGTAGAGCATTGTCACAGTTACAGTGTGAGGAGTTTGCGATGTTCCTCACTGATAAGGTGTCCACCATCCGGGATGAAATCAGCCAGCACCTCCACATTGGGTCTTGCATTGGTCAACCGAGGCACTAATGCCCAGTTGACTTGGTTCACCTTTAGTCAACCGGCAGTCATGGATATAGTGAGGATTGTCCAGACTTTGAGTCCAACCTATTATAGTTTGGATCCGGGCCCTACTAGCCTACTAGTGGGGTGTGTAGAGGTTATTGGCCCAGTCCTGACTGGGATCCATCATTGGAGAGAGGGATCTTTCCAGATCCCTTAAAGGAGGCAGTGGTGCACCCCTTCTGAAGAAGCCCTCCCTTGATCCCAGCTGCCCAGAAAACTACAGACCGGTGTTGAACCTTCCCTTTTTTGGGAAGGTTATCGAGAAGGTGGTCGCTTTGCAGCTGGAGGATCATTTAACCAGCCATAGTATCTATGACCCTCTGCAGTCTGGCTTCAGGAAACGGCATAGCACTGAGACGGCTCTTGTACTGGTACTGAATGATCTCCTGATGACGAGAGATCAGAGAGCTTGTTTCATTTTGGTTCTCCTTGATCTCTCAGCAGCATTTGACACTGTAGATCATGGGGTGCTGCTCGAGCGCCTGTGGTTTCTCTGTGGACTGAAAAGAGTGGTCCACAGTTGGTTTCAATCTTTCCTTCAGGGCAGGACACGGGAGAGTAGTGTCGGGAATTTATTCCTCGGCCTCTCACTGCCTGCACTGTGGGGTGCCACAGGGTTCGGTGGTGTCCCCCATGTTATTTGCAGTGTATATGCTCCCATTGGGGGACATTATAAGACGCTATGGGCTGAGTTTTCATTGCTGTGCTGATGACTCTCAACTCTATATGTCTTTTGTGCCTGAGCAGGAGTCCGATTCAATCACAGTGTTTAACAGCTGCCTGCTGGAGATGCAGAACTGGATGAGTACCAGTTGGCTTAGGTTGAACTCAGGAAAACTGAGAGATTGGTGGTGGAGCCAGGGATGAGGATGTTAGTTATGGGCAGGAAACCCTCAGATTTATTTCTGGAGGGACCCCGCTTATGGCATCTGGCCAGGTGTGTAACCTTGGTGTTATGTTTGATGAGGCCTGCCCCTGAGGGCACAGGTGTCGGCAGTAGTCAAATCAAACTTTTCCTTCTAAGGAATAATGCACGGTGAAACACCTGGTCCCACTCAAGATCTTCCTATCCTGGTCCACGCCTTAGTTGCCAGTCGTCTTGATTACTGCAATGCTCTTTATCTAGGGCTGCCAGGGGTGGATATCCGCCGCTTGCAGCTGGTGCAGAATGCGGCGGCCAGGTTGTTGACTGGAAGCCCTAGATCCAACTATACAACACCTGTGCTGCGCGAACTGTACTGGCTGCCTATACAGTGGCGAATCACCTTCAGGGTCACATTGCTGACCTATAAGACCCTACATGGGTTGGGACCCCACTACCTGAAAGAGCTCCTGGTTTCTTACTGTCCCTCCCGTTCCCTCCGATCCTCTGGTGAGGGATTGCTAGAGATTGCCAGGTTAACCTTGAAAACATCTGGTGGAAGAACTTTTGCCCTTATGGCACCTACCCTGTGGAATTCTCTACCTTGTCAGATACGTGATAGCTTGACTGTAGAAGGGTTTAAAAAGGCTTTGAAAACTTTTTTTATTCAAACAAGCATTCCTGGAAATATAATGTCTGCTATGTATAAGGCATTTTAATTATTATGGATTTTAATATTGTTATGCAGAAATTTTGTAAAGGCACCCTGAGCTCAGGAAGGGCGCCTTATATAAATAAATTTTACCTTACCTTTACCTTCAAGTAAAGTCCTTAAAAGACTTGAACGTTTTTAAGCTGCTTGAGTCCCACTGCAAAAGTGCATACTGTTTGTTGTGCTGTCTCCACTCTGGCACCTACAACAATGTGGCAAGTGGGCTGCAGCACGCTTTCAGTCACTTTCACTGCAACCCCCACGAGATACAGTTATTGGCTCTGTAGAGGGAAGAGAGGGGATCGAATTACATGTACTGTGGGTGGTGATTGTTCTCAGTGGAGCACTCGCAGTCTCAGAGCCTCCACAGGAGTGCCGTTCTTGGAGCCACACATCTGCATAAGGTCAAGCCCATTTTCAGCATTCTGCAAACCAGCATTATCTTCTGCAGAGGCAGAGCAGCATTCATGACTGGAGAAATCGTCGCATGGGCAGGAGATGCGTGATCCTGTCAGCACCCAGCAAAGTCTTGGCCTGCACATTGAGACGGTATACAAAGCAGTGGCCAGATATGCAACAGGGTGCGACCAGGCAGTGTTTGGGAGTTAAACTGGAGCAGCATTTTTATGACAGGGGGGGGGGGGGTAGCCATAGTGGGTAGATGATAGGTGTTACAAGGGAGGAAATGTAAGCCAGGAGAGAGTTTTTCCAGTACTCGTGTTAAAAGAGGAAAATTCCTGAGCTGCAGCCCATTTAGGGAAGACCATCACTGTCTAGAATATGAGTCACAGTGGTAGGCAACAGGGTTGGGAGTGAGAAAAAAGAATTATTGTGCACAGCATAGAAAGCACCTAGAAACCCGTACTTAACAGATATTGCTTATATTTTTATTAAGTAAAGCTGGAAACTAGTGTGCAGTGGTTACAGCAGCCAGAGGTTAATGTGGGCACTTAAGACTTTCTGTTATCTATAGTTAGTGTGACTCTCTCTGTCTGTCTGCTACACTGTACTTGTCCAAGGATGTGACCAGATGAAAGTTAACCCTTGTCTGTACGTTATTACAGTGAACAGTATGTAAATACATTTCTGCAGTTGAAAAACAGCTACTGACCATGTTGGCAGCTACTGGTTTAAAACACTACTGTATTTGTTTTTTAATCAGAAGTTTAGTCTTACCGTTTGAACCAGCCTCTCAAAATATCTCTGAATTTTATCTTTTCAGATCCGTTTATACTGCCACATCAGCAAGTAGATAAAGGCGCCATAAAGTTTGTCCTTAGTGGCGCTAATATCATGTGTCCTGGTCTAACGTCTCCTGGAGCCAAACTCTACCCCTGTAAAGTTGATACAGTAGTTGTATCCTTGTTGTGGTTTAATAATGTGTATTTTGTCATGTGATTTCAGTAACAAGGAGGGCGGGTTGATATGGGAGCTGCGTCGAGGTTGAGGGGTGCCAGGTATACCAAGGCAGATTAGCCCCAGCGCCTGGGCCCATTTTCCAGTTTTCCCCCAGTCCTGCAGTGGCACGTGGTGGTGCCATGATGGAGCATGCTATGGTGGTGATGACATTGGTACCTGCTCTGCCTCTATTCCATTCCATGTCTCTGTTCCTCCAACCACACTGCCATCTGTGTTCACCCAGGTGGCAGAGGATAGAATCATCCCTCTTTGAGGAGGAGGGCATCCTCTGGGACATGTGATCCTCCACCCCCAGCCGGGCTCCCGATGTCCCAAACTCACTAGCGATCCTGGGTTGGTGGCATCACAGCCGGTAGTGCTATTGCTGTGCTGAGGGTCCTGCTCTTTCAGCCGAGACTCTTGATCAGAGTAGTAGGTGCACAACTGATGCACCCTTTGTAATACATTTCCTTTCACTTCTCCTATTTGGTAGCAGTGCCTTTCCAGCAGTCCGTGGTCTGCCACATCTCACCATCCATTTAAACTGTTAACTCGGAATGATTTCGTTGACTGCTCTACTTGCACTTGTTAATGTGTAATCATGCATGCACCTCTAAAATATGGCTTAATGCATCCACAGTATGTATTTTTGTCATCTCTCATTGTGAGTTCTGCCAGGCGGCATGGGTCAAATCTGAAAAAGGGACTTGGGCCAGCATACTTAACCTGGCAGTAAACTTACCTAGTAAACAAAAACAAACAAACAAATTGAGCAAAAAAAAAAAAAATTAATCTTAGAGGTGAGCCACTTGGCATCCTGGTTGGGTGGAGGTGAGCAGTCCAGCGCCTGACAACCCCTGTCAGCTAATCTGAATGTGGCATTAGTTGGGAAGATAGTAACTTGCCCTGCTAGCCAGATACATGATGCAGCCGACACAACCCCAATGGATGAAGTGAGGGAAAAAATAATAATACAGAACTTGATTTCCAGGAATTTAACCCGTTGCAAGATTGGGAGCCTTGAAAACTGTGTTTAGGTTGTTGGTGTGGGGGGGAAGGGGACAGAAATACTGTAAATGATTGTAGTAATGAATTTGTGGAGCCCGCCACACAAACAACACAACTTTACATTAGGAGTGGTTACAGTGGGACTTGTTCCTTCCCTCCTGGGCCACCAGAGGGCAGCTTTGCATCAGCATGAGCCGTCTCTCTGACAGTCTTGAGGTGAAACTCTCATGCTCTCTCGCATGGTAAATTAACAGACTGCCACAAAACCAGTGTAGGTGTGCTTAAGCATTAACATTAACTTCATTCTCAAAGGAAGTAAAGGTTCCTGTCACACAGTATTTGATCACCAGGGCTAGAGGTTCGGTGTCAGTGCACTGCACATGCAGGAGACCTGGATTCGGAAGTAACTTCTGTCACACTCTGCCCAGACAGAGAGGGCTGGGATACTTCACTGCGGCACCTACTGCAGCTGAGCTTAGGGGTTCCGTTTCCTATTACCATCTTCATCCCCAACCATGGTAGTGTGGTGCAGCATATTCAAGTGTGTGTGTGTGTGTGTGTGTGTGTGTGTGTGTGTGTGTGTGTGTGTGTGTGTGTGGAGGGTACAACTCGAACAAGGAAAATCTGTTAATATTTGCAACCATGTAGTAGCAAGTATCTTGTTAAATAGCATGTTTTAAACCATTGTGTGTATAACTGTTGTGTTTAACTTAAAGTTTTTTTATGGTGTCATCCCACTGTTAATCATTTAAATGTTTCACATTAATAAATTCTCATTCCAGGGCCAGCCTGTTGGCACAGTGGTAGAGCTGTCTCCTGCGGCACTGGTGAACAGGGTTCAGAAGCTGGCTGTGGTTGTCATGACCTGGCTGAGGGTGGGGGTAGGATTGAGTATCCTGGAGGATTTTCTCTTCTGGGGTTTGGCCGATGTGGGGTGTGGTGGGGTAGGATTGCATATCCCAGAGGATTCTCTTTTCGGGGGTTGGCAGTACTCTGCAGCACCACTGCTTCTTGGGTGAACGCGGGTGGCGGTGCAGACAGAGGAGCCAAAGCTCGGGAGGGGATGTTGGTGCTGGTCGTCACAATGCAAGCATATGGTCTGCTTGCATTGCTGCATGTTTGGCTACGACAGCCAGTCACGGGCATTGTGCCAACACAAGGGGTAAATGACTCTCTAGCTACATCTCGCTCACCTCCGTTGGATCCTTCAGTCCACTGATCTGGGGAGCAAGCCGTGGAGTCCTTGGAGTGAGGTCCCTGAGAAAGGTGGGGTGACAGGGCTGGGGTGCCAGCAATAAGATCTGATGGGATAAGTCCCCTAGCTGGCAGAGGAGCAGAATCTGCTGTTTATGAGCCGCCTTTCTCATCATCATTATTATACATGTTTTACTGGATTTATAGGCCTGCTTTCACATGCCCATAACCTAGAGTTTATTGCTTGTAACCAAATCATTTTATTTTGTTAAATTATGGTTGGATGCAGATTACTACTCGCATTATATTGTCACCATCAAATGAGAATGCAGCAAAAACTGACCTATTACCCTGATCTTCTTAGAAGTGTATAGTTTCCTTATCCGTGTCTTTAGGCAGTGATGGCGGAAGGTAAACAGCACGCACTGTGTGTGGGAGTCATGAAGATGTCGGCACAAGACATGTGAGTATCAAGTGACACTGTTAACAGAAATACTTGAGGAGCCTTTGCACAAAAAACATATCTTGGCCTGGTGGTGTCAGAAGGAGTGCAGTGTGCCACCTCAGACATAACAGGTTTGTGTCACTAGCATAATCTTTCAGCTCAAGCTGGTGGAGTCTGGAACACACCGCAAAGACAGTTCATTCAAACTCTTGGGGAGGAGGAATAGCGATGCTCTCCTCACAGTGCTTCATACTGATTGTTAGTCATGCAGCACTGATGGCATGGGTGACTCATGAACTGTCAGTAATGGCCCTTCCTATAGAAGGGGCCTTTGAGGTGATTCATGTGACGTGGGAGAGGCATGGGGGAGGAAATGGCAAAACATGCTCAGCGAGCGATGACCGCACCATGCAAATAGGCCTCTAATGCCTTGGGCCGCCTCAGCAACAGCTGTGTCAGCCGCTGTCTCCGAGGAGGTGATGAAGGCAAAGGATGCTTCTTGTTGGCTGCAGCCAGTGTTTGCAGAGTTTTGTTATGCTCTGGCAGAGTGACTGTACCATGCCAGCTTCTGGTGTAGCATGTATACACATTCCAAAAATGGCTTGCAAAATGTACCTAAATAACAGAAGCCAGCTAGAGTGAAATTCTTTATTAAATGTACCAACATGTGCTGACCGTCGGCATCACAGTCGGCTTGTCGCTGTTGATGCTGGTGAGGGTGACCGTGTTTAGGAAACGATCCTAAGTTATCGTGGGCTTGCCGGGGTTGGGGAGGATTGAGCATCCCAGAGGGTGTTGTCTTCCTCTGAGGGAGGGACATCACACTGCTTTAACAATGCCAGCTGAGGCTGCACGGGTGACAGCGCAGGGGTAGCGGTGTGGGGGAAGGGGAGGCTGCTGTTAAGTGCTTGATTGAGGCATGCATGAGCACGCAACCAGCCTGGACATGTGTCCTTGTGCCAGCGACCTTGGGGGAGGGGGCTAGGGAAACTAAGGTGTCTGAAAGGTGGCATTTCTGTCGAATTTCGCAGGCAAAGGGAGCAGAAAGAATATTTAGAAAAACAAAAAAATATACCAGCATTTCTGTCTAACAGAATGTCAGAACTGCAGCCAAGGAGTATTGGCCTTTGGGGTGATTCCAATTTCATGCCCTGCTGTTTATGACACGGCACTGTGTTCTGGAGTGATTAAGACAAGTAACACTTTAACTTTGCACTCAGATAACTTAGTTCATTGACACCAGCACACACTTTTCTTAAATGAATATTGGATGACTTAATCCCACCTTCTACTGTGTCTCATTGGTTAATACCTTCTGAAGGACAGTAACTGAGGGTGCCCGCCTCTTGCTGCTGATTGGCTACACATGCCGCTGCCTCGGAGGCAAGACTACTTGATCCCATCCTCTGCTGTGTCTTGTTGGTTAATATCTTTTGAAGGACAGTAACGGAGATTGCCTGCCTCTTGCTGCTGATTGGTTACACATGCCGCTGCCTTGGAGGCAGAATACGTAATCCTACCCTCTGCTATGTCTCCTTGGTTAATACCTTATAAAGGACAGTAATTCAGGTTGCTGCCTGTTGCTACTGATTGGTTATACGTGCCTCTGCCTTGGGGGCAGACCACTTAATCCCACCCTCCACTGTGTCTCATTGGTTAATACCTTCTGAAGGCAGTAACTGAGGTTGGTGCCTGTTGCTGCTAATTGGTTATTCATCTGGTCTTTAAATGGCCCTCCCATATGTTTTTTCTTGCTCTGATTGGGTGGTTCTAGCCTGCCCCTGATTGGTTGACATACAGAAAGTGCCTTTTTAAAGACACTTTTTTTTTTTAAATGAAAGTTGTCTCCAAGGCAGATCTGCCTCCGAGGCTGCCCTGCCTTTGAGACAGGTATGGATAGGGCTGACTCCCAGGCAGGGCTTTAACTTCTATAGCTAAAGACCTGAGCTTCACTGCTGTGCCAGCTTGGTGGTGTAGTGGAAAGGTCTACAGCCTGATAAACAAGAGGTTGAGAGTTTGAATCCACACAAGGTTCCCTCAGTTCTCTTTTGTCAGAATTTCAGTTGAGTGGTGATCCATGACAGCATGGTGTTACAATAGTAAATATATAAGAGAAGGAATTTAGCTATGCCTCAAAGGCAATATTTGTTTAAAAAAAGTGTTGCAGATCTGCCTCCAATGCAAAACTTTATTGTTGCAATTATTCTTTCTCACAGCTACAGTAAGTCCCTTTTCTCTGCAAGTTTCTCTCTGCCCTACCTTGTTCATCCGTTGTGTCAGATAGGGTGCCTGTAAAGGCCATTTGCTTTAGCAGCTAGTATGTTTTCAGACCACTGCTGCTCTCTGGGCAAGTAAACGTATAGTTTGATGGCAGATGAGGACCGCTTGGCCCACCCAGTCTACCCGTTTTCCTTACCTACATTCTCACTGCAGACCCTACATCATCTATGGGATCTGAAGCTCTTTCTCCTTCACCCCCTTCCTATCCACTAAGGTTCCTTTATGTCTATTCAAAGCTCCTGAGAAGCTTCCCTTCCAGTTGGGTGTGCAGATGAAAGAAACACAGAACACACAAAATATTGCTGCACAACCCACCACAAATGCAAACCATAGACTCAAAATGAGTCAATTCAAATGCAATTTATTTAGGCAAAAAAAAAAAGCAATAAAATGCAAACCTCAAAGTGCTGATGCATGAACCAGGGAGCAGCCAGGCTGGATCTCAATAACTTCAACTGGTTTCACCCTAAGGCTTCCTCAGGGAGGTGACTGAGGAAGCCTTAGGCTAAACTGGTTGAAGTTAGTGGGTCCCATCTGTTGTTCCTGTCCATGCATCAGTGCTTTGAGGTTTGCACTTTATTGCATTTTATTGCCTAAATAAATTGCATTTAAATTGATTCAGAGTCTATGGTTTGCATTTGTGGTGGTTTGTGCAGGAATATTTTGTGTGTCCTTTATGCCTATCCCTGGCATTCTTGAACCCCACCACTGTTTTCGTCTCCGCATCGTCTGCTTGAAAGCTGTTTCAGGAATCCACCATTCTTCACGTCTCCTGAATCTGACCTCCCTCCAGCTTCATAGCATGTCTCCTCCTTCTTGAACACCTTTTTTCTGTCAGATACTTCCCCCCTGTGAGGTATTTAAAGGTTTCTGTCATATTCCCCCCTCCTCTTTTCTAGTGTGTACATACTGAGGTCTTTTAGTTTCTCCTCTTAGGGTTTTTGATGCAGGGCCTGCACCATTTTCGTTTTTCCTGTGGACTACCTTAACTCTGTCCTTGTCATTCCAGGGATGTGGTCTCCAGAACTGGATGCAGTACTCTAGGTGTGGCCTTAACAGCGAACTATACAGAGCAACACCACCTCCCTCTTTCTGCTGGTGATACCCCTCCCTGTGCATCCCAGCATCCAACTATCCCTCCTGAATGTCTTGTTGCACTGCCTTGCCGCCTTTAGGTCATCAGACATGATTGCCCCGGGTTTATTTCTTGCTTGGTAGTTGTCACTACCACTTCCCCTGTCTTGTACGCCGCCTCTGGGATTCTTTACCCAAAGAACATTATTTTTGCAATGTTTCGCATTGAAACCCAGCTGCCATACCCTTGACCACTCCTCAAACTTTCTCAGGTCTCTGCTCATCTGTTCCCCAGTGTCCACCCTTTTGCAGATTTTGGTGTCCTTCGCAAAGAGGCACACCTTCTCTTTTAGCTTATCTGCAGTGTCACTTACAAAGACTTTAAAATGGACCGGTCTCAGCACTGATCCCTGAGGCACCCCGCTTGTCAACCTCCCTTCCTCAGAGTGAAATCCATTTACCACCACCCTCTGTTGTCTACTCCGTAACCAGTTTCTTATCCAGTTTACCATCATTGGATACACTCCTAAGCCACCCAGCTTGCTTACTAGTCTCCTGTGTGGAATGGTCTTGAAAGCCTTACTGAAATCTAGGTAGGCCACGTCTGCCGCTCCACCCTGATCTAATTATTTTGTCACCTAGTCAAAGAAATCTATCCAGTTCCTTTGACATGCTGCCCCCGTGGTGAACCCATACTTCGGTTTAATTCAGTTTTATTTTACCAGGATAACACCATTGAGACAACTCCTTTACAAGGAGGTCCTGGGAGGGCATACACGTGAACAGATATAATTTTTAGGAACAAACAGTAATACGTCGTGGAATACAAGGGTATCAAACAGTGGTAGGAATAAACAAACTGTAGTCTAGAAAACTGAATACAAGGATGACAACAGTGGTAGGGATAAACAACAAAAAAAAACAAAATTGGTAGTCAAAATATAGAAATACAAAAGACTAAAATGTAAATCTAAACCCGGGTTGACCGATTCAGCAGCAGAGGAATACCAAAAGGAGGGAAGGGATGGAAAACTAGACACCAAGGGAGGTAAGCAGAAGGGGCAAGAAATGCCTTAAAGGAGGTAAGTGGATGAGAGTATAGGTGAAGGCAATGCAGGGCCTGGGGGGGGGAATGGATAGTGGGATTAAACAAGAGGGTAAGATGCTGTAGGTTAGGGGAGTGATGGGCCAGTAGGAGGGAGGGGATATGTCGATGGTACAGGGGGGTAAGGGGAAAAGAGAAGAGGTATAAGTACTAAGTTCCGGAGGTATAGGTACAAGGAGGCATTGTGCGAATTCAAGCGTCAGGAGTTGCATTCTTCCTTTAGAGTGAGATTCAACATAACTTGGAATGTACAGAGACCAACTGTGTGCCTAATTTTAAGTGTTTTTTGTAAAGAATTCCTAAGAGAAGGCAACGCATGAATTATATATGCTGAACTGAACCTAGTTCTAGTCTGAGAGATGTCAAAGGTGATACAGGACAGTTTTCTAAGGGAGTATGCACAAGGGGCACATTTAAACAGGGTGCAGATATAAGGTGGTAGATTCATGGTTATAGTTTCAAACACCCAAAGAGCTGCATTATGCCATCGCCAAGCTAAGCAATGGCCAGCCGATTTGTGTGTAAAGGAGCAGTGGTGTGTGTTGAAAGGCGTTGAGAACAGATCTTATGGCCCTGTGGTAGAGTGTGTCCAGGACAGATAAGGCTGATTTTGGACTGTGGTTTTATAAGAAATCAGCATAATCTATAAGCGGAGGAAGGTGGTTTGGACCGATTTAGCCTGGCATCAAAGGTAAGGAGGTGTTTATGCAGTAAAAGACTCCAAACCTTTGACACAGTTTTTGGCTGTTTCTTCAATGGTGTGAAAAGATAGCTTGCTATCAAGCCAAAATCCAAATACTTAAATTTCTCAACAGGCTGAAGTAACTCGGCCAAAAGGGTCTTAATGTGGTAGTTAGCATCTGATGGGTTGATTGGTGCACCTTCGAGGTTGGGAGAGAGAGCACTATTTTTGTTTATTTATTTTTTTCGCATTGAGAAGCAATTTTAGTCTGAGCAAGTTGTGTTGTAACAAGTCGAATTCAAGCTGCAGGTCATGGCAAGCAAGTTGTAGGAAGGGTCTTATACATATAGCATGGAATCATCTGCAATAGGTGGACACTCACTGTGCTAATATTGTTGTCAATATTATTTATATAGATGGCAAATAGCAGAGGCTCCAAGTTGGACCCCTCGGTACACCTCTCAGAAGAGGTTTTAAGGAGAGAGAGCGCCATTGGCTTTGACCTATTGTTGCCTGCCGGTGAGGTAGCAAGAGAACCAGTTCAACGATGTCTTATCCAGACCGATATTGTTTAGCATGCCTAGTAATAGCTGGTGATCGATAGTCTTGAAGGCCTTGCTTAAATCTAGAAAAAGGGCACAGATGTGGTTTTTGGTGTCTAGGGATGTTAGCCAGTCGTCTGTGACTTTTGCTAGGCCTAAACCCAGACTGGAGAGGATTCAGTAGATTTCCAGTTTCGAGGTAGTCTGAGTTGTGAGTTAACTAATTTTTCTAGTAACTTGGATAAAATCAGTAAGAGCGAGATTGGCCTGTCATTACTGAGATCACTGTGGTCTCCGAATTTGAATAAAGGAATGATGTGGGCTGTTTTCCAAGCAGAAGGTAGGGCACCTTGAGAAAGGGATAGATTAAACAGATGAGTGATGGGTGGGACAGAAAGTAGTATCCTAATTTTAAGAAGTACGGTTCCAGCAGATCAGCACTGGCACTTTTTTTGGTGACCAAGGAGATAAGGAGGTCCTCAACCTGTTTAAGTGAGATAGGGAAGTAAATTGTCCAGTAGGGGGTTGATATTAGAGGGAGGGAGAAGAGGGTACTGACATGGGAGTAGAGAGGTAGCTTACTAGCAGGGGTGAATCAAATGCTAGGCTGGCAGTGGCAAAATGGTTATTTAGTTGGTCCAGGATATCATCCCTGCTTGTATAAGTGTGGCCCCGAAATTATTTTAGTGGGAAGGAATGAAGAGAGCCGTAGCCTTGATTTCCCTGAGAATATGCCAGAATTTGGCTCGTTGAATTTGGAGATTCCAAGCGCTGCCTGGTAATACTTGGACTATTCAGTCCAGATGAGTCTCAGACATTGGTTCCTTGTAGCTCTGAAAGCAGCCTAATCCAAGTTGGATTTGGTCTTGCAGGCTTTCTTCCAGAGGTGGTCTCTATGTTGCAAGGCAATTTTAAAGAATTAGAGAACCAAGGGCAAGTTTTTCCTGTCTTGCTTTGACATAGGTATACTTGGACATAGGTGCATGCTTGTTAATTATTTCCAGGACTAGGCTGAGGAAGTGGGAACAGGCCTTAGCAACAGTTTGGGCCAGATAGAAATTTTGCCATTGATCTTGCTCAAGTTGGCCAGGAAATTGGAGGTATTTAATTTATGGAAATTCCTTTTAAGAATAAAGTTTGATTGTTGGGATGTTTTGGGAATGTGCCTCACACAGGTGATAGCACTATGGTTGCTAATATTGTTGTGAAATACCCCGACATAAGCAATTTTGTGAGCTCGGTTTGTGAAAATCAAGTCAAGAGTTGTGCTGTGCCCAGGTGTTGTGATGTTGGGACATGTAACATTACTGATTACTTGCATGAGACCGTATGAGTTGCAGATGCTTTTAAGGGGTCAGAACAATGGGAGTTCCAGTCCAAATTAAAGTCCCCCATACAAATACATTCAGAAACAATGGCTCCTAGAATCCTGTGGATATGGAATAAAATCATGAGACCACCGCATGGAGGTCTATAGCAGCCAGTAACATAGATGGACTCGTTAGATTGAAAACAAATTTTTGTAAGGCTTTCAAATTCCTTTTGTATAGTGGTAGAGTCAAGATGGAGATGGCTTATTTGTCACGGACATATTAAATAGCAACCTCCCTCCCTAGTAGTCCTGTCTGTTCTAAATACAAGGTACAATGGAATGTTGATGACCTGATTTGGACTATAGGCTTTAAGCCAAGATTCAGATACCACAGGTAAGTTGGGGATGTGGAGAACACACACTTGAAGTAGGCCCTTTTTTTTTTTTAAGCAGACTACAGGCATTAATGTGGAGAAGGCTGATACCTTTAGGATGGGGAAGGTCGGAGGGAGCTGAGATGTGCGTGGACGGTCTGGGGTGTAACTCAGTATTACCTGAACATAGTAGCAATAGCAGCAGAAGTTTCTTAAGCCCATTAAGGAGTTTTTTTGTTTTTTTTTATATCATGTAACACTTTTTGCTCCTCTGTTGTGGAGCGGGCCACAACAACCGCTGGCTGCCGACACTCGAGCCCCCGGACCAGGTCTGGCGTACACTGCATGCACCTGACTCACACAGGCCCGATTAAATTAATGGGACCCCCCCCCCCCGGGGGCCCGTGGACTGGGAACCAGGTGGCCACGCCTCGTGTCCGGGGCTCAGGGCTCCAGCCATGAGCCGCTGCGGTTGCTCCACAATTTTCCACCGTTACTGCCCCAGGAGTGGGATGTACAGTGACGCCTGATGCACCTATGTGCAGACGCCTGCCGCGCCCTTCCTTAGAATGCACGCCACTGACAGTGCGCCCAGCCTTCAGTAGGCGCCACTGCAGCGCGTCACATACCCCTTACCCACCCCAGAGGAAGGAGAGCAGTCATGGGATGCTCAATCCTTCCTCTCCCCTGCCAGCCCCCGGCACCCCAAGTCCGTTCCCGAATCTGAGTCATTGGCGTGGTGCGAGGTGTGGCGTCCATCGCCTAAACCCTCAGCGCCACCGGGCCAGCCTATTAAGGAGTGATTTAAAGAACTTTCGGCAACTATTTTTAGGGGAGGTGTCCTAAAGGAAATGGCATAAGGATGGGTGCAGGCACGGGGGGGGACACTAACCCAGAAACTGCCACGTGGGCCGAGATTTTTAGAGAGGGAGGTGGGATTTTTGGGGGGGGGTTGTCAGGGCACAGAGTGATTCATGTAGGAGGTGCCTAACGACACAAGGTTGCCTTGGTAAAGGAAGGAGGGATACAGGCTGCAGTGGCAAGGAACTGCACACATAGTTATCGATGGACGACATTGTTATACAGTGGTCTAGAGTAAGAGTAGTAGAATGAAGTATTAAGAGTAATGGAAAGAGAGATCAGTACGGAAGGAATGCATCATGGTTGTTCCAAGAGTACACTTGTTCAGAATGTTAAATGTAAATTGTTGCACTGGGAGACTGAATGAGGCAATGGACTTGATAGGAACCGCTCATTAAGCTATTCCAAAAAGGGAGCCCAAAGCAGAACTAAGGAAAATGTAGTAGTGGATTTTCAATCCTAACTTTCTTTAAAACATTCATAGATGGTGCTCAGTACTTCCTCTGGTCTTGTAACTCACTGTATTCAAAAGATGTTCCACAATCCTTTCCTTTAACAGTAATTCCAGTAACTTTCCTACCCCCAGTGTCAGGCTGACTGGCCTATAATTGCCAGCCTTCTCACTGCTTGTGAAGTGGGACTACATCTGCCCTCTTTCAGTCCTCCAGAATCACTCTGGTTTCCAGTGAGCTGTTAAATAGGACCGTCAGGGGTGCAGCCAGTAACGCCCTGAGCTCCCTTAGTACCCTTGGATACACCCCGTTTGGGCCCAATGCTTTGTTCATCTGCAGAGTAGCGAGTCCCTTCAGGACTCTTTCTGAAGAAAAAGGACTAGTGTCTGCCTCCCTCCCTCCAAAGCTTCTGTTACTTTTTGTGGCTCTTCACTTTCCTCTGAGAACACAGAAAAAAATTAGGATGTTTGCGTTTTCTTGGTCACCCTCTGCACAGCCCCCCACCCCCACCCTTCTTAACCTTAAACTTACCCTGGTCTTCCTCTTCTACTCATATGCCTAAAATGTCTTATCCCTTTCATTATCTCCTGGGCTGTTCACTCTTCAGTTTGTACCTTTGCACTCCTTACTGCTTTCCCTGCTTCTCTGTTTTCCGATACACCTCCATATCTTCCTCCTCTCTGCATCTCCTTATAACTCTCTGAATGCTACCCTTTAGCCGTTACCTTTTCAGTCACCTACAGTGGCGTGAAAAAGTATTTGCCCCCTTCCTGATTTTCTCTATTATTGCATATTTGTCACACTGGATGTTTTCAGGTCTTTAGAGAAAATGTAATATTACATAAAGGGAACCTGAGTGAACAAATAACACTTTTTTTTTTTTTTTTATTTCACTTATTTAATGAAAAAAAGTTAACCAACACCAACTGGCACTGTGTGAAAAAGTAATTGCCCCCTTACACTTAATAACTGCTTATGCCACATTTAGCTGCAATGACTGCAGCCAAACACTTCCTATAATTCAATATCAGTCTTTCACATCGCTGTGGAGGAATTTTAACCCACTCTTCCTCACAGAACTGCTTTAATTCAGTAACATTTGGTAGGTTTTCGAGCATGACCTGCTCGTTCTAGAATCCTGCCACAGCATCTCTATTGGGTTCAAGTCTGGACTTTGACTAGGCCACTCCAAAACTTTAATTTTACTTCTTTTTAGCCATTCTGATGTGGACTTGCTTTTGTGTTTTGGATCATTGTCTTGCTGCATGGCCCAACTACGCTTCAGCTTCAGCTGGCGGAAGGATGACCGGACATTCTCCTTAAAATTTTTCTGGTACAGAGCAGAATTCATGGTTCCTTTAATTATGGCAAGTCATCCAGGTCCTTAGGCAGCAAGCATCCCCACACCATTACACTACCACCACCATGTTTGACTGTTGGTATGGTGTTCTTACTGTGGAATGCTGTGTTTGCTTTTACGTAGACATTATGGGATCCATGTCATCCAAAAAGTTCCACTTTGGACTCATCTGTCCATAGAACGCTTTCCCAAAGGCTTGTGGATCATCCAGGTGCTTCTTAAATGAGAGACGAGCATTTATGTTCTTCTTGGTTAGCAGTGGTTTCCGCCTTGCTACTCTCACATGAAGCCCATTTTTGCCCAGTCTCTTTCTGATTGTGGAGTCGTGAACACTGACCTTAGCTGAGGCAAGAGAAGCCTGCAGTTCTTTGGATGTTGTTTTAGGATCCTTTGAGACTTCCTGAATGATTTTACGCTGCGCCCTTGGAGTAATTTTGGCAGGCCGCCCACTCCTGGGAAGATTCACTACTGTTCCAAGTGTTCTCCATTTGAGATTATGGCTCTACTGTGGTTCGATGGAGTCCCAGAGCCTTAGAAATAGCTTTGTAACCCTTTCCAGACTGATAGAGGGCAACAAATTTTTTCTGATCTTTTCAGGAATTTCCTTTGATCATGGCATAATGTGCTTGTTGAATCTTTGTGCTGGCAACGTGACTCTGATGGTAAGTGTCAAAAAAAGTGAGATTTATATTGAGCAGGGCTGGCTGTAATCAAGCCTGGCTGTGTTCAGTCAGCTGACTCTAATTATCCCTTTAATTGGGTTGATTTAACTAGGGGGCAATTACTTTTTCACACAGTGCCACTGGTTGAGTTAACTTTTTCATTAAATAAATGAAATAAGTAAAAAAAAAAAAAAAAAGTGTTATTTGTTCACTCAGGTTCCTTTATCTAATATCATATTTTGTCTAAAGACCTGAAAACATCCAGTGTGACAAATATGCAATAATAGAGAAAATCGGAAGGGGCAAATACTTTTCACGCCACTGTATTTAGAGAACCATAGCGGTCTCTTTTTCCTCCTGCTTTTGCTCACTTGTTTGACAAAAACATTTGTTGTCTTTGCTGTGCTCCCTTTTAGCTTTGCCCTGTTCCTCTGTCCCACCCAGGCCACCACCCCCTGGCCATGTCTTCCCTGAGGCATGTCCCAGTACCAAACATCCTCATGCCCCAGAGGATAGGCAGTCCTCTTGGAGTCATAAAAATAGTAATGGCCTCGGCCCTTCTTTCACTCAGAACCAGACTCATGGGACCACGCAACCTCATCCTCGCATAAAAGATGCGAGGACACAGGTCCCAATCTGCTGCTTGTTACTGTATCTCGAGGCCATTCACTTTGTGTTGTGTGGGACTGGAGTCAGTGTATCCCCCCATCTCCTCGTAGGGGTGGGGGGGTCTGTTACTGGTCTTCCTTATGTAGCTGTGCCAGCACCTCTGTCTCAGTTCCCTGCTGTTTATAGTTGATGTCTTGGATGAGCAGTTTAGCTTTGAACTACTGCTTAGATCCTGTGACATCTGCGCCCCGACTCTGTACCCAGACAGTCTTTTCTCTGACAGGGTTTAGCAGAAACCAAGTGTTCTTTTTTCACATACTTTGTTACTTCAGTCCCTTAGTACCATCTGATGCCAAGTGCAGGGCCTGTCCTTGTCGGACAGACCTGCCTTCTGCAGGTTTTTCTACAGCGCACACTTTATATTGGAGTACCATCGTTCTAGTGCCGGCACTGCTGCTGGCCTCAGTGCAGATGTTGGTGCTGTCGAGGGTGCCGATATCAGTGCTCGCCTTGGTGCCGACCTTCCCCAGCTTCATTTTCACGCTTTGTATTTTTCTATGCAATGTGCTTCTTAAATTACTGTGTGTGACTTTCATGTTTCTGTCTGTTGTTTGTTGAATTTTTGACTGTCCATGCAATGTGCACCTCTCTCTCTCTCACACTTATCTTGTATGATTTTCATTCAAGTCTGTGTATTTCATGCAAGCCTTTTTTTTTTACATAGTTTACATTTTTCCTTACAGTTTACATCTTTCTCACTTACCTTGTGTGATTTCCATGCAGGTCTGTGTATTTTTCATGCATTGTGCATCCTTTTCTCACATCTTGTGCTTTATTGCCTCACGGACCCCTGCCAGGAGCCACTCCTCTCGCGGCTCCGCCTTGACTCCTGCCACCCTCCCTCCCAGCAGAAGCCACAAGGTACAGGCTCGGATAGCCCAGCATTTCAAAAGAATTGCAATTTGAATCTTGGTGCTCCTTTTGTGGTCCCAGTTAATTGACTTCTGTGTTGGACTTCTTTTCTTTTGTTCCGACTGGTACTGCTAGCACTTTAAGAATTTAAGGCTACTACCACTGCTACAGATATGTTTCTTGGCACCTGTAATCTCCTACAAACCACATTTAATAAGCTTTAATTACAGCTGATTAACTGCATTGTTCCGCTCTATCTGGCGTTTGTGATTTATAGTCCTCGTCCTGTCTCATGCTCGTGATTTGTAGTCTCAGCTGGTGTTACCCCGAGTAAAAATACTAAGTGCCCATTTCCTCATTGGCAATTTAAAGCTACCGATCACTAGAGGGATTACAAGCCTCAGACCTACTGTAACGCTCCTACTATTATGCCCAGCCTTGGTTGGCTTGCCTAATTGGAGAAGGGATTTTCCTAAGACTTTCAATCCTCCCCATAAACCAGGAAATACCATACATACTGCTGAGGACTGCAAGTTTGTACCACTTCGAATTATATATTTCGAAGACACTACCACAGTTGATAATAGCCCCGCTGTTGCTCCACTGGTGTCTTAGTCCCACCACCAAAGGTGCCTCCCCTGAGCAGTTTGTACTTAGAAGTGGTACAAACTTGCAGACTCCTGTGCTCCCCTCTGTAGCTAACATGCACCCTGCATCATCTCTCCTCCTCCTATGCAATCAATCAATCAAAAATTGTATTGAAAAATGTGTATTTCAAAAGCATCACACAAATATTTATACATAAAAATAAAAATAAATCACATATTTAAATATCTGTATATAGCAGTACAATAAAGTTACATCATTTGTATTAAGAAGGAAAATTAGTTTTTCTTGGCTGGTGAGTTCATTTATTTTTTGTAAATATCCACCAAGCCAAAATTTCCTTATATCCTTAACCAATTCACATTCTAATATAATATGCATAGAGTTCCAGATCCCTAAACATCCTTCTTTGCATCGTAGTTTTGATTTAAAACATTGCCATTTCATAAAACATATCGAAAATCCAAAACTTACATCAAACCTCAAATTTGAGATAACTTTCTAATGCATCTTACTCTCACAAACATCTAAATAGCACTCCTTTTCATGCACTTTTTTAACCTCTTGTACGTTAGAACATTTTTTGTTAGTCAGTCTTTCCATATCACTCTGTTTTGCTATATCAGTTATCCTCTCAATACATTTTACCTTTAATAATTCCAAATTTTGACAATTAGCTAAATTCATAATTGTTTGTAATCCCTTTTTTCTAACTACCATATCTAAATCTTTTAACCAAGTCCATGATTTAAAACTTATTTTTCCATTTGATTCATATTCCATAGAATCATTCCAACACTGATTCAAAAGAACATTTTAGTACTTAAATCATAAAATCTAATCAGGTGTCTAATCTGTCCAATCACTGCTTTAGTACCTAAGGACAGTTTACCCTGTCTCTGCCCTCATACAACCTGCAGGGATAAATTG
Source organism: Neoceratodus forsteri (assembly GCA_016271365.2). NCBI lineage: Eukaryota > Metazoa > Chordata > Ceratodontiformes > Ceratodontidae > Neoceratodus > Neoceratodus forsteri. The sequence goes on from JADMNL010000023.1 coordinate 580,880,713, forward strand.
TGGTAAGTTCAGGGCTAACCTAAGATAAAGATTTTTAATTGGTTCCAATAATTCTATATTCTCTTTATACCTCCAGACTTCAGTCCCATATAGCAAAGTAGAATTCACTTTCATTTTACAAACCGTTAATAAGGATGTAAAAGAATTATCAATAAATTGCTTAGAAAATGTATTAATTACCAGGACCAATTGTCTTCCTTTCTAATTTCTTCTATATGTAAATTCCAGATCCTTTTATTATGTAGGGTTAAACCTAAATAGGTATACTGATTTAACTCCTCTACCAAACTTCCTAAAATCTTCCAGTTATAATTTAAGGTTTTAGGTTTATCAATAATCAGAATATTAGTTTTTTTCGTGTTCACCGTTAATTGTAATTTTTCAAGTGATCCTTCAATACAATCTAAGGCTTTCTATAAACCAATCATTGTATTAGACAAAACCACAATATCATCTGCATACAAAACAACATTCAAATTACTGTTGCCTAATTTTGGAGCACCAGTCATTACTTTATCCAAATCAATTATTAGCTCATTAATATAAATGTTAAACAATAGTGGAGACATTAAACAACCTTGTTTGACTCCACAGTTTGAAGCAGTAGGTTTAGTTAGCCTCCCATCTTTAGAATATGTAACACAGATAAATGTATCTGTATACATACACTGAATAAATTTAAGTAACTTCATATCAATTCCCTTTTCAGCAAGCAATTTCCACAAAGTTCCCCTATTTCCCTATCAAATGCTGAATGTAAATCTAAAAAAGCTAGAAAAAGTGGTTTCCTATTAAATCGAGCTTTCCTAATGTGATGATCTATAAGATAAATACAGTCTAGAGTTGAATAGTTAGCTTTAAAGCCAAATTGTTTATCAGATAACATTTGATTTTTTGACACCCACACCTCCTATTCTTGCAGTAAAATATGCATGAAAATTTTAGCTGATATATTCTGGAGTGCAGTAGGCCTATACTTTTCTGGAAGTCCTCTTATCACCCTTTTTAAAAATTGGTACCACTTCTGTAACTTTCCAGCAATTAGGAATTTCTTCTGTACTGATTACACGTAAGAATAATTTATAAAGAATATCACACCACCAATTCAAATGATATTGAATAATTCCGAGGTATTTCATCTGTTCCAGGAGCCTTGTTCTTTCTTTTGTGCTAAAATTGCTTGCTGTATTTGTTTTTAGTTATATGATATATGTTCTCCTTTGTAATTAAAGTATTATATCTATAATAATCCTCAACTGCAATCTTTACTGTATATAATTTTCCAAAGTGGGAAACCCAGTCTTCTGCCAAAATTACACCATCAATATTTGAATTATACTTGTTCACAGCTATCTTAATTATTTTCCAAAATTCCTGGTTATTTTTCCCTCGAACTGCGTCGTGTAATTTAGACCATAGAAACATAGACTTTGACAGCAGATAAGGACCACTTGGCCCATCTAGTATGCCCATTTCCCTACCTACAGGATAGGCCGCAGATCCTAGTTAACCAACAGCCAATTTCTTCCTCCCCCCACAAGAATTGCCTTATGTCTGTCCCATGCAGTTTTGAATTCTCCCACAGTTTTAGACCCCACAACCTCCTCAGGAAGGCTATTCCATGCATCCACTACCCTCTCTGTGAAATAATATTTCTAGGGACATGGATATGTTGTTCATCCACACTTATTGGCTGGTCCCTTGCCACTTTAAATCTTGCCGGAAGGTCTTCAGTTGGCTCTCCCACCCACCGGGTGGTAAAACTCTCGGCTCCGCCCCATGACGTAGATCTTCCTTACTGCAAGCTCAGGTTCCTCCTTAGCTCTCCGTGCTGACTGGTTCCTGAAAATTTCGGTCTTCAAAATCATTGGAAGTGTCTTCTGAAACTTCGATCTTTTCTTCTTCGCTACGGCGATGGCTCAGTCCTTTTCTGGCCCCGAGAGGCGCACGGTTGGTTCCTCCCGGAGAGACTTGCATTCCATGTGCGTTTATTGCCTGGACTTGGACCACAATCCTCAGGCTTGCAGTTTCTGTTCTGCCCTTTCGGTCAGCTCTCTGGAGGACCGCGCGGCCCATTCGGGGCTCGGACATCCGATAGTTTTTTCCGCTTCGGAGATTCCCTCGGGCCGGCGGGTGTCCGCTTCGACTGTTTCAAACAACATGAAGTCTTGCTATATTATAGACATTAGCAGTTTGATCCAGCTCTAGAACTGCCCCGGAGTGAAATGGTTAAAACCATTCCAAAATAGAATTTTGGCACGAGAGCAGCTCTATCTGTGTCATTTCAAACTTGAACTGTCAGATTCTTTACTCCGCCTCAGTGAACAGTCGCTCCGGAGATTTCTCCTTCTGCTCGGTTCATTTCTCGGTTTAAAGTGTTTTCTCAGGTTGGATTTAACCGAGAATAGTTTTATTTAACCGCAAAACCGCTCGGTTCAAGCTCTATCTGTGGTAACCGTAAGTAAATGAAGGTTTTGTCTGTGTGGAACTTGTAAGTTATCGGTTCTGTTTTGAGCCGATCAGTGGGTTTAAAACTCATTTAAAACTAAAAGTTACTATTTTAGAGTGCGGTTCCCGGTTCTTATCGGTTCTAAAAAAAATGGATTTATTACGGTTTTTTCCAATACCCGTGACACGGTTAGGAACCGATAAGGGTGTCTTGCCTGGCACTGCCGTTAAAAGGGCAAGTTTTTGTTTAGGCTGTCATTATGTCTGAGAAACCCAAAAGAAAAACTGGCCCACTGGTTTCAACACTGTGATGTTTGGGGAAGTCTTTGCCAAGGCTGACCCACACACCACATGTGTTTATTGTCTGGGGTTTGACCACCTCCAGTCAGACTGCCAGGTATGTAAGAATTTCCTGCAGCCACCCTGGAAAAAGATTGGGCAGGCTAGGAACGAGAGGCCAAAAGTCCGCTGACCCGATGGCCAGCCCGGTTCGGTGCCAACCGAACCAGAGGGAGTGCCTTCTGACCAGGGCCAGACTTCCTCGGCAAAGAAAAGCTGGTTCTGAGGAACCAATCCCAGTAAAGAAAACAAGAAAATCAGCAGGTCTGGAGTTCAAAATTCTTCTCCAACTGCTGCAGAGATAGCAAAAGCCATACAAATTGTCCAGTCACTGTCTCAGGGTCCATCCGAACCACCACTATCTGGTAAAAGGTCGGTTCGTCCGGTCCCAGTGGTTCAGGATTATGATATTGAGGAATTTTATGAACCAGAGGAGGGGAGGAGGATTATGAACAGTATGAATGTGGCTGGGAAGGTCTGTGTGCCCATTAAACCGGACATCTCCCCAGACAGACCTTTAGAATCTCCCCTATGCTGTCTGAGTCCCATCTCATTTTATGTTTTATAAAAGTTGCTGAAACCCTCCAGCTTCCTTTAGAAGAGGCTGTGGATGAGCAAGAGGAGCCTGATTTTGTGGAAATGATGGATATTCCAGAGTCTAGGAGATTGTCTATTACTTTACATAAGTCTTTTAGGAAACAAACAATTAAAATTTTAAAAGCTCCTAATTCTGTGCCTCCTGTAGATAAAAGATGGACAGAAGGTATACATTGTCAGGCTCTGATACAGAATTCCTTTCTCAGCAATGCAGTCATGTTGGGTAGTTCAGGCTGCTGCCTGTGATAAAGCTAATATTCCTTGGCTTCACATCCTCCTGACAAGGATTCCAGGAAGATTGATGCCATGGCAAAAAACAGTATATGGCAGCCTCTCTGGGACTCAGGCAAGCAAATTATATGGCTTATGTAGCTAGGTATCAGAAATCTAGATGGGATACTGTTATGCATTGGCCAAACAGGCCCATGGCCAGCTGGCTAGTGAACCAGAACAGGTGGCTGCTGATGGCATTGAAGCCTCTAAGGTTCAGTTTCATGCTGCTGTGATGTTAATGATGTTTCCTGTAGGGTCATGGCCACATCTGTAGCTTTTCATAGGTTGGCCTGGCTCAGGTGTACTAGTTTGTCACAGGATACCCAGACTAAGGCTATGGATTTTCCTTGTGGGAAATTCTCTGTTTGGAGAGCAGACAGAGAATTACATGAAGAAGATGGATGAATATAGGACTACTTACAAGAGTGCCCAGGCTAAGGAGCGGCAAGCCACTCCTCAAAGGCATGCCCCAGGGGTAGGGGTAGGCCTTTCACTGGCCTTTCTACCAGACTCAGGCCTCTCTCTGCCTATGCTCAGAGGGGCTTCTTCAGAGGCAGGGGCAGACGAGGGGTGGGCAGACCTGCTCCCACCCCCCAGCCTAAAGCTCCTGCGAAACAGGCACCCTGATGGGGTGCCCAGGGCCGATTCTCCTGTACCAGTGGGGGGCAGGCTGGCTTACTTCTGTCAGAATTGGGCTTCTTTAACCTCAGACAAGTGGGTTCTGGAAGTAGTAAGCCAGGGTCTGGTTCTCGGCTTCAAAAAGTTTCCCAAGTTGAGAGGCAGACTTTTTCTACCTGCAAGTGCTTCAGGGACCCTCGCTCTGGAAACAGAGGTCTCATCCCTGTTAGCTCTCAGAGCAGTAGAAAGGGTTCCTCCCCTGCATCAGGGCAGTGGTCTGTATTCCAGATACTTCCTTACCCAAAAAAAGACAGGAGAATGGCGGCCCATTTTAGATCTCAGATATCTGAACAAGCATCTTTTGAAACCAAAGTTCAAAATGGTAACTCTGGCAATGATTTTACCTTCCCTAAGGCCAGGGGACTGGCTAGCCTCCCTGGACCTCAAGGATGCCTATTTCCATGTCCTAATCAGAAGATCCCATCGAAAGTACCTCAGATTCAAACTGCCCTCAGGTCATTACCAGTTCAGAGCAATGCCCTTCGGCCTTACCTCTGCTCCAAGGGTATTCACAAAGTGTCTAGCAGTGGCAGTGGCCCACTTAAGGAGGCAGAGGATTGCTGTTTTTCCCTATCTAGATGACTGGCTCATTGTAGGCCAGTCCTCAGAACAGGTAAAATCTCACCTGCAGGTCACCCAGCAGCTTCTCACCTCCCTGGGTTTTCTGTTAAACCTACCAAAGTTGGTTCTGGAACTAGTCCAGGTACTCACCTTTATAGGGGCAGAATTGGACACAAAGTTAGCCAGAGCCTTTCTTCCCCAGAAAGGGTAAGGAATTTAGTGGCTCTGGCCTCTTCCTTCACTCTGCAGGTCTCTCGACCAGCAAGACACTTTCTGCAGCTCCTGGGGCACATGGCTGCATCCACAGCTGTTGTGCAGGGAGCCAGATTTCAGATGAGACATTCAGTTTCACTTGAGAACCTTTTGGTCTCAGAGAAGAGACCCCTTTCCAAGTTGGTCCCAGTGACTCGAACCTTGATCCTAGCTCCAGTGGTGGCAGGATCAGAGCAATTTAAGAGCGGGGTCCCCTTCATTTCCCTTCTCATGACTTGACTCTCACTACAGATGCTTCCCTTCTGGGTTGGGGGCCCATATGGGCGACCTTTCCACTCAGGAGTTTGGTCCCCAGGAATCTCTGCTCCACATCAATTTGCTGGAACTCAGAGCTGTCTTTTTAGCTCTTCAAGCTTTTTCTGCATCTGTCCATGACAAGGTGATAAAGTCAGAACAGACAACACCACAACAATGTGGTACATCAACAAACAGGGGGCACTTGGTCTTGACCTTGTGCACCGAGGCAATGAAGTTGTGGTCTCTGGCCTATTCCCTGAACACTTCCCTCATAGCAGTTCATCTTCCAGGGAAGGACAATGTCCTAGCGGATGCCCTCAGCAGGATTTCCCAGGGCCATCACGAATGGTACTTGGATCCTCAAGTGCTGGGGATAGTTTTTGCCAGGTGGGCATCCCTCAGATAGATCTTTTTGCAGCCCCAGACAATCACAAACTTCCTCTGTTCTGTTGCAGGCCTCCAGTGCTGGGCTCAGTTCCCTGGATGCCCTTCTTCTGGATTGGGAGGGAAGTCCTCTGTGCTTCCCTTCCTCTCCTATTCAAAGTACTAGTCAAAATCAGATCTCAGCCTTGCAGGATGATTCTGATTGCCCCGGATTGGGCCAGGCAGCCCTGGTACCCACTCCTTCTGTCTCTGATAGTCCATCTTCCCCTTGCCTCCCCAGGAATCACAATCTGTTGACTTGTGCCCAGGGAAGGGTTTGGTATCTGGACCTCAGTCCCTCAACCTCAAGGCCTGGCTCTTGAGGAGTTGAGTTGCTGATTTACACCTCTCTCAGGGTGTTCTTGAGATCCCTAAAGGCTTCCAGAAAGCCTTCCACTAGGGCTACTTTATAGTTCTAAATGGAAAAGGTTTTCCATTTGGTGTGCTGGGAAAATATTTCCCAGAATCTGCTGAATTGCCCATTTTGTTAGATTACATGGTACATCTTAATTCTTGGGTCTCAGACCAGCTACCCTGAGAGTTCATTTTGGCAGCTGTGTCTGCTTTTCTGTCAGCAGGAAAGTCATCCCTCTTCCTCTCATCCTGTGTTTTCCAAGTTTTTAAGGGATTACTCCATACTAATCCTCCTTTCGGGAACCGCCCCTGCTTGGGACCTTAATGTTTGCATTGCCCAGTTACTGCAACCCCTTTGAACCTCTGTCTTCTGCAGAGCTTAAGTACCTAACTTGGAAAACTGTTTTCTAGTAGCTACTACCTGGCCAGACGATAAGTGAATTGCAAGCCTTGTCAGTGGAGACTGACTTTATTTCTTTCCACAGGGATAAGGTAGTCCTTAGGACTAATAGGAAGTTTTTGCCTAAGGTGGTTTCAGATTTCCATCTTAATCAATCTATCTCCTTCCAGTATTTTTCACTGATCACTCCTCTTGGATTGAGAGGAGGTTGCACAGCCTGGATGTTAAGAGAGCTCTTAGTTATTATATAGAGCGACCAAAGGTCACAGGTCTGAATCCTCCAACTTTTCCTTACCTATGGTGAAGTTGGGAAAGGCAAACCTGCCACTAAGAGATCAGTAGCCAGGTGGATTGTCTCTTGTATCCAGTTTTGTTATCAGAAGTGGGCAGAGCCCCCGGTTTGAGGGCTCATTCTACCAGGGGTACAGCTGCGTCTCTAGCTGCTGCCAGAGATATCCCTTTATTAGAGATTTGCCAGGCTGCTACTTGGAAATCGGTAACACTTTACCAAGCATTACTCCCTGGATGTCCAGGCCAGGAGAGATGCTCGGTTTAGCACAGCTGTTCTTCGAGCCTATTCCCTAAGTAGGTTCTGCCCTCCTCCATGGAGGTACTGCTGTGTATTCTGCTAATGTCTATAATATAGTAAGACTTCATGTTGTTTGAAGAAAAATTACTCACCTTAGTAATGTTGTTTCTTCTAATGGAGTCTTCCTATATATTATGACCTCCCCAACCTGCCCCTCTCAGAACCTCTACTTGGTGGGGTGCAGGCAACTTAGTGTGGGCACTACTTATGTCCTGTTAGCATTTTGTCCCCTTTGGGACTTTGGGGGTGTGTATGTGTACGCGTGTGTATGTTTTATTATACTTATGTTCCATTTTCATATTATTAGAATGGTGTTAGTATTTCTGGTCCCCTAACTTGAGTCTTGGGTGTTGGGACCATCAGTGGTTGTTATTATTTAGGTAGCCATTTGGCTAGTGTAGGTTACAGCTTCCACACAGACCTTAGTGAGTTTGGCTCGTAAAGATCTGACAGTTCAAGTTTGAAATGACACAGATAGAGCTGCTCTCGTGCCAAAATTCTATTTTGGAATGGTTTTAACCATTTCACTCCGGGGCAGTTCTAGAGCTGGATCAAACTGCTAATGTCTATAATATAGCAAGACTCCATTAGAAGAAACAACATTACTAGGGTGAGTAATTTTTTCTTCTCAGCAGTTTGATCCTGCCAGGGAGGGGGCGGTCCCCCCCCTCGGTTGCGGCACTTATCCCGCTCTCCTTGGATTCAACTCATGCAGTTTCGTTCAAGGAGCTTCATCATCCTCTCCTCCAAGGGAGAGGGACCCTGGAGCCCCGCCGCCGCCTATACAAGGGCGAGGCGGGTCTCTTCGTCGGCGTGAGCGGAAACTCTTCCCCTCCCTCATCGGCCGACGCTCGACTTCGGTCGAGGCTGCGGCTTCGGCCACTGGCCTCACGGTGTCCCCGTCAGGTCAGCCGGCCAGGTCCCCCGTCGACGTTGTCGAGTGTCTCGACCCGTCTTTTGGGGGGTCCTCTGGTGCCGCCATCCCTCCGCCTCCGGCAGAGGCTGAGGCTCTGTGTCCGTCCCTTCGGGTCGACAGCCCTCGGTCCTTTCTTCCGAGCTGAGGGAGGAGCGGGTGCGTCCCGCTCCTTCCCAGGCCCGCCCTCGGTCCCCCCGAGGATTTGGGTCTCGGTCTCGGTCTAGCCGCTCACGCTGATCTCGGCGTTCTCGGTCGAGGCACCGAGGTAAGTGGCTTTGCCGTTCTTCCTTGTCCCCCTCCTCGGATGAGGAGCGGTTTCGATGCCGTTGGCGTCGGTGTTACGAGGAACTTATGTGGTGACAGCAGTTGTTGTCCGGGTATCAATCGACCCCGATTCATTCTCGGATAGCAGCAGCGCCCTTTCGGTGGCAGCTGTTCGAATCAGTCGAGGCCCTCTCCAGGGCGGTTGCTCGTCCGACCCTGCCCCTCCGCCTTGGCGGACGAAAGTGCCTTGGGCCTAGGCGCTCTTTGCAGACCCTTTGAGGCCTGAAGCCGGCTCTGCTATGTTTCCTAGCAGGGAGGACCGAGCTTCCAGGAACATTCCGTGAGCGACGCCCATTGTCTTTGAGGGTCTGCTTCAGCTCATTTCAGAATTCACTGGATGCAGCTCGAGCCAGTCTCCAAACGGGCACCTTACCCCTTACGGAGATTCTGGAACGTAAGGGTTCTCCTTTGAGGCCTTCCCAGGCTGAGGCTATCGTGGGCCCAGCTTGGAGCTATGGCGGCGGCTCGCCTCTGCCCTGCGCCCGGCCAGGGTGGCTCGGAGTACCCTGTCCCTGTTGGTTCTCTGCCCGGTTTCTTGGAGCACCCCTCAGCTGAAGGGGTAGTCACCGACGACGCTTTCCAATGTCTTGGAAATGCTGGGGATGGATAGACCCCTGACAAAGAGTCCAAAGGATGAACTCGCTCATGCAGGTTTACGCCTGCGCCCTCCCTAGGCCTCCGTCAGGCCAGCTCGGCGGCTCTTATGGCACACTGTTCCCATGCCCTTCTGGGCTCCCTGGACGAGGTTCTGCCTCATCTCCCGGCCGAACTGCGGACCACAGTCTGGCGGGTACGGGACCAGGGTAGGGCGGTGGCAATACAACAGCTCCAGACGGCTCTGGATCTGGGTGACTCCTGTGCCAGATCGGTGGCGGCCACAGTGACCATGCGCCGCAGGGCGTGGCTGATGTTATCTTCTTTTTCCCTTGGGAACCCAGCACGAGTTGGCGGACATCCCCTTCTTGGTGACTGACCTTTTCGGCCCTGGAGTGGAGGGACATATCCAAGGGGCCTGGAGAAGTCCGATGCCACTCTGGACTCAGCCACCCGCCCGGAGGTCAAGGCAGCTGCCAGCTTCCTTGGCAGAAGCCCCTTTGCCCCCTGAGCCATGGGGGCTTAACCGCCCAGCATAAGGGCCAGCAGGCATGCGCTGGGCGGCCTGTTGCCAGTCCAGCGCCTTCCTCCAAAAGGAGGTAGAAACCGAGAGCCCCTCGGCTCTTCCCCTCCAGCCTGCTCAGTGACGGGCCAAGGGCACTGCCCAGCCCGTCCGTCCCAGCCCGGTTTCCCCATGGGGGACGGCTCCACCTCGCTCTGGAGGTATTTATGGTAGATCCTGTCGCAGGTCTGCAGTGGTTTCCTTTGAGCCGTTGTCTCATGGGGATCTTGGGTCCATCACCTCTTGTGTCGGTCGTACTGACATGCCTGGCCTCTAGTTAGAGGTGATCAGGAAAGCTGTGACCCTCCCCTTCAACCCTGGTTCGTGGTCCAGGTATTCCTGGCCTTCAAACGGACGGGGCTCGCGCCCATCTCTCCTGCACGCCTGGATGGTCTCTACTCAGATATCCTATCCTCAGAACGTGGCGTGGTGGCTGTTCCCTGGGTCTCCAGGATGTACCTACTCCCTCGCTCCGTCCATTTCTTGGGAGGCTCCACCCTCTTGCGGGGATCTCCTTACGAAGTTCCTAGCCAGGCCCTTCTTTGCTCAGCAGTCTCTGCGGCACTGAAGGGTCCGTATGTAACCCCACCCGAAGGCAGACTGGTCTCCCTTTCAGGAGCCAAGTGGGACTCGTGCCTTAGCGGTGAAGCTTCTTCGGGACTAAGCTCGACTCTTGAGTCCAGGCTCGCTCTGGGCGGACAGGGCTGGGGTTCTCCTCCTTGCCCGGTCCGGGTTGGCGGTAATTATGTCCTGCCAGGATTTCCTGCTCCTCCTCCTGGGCCTCAGGGGCGGCCTTCCCTTAGTGGGAGGGCCAGCCAGAGGTCACAGCGCCATCCTTTGGACCCTTGTGACTAACAGCCCAGAGTTAAGGCATCTCCTTTGGACCCGTTCCAACCCGGCAGGAGAACATCCTGTTCGTTAAGCCCTGAGTCGGTGGTCTTCCCACTTATGCTTCTCGGATGGGTGGGGTGCCCATCTAGGGGAATACAGAGTGTGCCTTCTGGTCCTCGTGAGTCCCTGATGTCCTTCCTGCTCGCTGGAGCACAGGCGGTCTGCTTTACGCAATCATTGCCTGGCTTTCATGGGGTCTAGGTTCAAGTCCAAGAGACAACACCACGACTATGTGCTACCCACCTCATAGGTTCCTCGGCCTCGATCCCCTTGTCTCGGTGCAAGGAGGTTCTCCTGGGTTGTTGTGCAGTTTAGGTTCCCAGCCATTTGATGGCAGGAGCCCAATTCCTGGCTGCTGCCCTAAGCTGCATAGGCTGCGCCTCATGAGTTTTTGGTCTCCCCTGCCGGAGGTAGCACAGGATCTTCTCCTCTTTCTCCGGGAGAACACACAGGCCGAGATCAGCTATCTCGCCCCCTCAGTGCTGTCTGCTGTAGATGCCATCAGCCTCGGACCTGGCCTCCTGCGCTCTTTCCTCCCCATTTCCCTTGACCCACGGGCAAGGCGAGAGGACTTCGCGAGGTGATGCTGGTAGCCCCAGACTGACCTGCCAGTTCTGGTATCCAGCTCTCCTCAGTCTCAGCCCCAGGCTCCTGAGGCGCCTCTAGTCCACCTGGTCCTGTCTTTCCTTTTCAGGGAAGGTTATCCATCTGGACCTTCAATCCCTGCACCTGTAGGCCGACCCCTAGTGGCTAGGGGCCAGGCCCAGGGTCTTCGGCAAGGTCCCGACCTCTTTATAAGGCCCTGCTAAGAAATCGCCAAGAGCGTTCTCGCCTCTGGGAGAAGTTCTCCCTTGATGATGGATAGGCTGTGCCTCTGCCCCTTGGGCGAGCATTCCGACCATCTGCGGTCCATCCTAAACCAGGGCTTCGGGCCGATGACCCTCTAGGTGCTTCTGCAGGTCACCCCTATCTTCTGGGCGCGGCCAGGGGCAGTTGGTGGTGCGAGAGGTGGTCTGGCACTTCTAGGCCTCGATCACGCCTCCCCTTTTGGGGAGAGTATCTCCTTTCGTGGGATCCTTGCTGGTATGGGCTTAGCTCATGAGCAAGCCATCCTAACCTTTGCACAGGTGCGAGTTTCCCACCTGTTGTGGAAGAACACCTTCTTGGGGCCACTCCACCATCCAGAAGGTGGGAGAGTTCCAGGCGCCCTTTAACCTCCCTATCCGGTCTTCCACAGGGACTTGTCCTGCGCCTCCACCCAAGTCCTTCTGAAGGCGGTGGCGGAGTTTTCCTTTGGGGTATTGCCTCTGCCGGGTTTATCCCCATTCACACCTCGGAGGTCGTATACAGGTTCCATAGGAACCGGTTTAACGCTCACCTACCTAGGGAGCGTAAAGCTAAAGTTCGGGAGAGGTTCGCCAGCTGCTCATCATCTTCGCTGAAGCCGCATCTGGCAGATTTGCAGCCCAGTAGACGACGAGCGGGTGGGTCACCCCTGCATAGGTCTCCACTATAGGCGGGCGGGCATCGAGCCTCCCAGAGGGATAAGCACTCATTTTTACCCATGCTTCCGCTGCATCAGTGGCTGCTTTCGAGGATACTCCGGTCCAGGATATCCGCAGGGCTTCTGCCCGGAAGCAGGCTTTACCGTTCCCCTTCCACATCGACCTTTGGTCACGCCCGGGTGCTGGTCGGGGCCTTGCTCCCCAGTCTTTCTACCTAAGTGTGGGTGTGCGCTTGCCTCCTCCTCCCAGAGAACTGCTAGGAGTCTCGTTGAGTGTGGATGAACAACATATATCCATGTCCCTAGAAATACAGGTTACTCACCTGTAACAGGAGTTCTAGGAGTGGTATATGTTGTTCATCCACACGCCACCCACCCGCCTCCCCGGCTCGACGAGACAACCTGGTTTCCAGCGGCTAGATCTGGCTTCATGGGCGGAGCCGAGTTTTACCACCCGGTGGGTGGGAGGAGCCAGCTTAAGACCTTCCGCAAGATTTAAAGCGGCAAGGACCTGCCAATATGTGTGGATGAACAACATATACCATTCCTAGAACTCCTGTTACAGGTGAGTAACCTGTATTTCCTCACATTGCCCCTGAACCGCCTTCTATCTTTAAATTGTGTCCCCTTGTTCTTGCACACTTTTTCTGAAAGATGCTACCCTCTTGGACTTTGTTGATTCCACTGAGGTACTTAAAAGTTTCTATCATGTCCCCCCCCCTTCTTTCCTCAAGGGTATGCATATTAAGCTCCTTTAGTCTCTCCTCATACGGCTGCTCTTGCAGACCCTGCACCATTTTAGTTGCCCTCCTCTGGACTACCTCTATCATAAAATTATTTCCTGGGCAGACTTTTTTTTTCTAATAAGAACTCTATAATCATTCTTTCTAAACCCCAAAGCTTTAGTAAGGTTTAAATCCTCATTTTCTCTTTGTGACCGTACAGTTTTATTTAGGAGTTTTTTGTAAACTTTACATTGGGCATCATACCATGGAATTATATTTATTCTATTCTTATCGGTTTTCCTACTATTATTCCCTTATATCTTTATTTTGATAAATTGAATTAATTTTTCTTAATAATCTAAAACATCATTCTTCTCAGCATTTAAAAACTGCAAACTCCTACATATCACCTCGTGATTCATAAGTATAGAAACCATTTTCCTCTCCAAGAGAGGATCCCATTTTATTTTCAACAAACAAATAACCATATGGTTATCCAGAATATACTCTCTTGCGCTATTTCTATAAATTTTCACATCCTTAGATAAATTCACATGAGTGGAATAGGAAAATGGTCTGAGGTGCAATCCATTAGTAGTTGAAAAACAAGGACTTGGTTATATAGATATATATCTACCAAAGCAATATCCAAAACTGAACTGCCTGTTTTTAAAGGAAATGTATAATTACCATCCCAATCCCCATTTGTCCTACCATTTAAAGTACATAGATTCTGTTCTATTATAAATCTCATTAAAATTAGACCCTTCTTATCCCATTTCCTTTCTCTAGATTTTCTCAATGAGAGAGCCTAATACAACAAATGATTTGACAGATTAGATAACTGATCTTTTTCATTAAGGGCCCCACTGCACATTCCAATCACCAATAATTACAACATGTTTTATTGCATCTTTACAAAGTAGGCCATCAAGCAGTGAAGACAAATTATGCAATTTTAAGTAAATTCTTCTGTTTTTAAACTTGGTGGAAAGTAAATATTTATTACTAGAAAGGATTTATTTCGAGAAACAGATAATTTCAAAATCATCCAATATTGCTCCACACTATGAATATCTATTTTAAACCATTTATTTCTTGAATCAATTAAAATCATCAAGCCACCTTTGTTTACCTTTAATGTTCTCATTTTTTCCCCAGAGCAATCAAATTGGCAATATCCTGGTATCATCTCATTGCCATTATTGCCTAACCATGTTTCTTGTAACAAGATTAAATCATAAGCCTTAAGGGTATTCAGCCAAACCTTGTCATCCAATTTATTGACTATCCTCGCCATATTCCAAGACAAAATGTTAATACAGTCTTCTTTATTTATAAGCTGCTAGATGATTTTACCTCATCTCAATCAGGCAACACAAGGATAGAATTATTTTTACTAATTCCTCGTGGAACAGTGTGACAGCACCTCATGCCTATTCTTTGTCTTAATATTCCATAGTAAGGCACTTTCTGATAGAACAGATCCTTCCTCATCACTAACTGAATTACTTTCTAAACTATCTAACATATCACCTCCATTAATCCTTTCTCCACGTTGTTTTCTCTCTGATATATCCCTTCATATCTGGGGAACCATCAAACTCATACTCAGTAACTGTCGGTTTATAATAATTGGTTGGTTTTCTCTTTTATGAGGTTTTCTTTAGTTTTTACACTTTTTATACAACCCTCCATTTCCTCAATGAGTTTCCCCGTTGATTCATCCAACTGTATGCCTACTTTACGACACACCACATGCTTATTCAAGATATCTTTTCTTATGGAGCTGTTTTGCACAACCAAACACACAAGCCCTTTATTGGGGTTAGCTCTGTATCTGTATGTGGATATAATATCTTCCCAACAAATCCTATCCCTCAATTGACTCTTTAGGATATTACAGACAGAGATCTTTAACAAGAATGGTGATTCCCTTCTGGACTTTGGTATTCCTTTAAAATATATTATATGAAGTCTGTCATCAGCAATTCTGTTCCCCCTTTGCTTTCCTAACTTAGTTTGTCCTAATTCTTCTTCTTCATGTTGTTTTCCTACTGTATGTATGATCTTATTACTACAAACCTTTTTCCCTTTCTTTTTAACCTCTGTTTCTATCCTTTTATTTTCCCTCTCTTTCTTGTCTCTCTTTAACTTTTCCACCAGTTCTTTAGTTTCCTCATATTCTTTCTCCACTATCTCTTGTGTTACTTGTTTTAATTTCTTTACTTTTCCTTCTTTTTTCTCCCTCTTTTGTATCCCATATTACAACCTTTTTTTGGATAATCTCCATTTGTTCTTTCAGCAAGTCTATTTCTTTCATGATAGAACCCAGTGAAAGATTGGTACAAACCACTACTGTCTTAATTTCCCCCAATTGTTTACTCAGATATTCATTTGAATGCTTAGCTAATAAAACCTCATTCTCTGACATATAGGTATATGCATTCATTTTGTCTTTCCAGCCGGGACCATTCAGCATGTACTTCAACTTCAGCTGTACTCCTAAACTGTTCATTTGTAGTTTTTACACTCTCCATAAAAGGTGTGAGGAATTTATCAAAATCTTTGAGGAAGTCTCCTTGCATAAGTTGTTCCCCACTTTGCTGACCCCCATTTTGTGTAGTCCTCTGCAAAGTTCCCTGTCTATCAGCTTCCCCTTTCAGTCTTATTAAAGAGTCCTTCACATTTCACATCTGTGACTCCAAGGCTTTGATTCTTTCCAGCAGAAAATTCCACTGAATACTCTACACTATTATCTTCTTTTGTACCCTTTGGTGAAGATGTTTTTGGCATAAAAGTATCCCCCTCTTTTGTTCTTCCTGTCCTCCTCCTCCCATCCACCCATGGTTGTTTCTACCCCTCCCACCCTCATGCTTCTTACCCTCCTCCTGCAACACCATCTCACTCCCTCCTACTAACTCTGGAACCCTTTCCTGCTCCATTCTTTGTAGGATTTTCCCAGCCTTTTTCCACCCCATATAAGCTGCTGTATTACTCTAATTTGCTGCTCAGATGCAAACCCTATACCTCAGTACTACCAGAGGCTGGAACTCCGGCTACTTGCTTCCTCCTCCTTCTATTGCTAATTGCTGGAGACATCAGTAACCCAGGCCCCCAATGCCAGTGTGTCAACCAATCTCCCACAAAGGCCTCAAGATCACGCACATCATCATTAGAGTCTCCTCCTAAAACTGGACCTTTTAAACTGCTGGATAACCCAAAATGCCCCCAACATCCTATGCCTGTCCAAAACCTGGCTATCTGCCAAAACCCTGACTCATCACTCTCCTTCCCAGGCTACCACATCATCTGGCAAGACCGTGGCAAGAGAGGTGGTGGTGGTGTCGCTCTGATTATAAGACAACATCTCTTACTCCAAATAAAAGAATCCTGCCTCAGGTTCCATGAACTAATTCTAACCAAATTCTCCCTTCCCCACACTCTCCCCACCTTCAATTGGGGTAGTCTGTGCTTCTCCTCGGATCGGCCAAGATGCTCTTGCAGCGTGCATCTCTGCCCTCCCACCATTGGCACATTCTGGTGAATTACTACTACTTGGGGACTATAACCTTGATTGGCTGTCCCCATCATCAAGCCCACAACCTCCAAATTAGAATCTCTAAATCTAACACAGCTAATCACGGAAGCAACCCGCTAAACTCCTGTTCCTCTAACCACTCCCTCGTAGATTGGGTACTGTCATCACATCCCCACTGAATATCCGCAGCCGGAATACTTGATCCCACCTTAAGTGATCACTGCATCAGAAAAAAACACCAACCCCAAATCCACACCAAAATACATAGAAATACGCCCTCTAAACTCAATAGACACTAATTTCCTCCTCTCAGACTTGCATAACATCAACTGGGCACCAGTTTATTCTGCTGTAATCGATACTGCCTGTGCACACTTCACAAACATTTTCAACAGCCTGCGATTTCCACGCCCCCCTCTTAGAAAAGCCAGGGTCAGGAAATACCACCACCCCTGGATTACTGCCCCATTATGGCTCTTTAAAGTTCCAGGACAAGGCCTGGTCCACCTTCAAAGCCTCCCCAACCCTAAACTCAATACAAGCATAGAACTCCACAAGAAATGCTTGCACTAAGACCATTCGGCATGCAAAGGCTGACTACTTTAAGCACCGGCTCAGCACAACACACCCGTCCTCCTTCTGGAACATAGTACATTCCATTGTCGACCCACCCCCTCAGTCAAACACCCCTACTCTTAGGCACAATGACATTGAAATAGCGGACTCCATCCAAGTTGCAGATATCCTCAACACTTTCTTCACTACTTGTGCTTTCCCCTGACCCAACCACACCACCCCCGTCTGCCATTAAACTCCCACAGCACATGCCAAATAAAAAATTTCTTCTAGCACCTGCTTCCATGAACGAAGTACTGCTTGCTCTTCTATCCCTCAGTTCATCCAAATCTAACCGTGATGGCTTACATCAGTCTCCTATGCCTTTCAGCCCCCACCATCGCTCTCCCCCTCACCTTCATTTTAAATATGTCCTTTTACTCAGGCTCCGTTCCAAAAGCCTGGAAATCGACGTGTGTCATCCCTCTCCACAAAGGGGGTGATCCCACCTCACCTGGAAACTACCGCCCTATCTCCCTCTTCCCCACTTTGTCCAAACTACAGGAATGCCTAGTACAATCCAGACTGACTGAGTTCCTCACTGCCACCAACTTCCTATCCCCCTACCAGTCCGGCTTCAGAAAAAAACCCCACCATATCCTCCCTTCTCCGAGCCGCTGGTCACATTCAAGCAGCTGCCAACGAAGGCCACCTCACTACTGCAGTCTTCATCGACCTGGCTAAAGCCTCCGACTCGATATCCCACCCTCTTCTTCTGAACACACTTGAGGGTGCTGGGCTCACCCCTCCTGCCATATAGTGGTTCAACTCATATCTCACTGACCGGCGTCAGTCAGTTAAAATCGCCAACTCCTTCTCCAGCTCCCTCCCTATCCTAGCAGGCATCCCTCAGGGCTCCATACTCTGCCCCATCCTGTTTTCAATATTCATAAATAACTTCCCATCTGCCTGATCCACCTCCCTCATCCATATGTATGTGGATGATGCCATACTGTTCACCTCCGGCCTGGACCCAGCCACTATCCACTCCACTCTGCAACACGACTTCTACTCAGTGCAGGCTTGGTTCAGATCGAAACAACTCAAGTTACACACTTCTACAACAGTCTCTATGACTTTCGAACCTCTCAAAGGCTAGCCAAATCTCTCAACGCCCCATCCATCACCTCTCTCGATGACACCCTGCTAAAGGGAGTCACTTCCTACAAGTACCTAGGTGTCTGGCTGGACCCACAATTAAATTTCTCAATTCATACTGACTATATAGCTACCCAACTTCACCCAAAACTCGGTATCCTCTATGGAAACAGAGACTCTCTCCCTCCCACCGTACGTTGGGAACTTCTGACAAAAATGATTATGCCAGTCTTTGACTACGCTGACATTGTATACTGCATGGCACCCTCTACCTCACTCACTCGACTCCCTCTACTATGCTTTCTGCCGTTTCACCTCCAACTCTCCCTACAGGACCCACCCCTGTTCTCTCTACTCTCCTGCCTGGACCTCCCTCCACTGTCTCATAGGAGTCTCATCCATTCTCTATCCTTCATTTCCAAATTTGGTTCAACCTGCTTCCTCTTACATCTCCACCCTCCTCTCTCCTGTCCCACCCTGACAGTACCCCTACGCTGTAGGGATTCCTTCTCTTCATCTCCATCAAATGGGGAAAATCTGCCTTCACCCATCGCCTCCCTCTTGTGGAACTTTCAGACCTTTCCCACGCAACTCTCCCTCTAACTCCTCTGTCCAATCACTGCTGCACCTCCTGCCCTTCCCTGCTTGTTCCTATAACAACTCCTAGCACTTGAATTATTTGTACCTTATTTCTCCTTTACCTTAACTACTTGCATAGCCTGTATGCTGTATTAGCTATGATATGTTTTATTATTTTATTTATTTATTCACAATTCGGATTTACAACCTTTGAGTGAAAGACTCTTTTACAAAGGCACCTCTTCCCAGGGAGGGAAGACAACATATTGGTGGAGCAAAACAGTGGGGAACAACACAGGTGAGATGCAAAAGAGCATACAAAGCAAAGCAATTTCAGTGAACAATACAGGTGAGATACAGAAGAGCACACAAAGCTAAGCAGTTTCAGTGACACGGTGGAGCACGCAGGTTACAGTGCGTGGTGTACAGACTACAAGTAAGCTATTCTAAATAAACTAGTACATATGTAATACTGTAAGAACCATAGAGGTACTAGGTGGTGGTTACCGGGGTTCATGTTCATGGATTGGCTCAGGCGAAGCTCTTGGTAAGGCCCTATTATGGGCATTTACAGCCCAGTGTCAGTGAGGTGTTTGCTTAGGCGATTTTGAAGGGGCTGATTTTGAGATGTTAGTGATGTGAGTGGGGGAGTTATACCAGGAGGGTGCTCTGTGGTGGAAAGACCTTTGGGCGAGCGAGGTCCTAGCTCTCGGCACCTGGAAGGTGGCTTTGGTTGTATTCGGGTGACAACCCAGTGGGTGGCCCTTTGAAGGGATGTAGTGACTCCTGGGGAGAGCCCACGAGTCTTTTTAGCCAGTATACAGGTGTGGTAATGCAGGCAGTCTCTCAAAGGTGAGTAGGTTTGAGGTGGAGTAAACTGGCATGTGTGTTCTGCTGGGGGCACTAGTCAGGAGCCTGCAGGCTTTGTTGATAGAGATCTGGACTTTGGTGAGGGCAGTGGGGTCAGCAGCTGTATAGATGGGGAGTCCATAATCAACCAAAGACAGGATGGAGGAGGTGATAGCCAGCCGTAGGGCATACTCAGGGAGGCAGTCTTTGTGGTGGTAGAGGAGTCCAATCCGGGCATTTATGGCAGAGGACAGCGAGTTAAGATGGGCATGGAAGGTGATGCCCAGGTATTTGTATGTTGATACCTGTTCAAGGGGGTGTAGGGTGCTGGGAATGATGCGAAGGGGAGCATTTCTGGAGTTACTTTGACGGTGTGCAAAAATCATAGATTTCATCTTCTTGTGGTTCAGAAACAGACGATGGTCGAGAAATCATTTTTCAGCTTGGCTGAAGGTGAGTTACAAAGTGCTCTGGAGGGTGAGTGGGTCGGGGTGGGAGGCTATGAGGACCGCATCGCTGGCGATAGAAGCATTTCTGCCGAGCAGGAGCTGGGAGGGTGTTTAGAAGAGACTGAACAATGGGGCCCAGGATGGAGCCTGAGGTACCCCAGAGCGTACAGGTAAGGCAGTTGATAGGATACCATTGATTTTGGACTGCTGGGATCTGTCACGGAGGTAGCTGGAGAACCAGGCCAGGGGGTCCGATGAGAAACCAAGCTGACGGAGGGAGTCAAGCAATGGGGTGATACACCGTGTCAAAGGCCTGGATAGGTCAATGAACACTGCCCCGTGATCTCCCAGAGTCACGTGCAGAGTGTATTATGGGAGAACTCCAGTAGGGCTTGAAGTGGTGCTGTGACCAGGGTGGAAGCCATGCTGCTCTGGGCATAATATGTTGTACTTGGATAGACAATCCATAAGTTGGTGGATACTATTTTTCCAGGGCTTTGGGGAGATGGAGATTGGTCTGCAGTTGTTTGGTAATGTGCGGTCTCCATTTTATGGATGGGTAATTTCAGCCGATTTCATGCGCCTGGAATTGGCCAGACATAGAGACCAGTTAAGAAGGTCAGTAGGGGCTAATATGACATCAAGTGTTAGGCGGAGAATCCTGAATCAAGGGGGTCACAACTGGGGTTGCGGCTGAGAGGGCTTTAGTAGGAGTGGTTTGGCACGAGGGAGATATAGGTCCAGAGGAGAAATGGGGGACAAAATAGCAAGGGCTGGAGGCACGGTAGATCAAGAAGGGCAAGAAGGACTGCACTTAGGTCAGGAAAGGTTGTGTTGAGGCAGTCAGCAACAAGTGGTGGGTCAGTATTAATTGCGCTAACAACCATCTGAGAAGGGGGAGGAAGTGTTCCCATTAAGTTCCTTAATGTTATCCCAGAAAGCTCGAGCAGAGCCCCGGATGAGGCCAGGCGGGATTGATAGTGTCAGGCCTTGGCTTGCCTTATGGCCCAGGTGCATTGCTGGCGAGCTGCATTATAGGTTTGCCTGTCTCCTATCCTGCCGGATTTGACCTGCAGTATGTCACAGGTTATCCCGCTGGTTTCAGTTGCTGGATCAGGAGGAAGAGATCCAGGCAGCATTGTGTCTCTTGTAGCGAAAAGGTGACAGGGCAAAGATGTCACAGGCTCACAGAAGGCTCTGTGAGGAAGGCCAGAGCAGTATCTATATCCGCTAGTAAGGGAGATCGGGACCAGTCGAACTGGGCTAGGTACTGCTTTAGTTATTAAGGCCTACGGGCTAAAGCGGCGGTGGGTGGCTTTGCACACGGATTGAGCGTGTGGAGGACCAGAAACAGAGATCTGGGGAGGGTCACTAAGGAGTTGGCTAGGACGTTAACAGACTTGATTTGTGGGGTGGTTGGAGAGTATTATATCAAGGAGGGAGCTGACCCACTTGATTGGTTGAATCTGTGGGATGAGTGACTAATTGAGATAGGTCAAGGTGGAAGTTGTCCTTTATGTGCAGCAGTGGAGCAAGCCAATTGATGTTGAGGTTACCTAGGATCAGCTGTTCAGCTTTTGTGGGGCAAGTTAGAGAGATAGTCAGTGTTAGTGGATAGCCAGACTTGGGCCTGTGGGTATGTAAGTGGTTGTAAGGAAAAGAGAGTCATGGCCCATATCAGGGGAGATTTTTAGGGTGATGGCTTGGGCACTGTGGTCGAGCTTGGAGGTAGGTAGTGCATGGCCCAGGAGGGAGTCACGCAAGTAGACTGCACATCCGCCACCACGCTTACCCACACGATCTTCTCTAAAAAGGGTGAAGTAGGGGAGGAGACAGCAGAGTTGGGGTTAATGCAGAGAGCCAGGTCTCTATTAATGTCAAGAATGTCGGGCGTGTGTTGGGTGACCCAACACTGGAGTACAGCAGTTTTCTTTTGGGTGACTACAGATATTCATAGAGGCAGTGCAGAGGCCACGCCCAGTAGGGGGGTGAAGGGGTGGTGAAGGTCCAGGTCTGGGGTTAGGTGACATTCCAGAGAGCATGAGGAGTAAGGTGATGAGTCGGAGAAGAGGACTATGGCTGTTGTTGTAGAAGTGCTTGGGCAGATGCATGGTTCTGGGGCGATGCGGATGGGTAGGAGTTAAGAGCAGGTATGGCTAGGACTGGAGGGCCCACCTTGCACTGTGTGCAGGGGCAGGGGGGTGGATGTTGGTGGAGGGTGTGGTTGGGCGATAGGGTGGTCCAGCGTGTGAGGTGAGTTAGTGGTGAGCGAACACAGATGGGAATGCTAGGAGCAGTGGGGATTTGCAGAGGAGGCTGACATTCTGGCAGATGTGTGCTACAATAGAGCTGGAGAGATTCACCCAGGGATAGTGGGGGGCACAGTGAGGAGCAAACGAGTATACAGAACACTACAAGGGACATACTGGTGCATGGGATGAGAGGAAGAGAGATAAGTGGTGGTAGGCAGGATCCCTAGTGGCCAACAAATATAATCTGCAGGTGAGAAGTGGCTGATAGGTCAAAATGCACTGCATTCCTATTGGCTAAGTCGCCCTATAAAGATGAGTGTCGAACAAGGGTGGTAGTGGGGGCGTTGGGGAGCCGAGCGTAGCTTTGGTGGGGCAGCACACTGGTTTCAACTGCGCCACAGTCCTCCGCTTATATGCTGTGCCTGCGATTCCGTACCTGCAGCAGTTCAGCTTCAGGGAGGTGGGGGGAGGGCGTCTGCACCAGGCCCTCACAACTGTCCATCCGACTGGGATCAGGATCCAGGGAATGGCTGTGGAGAGGAAACCGGTAACTCTTATTTACGCTGGCTGCACTGACTATTTGGCTAGATTGCAGACTGTTGTAAAATGGCAGCAGTGTTAAGGCTACTAAACAGATGGCTAAAGTACTAACAGATGGCTAAAGTGCAGTTGTTAAAGCACTTCCTGAGCTCCTTAAGGTACACGATTAATTTATGATTCTTGAGTAAATTAGCCTGGCAACAGCTACAAAGTTAAGTTCCTGAGCTCCTCAGGTACATGATTGAATTTTTTTCTTTCAGTGCAGTAATCACAGTTCTTGAGTTCCTTAAGGCATAATATTAAATTAGTTAATATACAGTTCCTGGGCCCCTTTATATACAAGTAAACGCCTAACAGGTAAACACCCTTAAGGCACAAGTAAACGCCTAACAAGTAAACACCAATATGTTTTCTGTTGTGTATTACTTTATTTGTATACTTTAATCCCATGATCCCTGACCCTTGGTCGCGACTCTGAAATGAGCCTTGGCTCAGTGTGCATTTCTCGGTCACCAAATGTTTAAATAAAAATTTGTAAACGCTAGTTTAATAAACCCATGTTATTTGTTAGTTTTAGAGCGCCACGCATTTGGGGCCCTATGCTTGCAATCTATGTTATTGTAATGCATCTTGCGTTATTATGCAAGTGTGCATAGTTTTTTCATACAAGTAACATCACTCAAGCATCTTTTTCTTGTATTATTTTTTTATGCACTTTGCAATTTCTTACTTGCAAATGTGCAGAAATTTGCAAGCAGTCTTGTACTGTTTTGACACAGTTTTCATACAGTTTGCGCAAATTGTTTTTGCATAAACTTAGGTTATTTTTCCCTCTGGGCTTCCCATTTGCCTCATCAAGCTCTTATTAACTGGGCTGTGCTGCTGGCTATGGAGTTTCTTCAGCAGCAGGTGGATCTCCTGGGACTGCCTTGAGGTTCTTTGTGGACTGTGTTCTGACCCTGGTCCTTTATCCTGTGATATGTTGCTGGTTTGATTTCCTTGTCTCTATCTCCATCCTTTTGCCTTGCTTGAGGAATTTTCAGGATTGTATATCCACTGTTTTATCCCATACCTTGGCAGTCTCCCATCTCTCCAGTTGAGGTCCCCATTCACCTGTTGGCTGATTGCTTTTGCCTTGGGTCTTTTATGTGGTGCAGTATGGGGTCCTTGTCCTTTGGGGAAGGATTTTGAGAGGAATACAATTTGTGAGAATCCTCACTTCAGCTATCCTCTCTGGAAGGTTTTGCTAAGCCTTTTGTGCCCTCTGTCCACTACTTCAGGCATGCTGCACTGCTCTTTGGAATCCTTCCACTGTGGGGTATGGCTTACTATATCTGTGTTCATTCTAAGAGTTTTCTTTTGTTAGCTGCTATGTCTGAAGAACTCTCTAAACAATGGCAGGCAATTTTCACAGATGTTTACCATATGGCATGCATTACTGCTACTTTCCAAAATTGACTCCTACAGTTTGCAGCTTGATGGCAGTGGTGGTAGCTTTATGCAGCATCGATGACCCTCTTTACCAGTGTAAGAGGCTGGAATGATGGGTAACAAGCAGAGCATATTTATGTTCTGGGAAACCTTCATGATTCAGTTCAGTCCACTATTACCTTATTATATTAGTAACTAGGGGTGTCTTCCCCTTCCCCCATGCCATGCCTCCAGCCTTGCCCTCCACTTAGTTACAGCTACAAGTAACTCGTGTTATTGGAAGATTTCAGTAAAATTTATTACAGTCTTGTTAGCCTTCTTCCAGCCGTTTAAGGTTTTTTGAGTTCACAAGAAAACCTGTGCAATGTGTTGTGTTTCATGTTTACACTGTAAATGGAAGTTGGTATTAAAAAAAACTCTAAAATAAATTTAAGCCAACCAAAAATACCTAAAGAGTTACCGACGCCACGAGAAGGACTTTAAAAAAGATAATAAAGCAGCTATATGATCTTACTTCGAGAGGCTCTTGCAGTAGGTATTCACAGATAGGACTAAGCCGCCAGGCGTCAGGACCCCACAGAAA
Source organism: Neoceratodus forsteri (assembly GCA_016271365.2). Taxonomy (NCBI): domain Eukaryota; kingdom Metazoa; phylum Chordata; order Ceratodontiformes; family Ceratodontidae; genus Neoceratodus; species Neoceratodus forsteri. The sequence goes on from JADMNL010000023.1 coordinate 580,905,338, forward strand.
ACTTCTAGCCAGCAGTCTGGCAGGGACCACCCCACATCAGGTGACCAGCATCAGACGATGTCCATATAAAGGGCGGTCCCCATGCCCACCTTCCAGTTCTTTCCACCGCGCTTGTGAAAATTCATTGTGGTAGAATAGTGTCACCAGCACCTTTCATCGGCCTGAAGTTTAGACTATGTAGCTAATTCTTTCGATTTTATAGATTTGTTGCCAAACCATCTTCTTTGTATGTCGTCCTGGCGCCCTCGAATCGCATAAAAAAAAAAAAAAAAGTCACGACTCGTGGTAGTTCAGGCTTCCACACAAGGATGGGCACTCCTTGTGCCTTTTCTGCCTAGGCTCCGACCACCACGTGGAGGACTGTCCACTGCTAAAATTCAGCTCAGCTACCCGCAAACGAAGGCAGCAGTCTCTGAAAGCCCATCTCCTAAAAAGAAAATGGCATCCATGGAGAAGGAGTTGAAAAACTTTGGCAGGCGTCAACCTCCCCATAAGGTCATAAAAAGAAACATGAGAAGGAGAAGCACGGGGACCGGGATTCTTCATCCACAGCAGCTGCGACTTTGGCTGGAGTTGGGGCCCTCCAGGTATCTGCCCTTCTGGGGGATTGCTCCCCTCTGGCCATCTTGGTGGCTACTAAGAAGGCATTTCCACTTCCGCCAAGGCTGCTCATCCATCGCAGTCTTCTGGTCCGAGCAGGTCCAGTAAGTCAGCGCCGGTTCTGGACGCTGTTGATAAGTCTCGCATCGGCCCTCTGATGACAACCCAGCAGATCTGCCTCGCGCCAGACCTAGTCATCATGCCTGACGCCCCAGGCTCCCTGCAATGGATAGAAAGGTTGCCCTCTGAGGTCTCCGCCGTCCTCTGTCTCCCTCCCCGGATTCTGATCCTCTTCCCGGCCGGACCAAGGACCTAGGGATGCAGCCATCGGGTGGCGCGCCCACCCCACGCCCAGCCAACCCAACATCTCCTGCAGCATACCTGTGCCTGATGGAGGACCTGCTCTTCTGCCAGAACTGTCTGACCCTCCCGGAGGTCTCCCCACGCTGGGCCCGGTGCCCTCCGGACCAATGATCCCACCATCTGGTCCGCCAGCAGGGCCCATGCCAGGACCTTCTGCTCCATCAGAGTCCCTGGTGCCAGGGTACCCAACGCCGCAATACCTGGCACCACAGTACCCAGCTCCACAGTATCAGACGCCACAGTACTCTATTCCGCATTATGCAGCGCAGCAGTACCCAATGCCTCAGTATCCGATGCCAGGTTTCCCGCCGTCGGGTTACGGATATTCTAGTACGGGTACCCCTGACCACCTGCAGACGAGCCGCCTCCCTCCCACGCCCGCCACCTCCGCAGCCACCGTAAACCTGAAGGAGGTCTTGGCCTCCTGGTGGGCCGAGGCCAAGGCACAGCTCACCAGGGAGGTCGAGAGTTGTCTTCCGACGCCGGACCCTATGTCGGAGACCGGAGACCCCTTCCCCTTTACCTGATGCCAGAGGAGATCCATCTGGCTCCTGGGGCACAGGACACGCACCTCTGGGTGGTCCCCAGAGGGTTGTTCCTTCCCCTCCTAGGGAGGACTCTTCTTGTTTTATTTCAGGGCCATTAGACTCCGATTCTGAGTCTGATCACTCTGAACCTGGAGACGAACCTCATACTCCAGAAAAGCCAGGGCCGAGGGGCCCTCTGAAGTCCCTTCCGGAGGATCCTTCTTTTCTGGAGCTCTTGAGAAAGATTAAGGTGACATGTCAGTGGCAATCAGTGGAACAAGACCCACAGCGTAAGAAGCTTGCTGCACATTTGGATCTGCCCGAGACCACTCCCACACTGATTCCACCCTGGATAGAGCCTCACGCGGATCTTGTCTCCACTATTTGGAAGCAACTATCCGTGCTAGACCCCCTTCCGAGGAAGGCGGATAGTCTATATCAGGCTCCAGACGGTAAAGACTTCCTCAGTCTCCACCCCAAGGCGGACTCGGTTGTGACCAGTGCTGCCAACGGCCGCTCCACCGATCCAAAACACCTGAGCTCGTCTCCACCTGACAAAGAATCCTGACTTTTGGATCAGTACAGGAAGAAGATTTACTCATCTTCGACCCTAGGCATCAGGGCCCTCAACTACGTCAGCCACATGGGGGACTTCCAGAATTTCGTCCTTAGCCAGAGTCACAGGCCAAACGGGCACTGGGAAACCTGGTCCGATCCGCTCGTTCGGCCTGTAGGCACATGCTCCATGCCACTTACGATGCGGTGGACACTGCTGGCAAACAAGATGCTGGGATGCATATCTAGAGGGATCAGTAATAGGAGAGAGTATGTTATACTGCCCTTGTACAGATCCCTGGTAAGCCCTCATCTAGAGTATGGAGTTCAGTACTGGTGCCCACACCTCAAAAAGGACATTAACCTGCTGGAGAAGGTCCAGAAGAGGGCTACAAAGATGATAGTGGGTCAGCAGGGTTAGGCATATGAGGAGAGGTTGAGGGCACTGAACATGTACTCCCTGGAAGACAGGAAAGAGAGAGAGAGGGGACATGATTGGGACATTCAAGCACTTGAAATGGATAAATATTGTTGATAAGGAAAGTCTCTTTAAGGTGAGTGGCAACCATATCACGAGGGGGCACAGTCTTAAGCTGGAGGGTGGGAGGTTTAGGAGGGATGTCAGGAAGCACTTCTTCACAGAAAGGGTGGTGGACACTTGGAATGCGCTGCTGGAAGAGGTAATCTCATTAAAGACAGTGAGCAGCTTTAAGAGAGGTTGGGATTGGCATAGGGGGAAGATAAGAATCCTGGATCGGGAGGATGGGAGGAGTGGGAGAGGGCAGGGACATTAGTTAAAGCTGTGGACCCTGCAGTATGAGCAGACTTGATAGACCAAATGGCCTTCTTTTGCTGGTTTGTTCGTATGTAAGGGAGTTGTTTATATTAAGCATGGGGGGGTGGGACGGCGGGGAGAAGAGGGCTTGGACGACTTTCCGGAATTTGGAGGCGTAGTTGAGATTAGAGAGGAAAGCTGATCTAAAGTACTCGGACTTGGCTAGTCTGGTTGCTTTAGTACAAGAATTTCTTAGCTTGTGGCATGTAGCATAGTCAGTGGGGAGTTAGGGTGTCTTTTGCTTCCTCTAGGCTTTGTCACGCGCCCGGAGGCAGGCCAGCAGTTTTGGGGAGATCCAAGTAAGATGGTTGCCGCGAACTCTGGTTTGTTTAAAAGGGGTGAGTATGTTCCAGATTGTAAGGAATTTGTCCTTTAAGTAGGCGAGGGCATGGTCGACAGTGGGGGCAGAGGTGAGAGGGACCCAGTTAGAGAGGGCAAGATATCTTGTTGGGGGGGGTCAAGGTCTAAGGAATTGAAGGAGTGAAGTTGTAGGAGTTTTTTGGGGGGTTTGGGCCTGTGAACCTTCACAGCCAGGAAGATGGGATGATGATTGCTGAGGGCATCTGGTAAGAGACCAGTTTTAATGACTCTGTGTGGGTGGGAGGTGAGTGCCCAGTCTGTCAGGGTATGGGTTTGTGTTTTATGAGTCAGACAGATGGGTTCTTGGATGAGTTTGGCAAGATCTTGTGGTGTTACGTTGTTTCGAGTCTTAGATATGGAGGGAGACAACCAGTTTATATTAAAGTCTCCCAGTAAGTATAGCTCCCCTTTGTGAGAGAGGGAAGTTGTGGAGTTAATAAATTCTGATGCAACAGTGGGCTGGGTACGGGGCGGCAGCAGATCCCTGCTGTGAAGACTGGGATGGAGAAGGGTTAAGCAATTCTGGTGGCAAGGCTTCGTGAGCAGCAGGGAGAATGGTAGAGTATTTAAGTGAGGACGGGATAAACATAGCTACACCACCACCTCTGGTGGCCCTATCCTGCCTAGTGATAGAGAGCTGGGGCTGGGAATGGAGTGGTTGGGGATCTTGTCGTTAAGCCAGGTTTCTGTTAAGATTAGAAAGTCTGTGTTAATTGAAGCAATCATTGTCTGCAAAAGATCATCTTTGGATATTCTGCTACAGATGTTCAGGGTGTGTTGATTTTCAGTCCATTGGGAGGGGCTGGAGGGCTGGAGAATTAGACGCGGTGGAGGTGGCTGCCATAGGAGGGAGCAGGCACCTGGGCCAGGGTTAGATGGATGTTACCTGAAGCGAGGCGGAGTAGGGCAGTAATGAGGAGGTGGGGGTTGGGGCATTTGTGGCGGGACGTGGATTTGAGAGATGATTTGGGGGAGAGGGTGCTAGGTGTGTATGCGATTAGGAGGCGGAGGGAAAGAAAGTGGCTAGGCACTGAGAGAATAGTAGCCGGGGGAAGGTAGGGGAAATGAGACCAGAGTTCGAAAGGGGGTGCCGGTGTTATAGCAAGGATAAGGGTAGTAGATGGGCGTGAAGGGGGAAGGGCATATCCAAATTTTTAGGCTTGGTAACTTGAGATACAGGAGTAGATAAGGTGAGACTAGGATCAGGAGGGGTGAAGTAAAGGAGAAGTGAGTTATATTGGGAAGTAGTTTTGGGGTCATAGTCTATAGACAGCTGTAGTAAATGTTGAGAAGAAAATGAGCAGAAATGTCAGGAATGGACATTTGGCAATAAGGTGTGCACAGTGAGAACTCATGGGAGTGCAGTAAGCTGCAGAGTAGTAGGAGCCCTCTAGTGGCCTGGTTTTAATACATGCAAGTTAGTAGTGTAGTAAGAATAAAGGGCAGCTGAGGGGAGGATTGAATGAGCACAAGAGTGTGTAAAAATAGCAGGAGACAGACTGGGAGCAGGGCAGTGGCTAGTAGGGAGAAAGGATGTATGGACAGGGCGAAGCTAGAGTGTATTTAATAGAGGTCGGGGCCAGCAAGGGTGGGCTGGACAAATAAGGAGAAGAGAAAGCACAGGAGGGACGACAGTAAGGCAGAGTCCTTGGAAAGTCAAGAAAAGAGCACCAAATTCAAACGGCTGCGCTCTGAGAACTCGTACCTTCAGGCAGGGGCAATAGGTGGAGCCGCCAGAGGAGCGGTCTGCAGCGGGGTTCCCGATCAGGGCTCATGGCAGCCTGCGGGAAAGAAAGGGGCAGAGTTAGATTTATTCTTGAAGGACAAAGGAGTCTAATCGGTGGGAGGGTTGGAGAGGGGAGGGGGAGCCGAGGCAGGAAGCAAGCGAGCAGAATACAGGGAAGAGTTAAGGGGAAAATTAAAGATTAGAGGTGAAGAAGAAAATAATGCAGCAACTCTGAGGAAAAATGCAAAAACAGGTCAGACAGGCTTTGGCTGTAATTATTAGCTGAATATTGGCTCAGTACTTTCAGGAATGGGTAAAAATTAGCACAGACGAGTGAATTCTGGAGGTAATGGGACAGGGTTTGTCTCTTCAGTTCAAAAAGTTTCCCAAACTGCAGAAACACAAAAACTTTCCAGATCTCTTTCCCACAGAAAGAATTCTTCTGGAACTGGAAGTAATGAAATAGCTGCTCAGAAAAGCAGTAGAAAAGAAGGTCCCTGCTGTTCTGTGGGGCAGGGGTCTATTCTCATGGTACTTACTGACCCACAAGAAAAACTGGAAGTGACTACTTATTTTAGAGCTTGGCTATCTGAACAAGAATATAAAAAGGAAAAATTCAGGATGGTCACACTGAGAATCTTTGCACTCATGCCACTGACTAGTATCTCTGGATCTGAAATTTGCTTATTTTCATATCCAAATCAGGCCATTGCACAGAAAATATCTCAGATTTAAGCTAAGGAACTGCCAATACCAGTTTGCTGCTCTTCTCTTTGGCCTCACCTTAGCACCAAGGGATTTCACAAAGCGATTGGCTGTGCCGTAGCACACCTGAGAAGGCTAGGTGTGGTGATTTTCCCTTACCTGGACAACTGACTAGTCTTGGGGAAAACGGAACAAGAGACAAGGTGCTCACTTCATGCTGTAACAAGCTCCTTGCAGAATCTAAGTTTCTTAATAAATCTGCAGAGGTCCCAAGTAGTCTCCTCAAGTACTTGATTTCATTGGAGCAGAGCTGAACACCCTGCAGGGGAAAGCCTTCCCCTCGCAGGCCAGAGTTGCAGCTTTGATATCAGTAACAGCATCCTTCACAGCAGGTCACCCAAGACCTGTAAGCACTGTAGATCTTACTCTAGAGGGGCTCTTGCAGTAGGTAATTACATATAGGACTGACGTCGGCAGGCGGCAGGGACCCCACGGAAAATTTCTAGCTAACCCGGTCCTGGCGGGACCACCCCCCACGCCAGGGTGACCGCGCCAGACGACCGCCGGATAAAGGGGCTGGTCCCGACTACCGCCTTCCAGTTCTCTCCCGCCCCAGCCTGCAGCGCCTCACAGTGAAGTTCGTGGCTCAGCCTGTTGCTCGAAGTATCAGTATTCTGTATTTTATTCGTCAGGTGAACGTCGGTTTATGTTGTCCCCTTCAAAAAATAAGTGCGACTCGTGCGGTGCCCAAAGTGCCTGCATTGCCTGCATTTCAACGCGGCCACCCGCAGATGATGCCAGCAGTCTTTGGAAGCCCATCTCCTTAAAAAGAAGATGTCCGCAATGGAGAAGGAGTTGAAGAAGCTTAGGCAGGCATCAACCTCCCCAGGAGGACACAAGAAGTGGGACAAAGAAAGGCACCGGGAGAAGGCCTCTTCCGCGACTCGCGCTGGAGCCGCCAAGTCAAGGCTCCTCCGGGATCGCCTAACGGGAGCCTCCAAGGCTTTTGGAGAGGTGTCGGCCACCCGCCGGTTCAAGCCTGCTCGAGCCCGCCGGGTGCCCTCCGGGCAAAGGAGGCTCTGCCTCCAGTACTGCCGCAGGCTTGTGGCCTACTGGTGCGGGCGCCCCATAAGCCGGGTGTCTGCTCCTCCGACGTCCGCTGGGAGAAGGCTGCTAAGATGCCCGACCCTCCGGGGCGGCGCACAGCAGTGTCCCCCTCGGACCGGGCCGCTTCCCACCCTCGGCTTGCTTCCAACGAGGGACCCCCTAAGTCGGACGCCAGCTCCTCTGGCGTCCGCGTGACTCGCCCTTAAGTCACACGGCCGTCCTCCGACGCAGCCGGGCTTGGAACTCACGACAGGCCCTGCACTGTCTGTCGTCCCCAGGTTCCCGCAGCCGCTGCTGTCCGGGGAGCCCGAGTCCCCCCTTGCCTGACCCCGGGACTCTCGTCCCCAGGCGATGCTCGATGCTTTTCCACCGCCAGATCCCCTCCTACAGAACCGGATCTGACGCTTGGCCCCGACACCGCCCCACCGACGCCCGCTTCCGACGCTGGCCTTCCGATCCCGGGCAGGGATATTCCTCTCCCATCGGGTCCTCCACCCCCACAGGCCTATCACAGTTGATCCGCCCGTGGAGTTCCCTTCTGGGCCGTCTGTTCCGACAGCTCCTCCGGTACCCGGGTATCCACCGTCCTATCCGACGCCGGTCTACCCGGGCCCACAGTATCCTGCGCCGCAGTACCTGGCGCTGACCCCACCGACGCCGCAGTACACGACGCCGTAATACTCCGCTCTGGTCTTCCCGCAGCCGGGTTACGGATACTCACCTTACGGATATCATCCATACAACTATCCCCCTCCTCCTCCTCCACCGCCCCCCAGGCCGCCGGTGGATCTTCAGGAGACTCTGGCCTCCTGGTGGGCTGAGGCCAAGGCTCAGCTCACCAAGGAAGTCGAGAGCCACCTCACGGCGACGGTGCCACCTCCGCCCCGTACGCCCCAGACGGCACACTCCCTCTCCACCTCCGGATTCCTGGAGCTCTCCCCTCGGGATCCAGAGAGGGACAGGACACGCGTCCAGGGATCCCCCCTAAGGAACCCTGCTCCCTCCCCTCAGACGAGCTAGGGAGTCTTACCTGCTTCAAATTTTCTTCTTCTTCTCTCTCGGACTCCTTGGATTCCCCGGCTGGATGTTCCGAGAAAGACGGACGACCCTCGCCTCCCGTTTCAAGCCCCGCTGAGGACTCCGAAGGAAGTCTCCTCCGGAGGATCCTTCCTTCAGGGAGTTCCTCAGGAAGATCCAGGAAGTCCATCAGTGGCGCTTCCTTAGAGCCAGATCCTCAGCGGGTTAAACTTGCCGAACATCTGGACTTGCCCCTTACGGCCCCTACTCTAGTGCCACCCTGGATCGAGCCTCATGCCCACCTTGTTTCCACCATTTGGAAACAACTGTCAGCTTTAGCCCCACTTCCTTGGAAGTCCAACAGGCTATACCAGGCTCCGGAGGGTGTAGACTTTCTAGACTCTCACCCCCGTGCAGACTCGGCTGTGATTAGCGCCGCTCACGGCCGGTCCGCACCCCGAAACATTTGAGCTCGTCGCCCCTGAATAAGGAATCTCGCCTTCTGGATCAGTATGGAAGGAAGATCTATGCTTCTTCCACATTGGGGATCAGGGCCCTAAATTATGTAGCACATATGGGGGATTACCAGAAGGCTGTCCTTACCGAGGCGGAATCTAAGATTGACTCCTTGCCTGACTCCCAAGTCAAGCAGGAGTTAGCTGACCTTGTCCGTTCTGCTCGTTTGGCCAGTCGTCACATTCTGAGGACGACCTACGATGCAGTGGACACCGCAGGACGGAGCTCCGCGTTCGCCGTAAGTCTTCGGCATCACGCATGGCTCCGTGTGTCAGGTCTGGTCTCGGAGGTGCAGCCAGCAATCCAAGAAGCACCTTTTAGAGGTTCGGTGCTTTTCGGTGGTGATGTCAAGGACATCATCACCGACTTACAGGAGAAGGGACGGCCCTCAAATCTGTCGATTCCGTACCATCCCCCATCCCTCAGCAGCCGCCTTTCGCAGACGCAGCCAGCCTCAGCTTAAACCCCAGGGAAGGCGGGCTACTAAACGCCAGGCCCCACAGCTGCCAGGCCTCCGCTCCAAAAAGCAGCGGGTGTCTCAGCTGCGGGCGCTGCCTCACACCACCTGACTCCTTCCCTCTCCCACCGCCTCCGGACTCCCCGGAGGAACCGGTAGGAGGGAGGTTCTCCCTTCACCTTCCAGGCTGGGAAAGGATAATGTCGGATTCATGGGTGCTTCAGATCATAGCAGAGGGGCACTCCATAGAGTTTCTGCAAAAACCTCCACGTCACACCCCCGAACTCCTCTTATTCAAGGGACCATCTTCCTTTGGTCAGGGAAGAAATATTTGCTCTCCTCGTGAAGCAGGCCATAGAACCCGTCCCCCGTCACCTTCACGGGACGGGTTACTATTCCCATTTCTTCCTTGTACCAAAGAAGACTGGAGATCTCAGACCCATTCTCGATCTCAGCTCCCTGAACTTCTATGTGGAATACAAGAAGTTCAGGATGCTCTCCCTTCAAACCCTCTTGCCCCTTCTCCGGTGGGCTAATGGCTTTGTGCACTGGATATGCAGGACGAGCACCTGCACATCCCTATTCTCACGACCAAAGTACCTCAGGGTTGGCGCTCCAGGGGACCATTACCACCTCCGGTGCTCCTTGGTCTTTCCTCGGCCCTGAGTTTTTAGCAAATGCCTGGCAGTGGTAGCGCTCACCTGCATACTTTGGGAGTTCAGGAGCCCCCCTACCTGGACGACTGGCTCCTGCCTGCCTCGTCCAGGAGGAACTCCTGCATTTTCTCTCCTCACCCAGCCGGTTTTCACTGGTCTGGGTATCACCATCAACCATTCCAAGTCTCATCTGGACCCTTCCCAGAGACTCCAGTTCATTGGGGCAATCCTCGATACGACAGTGTACAGGGGGGCCTCCCTCCAGTCCCAGATTTCCCTTCTTTCCGAACGCAGGAGGGTTCTGGCGAGGTCAGTGCTTCGTCTTCTGGGGCTTATGGCGGCTGCCATCCTGACGGTTCCGTGTGCACGCCTCCACATGAGGCTCTCTCAGTGGGATCAACTTGGAGACGACCTAGATCATCTGGTGCTGATCTCCTCGCCGATGACAAGAGACTTGCAATGGTGGATGGTTTGAGAGAACCTGTTCCTGGGGGTCCACTTCTTTCATCCTCCCCCCGGCCAGACTCTGACCACGGACGCATCAGGCGAAGGTTGGGGAGCCCATCTGGGTCCTCACCGAGCCCAGGGTTATGGTCCAGATTGGAGTTAACTCTCCACATCAATGTGCTCGAGCTACGAGCAGTGCTGTATGCTCTCCAGGCCCTTCACCAATACATGCTTCCCGGTCACCTAGCTGTCCAAACAGACAACATGTGCGTGGTGTGGTACATCAACAAGCAGGGAGGGACTCGGTCCTACCCGCTGTGCAGGGAAGCGATGAGGGTTTGGGAATGGGCAACTCTTCACAACCTTCACCTCATGGCGATCCATGTTCCGGGAGTCGACAATGTCCTGGCAGACAAGCTGAGTCATTCTTCGGCTCTGCCACACGAGTGGGAACTAGACCAAAAAGTTCTAAAAAGCATCTTCCAGATTTGGGGGACTCCACAGATAGACCTGTTCGCCTCTTCCCAAAACGCAAAGCTTCCCACCTTCTGCTCGCTCGCTCCAGAGCGAGGCGCTTTCTGGAGCGACGCCCTGTCTCTAAGCTGGAAGGACAGATTTGTCTATGCTTTTTCCCCCAAATCCTCTGGTCCCTCGTGTGCTGCAGAAACTGGCATTGGAAGGAGCGAGAATGATTCTGATCGCTCCTTTCTGGCCCAGGCAAATCTGGTTCTCTTCTACAACAATACTCAGAGGTTCCTCCTCTTCCTCTTCCTTTATCTAGAGGATTGCTGACCCAGGATCAGGGACCCGGTCCATCCGGACTCAAGTCTCTTCAACTTCATGCATGGCTCCTGCAGACCCAGCCCAATCCCGCTTTGGGCTCTCTCCTAAGGTGGCTGAGATTCTGGTGGAGGCTAGAAAACCCTCCACTAGGTCCACCTACGCTATGAAATGGAAAAGATTTTCCATTTGGGCTGCCTCCAGGAACGTGGAGCCTTTCTCCTGTCCTGTGGCCATTCTGCTTGATTATTTATGCCATCTTTTCCACCTGGGTCTCAGTCAGTCCTCTTTGAAGGTTCACATAGCTGCTATTTCAGCCTACCATGTTCCCTTAGCTGATAAAGCTTTTGCCCAATTGGAGGTATCCAAGACCTTTCTCAGAGGGGTCCTCCATCTCAGGCCCCCTGTTCGGACTCCAGCCCCTTGGGACTTGAACTTTGTCCTCAAGAAACTTGCGTCTTCCTCCTTTTGAGCCCGCGGCTTCCGCGAGACTTTAAGCTTTATCGCGGGAAGACACTCTTCTTGGTGGCCATTACTTCTGCTCTCCAGAATTTCCGGAGCTCAGGCCCTAAGTGCAAAATCCTTCATCTGATCTTTTCACAAAGAACGAGTAGCTCGCATCTAATCCTAAGTTTCTTCCGGTTGTGGTAGCGGAGTCTACCTTAAATCAGTCTATTGAATTACCTGCCTTTTCACGCAGTACTCCAACCAAGGAGAATACTTGCTCCATACCATGGATGTCCACAGGATTCTGAGATACTACACCGATAGGACGAAGGATCTCAGAAAGACTGATCAGTTGTTCGTCTCTTTTGCTCACAAAAGAGAAGGCAATGCTGTCTCCAAGCAATGCCTATCAAAGTGGTTGGCTCATTGCATCACTTTCTGTTATGACAAGTACAACAAGACCCTACCGGGTCAAGTCAGAGGCCACTCCACTCGTGGAGTAGCAGCCTCTGCTGCTTGTTTCAAGAATGTGTCTGCGGCAGACATCTGTGCTGCCGCCACTTGGACTTCCGTCCATACCTTTACTAAACATTACAGTTTGGACATTGCCTCTCACCGTGGAGCAGGCTTCGGGTTAGCTGTCTTGCAAGGCCTCCTATCTTGAGGTTTGCAAGGTTGTTTGCTACTACTCGGAGTAGTTCCTCCTCCCGGTGCCTTTCATTTGTTCCAGACTGCTTGGGATTCTGTCCTATATATTAGCTACTGCAAGAGCCTCTTGAAGTAAGATAGTACAGTTACGTAAGAACTTACGTAACAGTAGATCTTTGAGAGGCTCTTGCAGTAGGTAATACCTTCCCGCCCTCCATCCCCCTAGGCTTTTTCAGCTCCTTTTCCATTGAGCGAAATTTCTGCTTCTCTCTCGTCCGGGCCTGTGGCGGGAAAGAACTGGAAGGCGGGCGTCCGGGACCGCCCCTTTATACCGACGTTGTCTGACGCGGTCACCTGGCGTGAAGCAGTCCCACCAGGGACTGCTAGCTAGAAATTTTCCGGGTCCTGCCGCCTGCAGACGTCAGTCCTATATGTAATTACCTACTGCAAGAGCCTCTCTTGAAGATCTACTGTTACGGTAAGTTCTTGCGTAACTGTACTTTACTGGGCCACATGCACAGCTGTGGTTCCATGCGCCAGGTTCCAAATGAGAGACTCCAGTATCACTTAAGAGACAGGTGGTCTCAAAACCATTGCCACTGGTAAAGTCACTATAGAGCGGTGGAAGGAAGAATGCAACCTCGGAGAGGGCATTCCCTTCCTTTAGCAATTGCCAGCAAGTATTTTTACTGCACATGCTTCAGTCCTGGCATGGGGTGCCTGCCTGCACGATCTTACAGTAAGTGGTACATGGAGCCCAGAGGAATCCCTTGAGCACAACAACCTCTTGGGGCTCAGGGCAGTTCTGCAAGTATTGCAGTCGCTCCTCCCAGTTGCAAAGTCGGTTTGTCCAAATCAGAACAGACAATATGACAGCAGTGTACTACATAAACAAGCAGGGAGGGACAAAATCCTCAAAACTGTGTGAAAAAGCAATTAGGATCTGGGACCTGGTATAGTCCTTAGAAGAAAACATTTCTGTGGTGCACCTCTCAGGCAAGGACAGTGTCCTGACAGACTCCTTTGGCAGAATCAGCCAGGGAAATATTGAATGGGCCTTGAACCAAAAGGTTCTGGCCACAGTTTTCATAAGGTAGGGCACTCCCAAAGTTGACCTTTTATTGCCGACCACCAACCAGAGGAACAGTCCCAGAGGATGCCCTGCTCTTGGACTGGACAGGGTGGTTCCTGCTTTCCTACCATTCCCACTCAAAGTCCTCCTGAAGATCATGAGGGAACTTGGAACAATGATCCTAATAGCCCCAGACTAGGCCAGACAGACCTAGTACTCAGTGCTTTTGGCCCTGTCCAGCAAGAGTCCAGTCAGCCTGTTAAGTCACAATCTGCTGACTATCCTAGGGCAGGTAACACTCCCTATCCCCAGGACATTACACCTGAGGGCCTGGGTCTTGAAGAGTTAGAATACTCTGGCTAGGATCTCTCAGAAGAAGTCATAAGGTACTTGGGTATTCAAGGAAACCAGCAACCAGGAAAGAATATTCCTATACATGGAAAACATTTTCTTACTGGTGTACCACAGAAGAATTATCCCAATGGAGGCAAGGTTGCCTAAGGTCCTAGAATACCTGGTACACCTACGGTCTCTAGGCCTACGGCATTCAACACAAAAGGTGCACTTAGCAGAAGTGTCAGCATACATATCTGTAGGCAAAGGAAAGTCACTGGCCTGACAAGCCACTTATTTTGAAGTTTTTTTTTTTTTTAAAGGCCTCAGTCATTATTAGCCATGGGTAAAGGACCCAGTCCCACCATGGAATCTCGATGTCTACCTTGCCCAGCTTATGGATGCTCCATTCAAACCTATGGACACTGCAGACTTGAAGTGCGTCACATGGAATACCATATTCCTGTGACCTCTGCTAGGAGGGTAGGTGAACTGAAAGCCCTCTGCACTGCCAAAATTACATAATCTTCCACAGGAATACATACGGTGGTCCATAGGACAAACAGGAAATTTCCTACCTAAGGTGGTGTCTGAATTCCATTTGAGCCAGACAGTAACATTTCATACATATGAACATACGAGAAGCTAACAGAAGAAGGCCATTTGGTCTGTCTAGTCTGCTTGTATTGCAGGGTCCACAGCTTGAGCTAATGTCCCTGCCCTCCCTCCCCACCTCCCTATCCGTGATCCTTACCTCCCCTTATGCCTATCTCAGCCTGTCTTAAAGCTGCCCACTGTCTTCAACGAGATCACTTCTTCCGCAGTACATTCCAGTTGTCCACCATCCTGTCTGTGAAGAAGTGCTTTCTGACCTCCCTCTTAAACCTACCATCTTAAGACTGTGCCCCCTCGTGTTATGGTTGCCACTCGGCTTAAAGAGACTCTCCTTATCCACCTTATTTATTCAAGTATTTTAAAGGTCCCAATCATGTATCCTCTCTCTTTCCTGTCTTCCAGGGAGTACTTGTTCAGTGCCCTCAACCTCTCCTCATATGCCTAACCCTGCTGACCCGCTATCATCTTTGTAGCTCTCTTCTGGACCTTCTCCAGCAGGTTGATGTCTTTTTTGATGTGTGGGCACCAGTACTTAACCCCGTACTCTAGATGAGGGCTTACCAGGAATCTGTACAAGGGCAGTATAATCTCCTCTCTCCTATTACTGATCCCTCTAGATATGCATCCCAGCATCTTGTTTGCCATTGTTGCTGCTTTTTTGCACCGCGTGGAGTGCTTCAGGTCATTAGTGATCATCACTCCCAGGTCCTTCTCCTCCTGTGATGCAGATATTTGGACTCCACCCAGGTAATACTCTGTCCTGGGATTCTTGGCTCCAATATGCATAACTTTGCATTTCTTGACATTGAAGCCAAATTGCCAGATCCTGGACCACCTCCCCAGCTTTTCCAGATCATCCTGTAGGTTCTGTATCCCTTCAGCTATGTCCACTCTCTCGTAGAGCTTGGTGTCATCTGTGAATAGGCACATTTTGCCCTTAATGCCATCCGCAGTGTCATTGATGAAGACACTGAACAACACCAGCCACAGCACTGAGCCCTGTAGAACCCCACTGGTTACCTCTCTGGTGCCAGATAACTCTTCCCCCATAACCACCCTCTGGGTTCTGACCCTCAGCCAGTTTTCCACCCATCTGTCCATCTTTTCTCCAACCCTGAGATCCACCAACTTCCTGATCAACCTTCTATGGGGCACAGAGTCAAAGGCCTTGCTGAAATCAAGATAGAGGATGTTTGCAGTGGGGAACTGAGGCATGCTGGGAACGCCAATGTTACATGAGCATAGACGGGTAGCACTGACACTGGTATCCCCAGACAGCAAATATTTCTTGGTGGCCCAGACACTGTGGGCATACAGTTCCAGGATGTGGTTCAGTGGAGGAGATTATTTTGAAGAGCCACTGTTATGTATAAGTAACTATTCTTTCTAAGGATAAGCACACACCAGATGGGCCTTTGATTTGGGGCCCTGCACGTCCTGACGTGGTGGTCTTTGGTGTTTCCTTGTGTGCAGGGCCCTGCACCTAGCCAAGCTGACATTTGTCTTAGTGCCAGGCCCATCCTGGTATGATGGACAACAGTGGCTGTCTGTGCACAGGGCCATGCGTGCAGCCAGACATCTGATGGCGCAGGGTCCACATGGCCCTGCACATCCTGGCATAGTCATTTTGTTGCATGCAGCTGGACCGGTGTCTTGGTACAGGGCCTTAAGGGCCTTGCGCCTCCTGGCAAGGCTATTTTTGGTGCCTGACTGGATGCAGGGTCCAATGGGGCCCTGCACACAGTCAGACAGACCTTTGTCTTTACACAAGCAAGGCATGGCAAGGTAATTTTATTTCTGTGGCGCTCAATCCCAGAGGCTGTGGGCGCCTTACATAAAAACTGGTAGGGAAAAAACAGATAAAACATACAGTATACCAACTAAGGATCTAAGGTTTGAGCAGACTCGATAGACCGTAAGGCCTAATCTGCTGGCAAATAGTATGTTAGTATACAGGCAATATACAAAAATACATACATATTTAAAATAATAGATATAGTACTATCAAATAGGGATGGGAGGCAGTATAGTGCAGTGGTTTAAGGCTCTGAGCTGCAAATCTGGTGACATCCAGCAGACCAGACCTGGGTTTGAATCCCACAGCTTCCACTTGCATACTGTGTGACCCTGAGCAAGTCACTTAACTTCCCTGTGCTCCCAGGTCGCTCCTGTAAAAAAGTTTTCAGCTTAGTGTGCTACTCCTGGTTAAACAACTAAATTAAAAAATAAATAAATAAATATTAAATTAGCCCTGGTCAAGTATTAGATGTCATCAGGGAAGGCCATCGAGAAAAGGTGAACCTTTAGACCCTTCTTAAATATCTCGACCGTTGTGACCTCTCTCATGCCAGCTGGAAAAGAGTTCCACAGGGATGAATTAGTGACATTGGACACATGGTCGCCTGATGTTTTTAGTCTAGCCCTGGGATCTGCGAGGAGGCCCCTGATCGAGGAATGGAGAGAGTGAGCAGATATGGCTGGTGTCAGGAGATCAGCCAGATAGCCTGGGCCCAAACCATATAGGGCCTTAAAGGGTGAGCAAGCCCACCTCGAAGATGATCCTCCACCTGACAGGCAGCCAGTGCAGAGAACGCAGGACTGGGGTCACATGACTTGACATAGCCAGGCCCGTCAGCAATCTAGCTGCTGCGTTCTGCACTAGCTACAGCCGGTGGAGGTTCCCTCCAGAGATCCTGAAGTAGAGAGCATTGCTGTAGTCAAGCTTGGAAGTGAAAGAAGCATGCACTAGTGACGGCCATGTCATCGGGCGGAACTAGGGACTTAATCCTGGCGATATTCATTAAGTGGTGAAAACCACTTTGGACCACAGATGACACCTGAGCTTCAAGAGTCGATCTGATATCCAGGATAATGCCAAGATCCCGCAGCCTAGGAGAGGGCATCAATGGAGCAGATTCCAGGAACAATCCTGTAGCCACTCCAGAGGCACTCCCATCATGCCCACAACCCGGCTCTATCACCAGAAGCTCCGTCTTGTCAGGGTTCAGTCGTAACCAATTGGAGGACATCCAGTTATTGATCTGAACCAGGCAGTTGTTTAGCACTTCCACAGCGTTCTGTGTTCCCGGGGCTGAGGACATAAACAGCTGGGTATCATCTGCATAGCAGTGAAAACCCACACTGTAACGCCTAATGGGTAATAAAGCTTTTTCCGTCTCTGCCCCCTCCCTTTAGAACAGTCTCCCTTTAGCAACCGGATTGTCCTCCTCCCACCTGTCTTTCAAGAAAGCTCTAAAAGACTGGCTCCTAATTGGTGCCACTTGTTGCTGCTCTCCCGACTAACACCAGGCATCCAGCCCCTCTCCCTCAGTTGGATGCTCCTGACTGCTACCTGCCCCCTCCTCCTACCCATGCCTTTCTTCTATGACCCCAAAGGCAACATATCGCACTTATGCACTTTATGTATCTAATGCCATAGTCCTGCCTGACCTCCTGGCTAATTCTCGGATTGACCCAGTGTCCTCACTCCTGACTGTTTTACTTTACACTGTCTCTACCTGTAGTCACCTCTCAACACTCTCTCTACCTTTAAAGTCAGACTTCTGACTTATAAAGCCCTACACAGTCTGGACCCGGACTACTTGAAAGAGCTTCTGGTACCTTACTGCCCTGAGCGATTGCTCCACTCGGTGGACGATGGGTTGATAAAGATTCCAAGTTTTTTTTTGTTTTTTTTTTTTGATTCTTCGGGGGCCCGTGCTTTTACGTATGCGGCCCCAACCCTTTGGAATTCTCTACCCTGTGATCTTCGGGAGTGCACATCTGTGGAGGAATTTAAACAGACCTTAAAAAACCATCTGTGGTATCGGGCATATTGTATTTGATGATATTTTATTGAATTTTATGAGCCCAGTATTTATTGTATCTGTTTCATTGCATTGTTTTATGTGAAGTTTGTTGTTAAGGTGCCTTGGTTTTAGAAAGGCGTGGTAAAAATAAAGAATATTATTACCTGTAGTTACCCCTCAACACTGTGTCTAGCTGTAGTTACCCCTCAACACTGTGTCTAGCTGTAGTTACCCCTCAATACTGTGTCTACCTGTAGTTACCCCTCAAAGGCTCCCTGTGGTTCCACGTACTTGCTGATCTCATTGTCTTCATGCTGTTCATCCAACTTGTTTAACATTGTACTCACTTCATGCTTGAGGTGTGATCTCGTCACTCTGTATTCCTATTGTCATTATGCTGTATAACCTACTCGATACCACTGTACCCACCTCATGTCGAGGTATATGTTTTCTATTACAACTGTGTATCTGCATGTACTGTAATTGTCCAACTAATGCTACTGTGTGGCCCGGGTCGTGACTGAAAGTGGTCCTCTGGATCAGCTCATTTACCTGGTTAACAAAGACATACTGTAAATAAATGAGCTTTCCCAGGGGCAGCCATGTACACTGCGAATAACATTGGTGACAAGATCGAGCCCTGAGGCACTACATATGGCAGGAGTTTTGGGGATGAGGAGAAATTCCCCATCACCACCCGTTGTATCCTGCCTGAGAGATAGGACTCACACCAGTTGATGATGGTACCGGTGAGTCCACAGTATCCTCAAAGGCGATCAAGAAGCACAACGTGATCCACTGTGTCACATGCTGATGAGAGATCAAGGAGCACAAGAACTGACCTGTCTCCTCTATCTCTGGCCCTGAGGAGGTCATTTTGTACCCTGACTAACGCTGTTTCGGTGCTGTGCCTGGCCCTGAAACCAGACTGGAATGGCTCATAGATATCAAAGGACATGAGGTGCTATTCAAGGTGCTGCACCACTACTTTCTCATCAACCTTACCTGAAAATGGTAGGTTGGAGATTGGACAGTAATTCGCCCTGGACATCGGTGTCGAGAGATGGCTTCTTCAAGAGGGGCCTCACCAGAACCTCTTTCAAGGCATCCGAAAAGACTCCCTCCAACAACAAACACCCAACAATCCTAGCGATCATCTGGCCAACAGTCCCGGCACATCTCATCAAGAAACGTATCAGGCTGGGTCCAGTTCACAATAAGTGTGCCTTAGCTTTGAGATCACCTCAATGACCTTGGCCCTGTGCTACCTGGCATGAAAATGATTGCTGAAGAAGGGCACAAAATATGTGAAATATGCTCTTTATTCTATCTGAGGATACAATTCCACTGTTGCATACACAAAAAAAAATTAATTGCAAAATACGTTGAAGCAGACATTTGGCTGAGAAATGCAATATGCATAAAGTAAGAAAATGAACAAATTAGGGTTTAGAGTCGCACGAATCTTGACAAATTGGGGCTTTGGTATTCCTTAGGGCTTTAAACTTTAATGCACACACCCCTCCCCCAGCCCCTACCTTCATAAGCCAAGGACAAGCTACAGGTCCAGTGCATGCAGTTATTGTATGAAGAAAATCATGAATGATCTTCTGTTTTGCACAGGGCCCTGTGCAAAGAAAGTTATGATTGCTTCTGTGAGCCACATGTGGAGAGCCATAGGGGGTCTAGCTCCAGGCACTAGCCCTATGGGGAACTGGCTTGGACCTGAAGTTTTTGCTTGGGTCACAAGGCTAGGGACAATAATTTGTGTCTGCCTACTGTTTTAGGATACTTCAGGCAGCTTTTGGCTCACAGTGACTGTGGTCAGATAATTTAACAAACAAAAAAACCTCCAAAAAAACCCTGGTTTACTCATAGTGACTGATCCACAATAAAGTGCTTCTGCCAAACTTTAAAGTATTTTGGGCTCACAGCATCTGTGATCGAATTAACTAAAACTGGCCAGCTCACAGTTTTATGCCCACAATAGGGTGGACATAAAATCATCATCTCTCAATGACTGAGGGAGGTAATTCTGCTGTGATGCCAATTTCTGGTCTCTTGACTGAGTCAGAGTTAAAACAGGAGCCTGAAATCAGACTGTGCCAACAGGTATCAACAAACTCTGGCGTGAGCCAATAGAGCTGTGAAGCGCTACCAAGTGCTGAAAGTTACACATGTACATAGAACTTATTCAACGCCCTGGTGTAACTTGACCGTATGTTGGAGGTGTTGCACCAGATTTTCAACATGGCCTTTTTTGGACCCCTCCTCATGAACAGTGCCAGTGTCATTTTGTTCAATTGTCCCGAAAGATGATTGTGCATACTAAATGCGCTATTCTGCACCACAGGTGCGAAAAAACAGTTTGGGCAGGTTGTGGAAAATGACAGCTGTACATTTATGAAGGAGGTGTGCAAAAATGGCTATGTTAAAAGGTGAAGTGAAAATATTAAAAATTAGTGACGTTAGGGGAGCCGCAGCAGAAATCGGCACAGCCTCACTTCGTAACGCAGTCATTTGGAATTTTTCTACCAAATTTTCAACATGGCCTTTTTGGACCACAACCATGAACAGTGCCAGTGTCATTTTGTTTAATTTTCCTGAAAGGTGGATTATGAGAGCAATGTACGATTCTACACAACAGGCAATGTAAAAACACTTTTCGGCAGGTTGTGGAAAATGAAAACTGTACTTTTGTGAAGGAGGTGTGCAAAATGGCAATGTTAAAAATGTGGAGTGAAAATATTAAAATTGGCGATGGGAGCGCATGAGAAACTGTACATTGCATATAGTAATGCATTTTTGGAATTTTGGTCTAATTCTGTAATATGGGCATTTTGGGACCCTACCGCATGAACAGTGATATTCATTTCATGAATCGGTCCCAAAAGGTGATTCCGCCAGTGATCGTGAAATCACCTTTCAGGACTGAGTAACAAAGTGACAGTGACAGTTTTCACCAGGTGGGGTCCCAAGAACCCCATGTTCAAAATTCGGGGCAAAAATTCCAAAAAATGGCTAAGACAGCATAAGTTGAAAACCCCATTGAATGGCTGTATAGCACGCTTACCTTTAATTCTTCAGTTCACGGTTGGGCTTTGAAGAGTGCAGATGTGTCCCGTTCACAGTAGATAACAGCGCTGACCTCCTGGGGAGAGGGTGTGTGGGGAGATGGGTGTGCAGTGGGAGGGTGGGAGGGGGAGGAGACTGCAGTGATGACGAGGACGCTTTTAGTTTCACAGGGAACAAAACCGACAACGAGGGACCGTTTCAAATTTACAGGAAAAGGACAAAAAAAAAAAATTTCAGCACACTGGGGTGGGCTCCCAATAATGACAGGAATGCCGACATGAGGATTGGGTATCTCATGTCGGGCGGAGGGTGGCAGGGGCATCGTGAGTAGGGAAAAAACTCAACAGGGACCGCTTAATTTACAGAAACAAAAGAAACTCCGCGACACTGGGTGGGTTTCTGAGTGCCACATAAGATGGGCATGACTTTGGGGAGGGGGGCACAAAACAGTGAATGACATAGTGCCATACACAGCATGGCATGCAGCACAATGCGACTGTGATGCATGTGCAATGTACTCATCAGAATGTGGAAGTTACAGCGAAATCAGCGTGGCTGTTATTCCATACGATCACATGGGAGGTTTCAGCCTGGGCTTTAGGAAGGATAATTCCAAAAGTCTAGTGGAAGAGGTTGTGAGATTGTCCGTTTTCAGAGCTGAAAGGCTCTTGTAAAACGTCTGTAGGCTCCTCGCACAGCCCTAAAAAGTGCCCAAAGTGTGGTCACTGTTTGCCTGAGGTACATAGGCATACAGAGTGCTACAAACATTTAGGTCTGGATCACAGTTGGCTAAGTTGTAATCTGTATGAAATATTTTGTCCTAAGACATAAAAAAAGAGAGAAGCACAAAGGCAGTCTTTATAAGCTCCAGCCTCTCTCGCAAGCTCCAGTGTTCTCAAGAACATCTCTATGGTAATGTCGTCTGAAACATTCTTCTTTTAAAGATCATTCTGAAGCTGAATCTGCAAGAAAGCCCACAAACAAATTTGTTTTTATTGACCGGGAAAGGAAGGTTAGACAATACTGCCTATTTTTTTAGCCTGGGGGGGTGGTAACAGATGCAAACCAACTGAAACCGAACAAGATTAAGGCTCAGTCGGTGGTATTTTTAGTGAATGAGGGAACTTTGGCCACTACACCCAGGAAATTTCCCCTACTCTTTTTGAGAGATGCCATGAGATTGTTAATATCCACCTGAACAACCCCAGAAAAGGCAGACAGGACCTTGGTTTACTGTCTCATCCAAGGGAGAGCACACCCTGACGTTACACCATCCTCTTAGTACTGCAATTGGGTGCCATCATTTGTAGTATGAGCCCAGTCCTGGTGTGGGACTAGAACCCACGGCCGTCTGTCTCAGAAGCAGATGTGCTACCAGCTGTGCCATCCTGACACCAGATAAAAGGGATTCTTAGAAGAAGCTGACAGAGGAGATGTCCTGATACACTAGCCTTGTAAAGACCAGAAACATTCGGAATTTTAAGAAGAAAAGATAAATGAGCCATTTGTCAGCCTGCTGGTGATGATGAGATGTCCGCCTTTGGAGGAACTGTGAAAATTCTTCCAGACCATGAAAGAACAGGTATCTTAAATTTTTCCCTCAGTTGCCCCTGGCATCAAAACAAAAGTGTTACTTGGAGGAGGAGGGAGAATCTACAGTAGCACTCATGAAGTCATTCCCTTTGAAGGAATGCCCATATTCTGCCTTCTTTAGAGGCATGGCAGCTGTAATTACTGTTGCCACTGTTGAAACAGATTCTAACATTGGGAAGTCGGACTTCTTAACCATGTTGTTACTGACATCAACAAAATGAGTCAGTTTCCCCATTCAAGAACTTCTTTAAAAGGATAAGTAAAAAGATTTTACATTGGCCTGCATTGGCAACAGCAGTTAATAGGAAAGAAGGGACAAGATGTATAGTAACCTGGACTGGTTCAGAATATCTTTCCCAGCACCGTAACCCCGATGGTCTGATACCAGCCGTTGCATGTAACAAAAGCAAGCAATGTTTTCTACTGCACCACCTGACAAGAATTACAGAAAGAGAAATTGACACGCTTGGTATAAAAGCATACTTTTCTGTCACTGTTATCATGAAGGAGGCAGCATTTCTGAGTTACACAGTACATCACATTATCAAGAAGCACTCTGGAAAGCTTTGCCTTTTTTTGAGTGTGTCTGATAAGTCACAGGTGCTGCAGCTTGTCAAGATGGATCTTGATCCAGCCAAACATGCATCGAAAACGGCTGATACTTAATTTGTCAGCTGTCTGGTTGCTGTGTCTACCAGACAGTATGCATGATTAAATGGGAGACAGTCGGCACAAAGACCCCCACACTGATGACTTATTTTGGGGCTGACTGCTTTCAGAGCACAAACCACCAGGCTGTTTTGGAGCTGGGGAGGTTTACCTGTGTCTGACTTGGATGTCTGGATTTTTCTCTGTTTGATTAGCAGGGTATTTTCTCTGTCAAATTGTTGTGTAAGGCATCTTGCTGACAGGAAGGCACTCATCGCAGCGGTGGGTCAGAGCTTTTAGCTGATTGTTTCGTGAGGGCACAGTTTAGGCCCAACCCTGCCCACCCTCACCCCACCCACCCCTGGAAATAGTTCCCTTATACCTGGGGTTCTGACATCATTTCCTCAAGAGTGCAAGGTGCATATCACTGCCATATCCTCTCTAGCACACTGTATTGACAATATAAGCATATACATGATATAATATATATTTCTATATAACAAACCAATCACACACACACACACACACACACACACACACAAAAAGGTAGATAAACATGTGGGAGTAGTGCAATGTAATGGCTGTGGGGCAGCAGTCTTTCTGGAGGCTGAGATGCTGCCATATTTGCAGACAACTCTCTGCCCTGAGGGAGGAAGTTGCCCGTCTTCAGGCCACACTGGACAGTAGGAAGGGAACCTCCCCATCCAGGGAACACCAGAGCCACCACCACTACCTCAGAGGTTGCGAAGAAAGCACAACAGTTGGACCACAGTGGGCTCAGGGAGGGTGAGGATGGTGGAACAGAGGCACACCCAGTCAGTTGTTCCATTCCACAATCCATACACCATTCTGGGGGAGCATAGCTCCCCTATGGATGCACCCGCAGAGGAGACTAAGGAGGCTGAGGACAACTGTCACAAGGGAGGCCCACAGGAAGGAGGCAGAGGACACCACAGGAAAGGAAGCAGCTCCTGGTGGGGGACTCATATTAGGGATAGAACTGGGGGAGCAGGGAAAACTGAAGTGAGGTGCCTGCCTGGTGCCATGGCTTGAGGGACAGGAAGTGCATCCTCAGGATCATGAGAACAGCGACGGAGTCTGAGCTGGACGTCATTGTCCACCTAGGGACAAATGACTTGGCTCATCATGAGATTAGAGCAGTGCAGGAGGACTTTGTAGAGTTGGGGAGGGGCCTAAGACAAGTAGCACACACATTATCCTTCTCAGAGGTGCTGTCTGTCAGTGGCATGGGTGAGGCGAGTGTACTTTGCACCATGCAGTTTAATGAATGGTTGAAAAAATGTGTGGAGCACAGGGGTTTGGCTTCATTGGGGACTGGGGTTCCACCTGAGGACACCAGCCTATACTGGCAGGATGGTCTGCATCTGTCCAGGAAGGGAACAAGTCTTTTGAGCAATCAGTTTAAATGCTTCATTGGCAACCTTTAAACTACAAGGGGAGGCACTGATAAGCAGCAGGAAAATCCCAGCCTCTTCCTACAAAACAGGGTACTAAATGAGAAAAGACTGAAGTAGAAAGGTCAGTGGGGATGCTGCAACAGAAGGTAAAGCCATCAAAAATGGAGAGCAATGAGTACCAACACCAGTAGTCTGAGTAACAAGCTTCCTGAATTAGTGGCCTTGATGGAGGAGGAACATCTGGATATCGTGGCAGCTCACAGAAACATGGTACAAACAAAACCATGACTGGGACGAAACATACCAGGATACACTATCTACAGGAGGGACAGGGAGGGTAAAGAGGAGGAGGAGTAGCTCTACATAAGGGAAGGAATCAAAGCAACAGAACAAAAGGGAAAACAGGGAGGAGAAGAAGCACTGTGAGTAAATTTGGAGACCAGCAATGGCACCAAATCCTCAAGACAGGGGTTAGAGCAAGCAGACTTCTTTTCAGGGGGAGGAAATGGACAAGGAAATGATAGAAAGTATACTTAGAATGGCAGAAAAAGGGGAGATATTGCTGATGGGTGATCTGAATATGCCAGATGTTAACTGGAGTGCAGTTGCAGCAGCCACTTCAAAGAGTGGGGTTATTCTAGATGCCCTACAGGGGGCATGCCTTAGACAACTAGTATTGGAACCCACTCGAGAGGGAGCAGTCTTATACCTGGTTCTCTCAAATGGAGATGGAGAGAGGATCACAGATGTAGAAGTGGGTAGCCATCTGGGAACTAGCGACCATCGAACAGTATGGTTCACAATAAACACAGCAATAGAGTCAAACCATACAAAGGCAAAAGTACGGACTTTAGGAGGGCTGACTTTGCTAAAATGGGTGAGTGCCTAAGGAATGCACTGGCAAATGGGCAGGAAGGAGGGAAAACAATGGGAATAATAAAACTGCCATCACAGAGGTAAGAAGCCTTTGTGTGAAGCAAATAAACAAAACAAAACGATGTAAGAAACCACTATGGTTCTCAAAGGAAGTGGCAGTGAAGGTTCAAGAGAAAAAGAAAGCATTCAGGAAGTACAAGGAATCACAGAAGGAGCAGGACAGAGAACTGTATCAGTTAAAGCAAAAGGAAGCTGGGAAGGCAGTCAAAACAGCAAAGGCCCAAACCGAGGAAAAGATAGCCAACTCAGTTAAGAAGGGGGATAAAACCTTTTATAGGTACATCAGGGAGCAAAGGAAGACCAAGGGAGGGATAGTGAGGCTTAATAAAGGGGAGGGGGGTGGGCAGAGGGTGACTGTGAAAAGGCAGAGATACTAAACAAATATTTTTGCTCAGTATTTACAAATGAAGAGGGGGAGCTACCTAAAACAAACAATAGAAACACTCTGGATACAGAAGTTGATACCAGCCCATTTACAGAAGAAAGGGTTCTGAAAGAACTCTTAAAACTGAAGGTGGACAAAGCAATGGGGCCTGATGGGATTCATCCCAGAATTCTAAAAGAACTAAGGGTAGAACTAGTGACACCACTGACTACCCTCTTTAACAAATCATGGAGGATGGGTGGCACCCGAGGACCGAGGAGGGCAGATGTGATTCCCTCACAAAAAGTGGGAGCAGGGCAGAAGCAGGAAACTACAGACCTGTTAGTTTAACCTCAGTGATAGGGAAAATGATGGAATCACTTGAAGGAAAGAATTGTCGAGTATCTAGAGGCCAGAGGGGCACAGGACCCAAGGCAGCATGGATTCACAGCAGGAAGGTCATGCCAGATGAATCTGATAGATTTCTTTGACTGGGTGACCAAAGTAGTAGATCAGGAGGGGCTGTGGACATGGCCTACCTAGACTTTAGCACGCATTTGACACAGTCCCACACAAAAGATTAATATATAAGTTAGCCAGCTCACGTGGTCCCAAGATGACAGCCTGGGTAAAGAATTGGCTGGAGAATAGGACACAGAGAGTAATAGTAAATGGAGTCCACTCTGAAGAGAGGGGGTTACTAGTGGGTACCGCGAGGGTTTAGTATTAGGACCGGTCCTCATTGTCTTTATGTTTACATTGCAGAGGGACTGGAAGGAAAGTATGTCTCTTTGCAGATGACACAAGATCTGCAACAGAGTTGATGCGCAAGGTGGGGTGGAAAGGATGAAAAGGACTTGGCAAGGTTAGAGGAATGGTCAAATGTATGACAGCTTAGATTCAGTGCTAAAAAGTGCAGGTGATGCACCTGGGAAACAAAACCCAGGGAAGAGTACACATTGGAGGTGAGATACTAACAACAACAAAAATGGAAAGGGACCTGGGGTAGTCATATCAGATGACCTAAAGGTGGGCAAGCAATGTGAGAGGGCAGCAAGGAGGGTGGGGGATACTGGGATGCATGGAGAGGCATCACCAGTGAAAACAAGGAAGTTATTATCCTCTCTGTACAGACAGCTGGTGAGACCCCATCTGGAGTACTGCATGCAATTCTGGAGACCCAGTCTCCATAAAGACATGGACAGGATGGAAGCTGTCCAGAGGAGGGCACTAAAATGGTGCAGGGTCTGCACCGGAAGACATGTGAAGAGACTTGGGGGCTTAATATGTATAGCCTCGAGGAAAGGAGGGAGAGGGGGCGTGATAGAAACTTTCAAGTACCTCAAGGGAATCAACAAAGTCCAAGAGGGTAGCATCTTTCAAAAGAGGTGTGCAAGAACAAGGGGTACAATTTGAAGATGGGGGCAGCTCAGAGGTAATTTAAGGAAGTATTTTTTCACAGAGAGGGTTGTGGATGCATGGAACAGCCTTCGGAGGAGGTTGTGGAGTCAAAAACAGTGGTGGAATTCAAGCATGCATGGGACAGTCATAAGGCAATTCTAGGGGGTTGGGGTAGGAAGAAGTAGTCTGCTGGTTAACTAGGATCTGCAGCTTATCCAGTAGGTAGGGAAATGGGCAGACTGGGTGGGCCAAGCAGTCCTTATCTGCTGTCAAATTCTATGTTTCTATGTAGGTCTGTTCCCAATGTGCATTTTGTGTGCAAAAAACATTTTGGTTTATTTACTGTTTACTGTAGTATAGTAGATCGTATCAGACTAGTTTTGCTTAGTCCCAGGCTGACCTCTTCTGTTACTACAAATCTCAGAATTCCCCTGCAGCTGACATCAGAGCAGTAGGCAGCAGTGGGAGATTCAGTGGCCTGCACTGCATGTTAGAGCTTTTATAATCCCCAATCAGATGTTTTCCAGGGCTCCTTTTCTTCAGGGGCTAAGTACGGTCCTCTGTGACTGTACGTAGCCCTGGATGGACAGCAAAACCTGCACCAAAAAAAAAAAAATCAGAGCTTATATAAACTCTTAACATGAGTTCATATAAGAGTAAGAAGTTTGGGTCCATTCTGAACTTAAGACAAATCAAACTTGGAACCGACACAAGACTAACACTTCTCTGGAACAGCATTCGCCACAGTTCAATGAAAGGCCTTTATCCCACAAAAAAGGGTTCTGACCCTAGTACAGTATGCAGCCTAAGGGGGTGCTGCACTGTTCAGGTGAGACGTTAAAACCAAGGTCTCTTCTGGCTATCTCTGGCCACTGTCCAGGTGGAAGTAAAAGATCCTGTTGCACTTATTGAAGAATAGTGAGTTAGTTTTCCGTTGTCATGGCCAGCATTCATCCGTCAATAAAAACAGGTCCATGCAACCCACCCCCCAGAACACACCTGGAAACAAATTGTCACAGCTTAGTGTGCCTTTCCTGATCAAAAATTACTAATAAAAAATGAGGACAAGGAGGATTGCAAAGGATTTTTTCAGATTGTCTCATGTCAGTCACCTCCTTTATGGTGCCTCATGGCAAGGTAGCACATGTGAGGACTTCAGTGTTACCTGAGATAATTCTGATCTAAACTCGGGGATCCCCTGACTACCCTAATACAAATACATAACAGGCTTCTGAACTCCTCAAGTGGTGGCACTAGGTTCAGCACCAAAGAAAGGGGTCCTCATTCTTACAGTCCTTCATAATTTAGGTGTGACCACAGATGTCTCTTTCCTTGGATGGGGGTGATCTACCTCACACCAGCAGAGAGAGAGAGAGAGAGAGAGCAATATATTGATCTGCTGGGGCTTAAAACTGTGTTTCTGTCCCTAAAGTCCTTAGCGGTGGTCAAGAACCAAGATTTAAAGATAAGGACAGGTAATACCTCAGTAGTGTAGTGCATAACAGAAAAGATGGCCCAAGATTCTCAAAACTGAGTAAGGACGCACTAAAACGTGGGACTGGCCTATACTGTCAGAGTGCATATCTCTACGGTCCATGTTGCACAGAAGGACAGTGTTCTGGCAGACTTACTCGGCAGGATGAGTCACTTATGTAACACACGAGTGGTGCCTGAAGAAAATGTCTGGTTTTCAGAAAGTGAGGTGTTTCAGAAGTGAATCTTTTTGCCTCCTAGGAGAACAGGAAGCTTTCAAGATTCTGCTGTAGAACTCCCATCTCTTGAAACTGTCTCACAGGATGCTTTTAGCATGTAGACAAGTAATACAGGCAAAAGGGGGCCATAGCCCATCCAGTCTGTCTGCTGCTTCTCGCTGGTAGTGACCCATTATCATTTTGCTTAGAAGATAAAAGTTGAGGTTCTTCTTAAACAACTAATGTCCTACTTTCACCTATCTCTCTGGGTAAACTGTACCATAGTCACCAGCTGTTGAGTAAACTAGGCCCTACAATGCTCAGATTTAAAGTGCTCCCCCCTTTCAGTTGGTATTTATTACCTCTAGAATTAAAACTATTTGTCTAAAATGCAAGCAGTCACTCAACTTCTGATCCCATGTAGCTTAGTGAAGTAAGATAAAACTGCCCCTTGTCCTTTACATCTTCAGACTGTAAAAGTCAAGTTCTGCCCCATACCCCTAACCATTTTTATAGCTCTACAGAACATGCTCTCCACTCTCATTATCCGGTCTGTTGTATGAGAACCAAAACTGCCTGTAATCAGGCTGTAAGGCTTAAGAAAAACAGGTGAAAAATGTGTTTGAATGGAAACACCAAATACTACTAAATGGCAGCATTTACTGCAAAAACGCCTGATTAGGGCTTTTAGCATTACATTTTTGTCAGTACGTTTCACTTCTTATTTACTCTCCAGAGATCCGCACCAACCGTCTTGTCACTCAAGCCACTCACATCCATCTCGTACACGTCAGACAGTTTCTAACGCGTGGGGTATGCTAATGAGAGCTACCAATTCTGCCATTAATTGGTAGCCCTCATTGGTGTACCCCATATGCTGGAAGCCGCCTGGTGTGCTCGAGTTGGCCTCGGGTGGCTTATCCGTTATGGGAGGCGTGGGTCTTTGCAAATTAAAATAGAAACAAGTGCTGAAAATTTGTACTTTAATGCTAAAAGCCATAATTGGGCATTTTTGCAGTAACTGCTGTTATTTTAGTAATATCTGGTGTTTTCCTTTAAGGTCTCTGCCGTCTCTAGTTTATTACTAATGTCCCTGTCCCCCACACTGAGAGGTCCCACACTTCTAACCACTTCCTTCTTTGATCTCCAGTATCTGTCAAATTCCTTATACTGTAATTGCCTTTATTATTCAAATTTTTTTTTTTCTGTCTTCTTTGGCCTGATTGCCTTTGTACATTCAGATTGAATCTCCCTGTTGAATCTCGCTATACTGATACCAGTCATTAATATTATTACTCATTCTTCTTACCTGGAATGCCCTTTTGTTTTTCTCTCTAGTAGTTTTAATCAGGTCACGTGTGAGTCACGCTGGTATCTTGCCTTTCTTCTTATATTTGGACCCCAATGATAGATACATACAGTGACTTGCAAAAGTATTCAACCCCCTTGAAAGTTGTCAGATTTGTCTGGATTACAAATGATACATTGAGATTTTGTTCTGTGTAATATTTATTTAAAAAGACTGACCCTCAAAATAATTATTTTAAAGTGACATTGGTTTTATGTTAGAAAATATGTTTAAGAAAAATAAATAACTGAAATATGCTGTTTGCATAAGTATTCAACCCCTGTGCTCTGGAAGCTCCAAGTTTACACAGATGAAAAATATTGCCCTAACGAGGACACAGTTGGCTTACAATTGGCCTCACCTCTGAAACATTAAAGTAGCTCACATTTTCTGGATAACCCCCCTCCTCAGTTTAATGACCATTGGTCAGACTGTGAATCTGAAGGAAGGGTGTGAAAATGAAGACTAAAGAGCATTCTAAGGAAGTTAGAGATAAAGTAATACACATGCATAAATTAGGAAAAGGGTACAAAATAATATCCAAGTGTTTGGATATCCCAGTGTGCACTGTTGGATCAATAGTGAGGAAGTGGAAGCTGCATCACACCACCCAGGCACTACCTAGACAAGGCCGTCCCTCAAAACTCAGCATCCAAACAAGAAGGAGACTAGTGAGGGAAGCCACAGAGAGGCCAACAATCACTTTGAAGGAGCTACAGAGTTCAGGGGCTGAGAGTGGAGTGAAGGTGCACCAGTCAACCATATCAAGAGCTCTGCATAATACTGGCCTGTATGGGAGGGTGGCTGAAGAAGCCATTACTCATAAAGAACCATATCAAAGCATGTCTGAGTTTGCCAGAAAGCATGAGAGTGACCCAGCTAAGATGTGGCACAAGGTTTGTGGTCTGATGAGACCAAGATAGAGATTTTGGCCAAATTCAAAGCGCTATGTGTGGCGAACCTAACACTGCCCATGCCTCGAGAAACACCATCCCTACAGTGAAGTATGGTGGTGGCAGCATCATGCTGTGGGATGCTTTTCATCAGCAGGGACTGGGCATCTTGTTAAAATTGAAGGAAGAATGGATGGAGCAAAATACAGGGAGATACTGCAAGAGAACCTGCTTCAGTCTGCTAAAAAACTGAAGCTTTGGAGAAACTTCACCTTTCAGCAGGACAATGATCCTAAGCACAAGGCCAAAGCAACACAGGCGTGGTTAAACAACAAAAAGGTGAATGTCCTACAGTGGCCAAGTCAAAGTCCAGATCTCAATCCCATCGAGAGTCTGTAGCACTGTTTGAAAATTGCGGTCCACAAGTGTCACCCAACCAACCTGAACAACCTGGAACAAATCTGCCAAGAAGAATGGGCAAGAATCACTCCCGAACAATGTGCAAGGCTGGTAGATACTTACCCCAAAAGACTTAAAGCTGTTATTGCAGCAAAAGGTGGCTCTACCAAATACTAATGTGTAGGGGTTGAATACTTCTGCAAGCAGCATTTTCCAGTTTTTAATTTACTTTAAAAGATGTGCTGACGGATAATTAATTTTGGCTTTGAGGATATACTGTTAGAGCATATGAGTTTGCAATAAAAATACTGACTGGAATAATATATGTAAGTCTCTCATTTGTAATCCAGACAAATCTGACAACTTTCAAGGGAGTTGAATACTTTGGCAAGTCACTGTATATTTTTTCTAATTATTTTATTCTCTAAGCACCCCCATATTTAACTTCTATCCATACTGCTGAACTCAGTTCTTCAGCACCATTTTCTGTCTGTGTGGGGGTTTCCTTTCCTTTCCTTTTTTTTTTTTTTTTAATTTGCCCTCTTGAAGCACCGGAATTGTGTTACTCTTCTTTCTAGTATCGTGGATATGTTGTTCATCCACACTTATTGGCATGTCCCTTTCCCCTTTAAATCTTGCCAGAAGTCTTCAGACTGGCTCCTCCCACCCACCAGGGTGGTATATACCTCGACTACGCCCCATGACGCTAGATCTTCCTTTCCGCTGAAAGATACGGGTTGCCTTCCTCGTGCTCACGCATTTCGTAGGCCCTGGCTTTCAAAACTTCGGTTTTACCGAGATTAAAACTCATTCGAGTTAGCGATTGCACTTTTGCATCCTCGATCACGGAAGAGAAATCTTCTCCAGGATTTTGCCAGTGTCCTTGCAACCAGAAGATGTCGCGAACCGATCCCCATCTCACGTGCGTCTACTGCCTAGGTGTCGGCCATGACACCTCGTCGTGCAGTTTTTGCTTGGCCTTCCATCCCAATGTCTTGGATGACCGCCTGGTACGTTTGAAGTTGGGGAGACTGGAGAAAAGGAATCCTCCAGTGAAGACTAAGGAGGCTAGGTGGGCGGTTTCCACGGCCGCGGGTTCCGCCGAGCAGCTGGAACATAGGAAGGCATTCGAAGAAGAAGCCGCCTGCGCTTCGGCGAATCAAAGCTTTTTCGTTCCACTCAACCTGGGCCCCACCTTCACAGGTTCTTTCAAGGTGTTGTGCCAGTCTCTCCCCACCTGGGGTGAGGCATCTGTGGGCTTGCACTCCTCCCGCTCTCGGAAGTGGGACAAAGAACCCAGCTCGTCTTCATCTCAGCGAAGGCGCTGTTGGGTCCGAGAGAGGTCTCAGTCCCAGGAGCATGCGGTCTCGACCTCGGTCAAGATCGCTTCCTCGGCCTTGGGCTTCACGGAACTTCCTTCTGGTCAGACGACCGAGGAAGTGACCAGTGAGGTCGAGATTGTTCTCAACCCATTCGACCCTCTGTCGCCGGCCGTGACCAACAACTCCTTGGAGAGGACTCCGGTTCTTGTGTCCTCCGATGAGACCCAACCCGCTGGTGTCCCCATCAAGGTTCCGGTTCCGGACCCCCGGGTTTCACCGATCCCTCTGGTGTCTCCCGAGCAACCAAGTCGGCCTGCCTGATCTCGGTCGAGATCTAGAACCCCCTCGGCCAAACGGCTAAGGAAGAGCCATAAGCGCTCCAAAAAGAGGCGATGCCACAGGTCGTCCTCCTTAGATGAGGAGAGGCTCCGACGGAAACTCCGGCGCTACGAGGACCTTATGTGGCAACAGCTGATTTTGACCGGGCAGAAGCTGGCTCCACCGCCTACCCTGGCCATTAGTTGGCTCTCGCCTCCCAGGCCGAAGCCAACCCCCTCGAAACTGAAGCCTTTGGTTCCCCCACCCACGGGGCCGTCCCGTCCCCTGGTTTGGCCTTTTCTGATCTCTCCACCGATTTAGTGGCGGAGCCGCCGGCTAAGCAGCCTGTGGGAGAGACTCTTTCCAAAGAGGACCGACCAGATACCAGGCTTCCCTGACATCTGTCAGTCACGGTCTCCCCGGACCATCCTCGACGGGTCGAGGGTGATTTGGGCGGTTGGCTGCCCCCCAACTCCTCGGACTCTGTCACCGGGCTCCACTCTCATCCCGGGGATGATGATGAGTCCATTGGCACAGGGATGGAGGAAGACCCTTCCTCCTTCCAAGGGATCCTCCATCTCATCTCTGATTCTACAGGGATGCCTCTGGAACCCATCCAGAAAAAGGTGGAGTACCCTCTCACGGACATCCTCAAGTGAGGGGATACCCCAACGGAGGCCTTTCCTGTGGCCGAGGCCATTGTTGGTCCGGCACTCGAACTATGGCAGCGCCCTGTCTCATGTCCAGCACTGTCTGCCCGCATGGCCCGCAAGTACGTGGTATCCATGGGGTCCCTGGCAGGAGTCACAGAGCACCCTTCGGCTGAGAGCCTGGTGACAGCCTCTGTGTTCAGGCATAATGGCAGTTCTGCCAACACTGACCATTCCCCCGATAAGGAGTCCAAGCTTTTGGACCATTCGGCATGGAAAGTCTATGCGGCTTCCTCCTTGGGCCTTCGTCGGGCCAGTTCTGCCGCTGTCATGGCACACTTCTCTCATGCCCTTCTCGGGTCATTAGATGAAGTCCTCCCACATCTCCCCGCGGACATGCAAACCACGGTTAAGCAGGTCCAGGACCAGGGCCGTGCTGTTGTCAGCAGCAGCTCCAGATGGCCCTGGACATTGGGGATTCTTGTGCCCGCTCGATGGCCACCACAGTGGCCTCTCGCCGCAGGGCTTGGCTGAGGCTCTCCTCCTTCCTGCCGGATACTCAGCATAAGTTAGCTGATGTGCCTTTCCTTGGGACCGACTTGTTTGGCCCAAGAGTGGCTAGTCACCTACAGCGCATTGAGCAGTCCAGTGCCACCTTGGACGCCACTTCTGCCAAGAGTTCTTTGAGCAAGAACCAGCAGAAGAGAAAGAAGAAGCTTTTCGGCACTCTTCCCCTGTGGTTCAGCAGTCCTCCTACCAAGGAGAACAGCAGCATCAGCAGCAGGCTCAAGCTTGGTGCCCTCGGCCCAAGCCTGGACCCCAACAGGCCCACAAAGGAGGCCGAGGCTCAGGTCCTGGAGCCTCCTCCTCCTCTAAGCCTGCTCAGTGACAGGGTGGGGGTTGCCACCCCCTATCTCTGTCACGCCAGCTCTGGGTCCTCCCTTGGGGGCTGGCTCCTCCACTTCCTTTCCTCCTGGTCCGCTATCACTACGGACAGATGGGTTCTCGAAGTAGTCGGTCAGGGACTGCCTCTAGAATTCGAGCAGTACCCTCCCAGCCGAGCCCACACCCCTCGGGAAGAACGGATTTCTGCATGTACCCAGTCAGCTCTTCGAGACGACATTGCTCAGCTCCTCCTCAAGGAAGCAGTAGCTATCGTGGTGGATCCATCTGGTAGACCCAGGCTTTGTCTGCAGGTACTTCCTGGTGCCCAAGCGGACAGCGGGCTGGCGCCCCACTCTGGATCTCCACGACCTGAATCAGTTTCTCAGGTCACGTACCTTTCGGATGGTCACTCTGTCCAAGATCATACCATCCTTGGAGCGAAACATGTGGTTCTGTTCACTGGATCTGCAGGACGCATTCTTTCATGTCCCAATCAGTCCATCCCATCAGCGGTTCCTCCGCTTCAGGGTCGAAGGGAACCTGTATGAGTTCCGAGCCATGCCGTTCGGCCTGTCATCGCCCCCACGGGTCTTCACCAAATGCATTGCAGCGGTGGCGGCTCATCTCTGGCGTCGGGGACTCAGAGTTTACCCCTACCTCGACGATTGGCTCCTGGCAGGTTCCACCCAACAGGAGATGCAGAGCTCCAAGGATCTGGCCCTCCAGACCTGCCCTCAAATCGGCCTCCTGATCAACAAGGCCAAGTCAGAACTCATGCCTTCCCAGGTAATGGGCTTCATCGCGGCAGAGCTCGACTCTTGTCAAGCCAGAGCCCAGCTCCTGGCAGACAGGGCGGAGGTTCTCTCCTCCTTTGCCCAGTCATTTCTGGGTGGGCACTTGCGCCCTGCCCGGGACTTTCTGTGCCTTCTGGGTTACATGGCGACGTGCACCTCAGTGGTCCGTTGGGCCCGGTTGCACATGTGTCCCCTCCAGTGGGAGCTGGCCACCCAGTGGACTCAGCATCACGGTCATTTCGACCAGCTGATCACTGTAACCCAGAAGATGTGGGATGCTCTCCGGTGGTGGACCGCCCCAGACTGGTTGCAGGAAGGGATCCCGTTTGTTCGCTCCGAGCCGATGGTTGTCCTTATGACCGATGCCTCTCTCATGGGCTGGGGAGCCCACATTGGGGACAACAGGGCCCACAGGTTCTGGACCCCCAAGGAGTCCCTATGCCACATCAACCTGTTGGAGCTCAGAGCAGTCAGACTGGCACTGTCAGCTTTTGCTCCTCAGCTCCGGGGTAAAGTGGTTCAAGTGCAGACGGACAATACCACGACCATGTACTACCTCAACAAACAGGGCGGCACGCATTCCTGTCTGCTGGCCGTGGAGGCGCTCCGCATCTGGACCCTCGTAAGCCAGTTGGAGGCAGATCTCCTAGCCATCCATGTGGCAGGAGCCTCGAACTAGCTGGTGGATGCTCTCAGCTGTATAGGCCAGACATCCCATGAGTGGTCTCTCCATAGAGAGCTAGCTTACAGCCTGTTCTCCCATTGGGGCAAACTGGTGATGGACCTGTTTGCCTCCAGGCAAAACACCAAGCTGAGGCTGTATCATGCCTGCCCCCCTCAGCACGGCTCGCTGCAGGGGGATGTCTTCTCGAGGCCATGGACCACAGGCCTCCTCTACACCTTCCGTCCATTTCTCTTGATCCACAAGGTGTTACTCAAGGTGAGGAGGGACAAGGCGAAGGTGATTCTGGTAGCCCCAGACTGGCTGCGCCAGTTCTGGTATCCAGATCTCCTCAGCCTCAGCTGCAGGCCCCTGGAGTGGCTTTGTACACGTCTGGACCTGATATCTCTGAACCGGGGGGAAGGTCTTCCATCCGGACCTTCAATCCCTGCACCTCACAGCCTGGTACCTGAGTGGCTAGAGTTCCAGACTTTGGGTCTTTCCGAAGATGCCTACACCATGGTGGAGGCATCTCGAAAGGAATCGACCAGGAAATGTTATGCCTTCAAATGGAAAAGGTTTTCCATTTGGTGTCAGGGTAAGGGTCTGAACCCCTTATCTTGTTCTGTGGCTAACATTCTCGACTACCTTTGGTCTCTCTCTCTCTCCAAAGGGGGTCTACGGTCATCGACCGTTAGGGTGCACCTGGCAGCCATTTCTGCTTACCGGGCACGGGCCAGTCAGCCGACATTGGCGCAGGAGACTGTGGTCGGGTGCATTTTCAAAGGCCTGGATCACATATCCCCTCCAGTGCGTGAACCTCCACCTCCATGGGATCTACTGCTGGTACTGGCAAAGCTCATGGGCAAGCAATTCAAACCAGTGCACAAGTGTGAGCTGTCACACTTGTCATGGAATACTGCCTTCCTGGTGGCTATCATGTCTGCCAGAAAGACTGGGGAGCTCCAGGCGCTTTCAATGGACTCCCCTTATCTGGTCTTCCACAGGGACAAAGTTGTATTGCGGCCCCACCTGAAATTCCTTCTGAAGGTGGTGTCAGAGTTTCACTTTAACCAGGTGTTGACTCTGCCGGTATACTACCCTTATTACATCTCGGAGGCCGAGTGCAGGCTCCATACCTTGGACCTGAGACGTGCTCTCTCCTGTTATGAGGAGAGGATGGTGGAAATTCGTGGAGAGGTTCGCCAGCTGTTTGTCACCTACGCTGAAGCTGCTTCTGGCAGACCTGCAGCCAAACGGACCATAGCAAGATGGATTACATCATGCATAGGACTATGCTATGAGTTGGTGGGCATGGAGCCTCCTAGAGGGATAAGAGCTCATTCTAACTGCCATACTGCTGCATCGGTGGCTGCCTCCAGGGACATCCCTATCCAGGAATTATGTTGGGCTACTACCTGGAAGTCAGCAGACACCTTTATCACCCACTACCACATCGACCTTCGGTCACGCCGGGATGCTGTTTTGGGACCTCAGTTCTCAATCTCTGTTTCAAATAAGTATAGGGGGATGTGTGCTTCGCTCCCTCTCCGGAGAACTGCTAGGAGTCTGCTAATGAGTGTGGATGAACAACATATCCATGATCCTAGAAAAACAGGTTACTCACCTGTAGCAGTAGTTCTAGGAGTGGTATATATTGTTCATCCACACAGACCCACCCGACCTCCCCGGCTGCGGATGCACACAACCTGGCTTCCAGCGGGCTGAGATGTGGCCTCGTGGGGCGGAGCTGAGGTATATACCACCCAGGTGGGTGGGAGGAGCCAGTTTGAAGACTTCTGGCAAGATTTAAGAGGGAAAGGGACATGCCAGTAAGTGTGGATGAACAACATATACCACTCCTAGAACTACTGTTACAGGTGAGTAACCTGTTTTTCTCTAATAAACTCCTGTTCAACCAAGGACTCTGTGTTGTGGTCTCTTCTTCTAAGGGGATTGCTGGTTCTTTCATGCTTTCCTACTCTTTCTTTCAGTACAGAAAGTGCTCCTAAAAGCTGTGAATGGAACAGGTAACCCTGATGCTTAACAGCACCAGACTGACTCAGACAACCATGGTTCTCACCAGATGTCCAAATGGATTCATATGCTGTCTCTGTGCTGAAACCGTGTGACAATCTCAAAAGTCCAGGGGAATCATCTCAACTCAGACTCCATACACCAGAAGGCATGGTTTCTAAAGAGCTAGAATTTTCAAGCTGAATCTTCTACCCTGGAGATAGAGGTGCTTAAGGTGGACATTAAAGGGACACTGTCAAGCTTTTTTGCATCATATTATTTTTAGGTAAAACCCCATATTTTATGATTCAAACAACATGAAGTCTTGCTATATTATGACAATTGCAGTATGACCGCAGGTTAGAACTGCTCCGGAGGTGAAATAGTTAACTTTCCATGAAG
Source organism: Neoceratodus forsteri (assembly GCA_016271365.2). Lineage (NCBI taxonomy): Eukaryota > Metazoa > Chordata > Ceratodontiformes > Ceratodontidae > Neoceratodus > Neoceratodus forsteri. Next base: position 580,943,727 of record JADMNL010000023.1, read on the forward strand.
GCATGGAATCTTGAGCGCGAGCTCGGTTAAGGAAGCTCTGTCTGGATGCTTTCAAACCTAAACTGTCAGATTCTTTACTCCGCCTCACTGAACAGTCGCTCCGGAGATTTCTCCTTTTGCTCGGTTCATTTTCGCGGTTTAAAAAGTTTAAAATACTCAGTTTTCGTCTAATTTTAACCGCAACCGTTCGGTTCAAGCTCTGTCTGTGGATCTCAGATACCTAAACAAGCACCTTTTAAAACCAGAGTTCAAAATGGTGACTCTGGGGATCATTTTTACCTTCCCTAAGGCCAGGGGACTGGCTAGCATCCCTGGACCTCAAGGATGCCTACTTCCATATTCTCATCAGAAGCTCCCATTGGAAGTACCTCAGGTTCGAGCTGCCCTCAGGCCATTACCAGTTCAGAGCAATGCCCTTTGGACTCACCTCAGCTCCAAGGGTATTTACCAAATGCCTGGCAGTAGCTTGCCTAAGAAGCAAAGATTGCCATCTTTCCTTACCTGGACGATTGGCTCAGTAGGCCAATCCCAGATCAGGTCAACCACATCTTCAGATAACTCGCAGCTGCTACTTCCTAGATTTTCTCTGAATCTCTCAAAGTCAGTGCTGGAGCCTGTCCAGCTCTAACCTTCATAGGCGCAGAACTAAATACCCAGGAAGCCAGGGCCTTCCTCCCCTTAGACAGGCAAACACCCTAGTCTCCTGGCCTCCTCATATCACCCTGCAGGTTCTCTCGACCAGCAAGACATTTTTGCAGCTCCTGGGACACATGGCTGCTTCCACAGCAGTAGTGCAAGGAGCAAGATTTCAGATGAGAGACATTCAGTTCCATTTGAGGGCCTTTTGTCTCAAAGAAAGGATCCTCTTCCAAATTGATCCCAGTAACTCGAACCCTGATCCAAGCCCTGCAGTGGTGGCAGGATCAGAGCAACCTGAACAAGGAGTTCCCTTGTCACTCAGCCTCACTCATTAATCCTTACTACGGATGCATCCCTCTTGGGGTGGGGGCCCACGTAGGCGACCTCACCACCAGGGACTGTGGTCCCCTCAGGAATCTCTGCTCCACATCAACCTGTTGGAGCTCAGAGCAGTTTTTCTAGCACTTCAGGCTTTCTCCAAATCTGTTCAGAACAAAGTTGTACAGGTCAGAACAGACAACACCACTACAATGTGGTACATCAACAAACAGGGGCACTCCGGTCTACGTGCCTTGTGCACGAGCCATGAAGTTGTGGTCTCTGGCTTACTCCCTGAACACCTCCCTTATGGCAGTTCACCTCCCAGGCAAAGACAGTGTCCTGGCAGATGATCTCAGCAGGATCTCTCAGGGCCATCACGAGTGGTCCCTGGATCCCCTGGTTCTGGGAGTGGTATTTGCCAAATGGGGCACCCCGCAAATAGATCTCTTTGCCGCTCCAGACAATCATCAACTTCCTCTCTTTTGCTGCAGGCGCCCAGTCTTGGGCTCTGTCCCTCTGGACGCCTTAGCCCTCAGTTGGGAAGGGAAGTTTCTCTATGCCTTTCCCCCCTTCCCTCTCCTGTTCAAAGTGCTAGTCAAAATCAGATCCCAATCCTGCAAGGTATTCTGATTGCCCCAGTTGGGCCAGGCAACCCTGGTACCTCTCCTCCTGTCCTTAGCAGTCCATCCTCCCTGTGCCTTCCCAAAATCACAGTCTGTTAACCTGTGCCCAGGGAAGGGTTTGGTACCGAACCTCAAGTCTCTCAATCTCAAGGCCTGGTTCTTGAAGAGCTAGAGTTTGCTGGCCTACACCTCTCTCAAGGTGTAATGGATATACTCTCAAGGCTTCTAGGAAGCTTTCTACCAGGGCTACTTACAACTCAAATGGAAAGATTTTCCATATGGTGTTCGGAAAAGAATATTTCCCCAGACTCTGCTGATTTACCCACAGTTCTAGATTACATGGTCCATCTAAACACTTTGGGGCTGAGACCAGCTACTCTGAAGGTACATTTGGCAGCTGTCTCTGCCTTTATTTCAGCAGGTAAGTCCTCTCCTCTGTCATCTCACCCTGTGTTTTCCAAGTTTTTTAAGGGATTGCTTCACACCAACCCTCCATTCAGGGATCCTGCTCCTGCCTGGGATCTCAATGTTTGCATTGCTCAGCTCATGCAACCTCCCTTTGAGCCTTTGTCTTCAGCTGAGCTTAAGTTCTTGACTTGGAAAACTGTTTTTGGTAGCTATCACCTCTGCCAGACGTATAAGTGAATTATAAGCATTGTCAGTGGAGCCAGACTTTATCTCCTTTCACAGAGATAAGGTAGTCCTTTGGACTAATAGAAAGTTCCTGCCTAGGGTGGTTTCGGATTTCCACCTTAATCAATCTGTTTCTCTCCCTGTTTACTTCACTGACCATTCCTCCTCTGGTGAGAGGAGGCTGCACAGCTTAGATGTGAAGAGAGCCCTTAGTTACTACATAGGGCGCACTCAAGGGTCACGGGTTTGACTCCCTCCAACTATTCCTCACTTATGGTGAGGTTGGCAAGGGGAAACCTGCCACTAAAAGATCCATTGCCAGGTGGATTGTCTCTTCTATCCAATTCTGTTATGAAAAGCTGGGTAAGGTTCCCCCCTCAGGCCTGAGGGCTCACTCTACCAGAGGTACAGCTGCTTCTCTGGCTGCGGTCAGAGACATCCCCATTTTAGGGAGATGTCAAGCAGCTACCTGGAAAACAGTTCACACTTTTACCAAGCATTATTCCCTGGACATCCAGGCTCGGAGTGATGCTCGGTTTGGCACAGCTGTCCTTCAGAGCCTATTCCCTAGGTAGGTTCTGTCCCTCCTCCATGGGGGTACTGCTGTGTAGTCTGCAGTTGTCATAATATAGCAAGACTTCATGTTGTTTGAAGAAAAAATTACTCACCTTAGTAATGTTGTTTCTTCTAATGGAGTCTTGCTATATTATGACCTCCCTTCCTGCCTGCCCCTCTCAGAACCTTGTTTGGGCTGTGGGTGGGCCGACACAATGTTGGCACTCTATTTTTGCCACTTTGTTGTTTTTGTCTCACCCTTCCTTTGGGTGAACTTGTGTTTTATTTAATCTTTTGGGTCTCTTGAGTTGAGTCTTTTTTCGAGGCCAAGAAGTGTGTTTGCTGTGTTAGTAGCCAGTTGGCTAGTGTAGGTTTACAGCTTCCACACAGAACCTTAGTGAGTTTGCTCGTAAAGATCTGATGGTTTAGGTTTGAAAGCATCCAGACAGAGCTTTCTTAACCGAGCTTGCGCTCAAGATTCCATGCCCTCATGGAAAGTTAACTATTTCACCTCTGGAGCAGTTCTAACCTGCGGTCATACTGCAATTGTCATAATATGGCAAGACTCCATTAGAAGAAACAACATTACTAAGGTGAGTATTTTTTTCTTGCTTACCTTCTCTAAAATTAGTTGATGTTGCTGGTTGTTTTGTCTGCTTCCTTGTTTATTAGAACTGAAATGCATGGTAATGTACAGCTATACCAAGCATTGTTTTGCTTCACGTCATTGAACTACTCTTATTGCATACTTCCTGAACATTAGAAATACCCCCAAACAGTACAGCCGCTCATGATACAATAATCTCCTCCACTCCCACTGCATAACATGCGTCTAGATTGTGTTGGGGGTGTTCCTGAGTCCAAGAAAGATGTAGTGAGAGCTCGTCAAGAAATGTAAACAAACATGTTTTGGTGTGGTAACACCAGTATGGTGGGCAGTCAGTTTTTCACTTTTTAAAAGAAAAAAAGGATCTGAATCTAACTACCAGCTGCATAAACAGTTTCTATAGAATGCGAACAATCATAAAATGTGTTTTTTAAACTAGGGACACTTTGAGGCCTAATGGGGTTGACAGTGTCCCTTTAAGCCATACACGAGGAAAATTGACAAATCAAAATGAAGATTATTAAACTGGAGTTGGAATGATTCCCATTCAGCTGAAATTGAAACAGTTGCATTAATCTCAGACTGTTTATTAATCACAGGGCTTAGGGCCAGTGGCTTTGAAAGTGCATTTGTCCGCCATTTTTGCTTTTAGGTCCAAGGCCACAGCAGAATCTTTGTTTTCAAGTTCTGCGTTTAAGAGAGTTTCTAAAGGTCTCTCTCATATGTGGCCTCCTGTGGAGAAACCTATTCCAGCTTGGGACTTGAATCTCACCTTTACTCAGTTAATAACCTACACTTTTGAACCTATGCCTACTACTGAGTTAAAATACTTCACCTGCAAAAACATTCCTGGTGACTATTGCATCAGCCAGGAGGATCAGTGAGCTACAGACACTCTGCATTGATCCTTCATACCTGGTTTTCCACAGGGAAAAAGTGGCTTTAAGAACAATTGTTCTTCACCATCAAAGAACTAAATGGTCAAACTTTACCCCCCCCCCAACCTCTCATCTCACAGTAGATGGGACCGTTACACAGGATCTGCTGGAAATTGCCAACGCCTTAAACTCCTCATTTTCTGACCATAGTAGTGTGCTTCCTCCTAACTTTTTTGACCCCCCACTCCTCCCCTCCACAAATGCTCCCCACTCCCACACTACTCCCCCGCCTTTCTGGTTCTGAGTGATATCTCTTAGCCTGGCTAACACTGGCATCTCTAGTGTCCTAGGTAAGAGCCGCCATAGCAGTGACTCTGGATTTAAAACTCCTCCAACTTGCTCTTGGCAGCTGTCTTGTCCCCCCCCCTACTAAAATCCTTAACCGGTCCCTCTGTATGGGTGAGTTTCCCACCCTTTGGAAAAGGGCTGCTGTCACCCTGCTGTTAAAGGGCAGCGATCGCACCTCCTCCTCCAACTACCGGCCCATCTCCATCCTGCCCCCACTCTCCAAGGCCCTTGAAAAAAATTTTAGCCGACCAGCTCACCAAACACTTATCGAAATATAACCTCTTGTGCCCTCGAGCAGCATGGTTTTCGTAGGGGCCACAGCACCTCCACAGCCATACTTGATTTTACTTCCTACATCCACAAGGCACCGGATCTGGGACACTTAGTTGGGGCAGTCTACATCAACCTAAGGCCTTTGATACTGTCCATCATGCCCTCCTCTTCAAATCTCTGTCCGCCGTGGGGCTGACTCCTGATACCTCGACCTGGTTTGAAAGCTGTCTCACAAACAGGTTACAGCAGGTCAAAATTGACGCTGCCTTCTCTGCCCTTCTCCCAGTTCGCTCTGGAGTCCCTCAAAGCTCTATCCTGGGTCCCCTCCTTTTCAACCATTTCCTAAACTCCCTCCCCCGTGCCTGCTCCGGTTGCTTACTCCGTTATGCAGACGATACAGTCGTTTTCTGGAGTAACCCTCAGCCTCTACCCCTGCAGCATGCCCTTCAAAAGTCCTTTGCCGAAGCGGAGTCCTGGTTCACGGAGCACAGGCTAGTATTAAACTACAAAAAAAACTAAGACTATGCTTTTCACCAACCGCCAGCACCCCAACAGTGACTGTCCTCTTCTTGTGCACACCTCCCAGGGCTCCCCACTTGGGCAGGTTACCTCCTTCAAATACCTGGGCATCACCATTGACTCCTCCCTTACCTATCATGCACATATCAACCTCCTCTGTAAAGCCATCAACACCAGAATTGGCCTTCTGTATCGGCTCAAACACTGTCTTCCCACAAATGCTCTTCACCTTGCTGTGTCATCCTCCATCCTCTCCGTTCTAGACTACGGAATTGTGTTCTACGGCTCTGCAGACAACTCTGCTCTCTGTCGCTTAAAGACAGCTTTAAATAAAGTCTGTCGTCTGGTAATTGGTGGCAATAGAATGACCCACACTTGTGACCTCTACAGTCGCTCTAACTGGCTAAACTTTGAATGCCGCCTTAAATATCACACTTGTCTCCTCGCCAAAAAAATTCAATGGAGACTCAGTCCCGCTAGCCTGCATTGTCTCATCCAACCTTCTCTCCCCCAAAGAGCCTCCAGAAGTTCCTCAAAGGCCCTCCTTCTCGTCCCCCCGATGCAGGACTGCTTTGGGTCAAAGGGCCTTTTATCATAGGGCCCCTGGCTGGCTAAATGTCATACCTGCTGCTCTTTGTACTGGTACTAAAATAGGCCCTTTCAAAACCTCACTCAAGGAATTCCTTGCCAAGACCTCCTCTTGTGACTGCCCCTAGTATCTCATCACTAAATTAGCTACTGCCTCCTCTTCCCCACCTCTAAAACATAGGATGTTATGTTCTCTTACTTGGAATATTGTAATTATGGTCCCTGTCTCTGTTTTTATGAGTCACCTTGTAAATGTCACAGATTTTTCACTGTATCATCCTGCTGTTCATCAGACACTGGGCTGCCTCTGCCCTATAAGATGACATTTGCTCAGTTAACCTACTCTATGTTTGTATGTTCACATCATCATGTGTTAGTCATTTCTGTGCTAACTGATGAGGAGCCTTTGCAAAAGAGTCTGTGACTCAAAGGGTTTAATTCTGATTCTCAATAAATAAAAAAATATATATGTATAACCCCCCGTGACAGAATTCCACTTGAATCATACTGTCACTGTTCCAGTGTATTTCCTAAGGCCACATGCCAGTAGAAGGGAGGAAAACTATACACGAGATGGCAGGTAGGCTGACACTGTCTACATATCTGGAACAGAAACATTAGAAATCATTTATTTATTTAAAGTTGTTAACCAGGAAAAGCACACTGAGCCATGGCTCGTTTCCAGATGCGACCCGGATAACGGCAATTGTTTGTCATACGTGGTGAGGTGTCAGAGGGACAACCAGTCTCTAAGCAAACCATATTGAGGTGGATATTATCCACAATAAACTTCTGCTGTATCATGACAGGCAAAGTATCCCCAGCTGGCATTAAAGTACACTCCACTAGTGGTGCAGCAGCATCAGTGGTGACTAGAAGGACTATGCCTCTGGCAGAAATTTGCAGATCTGCTACCTGGTCCACAGTCTACATATTCACATTCCATTATTGCCTAGACACACCAGCAAGAGAGGATGTTAGGTTTGGGATTATCCGTACTTCAGAACCTATTCCCAAAGTAATCCTAAAACTCTTCAACACGGGGTACTGCTTGGAGTCTGCCAAAGTTTGACTAAGCAGTTCAACTTTATATAGTTAGGAGGAAAACTTACTGCAGTAAACCACTTTTCTTCCAAGAACAGTCAAAGTAACTCTTTCCTGCCTTCTCTTTTTGGGACAGGGTAATTAGGTGCTTCTGATTTGAGTTATTATTTAAACATTGAACTTTAATGATTACTGTTGCTTGTTCTGTGTCATTAAAACTATTTTAATCCAAAATTTATATTGCTGTAATTGAAATATTTTTTTCCAAATTAGGTCTTGAGTCTTCTGGCCTCTTTAGCTCAGAGATTATATTGCCGAAATACTGGGAGATGCAGGACTAGCATGGTGAGGGAAAGCAGGAGAGAGAGTATTTAAAAAAAAAAAAAAAAAAAAAAAAAAACATTGTAAATTCTGGGGCATCGTGCACCTCACGGAGGTGATGTACAAGTTTGACTGGCAGTCTTAGTCCATTGGAAGAAAGGATGTTACAGTGATTAACTTTTCCATGTAGTAGCAACCTCAGTCACAGGAGGCAGAGGATACCAATAGTACATGCAGTACATGGTGCGATAAAATTATCTCCACAAACATAATCTTTGTGAAGGCATTTTGTACTAATTTATGAAGCTGCTGTTCGTTAAAACGATGATGTGCTGCATACTCCTGGATACAGCTGCTAATATAGCATAGCTGAGGTGTGTCGGCTGCAACTACCTAATGTGTTTTTTTAATTTATTTTCCAGAAACCGCACACTGCGCTAAAACAACTCATTTCCAGAAATAGTGCAGTGTTTTCCCAAGCTTATTTCTATTTACCTATGAAAACATGGTTCAGGTAGCCAAATATCTACAGCAGTGTCTCGGGCTGCAGATCAGACTTTTTGCATACGACTAAAAGCTTCAGGGAATAATTCGACACGATGTCACAGAGTTTTTAGGCCACTTTACGCAGCTGCATTTGCACCAGAGCAACCCAGCTGCTCAGGTTGCTACAAAGCAAATGCAGCCATGTGGACACCTGCCCAGTCGTGGTAAGTCGTTCATTGAACTGCCTCCCAGAGCTGCTGTTTCCTTTGAATGCATTGCGGAGTGAGCAGTGTAAGCAGCCATGTGGACACCTGCCCAGTCGTAGTAAGTCATTCATTGAACTGCCTCCCAGAGCCGCTGTTTCCTTTGAACGCATTGTGGAGTGAGCAGTGTAAGCAGCCATGTGGACACCTGCCCAATCGTGGTAAGTCGTTCATTGAACCGCCTCCCAGAGCTGCTGTTTCCTTTGAACGCGTTGCGGAGTGAGCAGTGTAAGCAGCCATGTGGACACCTGTCCAGTCATGGTAAGTCGTTCATTGAACTGCCTCCCAGAGCGGCTGTTTCCCTTTGAGCAGCGTTGCGGAGTGAGCAGTGTAAGCAGCCATGTGGACACCTGCCCACTCGTGGTAAGTTGTTCATTGAACTGCCTCCCAGAGCCGTTGTTTCCTTTGAGCGTGTTGCAGAGTGAGCAGTGTAAGCAGCCATGTGGACACCTGCCCAGTGGTGGTAAGTTGTTCATTGAACTGCCTCCCAGAGCCGCTGTTTCCTTTGAACGCGTTGCGGAGTGAGCAGTGTAAGCAGCCATGTGGACACCTGCCCACTCGTGGTAAGTCGTTCATTGAACTGCCTCCCAAAGCCGCTGTTTCCTTTGAACGCGTTGCGGAGTGAGCAGTGTAAGCAGCCATGTGGTCAGGCTGCTCCACTTGCTCTGCCACGCACTGGACGCTCCTATGTTGCTGTTTACATCCTCTTACCTGGCCCCTGGTCTCATGGCCCCTCACCAGTGCAGCTTGCATTGGTGTGGAGAGGGACCATGTAAACATGCATCTGGATTGATGTGTGAGGTTGGGGCAGCACAAGCTAGTCCCAGTATTTAAATGGAGCTGCTTTGTAAATGTGGCTTTTGACATCCATCTTGCAGTGGCATACATTTTCAGGCCAGGCATGCTGCATGAGTTTCCATGAGCGTTTTAAAGAGCTAGTATACTACCTGGAATTAATAGTAACTTGCAGAAGTAGTTAGCTGTCACTTCTTGGATCTGATGTATTTTTTCTTTTCCGTTTTTGCTGATTAGAAGATTTTCAACTAAACAGTACAAGGAGTGATGTTTGGCACAGCACTCCACCTGGAGGCTGACATAGATCGTAGCGGTCCTCCCTGTATGTCGTCAGCATTGTGACCTTAGTGCCTGTGACATAAATAGTAAACAAGAAGAGCTAATCTGCTGCTTGATTGGTGACTTGTAACACGTTACCATTGAATCAGAAGGACTTGTAATGTAACAGTGTGCGAGGTCACATGCTGATGATGTAGTGGGAGGGATAAAATGAGATTTGTCTGCTTCCAGGTAAAGCATTACTTTTCACATCACACCCAATACAGTAATGTAAAAAAACATTTTTTCAGCACACAGAATAATAAATATGCTTCAGAAATAAAAAGTAGTAAGGGACTACTTTTAAAAATTACTACAGTTTTCTGCCTGCCATTTTTTGGCTCCACTAGCTCTTTAATGTAAATGTGTATATTCTTTAGTATCTGTATTTTATTTGATCAGAGTGTTCTTAATTTGTTGAAAGATTGTAATTTGTGTTTATGTGCAGATTTGTTGTCAGCTGATCTGTGTTCTTGTGCTGCTTTCGAGTGGTGTCCCTGAAAACTAGTTATACATACCCTGCATCTTCCTGTATGAATGGTATTAATCAGAAGTAACAATTAAAAACACTAATGTGCAGTCAAACTATAACTAGCATTTTGAACTTCTGAGTTTGAGTCCCTTCATCAATAATCAGAATTGTACTTCCTCCTTTGGGTAATTTCTGTTTGTACTTTTAAAATGTAATATTTTAGTTAAATATTGCTTTAAAGCAAACAACACACCTGTTGTCAAAATATGATTTTTTTTTGTATACAACTAGTGTCAGAGTGCTAATAGAGGAGGTGGGATGGATGCCCTTGGTAATGGAAACCTTCTGTTTATCTATAGACCAGGTGCAGTGTGGATGAGCATGAGTGCAGGATTCCTCAAACTGCTGTACCAGTGCACTGCAGTACTGATGTGTAGAAGCCACTCCTCCAAGGTGAAACTGTATTAGCCTATCTCCATTTTATTCAGTTCAGGGCTTCTTTTGAGCAAGTATGCTCTATCAAACTGTGTTATGGAGTTTGAGTTGTGCTCTTAATTCCATTTACTAAACTCTGCATGACACCACCAGACATATTTTACTTCAGACTTGTCCCAAGATTTCAATCCAGGCTTCAATAACTTAACTGGGAAATCATCTAACTCCCCATTTCAAGGTCTGTACAATTTCAAATATTCCCAGTCACATGCACATGGTTACATAACCTCTTTATTTTCTTCTCTTTGCAGTGAGAAAGTTAACAAAGGGATTGGCATTGAAAACATTCATTATTTAAATGATGGTCTCTGGCACATGAAGACCTACAAGTGACCGTACCTCCAGCTAGAACTGCTTCACAGTACTAAAACCCACTTTTAGATGAAACCGTTGGACTCCATAGGAATACACTAATATCCAGTGTTGGTCTTCTACACTTCAGGATTAAGTTTTTGTTACTGCATGGCAGTGACGAGAAAAAAAAAAAATTGTTTTAAGTTTAGGCTATGTATGTCAAGTACTGAAACATGAATCCTTTGCTCTTACATCTATAAATGCAGTTTTACTCTGCCGTCCCTGGCGAGTGTTACAGTAAATAAAGTGAATAGTACAGATGCTTAGCTTGTGTGTTGCTCCATATTTTTGTTTGTCTTCTTTGCAATTTAACCTTCAAAACTAAAGGCGTGGAAAATAGGAAAAGTACTGTGAGTAAGGAAAATATCAAGCAGAATGTGACATAAACTAAGATCTTACTTGAGAGGAAGCTCTTGCAGCAAGTAACAAATATAGGACTGACACCACCTGGTGGCGTTTCACTGACAAATTCTTCTCTAGCAGTATCTCAGGGACTGCCCCTTGTAGGCGTCTACTCCATCTCGGCGTCCCCATTATAAAGCAGGCGGTCCCCATGTGCTCCAGTTCTTTTTGCCGTGGCACAGTTTAGTTCACACTCTGCTACTTCTGTCAGTACTGATCAGCTTCACAGTTCTCACGTTTTCTGAGTTTTAGACCATTTATCTTCCTGTATGTCCACTCCTTCAGGGCACACTAATAAGTGCTCCTCATGGATGTCGGATCCCCTCCAAGGTTGGCCACTCCGCCTGCTTGTACTGTCTGGGCCCAGACCACAACACCGGTGCCTGCTCCCACTGCCAGGCCTTTAACAGCAGGACCCGCATCAGTCGACAAAAATGCATTTCGGCTTTCTTCGCTCAGTCCAAACTGGCTGCTATGGAGAGGGGCTCCTCTTCTGGGGAATCAGAACCATTGCCCAATAGAAAGAAGCACCACAAGGATAAGCACCGTGAGCGGAGGGAACGGGAGAGGTCTCACTCTGGGCCCAGGTCCACAGGCTCCCACTCGGCCTCCAGGTCCGGCTCCTCTGGCCACGACTCCCACCTAATGGCTGTTAAGCCTCCAGCTTCTTCCTCCAGTGCCGTGGCTAGGAAATCTTCCAGCTGCACCCTGCAGCCGATTAAGGTACGTCCACCCACGGAACAGGGATCCTTCACGGGCCATGGTAAGTCCTCCTCCTGCTCGGCCTCCCTGTCTGCAGCCGACCCTGGGGTCGAAAAAGGCCTCGGATCTTCCTCCAGTGAGAATCGGTCCTACCACCGAAAGACAGGGTTCTGACCACCATCAGCCCCGGCAGTGAGGCAGCGTTCATTGGACAAAACCACAAACAGTCCGACCGTCCCAAGCCTTGGGCCTCTGAGGGGCGTCCCCGGACCTGCAGCAAAACAGATGTCTGACCTATGCCCCGACATCACTCCACCCGCGTTCACTCCGCCACCGCCAAGGTAGTCTTGCCGCCGATCAATGTCATTCCAACGTCAGCTTCACCGGCTCAGTCTGACATCAGCTCTGAGGCCACCCCATCTCCTCATCAGATGCCAGCCCACCTGCTGTTGGACCCTGGCGACGGGCTACCCGCTGCCCCATCGTTATCTCCTGCCAGGCCAACACTGGTCATTCCCAACACCGGTACTGGCGCAGACTCTGGCAGGGCTGCTCTGATGCCGGTCAGTCCCGATACCGGTACTGGTGCAGGCTCCGGCATGGCTGCCCTTCCTGCGTCTGAGTCACCAAAATTCAATATGGCTTAAGTCAAGGAGCTCTTCTCCCATTGTTGGGATATGGTCAAGCAGGACCTCCCAGTGAACCCTGCTGCACCTACACTGAAACCGCGCACCACCTCTGATCCTGTACCAGACATTCAGGAGGTTCCCAAACCATCTGGTGATGACACAGGGAAGCCTGCTGCACCAAAAACATAAGGATAAAAGCAGGTGCGGAGGACCAGGTCTGAAGTTCCTCCCACTGCCTTCTCCAGATAGAAGACATAAGCGAAGGAGACAGGCCCCTTCCTCTTAATCTTGGAGTCGACGTCGACTCAGAGCCATCCATGCCCAACTCGACATCGACTCTGCTCACGGGACCCGAAGACCATCCTGAGTCCCGCCCCAATGACCCCAGTTTCATGGAGGTCCTGAGGCACATACAAGAAAATATGGGTTGGGATACACAGGCCCTTGACCCAGATCATTGGAGACTGACCAAGTACCTCTGCCAGAAAGATCCCAAACCAGTGGTCATCACACCCATGGTGGACACCTTCCAGGATGTCACCTATGCCACCTGGAAGCATCCCCATTCTTCCTCTGTGGTACCTAAAAAGGCACACATATTGTACCGGGCTCCTAAGGCCTAAGCCTTTTTGGCCGAACACCCTACCGCTGATTCGGTGGTGATTTGGCCGCTAATGACCTTTTGCAGAGGCCCAAACACCTGAGCACCCAGCCGCCCGACAGGGAGTCTAAGCAGCTGGATTAATTGGCAGGAAGATGTACACATCTGCCACCTGCAGCATCAGGAGCCTCAGTTTCCTGACTCTCACATGATCCAGTTCCAGAATGCCCTTTGGGAACAGGGACTAGACATCATGCAGGGCTTGCCTGACTGCCCGCAGAGAGAAAAGCTTGCCAAGCTTCTCCAGACTGGCTCAGACATGGGCACGCCCATCTTGAGATCAGCCTATGACTGCGGGCACTTCTGCTAGTGCAGCTGCCTCTGGCATTAGCCTCCAGTGCCACTCCTGGCTCTGGGTCTCGGGGTTTGATCCAGATGTGCAGACTAACCTTCTGGATGCGCCCTTTAAAGGTTCCATACTCTTTGGTGAAGAGCCGGAGAAAATAATATCGAAACTACAAGACTCCAATAAGGCTGTCCGTACTGTTCAGTTCATGTATCGCCCGAAACAGGGACGTTTTTGTAGGTCCCATTTTCGTGGCTGAGGGGGACAGCAGTCTCAGCAGCCCCGCTGCCGGCAGCAGTTGCAGTGTGGCGGCTTTGGTCGTAGAGGTGGGGCCAGGAGCTCCTCGACTGCCACCTCATGACAGGCTAGACCTGCCACTGCCGCCCTTCCCCTTCCTCCCAGCACCTGACTATCTAGGTGACCATCTTCTCCCAGATGTCCAGTCAGGAGAGGCGGTCAGAGGCCGCTTTTCTCTATATGCAGAAGCCTGGAGATAAGTGATTAGTGGGTCCTCGACCTCGTGGAATTCGGGCATTCCATAGAGTTCGACGCCATTCCTCCGGACAGACCACTGCCCTATCTCATCTGAGAAAACACAGAGCTCTTATCAATCAGAGATTCAGTCTCTGTTGGACATGAAAGCTATAGAGCGGTGCCCTCTGCAGAGAACAGATGGGTTCTTTTCACTTCTTTCTGGTTCCCAAGAAGTCCGGGATCTTAGACCCATCCTGGATCTAAGCGACTTGAACCAGTGGATCTTTACAGGAGGTTCCGCATGGTCTCACTGCCCAATCTCCTACCCACAGTTTCAGTCATAGATTGGTTGGCCTCTCTGGATATGCAGGGTGCTTACCTGCAGATTCCGATTGTCAGAAGACACTGAAAGTTCTTGAGATTCTGGTTTGAAGGCAGGCTATTCCAAGTCAGACTCCTTCCCTTCAGTCTCTTCTCAGCCCCAGGGTCTTCTTGAAGTGCTTGGCAGTGGTGCGCTGCACTTCACAGAATGGGCCATTTATGTTTCCTTACCTGGACGACTGGCTCCTTCCAGGCCTGCTATTGGAGACCATCTGGGACATCCTGACACTGTGCCAGCGCCTGGACATTAAGGTGAACCAAAACAAGTCTCACCTGTTCCCTCCCAGACACTTCCAGTTCAGTAGGGGACTCTGTTGATCGATGTCATCCAGAAATCTTCTGGTGGGGCTTCCGTTCATCTCGACCCCCATCCCAGACTCTGACCATGGACGCTTTGCACTCGAGATGGGGTGCACACTTAGTGGACCACAGGACAGGATCTTACTTTGGTGGGAGCTCTTGCAGCAGGCTATAACAATTAGGACTATCGCGAGCACCAGGACCCTCCGGAAAACTTTTCAACCAGCAGCACACAGCAGGGACCGCCCCCGACGGCCCCGCCCCATCAGCCCTGGTACAAAAGGGGGCGGACCCAGCTCCATCTCAGTTCTTTTCTCGCCGCTTCCTGTGCACGTGAGAAGAAGCCTTCATTTCCAGCTTGCCAGAAACAGCTAAATAACTATTTTTCCACTCATTTTTATACCGTTTTCAACGGTTTTTCTAAAGTTCCTGACAGATGTCTTCACCGTCATCGGTCTCTCCAGAGCCACACCAGAACAAGTGCGACTGCAGGAGGCAGATCCCTGCTAAGGATGGGCACAAGTGCTGCATCTTTTGCCTCGGGCCGGACCACGACACCGCGGCCTGCTCAACCTGCCAGGCGTTCACCAGCCGCACCCGGATCCGACGTCTCAAGGCCCTGAAGGCGTTCCTTTTAGAAAAGGAGATGGATCTGCACTCCTTGGAGGGGAAGCACAAGGAGAAGACCAAGCGCCACGGGAAAGACCGTAGTCAGTCCCGGCACCGGTCCCAGTCTCGTTCTCGCTCGCGGCCCTCTCCTAAGAAGGCCCGTGTTTCCCTGGGCTCAGGCAAGCATCTGAAATCTTCTAAGGCCAAGGCCGGCCCATCGGGGGAGAAGCCAGCCAAGCCTAAGGTAACCCCGCTAAGGGTTACCACCAAGCCCTTGGAGGTAAAAGCTTTGGCCCCACCTCCCAAGGCACCGGCACCGCCTGCTAAAGGCACGCCTCCGGAGCCAAAGGACTCTCCAGCACCCCCGGCGGCACCCCGTCGTCGGTCCCACCACCGATGCCGGTTGAAGGGTCGAAGGGTGTGGGTGCGGCCACGGAAGAGCCGATGTCCCCATCTCCCAAGTCCTCCTCCCCCCTGGGCTCCCAAGAGGGCTCTCCTTCGCGGGCCGATGTCCCGGATACTCCCTTTTTGGGCCCCGCTGCTGAGGTTTTCTCAGAGGACGAGCTGCAGGAGTTTTTCTCTCTTTGGTGGGGACAGGTCCAGGCGGACCACCCCCAGTCGCCGCCCAGACACTGCACCGACCCGGCGGGCAAACCACAGCCTGGAGCTGAGCCTTCCCGAGGAAGTCCCGGAGCAGCCGCCTACACCTCCATCCAGGGGTCGTTCCCGCACCCGGTCCAAAGACCACCGCCGACGCTCCAAAGACTCTGGAGACCGTCGCTGGTCCGGGTCTCACACTCTCAGCCCTTCTCGATCTCCTAGACGAGAACGCTCCTGATGTCGGTCCTCTAACAGACGCCGGTCTTTGCTCTGTCGCCGGTCTCGGGATCGGAGCCGGTCTTCGGACCTACGTCTGTCTCCCAGCTACCGACGATAGAGGGAGTCTGGTCATAAGGAGAGATCTGACTATTCCAGACCTGGTAGTCGATCTCCCTCTTCTTCGTCGATATCATCTTCCTCTCTTGACTTGGAGTGGTCCCCGGGAGAGAAGGACCAGCCTCACTCGCCTCCAGACGATCCGACCTTTATGGATGTCATGAAGCATATCCAGGCCTCCAATGAGTGGGAAACGGAGGACCTGGATCCGGAACGCCAAAGGTTGGCCAGATATCTGAGGCAAAAGGAGCCGAAACCATTGGTGGTCCCTCCTTTAGTGGACACTTTCCAGGACCTGACTTGGACTACCTGGAAGCGTCTGGCTTCCATCCCGGCTGTTCACAAAAAATCAGACAGGCTGTATGAGGCCCCGAGGGCAGACGCCTTTTTAGCAGAGAACCCTCAGGCGGACTCTTTGGTCATCACGGCTGCCCATGACAAGTCCAGGCAGCTGAAGCACCTTGGCTCACAGCCTCCCGATCCGGAGTCTCTGTATTTGGACCAGGTGGGCAAGAAAGTTTACTCTGCCTCCACCTGCTCCATCCAGTCCCTTAACTTCCTGGCGATATGGTCCAGTACCAGAATGCGCTGTGGGAAGGGACAAGAGCTACTGAGAGCCATGCCAGATTCGAGCAGAAGACAGAACTTCTGGACATTGTTAATCGAGCTCCGGCGTGGGTTCTCATGTCACAGAGAGCCTCGTGCGACACTGCAGATATGGCAGCCAGGGCAGCCACTTCAGGTTGTGCCTCGATGCCATGCCTGGTTAAGAGTTTTGGTTTCACCAGGATTTGCCATTCCAGGGTACCGTGTTGTTTCGCAAGAGACAGAAGCTTTGATTTATCGTCTCCAGGAGTCGGGCAAGTCCATCTGGTCGGTCCGCAAATGTACTGCGGCGACGGCAGCGAAACGCATTTCAAGCAAGCCAGGTGGTCAAGGTGGACAAGCCCGTGGTAATTGGCAGGGTCAGAGAGGTGGCTTTCATAGGGAGAGCCAGTAACCAGCAACCTGGAGGCACTCCTAACTGGGCCCAGTCCTCCCAGGCCTCTCTGCCTTCGCTGGATCAGCCCGATGACTCCCTTCTGCCCTCCCTTCCAAAGGAAGACTCCGAGGAGACGGTCGGGGCCGCTTCTCCTCCATCTTGAAGGGTGGAGGTCAATAACTTGCAGACCAATGGGTCCTGGACATTATCAGGAAGGGCACACGCTAGAGCTCATGGAGTTCCCTCCAAATACTCCACCAAAGTACTCCCGATATCCTCCATCTCACATCCCACTGATAGAAGGGGAAATTTGGACCCTCTTGCAAAAAAAGACAATAGAGCGAGTCCCCTTGCATCAGCGGGGAAAGGGGTTTTATTCCCACTTCTTCCTGGTCCCAAAAAAGACGCAGGATCTTTGTCCCATTCTGGACCTCAGCTCTCTCAATCTCTTTATAGAGTACAAAAGGTTCAAGATGGTGTCCCTTCCAGGGCTACTTCCCCTGCTGCACCAAGAAGACTGGCTCTGCTCTCTAGATATGCAAGATGCATATATGCATATCGGGGTCTTCCTTCCCCACCGGAAGCTTCTGAGGTTCCACTTCCAAGGGGAGCACAACCAATTCTGAGTTCTTTTGTGCGGCCTCTCCTCCGCTTCGCGAGTCTTTACAAAATGCTTGGCAGTGGTGGCTGCGGCTCTAAGGCGCATGTGGCACTACGTTTTCCCTTACCTCGACGATTGGCAGCTTACAGCCCCCATCCAGGTCAAGCCTACTTCACGCCCTCAGAGACACCTATACTGTGTTCCGAGAGCTGGGGATCACAGTGAACCTTCAGAAATTGTCCCCGAGCCCAGTCAAAGACTTGTCTTCATTGAGCGGTCCTGGATTCTATCCAGGCATGGCTTTCTACCCAGGACAGGGGCGACGCCTGCAAGAGATTGCCAAATGGATCTCAGTAACTCTCAAGTTCCAGCACGGAACTTCCTCAGGCTACTGGGACATGGCGGCGCCATTCCATTCCACTCTCTGGCCTGCCTCCACATGCAGGTCCCCAGTGGATGCTCAGGGTACAGTGGGACCAGGGATGCGATGATCTAGACTTTCTGGTCAGGATCACCGAGCTAGTCAGGAGAACTTTGCTTTGGTGGATGGACCCCCGAATTTGGAGAAAGGGGCCAGGTTTCGTCCGGAGCCACCAGGTCAGACCTTCATGACAGATGCATCAGATCTGGGATGGGGAGCGACCTGGGAGCTCATCAAACGTAAGGGGTTTGGACACTGAGGAGCAATCTCTCCATATCAATGTATTGTAGATGCGAGCTGTTCTCTATGCCTTACAGGCCTTTCAAGAGGACCTGGTGCCGGGCTGTCTTCTAATTCAAACAGACAGTATGGCGGTCATCTTCTACATCAACAAGCAGGGGGGTACTCATTTGTATCCCCTTTGCAGGGAGGCGATGAGAGTCTGGCACTGGGCGCCGGAGCGGCACATTCTGCTGTCTGTAGTGCATGTTCCAGATGTCCTGAACTATCTGGCCGACAGCTTAAGCAGGTCTCATTCCAGAGTGCACGAGTGGGAGCTGTTAGTCTGTAGCAGATCAGCTCTTCGACAAGTGGGGTCATCCAGAGCTGGACCTCTTTGTGTCACCACGCAGTGCCAAACTGCCAGTTTTTTGCTCGTGAGAGCACGTGCCTGGTGTTTTCTGGCCAGACGCGTTATCCCTTTGCTGGGCAGGGAGGTTTCTCTATGCCTTCCCGCCCTTCCCCCTCATTCAGAGAGTCTCATGGAAGTTGCAGGCAGAAGGCTCAATGATTCTAGTAGCCCCCAGATGGCCTCAGCAGATTTGGTTCCCACTCATGCAGCGGTTATTCACGGTACCTCCAACTCCGCTGCCCATATGCTCACAGTTGCTGTCCCAGTAACAGGGCTTGCTGGTCCATGCGGAGTTTCATTCCTTACATCTGCATGCTTGGCTCCTTCAGACATAGCTCAACAGAGATACGGGGTTTCCCCAGAGGTGGCGGCAGTCCTAGTGTCGGCGAGGAAGCCCTCCACCCGCTCCACCTATGCCATGCAATGGAAGCGGTTTTGTTTATGGGCCTCATCACAGCATTTGACCCCCGTCACCTGTCCAGTGAACTCAGCATTACAGTACCTCCTCTCCTTGTACCAACATGGCCTGAGTTACTCCTCTATTAAGGTGCACATGTGGGCTGTCTTCGCCTATCATGCTCTGATTGGAGACAAGGTGTTAGCACAGTTGGATGTAGCCCGCACCTTTTTGAGAGGAATTTTGCATATGAGACCTCCCATTAGGGATCCTATCCCACCCTGGGATCTCCTTTTTGTGTTGGAGACACGTGCTTCCCAGCCAAATGCCCTTTGGGGTAACCCTTGCTTCAGTGTTTGCGCACAGAGGTTCTTTGTCTTTTAAATAGTTTTTTTATTTTAATGGGTTCACCACAATATATCCAAGGCACTCTGCCTTAAGGGTAGCTGGTCCATTCCACTGGGGTGTCAAACAGACGAGGCATACTGATGAGTTCTGGTAGGACGAAACACGTGTCTATGTCTTCTGTTAACACCCTTTGCAAACTGTGTGAGAGGCCTTTCGGCACCATGCAGTTCTGCTTAGAGTTGGACTAGCATAACATTCTGTGGTGATTTGCATATGCAGCCCATGATGCTTTGCATTGTGGGGGGCATGTGTGATTTTGTACTTCCAGTCTATTTTCCTTCCTCATCTAATAGAGGGGAAGCTTTTCACACATTGATGTTCAGGACTTTGAGGTATTACTCAAAAGGATGGCAACGCACCATCAGTCGGAGCAACTCTTTGTGGCCTTTGCACCACAATGCTTGGGCAAACCAGTGACCAAGCAGACTATTTCGAAGTGGATTGTCCACTGCATATCCTTCTACTATGAAAATCACAATAAACCCCTACTGGGTCCGGTCAGGGGTCACTCCATCAGGGGAGTGTCTGCTTCTTTTGCCGCCCTGAGAAATGTCTCTATAAGGGACATACGTGCGGCTGCTACCTGGAATTCAATGCATACCGTTGTCAAGCATTACAGCTTGGATATCGTCTCCAGACGCCGTGCCGGTTTTGGTCTGGCTGTTTTGCAGGGACTTTTGTCCTAGGCCTCTGGAGTCAGTATATTCCACCTCCCGGGACCGACTACCTCTTTGGCATGGGACTGCTTGGTATTCAGTCCTAACTGTTGTAGCCTGCTGCAAGAGCTCCCACTCGAAGTAAGATAGTACAGTTACGGAAGAACTTACCGTAACAGTAGATCTTCGAAAGGAGCTCTTGCAGCAGGCATTACTTTCCCACCCGCCTTCCCCATCGAGGTGTGCAGATCTTCATCTACATCTTCATCGAGTGCTTCGTCTCCTTCTCTTGTCAGGGCTTATTCACGGGCCTTGGCGGGGGAACTGAGGTGGAGCTGGGTCCACCCCCTTTTGTACCAGGGCTGACGTCGGGGCGGGGCCGACATCTGGGGCGGTCCCTGCTGTATACTGCTGGCTGAAAAGTTTTACGGAGGGTCCTAGTGCCTGCGGCATAGTCCTAATTGTTATAGCCTGATGCAAGAGCTCCTCTCGAAGATCTGCTGTTACGGTATGTTCTTACGTAACTGTACTTTCCTTGTCCCCAGCAGAGGAGAACCTGCACATCAATGTCCTTGAGCTGAGAGCAGTTTTTTACATGCTTCAGGCCTTGGCCTTTGCCCTATCGCCCGGCCACCTCCTAATTCAGATGGACAACACATCTGTTGTGTTCTTCATCAACAAACAGGGTGGCACACACACTGTTACCCTCTCTGCCGAGAGGCCATGTGAGTGTGGGACTGGGCACTCCCTCTGCTTCAGAAGATCCTCCTCAAAGTTCAATCAGAACAGTTCACCCTGCTCTTGATAGCTCCTCTGTGGCCTTGACAGATTTGGTTTCCCTTGCTTCAGCGTTTGAAGGCGGAGCCCCCGCTTCCTCTTCCAATCTTGTCCCAGCTTCTATCGCAGGACAGTGGGTCCCTGGTTCACCCAAATTGTCGTTCCCTCTACCAGCATGCCTGGCTCCTCAAGACCTAGCGAAGTCCAGGTTTGGAAAGACAAGGTAGCTCAGGTATTGGTAGAGCTTGCAAGCCCGCCACAAGGGCCACTTACGCTATGAAATGGAAACATTTCTGCTTATGGGCCACAGCCAGACAAGTGGATACTTGGTCTGTCCGGTTAACCCTATTTTGGAATACCTGCTTTCCCTTTAGGAGTCTGGTCTAAGTTAATCCTCCATTAAGGTACACGTGGCCGCCGTTTCTGCCTATCGCATGCCTGTCCATGGCAAATCGGTGCTCAATTGGAAATTGGAGGTGTCTAAAGCCTTTCTGCGTGGCATTTTGCATATCAGACCACCTATTCGGGATCCTGTCTCTCCTTGGGATCTGCTTTTCATTTTGGAAAAGCTGACGCTTCCCACTTTGAACTGACCATGGAGGCTGAGCTCCGTTTTTTGCCTTGGAGAACCTTACTCTTGGTGGCTTTCACCTCAGCGAGGCGCATTTCAGAGCTTCAGGCTCTCGTGCAAGGAACCCTACCTGATTTTCCACAGGGATAGGGTGGACCTTGCAGCAATCCAATATTTTTATCTAAGGTGGTTTCGGAGCTCACCTTGAACCAGTTAGTTCAACTTTGGTTTACTACCCAGACTATTCTAACAAAGGGGAAGCACTTCTCCACTCTTTGGGTGTTCACAGGACACTGTGCAGCTACCTGTCTAGAACTAAGGAGGCAGGAAATCCAAACAATTGTTTGTCTCTCTTTTATGGACAGGTCCTTAGGCTGTCCGGTTACCAAGCAGACGCTGCTGGCTGTAACTGCATCACCTTCTGTTACCAGAATGCAACAAATCCTCTCATGGCCCGATTAAGGCTCATTCCACTAGGGCAGTCGCCACTTCCTTTGCGGCCATGAAGAGGGTGTTGGCGGCTGACGTATGTGCCTCCGCCACATGACATTCTGTTCACACCTTTGTCAGGCATTATAACCTGGACATAGTTTCCAGACGCAGAGCAGGATTTGGCCTTG
Source organism: Neoceratodus forsteri (assembly GCA_016271365.2). Classification (NCBI taxonomy): domain Eukaryota; kingdom Metazoa; phylum Chordata; order Ceratodontiformes; family Ceratodontidae; genus Neoceratodus; species Neoceratodus forsteri. Next base: position 580,965,703 of record JADMNL010000023.1, read on the forward strand.
TGGTCTTGCAGGGCTTGGTCTCCTGAGGGGATCCCTCCTGTTCCTTTTCCCTGCCTTTCCTTTCTCCCCTTCCGAAGGGTTGTCTTCAGTTTATACTGCTTGGGACTAAGTCCTATATGTGTTACCTGCTGCAAGAGCTTCCTCTCGAAGTAAGATAGTACAGTCACGTAAGAACTTACCGTAACAGTAGATCTTTGAGAGAAGCTCTTGCAGCAGGTATGATTTTCCCCGCCCTCCTTCCCTCAGGACCAGGCCTCTCCTGTATCGGCTATGTTCTCATGTTTCAGGGGTGATTAGGCCATATGCCATGTCGCCTCATGCGAACCTGCTTTTTGGCGTGCAAGAACTGGAGCATGTGGGGACCACCCCTCCTTTATATGGGGACGTCGGGGTGGAGCCAACGCTGGAGGGGGCAGCCCCCTAGGTACTGCTAGAGAAGAATTTGCCATGAACTGCCACCAGGTGGCATCAGTCCTATATGTGATAGCTGCTGCAAGAGCTTCTCTCGAAGATCTGTTACGGTAAGTTCTTATGTAACTGTACTTTTGGCACTCCCCCAGGTGATACTGTGGTCCTTTAAGTACAATACTGGTGGTGTATCCCTCATTTTACCCCTTAAAATTGTTCTGCCCCACATGGGAACAGTGTTGCCCACAGCTGTATATTATGGACTTTAAAAGGGACACTATCACCTTTTAGCTGATATATACACACCAGTGGAAAACAATGGCTGCACATATCTTTATTACTGGACTTACTATTCTTTGGTCCTGCCCCTCTCGTAATGCCGATTTTCACTTTTATTTGGCATATTTTATTCACTCCCCATCCCAGGTGAAACCTTGAGTGGTCTACCGGTGCAACACATGCACTGTCAACATGGTGCTGAAGCATCAGTAAACTCGTGCAGGAACGATATTTAATTTTCACAAGCCATGTGAGGTGAAAGGATTTTCTAATATGCTTTGCTGCGCTGGAAACAGAGGCTATGCCACAGAAACGAGGACCCTAACATTTCAAAATCCTTAGTTGAAATATAAAGCTGTGACTCCGGGCATGCACATAGTTGCCGCTGATACGTATGCCCAGAGTCATGGCTTTATGTTTCAAATAAGAATTTTGAAATGTTAAAACACCTGCTTCAGCAGCATGTTCACTTTTTTCAAGCACAGCAAAGCTGCACACTTTAGAAAACCTTGTACCACATGGCTTATGAATTAAGTCATTCCTGAATGAGCTACTGTTGCTTCCGTACATGTTGAAAGTGCATGTGACCACCGATGGACCACTCAGGATGGGGTTAATAAAATATGCCAAATAAAAGTGAAACTAAGCATTATGAAGGTAAACAGGATTAAAGAATGAAGTCCAATAATACTGATATGCGCCATTGTTTCCACTGGATATAGAAAAATGCTAGAAGTTAACTGTGTCCCTTTAAAGCATAAATTCACACTGCTCTGAATTACAGTTAAACTAGAAACAAAAGGCACTAGTTTCTGTGTTCTGATCTTGTATCTCCATGTTTAAAGTGATTTTGTGGGTTTGCCATAGCAAATGGAGTAGTAACCTGTAGGAGTTGTGATTCAGTCTCCTGCCATTCAAACTGCCAAAAAGTGCTGTTTTCCCGGAAAAACATGCTTTTAATATCTGTGCTCTGCTTTATTTGAATAACCCGCCCCTTCTTTTTCTCAGTGCTGCAACCCCCAACCATGACATCATGCAAGGGAAACAAAGCTGGTTTAAAACGGAGACCTCTGTTATTCAGTCTTGCTATTGCAGACATCTACACTACCAAAATAGGGATCTACGGGCCAGATATTCAAAGCTCAGCACTGGCGAAGCCGTTGCACTGGACTAGCTCCGACTTTGCGCCCGACTGCAATATTGGAAAGTCCATTTAGTGCCTGCGTTAGGTGTTAGCACCGACGCTAACCATAATGTATGCAGAGGAGGGACAGAGGGGAGGGGGCCCTGAATGCCAGCGCACCGGCATATTCAAAAGCATAGCGCCGCACTACAGGTATTAGTGCGACCTGTAGCACGGCGCTAGTTACCGCTGGGAAAAAGCTGCTTTTATTAATAGTGGTGGTGCCCCAAACCCCCATCACATAACCCGACCCCTGGTGCACATATTAAACATACATCTTCCCTGGTAGTCTAGCGGTTCCCCCCATCTCCGTGCACATATTAAAATTAAATCTTCCCTGGTAGTCTAGTGATCCCCACGCATGTATCCCGACCCCTGTGCACATATTAAAATTAAATCTTCCCTGGTAGCCTAGTGGTCCCCACCCCCACGCATGTATCCTGACCCCCCGTGCACATATTAAAATTAAATCTTCCCTGGTAGTCTAGTGATCCCCACGCATGTATCCCGACCCCTGTGCACATATTAAAATTAAATCTTCCCTGGTAGCCTAGTGGTCCCCCAACCCCCACGCATGTATCCTGACCCCCCGTGCACATATTAAAATTAAATCTTCCCTGGTAGCTAGTGGTCCCCATGCGACGTTATCCGACCCGGTGCACATATTAACCTACATCTTCCTTGGTAGCCTGCCCTCACGTGGTGACACCCTGCTCCTCCAGTAATCGTCGACAGAGCCGGCGCATCAGCTCAGCCTCCTTCCGCCACTACGGCCGGCCCGACTGAGGTAGGAAGGAGCGCTCTTTCTACTTCAGTCGGCTTCCGCCCATGGTGGTGAGATGAGGACTGAGCCGGTCACCGCTCTGTTCTTGGACATTATTGGAAGAGTGGGGTGTCACCGCCGGATGGGGGACCACTAGACTACCAGGGAAGATTTGATTTTAATATGTGCATGGAGTCGGCACATGCTGGGGGTGGGGACCCCAGACTGCCAGGGAAACGGGCATGTAACAGGCACACACATGCACGGGTGTGTTGTATGCACCCATACCTCTCGACAGTCCCTGATAGTCATGGACGCGTCCATGATATTACCTCCATATTGTCCTCTGTCCCTCATACAAGTTGTGGTTTTGTGACAGAACAGTGGGAATAATCTCACACAATAACCCTCACACATCAGTTACAGACTTGTTCGCCTTCTGAGTATGCATCATGTCACAATTCCCTTATTCTATCAGCATTCTGAGTGAATGGTACCACTTTCCACGATGTGTCCCTGTTTTGGGTCTTTGTCCCTGATGTTTTGTGCCGTGTCATTGATTCAGGAGGCAAGGGTGAGAAGTATGTATGAACCGACTGTGCATGCCAGCACACAGTTCCTGCTGCTTCTAGCCCGTGCTTCCATTCTGACTAATGGGATGCTGTGGGCATGCCTTGCCTGCAGCGTCCAGCCTGTACTGCCATTCCGACCAAAAGGAGTTGTTTGCACCACGCAGTAGCACTGGGCAAACTGCATGGTAATGTATGCTACGCAGTATATGATGAGATGCAAATATGCCCGTTTGCCCACAGATTACCTAAGTAGGCTCATTTGCATGGGAGCTTTGAATATAGCCCCTGTTTGCACTGGGCTAATGTGTTAGCACTGTGCAATCAGGTTAGCCCTGGTCAAACTTCACTTCGGCATAGCACAGTTCTGCAGTGTGTGACTTACATTGTTGTTTGCAGTAGCTGTGAGACATCTCTGTAATCGAACACAATGCTCTCCACCTGCAGCACTGGCTTGCTACAGAGTTTAATGAGCTGCAGTTTCAGTTTGCACTTCCCTGTTGCTATATTCAGTGCTGTCTTATTCCTGGACTCTTTTTGCCCTGCACTCCTGGCCCTGTTTGCCCAGCTTCCTTTACTTGCTATATTCAGCAGTTTTGCTCCAGGCTATTCCTTTGAATATAGCTTGCATTTTACTCTGGGCTAAGTTTGCCTGCTGGCAGTGCTCCTTCAGCCCGGAGCACAGTTTTGAATATCTGGCCTCCATCTCTAGTTATTATATGCACAATACCTTGTTTTGAAAATAAATATATTTGAGCAGTTATTGTTGAAGCCACTACAGAAATGTGAGACTGCATTTCACAGTAAGGAAATTGGAAAATACCTTATTGTACCCATAATGTCTTACTACATAATATTTTTATTTATTTTATTTATTCAAGTGTTTCATCAGAAAGACATACTGAGCAATAACTGTTTCCAGATGCGTCCTGGGGTAGGGAAGTGCAGTTACACAAGTATGTAGTACATGGGTACAATTGAGGCGACAGTAATACAACAGTTACACAGAATACAGGGGCAGTTTACATATTGGGTAGATGGCAATAAGTAGAGACAGTAGGAACAATATGGCGGTAAATACAACAATCATAATAGTATTACACGTGAGAATAGGAACAAAAATACAGTAGGAAGTTATTTGGATTAAGAAGGCATCTACGAAACCTAACAAAATCACTTTAAGCGGCAGGTTTGAAATAGAGACCTCTGTTGGTCAGTCTTGATATTGCATACATCCACAGTACCAGTATAGGAAACTGTATCTTTCAGTAAAGAAATCTTGTCAGCTAGACAAGCTAGCTGGACGAACTGGAAATGAGAGAGGGATGGAATGGAAGCAAGCAGGGAGTAAGAGGGGTGGAATCTTAGTGCTGGGGGACTCAATACTAAGAGGAGTCAGGTGGGGTAGCAAGGGGGAGAGGCATAGTCGCATTTGGGTGGAGACCATGCTAGGAATGACAGCGGAAAGGGTGGGACAGTCTGTTCTGAAATATGCTAGAAGGGGTAGGGACAAGCCTCATTTAATTATACATCTTGGGACAAATGACCTGGCTGACAACAGTAGATATAGTCCAGAGGAGGTTTGAGGAACTAGCACAATTATGTGAGGGGCAGGAAGATCAGTAACTTTTCAGAGATACTCCGATGCCAAAGGCAAGCTCAACAAGAAAGCTGAGAATAGAGGAATTTAATGGATGGCTAAGAACCTGGTGTTGTGCTAAGGGGTATGGGCTTTGGGGGTGGGGAGGGACCTGGGAGGACAGTAGTCTCTATGCCAAGGACAGACTACACTTGGTGAGGAGGGAAAGAAAGTGTTGAAACAGAGGATGGAGGAGTACATAGAGGAAGTTGGGAATTTAAACTAGGAGTGGGGTGGCAATTGGGAAGAGATATGCAGAGACCACAGGTTGGGAAACCATATGAGCTTACCCCCCATAACAGTGACAAAGGACAAATGGCAAGTACTATTGGTGAAGCTAGGAAAGGGGGAAGGGTGCCCTTAATGCTAGGAGCCTTGGGAGGAAAACAGAGTTACAGGTTCTCATGGCAGAGGGGGAGGTGGACATTGCGGCCATCACAGAAACATGGGCCACCCAATACAATGACTGGGACCTGTCTGTACCAGGGTACAGGTTATTTCGTAGGGATAGGGTGATTGGGAAAGGAGGGGGGGTGGCACTATATGTGAAGGAAGGACTGAAGTGTGTAAGGGAGGAGGGTAGTATGGAGTCACTTTGGATGCAAATTCAGGATTCCAAGAATAGGATTCTTAGAATGGGAGTGGTGTACAGGCCACCATCTCAGACGGAGGAGTTAGACAGGGAACTAGCGGGACAGATCAGCAGGACCTGCGAGAAGGGTACTGTGATTGTGGGGGACTTCAACATGCCAGGAGTGGACTGTAGTACCCCAACAACCAGGAACAGAAGGGAGCAGGTACTGCTGGTTGCCTTCCAGGACAGCTTCCTGCTGCAAATGGTCAGTGAACCTACCAGGTTAGGGAATACCCTTGCCCTTGTGCTGGCAAATGGGGACTTTGTGAGAGAACTTACAGTGGAGAAACCGCTGTCAGGAGTGACCACCACTCAGTATGGCTCACATTGGATATGGGCAAGGAAGGAGTGGAATCTGGCACAAGAGTGCAGGACTTAAGGAGGGCCGACTTTGGGAGGATGGGGAAGTGGTAAAGGGTACCTGGCCAGAATTCAATCTAGTATGGACACTAACCAGCGGTGGGAGCTCATAAAGCTGGGATAGGAGGCAACCAAAACCTGCTGCAAAGCCCAGAGCAAGAAGGCTAGGGCTAAGAAACCGAGCTGGTTGAGCAAGGAGGTCATGGAAAAGGTAAGGAAGAAAAGAGCTGCCTTTAGAAAGTACAAGAAAATGGGGGGACAGGAGGAGTACTTGACAGAATCGAAGGAGGTGACAAGGGCAGTAAGGGGAACCAAAGCATCTACGAACTCAGGCTGGCACAAGGCATTAAGAAGGGGAGAAGGACTCTTTAAGTACATCAGGAGAAAAGGAGCTGTAAGGACCACATAGTAAGGCTTAGGAAGGAGGGGGTTGGGTGGAAACAGGGGTGTGATAAGGCAGAAGCACTAAATGAGTACTTCTGCTCAGTATTTATTAAAGAGAACAGGGGGGTGACACCCAAGGTGGGAGAAATGGCAGAAACGGAGGGGGGGGAAGGGGCGACAGATGGGGAAATCATGGAGGGCAGAGTTTGAGAGGGTTTGAAGGCACTGAGGGTGGACAAGGTGCCAGGCCCAGATGGCATCCACCCCAGGGTACTGAAGGAGCTGGCAGAGGTCCTTGCAGGACGTTTGGCAGACCTATTTAATGCCTCACTAGATTCGGGGTGTGTACCTCAGGACTGGAGGATAGCTTATGTGGTGCCCCTCCACAAGAGTGGCCCCAGGGATGAACCGGGAAACTACAAACCAGTGAGCCTCACATCCATCGTGGGTAAGCTAATGGAGACTATCCTGAAAGGATTACAGGACAGCAGACAGCATGGCTTCATACGTGACAGATCCTGCCAAACCAACCTGGTGGAGTTCTATGACTGGGTAACTAGGCAACTGGACAGGGGCCATGCAGTGGATGTCCTGTATCTGACTTCAGTAAAGCATTCGACTCTGTGCCGCATGGAAGGCTGGGAAGGAAGTTAGTAGGCACAGGGGTGGTAAAGCTGGTGAGATGGGTAGGAAACTGGCTTCAGGGAAGGCAACAGAGGGTGGTGGTGGTGGGGAGCCTCACGCCTAAGGGCAGTGACGAGCGGTGTTCCACAGGGCTCGGTGTTGGGACCAGTGTTGTTTGGGATATTCATTGCAGACATATCATGGGACATCAAGAGCAAGATCAGTCTGTTTGCTGATGATACCAAGGTAGGCATGGTGGTGGATGACCTAGGGGGATGGCAGGGGTTGCAGGATGATCTGGCAAAGCTTGAAACCTGGTCAGACACCTGGCAACTGGGGTTTAATGCCAAAAAGTGCAAGGTGCTGCATTTTGGGATGAAGAACCCAAGGAGGAGTTACCAGCTGGGGAGAGTACAGCTAGCCCAGACAGAGGAGGAGAAGGATCTGGGTGTGCTCATTACAGGGTCAATGAACAACTCGGCACAATGTAGGAAGGCAGCTGCAAAGGCCAACAAAATGCTGGGTTGTATTGCAAGGGGTTTATCCTCGAGGAGGTGATTCTGCCACTGTATAGGTCATTAGACCACACGTGGTGTACTGCGTGCAGTACTGGCGCCTGTATCTGGAGGAGGTGCAGCGCAGGGCGACAAAGATGATCAAGGGGCTGGGGGACTTATACGAGAGGAGGTTGAAGGAGTTGAACATGTACCACTAGAGGAGAGGAGGGACGGGTGACATGATTGAAACCTTTAAATACATGAAAGGAATAAACAAGACGGGTACAGAGGGGCTGTTCAAAGTAAGGAGGGAGGGCCACCAGGGCCATGATATGAGACTGGAGGGAGGAAGGTCAGGAGGGAGATGAGGAGACACTTTCACAGAAAGGGTGGTGGCTGGGTGAAATACTGCTACCTGCAGAAGTGGTATCCAGTAGAACAGTGGACTGCTTCAAAAGGGGATGGGACAGGACAAGGGGAGGTTAATGAGGGGAAGGGTGGAAGGAGGGCGGCAGCAGCAGAAGAATAAGGGTGCTAGCTGCACATTCGAGCAGACTTGATAGACCTTTAGGCCTTTATCTGCTGGCAAATTTCAGATGTTCGTATTATATGCACAGTGCCTTGTTTGGAAAATTAACATATGAGAGCTATTATTATTGAAGCCACTACAGAAATATGAGACTGCACCTCACAGTAAGGAAACTGGAAACAACATATTGAACCCATCAATGCCTTGCTCATATGTCTAAATGTTTTTTGTAAACTTTATTTTAAATCCAGCAAATCAAAATTGTTAGACATAATTGTTCAAGACACAAGTCTACTCAGGCAAGAGAGTATGTCCGCATAATACCTCTTGTAGTCACCACTACCAAAATAAGGGACTGCACCTCTGAGTAACTAACATTTAAATCAACTTTATTATTTACCCAGAATGCATTGGTGCTGTATGTAAAACATTGACTGTTCCCTTGCATGACATTCGGGGGTGTGGCCACACACACAAAACTGGAGGACAGAGTGCTGATAAAACATAAAATGACTATGACAGTTTTTTTTTTTTACAAAACAAATTGCAGCTTCACCATCTGAAGCATGGACGGCAATGGCATACTATGTGAAAAAAGCATGTGCAAAACCTCACAAAATCTCTTTAATGATACGGCCCACATTTTCTCATATTTTGAATTCGTGTTCTAAATTTTAGTCACCAACAGGTGAGCAGCATGAGGTGTATAACATACTGTAGATTGTCTTATTCCACCTACAACGGTGCCAGCCACCATGCAGTGCAGTAACTTGCAGTAAATGACATGTCACACAATACTGCATGACAAAAAGACTTAATTGCCATTGAATTACAGTGTTCCCTGCAGTATACTACAGCATTTTGAGATATACTTCAGCATTACTCTGCTGCGCCCTGGCTGTCCCTACTGTACAAAAGGGTTTTACTGAAAAAAATTAGACTTCATATAGTGGTGCCTGTAGAAGCGTGGGAAATAACAGATGTCTAGACCAAAGGTTTAAGATGCATAAAAAACGAAAAGGTTTGCGTTTGTCAATTTATTTCCAAAAAACAAACAAACAAAAGATATTCTTAACTTAAAGTTCACAGAAAGAAAAAAAAAATCTGTGTTAGTCTTCACACCCAAAAACAACAGGAAATACTTCGTTCCACAGACTCCTGAATTGCCTTTTCCTTTTATCTGAACAGCACTTTGTATGGGCACGCACACACGCACACACACACGCACGCACGCACGCACACACACACACACACACACACACACACACACACACACAACCTTCTTGTTCTGTGGTCAGTCGAATACTGACTCTCCTCTATCTAAACAGGTCTCCTAGTGGAGGGTTTATATACTTTCCAGAAGGGGTGTGTCTTGAACTGAGCCCCTCCCCTATTGTGACATCACATTACCTGAATACTATAAAGCCAGCCATTTTGTAGGCTGCCATCCCTATAACAGGACCTTAGCAGGAAAAGCAAGACATTCCGGTACACATGCATTTTTTTTTTTATACAGAAAGAAAAGAAACACTTGTTAAAGACTGAAATAAAATCTGCAGCCTTGGCAAGGTAACACAGATGAGGGGTGCGCTCCCTAACTGTCTTCCTTGCAAGGTTTCAAGATTCTATTTACTTTTAAAAGTAATTGTCAGAAAGTAAACATGCATTTATTTTAGACAACAGTTCTAGTAAATATTTTTACACAGTAGTCTCCTGTAACATATTTTCTTTATATGTGCTGCATAATGCTTGTTTTTTATAAAATTCCTCACAGCTAGAATTTCAGCTGACTGCTTGTTTCACCACCCAGCCTTCCATTTATAAGAGGCCTCATTTCAAGAGACCATAGCTCCATTTTATCATTTATCTAGGACACAGGGCTTTAGCCAAAGTCTCCAAGCAGAGAACTATGTTCTATTTCTACATTATTTTCTTTTAATGCAGCACTAAGATGGGATAGCCTGTGTACATTTATTCCTGTGAGGGTACACAAAAAACAAAACTGAACAGCCCTTTAAATAGAAAGCAGGGAAGCTCTTAACACTATTGTTTCCCTTTCTTTTAACAGTACTTTTGCTGGGTTAGATACTTAAGGCAAATACTCTTTATTAAAGTCCTACTCCATAATTAAACAACTTTTGAGCTTATCAAGAATTGGATGCCAGGTTGTTTTAAAGATAATCGGGGACAGTAAAGAAAGGCTTAAAGTTTGCCAGGTTGGCCACCCTGACAAGAAAAATAGGATAGATACGAATATAGAAGCAGACAGGATAGAGTGAAAATTGAAAAGGGGGGATCTTGTAATTTCTTGATATTTCACTTCGTAACAGGACCCTGTTACAGTGCCCAGCGTATGGTTCCACCATGACTAAAGATATCCAGATACAACTACTGCACAAGTCACGCACGAGAACTGTTACAAAAATGAAACCGGTACAAGAGACCAATATGATTCTTAGAAAAGGTCAGAGAAGACCATGCTAAAAGGCTTTCACCAAGTACATGGAAAAGCAGGGAGAGGAGGAATGGAGAGTGCAAATAAAACTAGGGAAGCAAAGAGGATGGTCAGGGAGTCAGAAGCAGACGTGGAGCTGAGTATTGCAGAGGGGGTCAAGAGTTGGGGGGTGGATTCTTTATATATATAGGAAAAAAGGAAGTTGGGTGTATTGTTAGGCTACAAGGGAGGGCAGGAGGATACCAGAGGAAGAGGAACAAAAAGCAGCAGTACTTAAGGATTACTTCTGCTGTTTCCTCTCAAGGGAAGACAGTGGGCTCCTCCCTGAAAGTGTCATTGAGGCAGCTATCAGGAGTATTCCTGAAGTGAGGCTGCCAGTATTAACCAGAGAAAGGGTCCAGAAGGGGCCTGAAACCACAAAGGTAAATAAAGCCCAAGGGCCTGATGGGATGCTCACAAGGGTGTTCAAGGAATTGGCCAAACCCCTATTAGGGCTCTTCATTAGCTCAAGTTCAGATGGGTAATTCCAAAAGACCGGAGGGTAGTTGAAGTAGTCCCTCTACATGGGGGTGGGGCAACCAGGTAATTACAGACCTGTCAGTCGTACCACTGTAGTGGGTAAACTGATGTAGTCACTTAACAAAGAGGACCTGGTGGACTTCCTAGAGAGCAACAGGCTACAAAATAAACAGCATGGGCTTGTGGCTGGGAGGTCTTGTCAAACCAACCTGATAGTTTTGTTTGGGTAACAAGGTAGTAGAAAAGGGCCTCCCTGTGGAGCAATTCCAATTTCAGCAAGGCTTCACCAGTGCCACGCTTGAAGAGGCTGGAGAACCTGGGCATGGAACTGGTTGAAGGAGAGAGAGGGTGGTATCAAACAGGATCAGATTGAAAGGGAGGTCATGAGTGGGGTGCCTCGGGATCTGTCCTGGATCCTATCCTCTTCGGTATGTTAATCAGTGACAGAGAGGTCATCTGGGGCAAGTTGTGACTGCAGATGACACAAAGCTCTGTGGTAGGGTAGATCTTCAAAGAGGACATCTCTTGTAGCATTTCACACATGTAGGAACATCCTGCTGTTGGTGCCAGATCCACATGGACAATTTTCACTAACAGTTCACCTGGGGAATTGCCCACGATGATGCCATGTGGTGTGCTATATCCTATGTAAGAGTGGGCGATCCCGATCCTCCTCAGTTTTTTTCCCGCTGTCTACCTGCATGCCTCGACTCATGGAAGAGCCTCGCTGCAGTCAACTTGATATTTCTCGCCCTAGTTCAAGTCGCTTTGGCTGGTGTGTCGCCTGCAAAGTACAGCGTCATTCAATAGCCGTCTGTGTCTTCATCAGATGCACTCTTTAGACACTGTTCCTGTTGACAGAAGATCACCGTAGGAGATCTCCATGACGTCTGTGTGTGCTGCTTGGGACCTGCTCATGACAGCTGTCATTGTACCTTGCATAAGAGGTTTAACAAGGCAACCTGTCATCGATGATTCCAAACACTAAGGGAACATCTAATGAAACAGAAGATAGTCCTGCTAGAGCGGGAACTGCAAGATTAGAGCTCCTGCATGTCGTTGACATCATCCTCAGGCTCACATCACTCAAGGTCCCGGGACAGATTGTCGACGGATAAACATCATTGCTGGAAGAAACAAATCCTTCCATGAGTGATGTAAGTCTCTGTGCCCCTCGTTGACTAATGCATCTTCAGGGTTGTTGACAGAGCAGTCAGCAGTCCCTCAAGCCATGCTGAACATACGTGCTGTACTTTCAGCCCTTTCTACAGGCCTCGCCCAGTCGGGAAGGGCTCCGCCGTCGACTGCCATGGGTTCTTTGGTATCTCAAGGCTCTTTGACGATCCCGACTATGGTCTGAAGGGCTATTATGCCGGTATTGGAGCTTCCGCCATTGCCTCCACCGATGCGTTCTGCCCTTCATAATGCTCTCTCTTACGCTGGGGGAGTAGGCCAAAGCTGGTCTGTTGGCCCTTTTTTTTTCCAGGGGACAGCCATTCTCTCCAGGGAACTAGCCTGCTTTCATCAACGCTTTCAATATTGCTGTCAACGAAGTCTCCCTGTGTCCTGTTTACAGTGCCTCCACCATCCTCGTCAATGAGGGGGCATCAACCACAGCGGGTACTTCAACCAGCTCCGTTTCCTTCAGTCCTGCCATTGGGCCATTCTATGGGTACATATACCACTTCGTCACCACCTCAGGTTGCTATGGTGGACATCCAGGCCTTAGTCCACACTATTCTGGACCTCACACAAAAAGCGTCAGGGGCTGCTGGAAGGCCCACATCACCGCAGTCGCCTCCTCCTCCTCTCCACCACTCTCGTACCCAGGGGACTGGTGGTTCAAACAACATGAAGTCTTGCTATATTATGACAGATGCAGTTTGTCCCACCATTAGAACTGCTCCGGAGGTGAAAGAGTTAACTTCCATGCAGTGCATGGAGCTTAGAGCGCGAGCTCGGTTAGAGAAGCTCTGTTAGGGTGGTTTCAAACCGAAACCGTCAGATTCTTTACTCCGCCTCACTGAACAGTCGCCCGGAGATTCCTCCTGCTGCTCGGTTCATTTTCTCGGTTTAAAGTGTCTTTTCTCGGTAATTTCAACCGCGATATTCTTTATTTTAACCGAAACCGATCGGTTCAAGCTCTGTCTATGGTATTGTAAGTAATAGGTTTTCTGTGGAACTTGTAAATGTTTATCAAATTGTATTTAAACTTTATTCTGAAGCCTTTAAGGTTTGTTAGAGTGCGGTTCTGTTCTATCGGTTCTAAAAACGGATCATTACGGTTTTTTCCACGAGCCTCGTGACACGGTTGGGAACCCATAAGGGTGTCTTGCCTGGCACTGCCATCAAAAGGCAAGTTTTGCTAGGCTGGCATTATGTCTGAGAAACCCAAAAGAAAAACTGCCCACTGGGTTTCAACACTGTAGTGTTCAGTGGGAAGCCTTTGCCAAGGCTGACCCACACACCACATGTGTTTATTGTCTGGGGTTTGACCACCCAATGCAGACTGCCAGATTTGCAAGAATTTCCTGCAGCTACCCTAGATAAGAGAGTTGGTAGTGCTCAGGGAACGAGGCCAAAAGTCCGCTGACCCGATGGCTAGCCCGTTCGGTGCCAACTGAACCGGAGGGAGTGCCTCTGACCAGGGCCAGACTTCTCGGCAACGAAGCTGACTCTGAGGAGCCAGTTCCAGCAAAGAGAACTAGAAAGTCAGCAGTGTGGAGTCCAAAATCCCTTCTCCAACTGCTGCAGAGATAGCCAGGCAATACAGATTGTCCAGTCACTGCTCCTCAGTCTCCCTCCCGAACCGCCACTATCTGGCAAAAGGTCGGTTCGGTCGGTTCCACCGGTTCAAGAATATGATATAGAACAGTTTTATGAACCAGAGGAGGGGGAGGAGGATTATGATCAGTGTGAATGTGACTTTGAAAGTCTGGATGTGCCCATCGAACCGGACATCTCCCCAGACAGACCTTTAGGTGAATCTCCCCCTAGGCTTGCTGAGTCCCCTTCTCATTTTTTGTTTTATAAAAAAGTTGCTGAAACCCTCCAACTTCCTTTAGAGGAGGCTTTGGATGAGCAAGAGGAGCCTGACTTTGTAGAGATGATGGATATCCCAGAGTCCAGGAGATTGTCCATCCCTTTACATAAATATTTTAGGAAACAAACAAAAATTTTAAAAGCTCCTAATTCTGTGCCTCCTGTAGATAAAAAGATGGACAGGAGGTACACTTTGTCAGGTCCTGATACAGAATTTCTTTCACAGCAATGCAGTCATGTTAGTAGTTCAGGCGCAGCCTGTGATAAAGCTAATATTCCCCTGGCTTCACATCCTCCTGACAAGGACTCCAGGAAGATTGATGCCATGGCCAAAAATAATACATGGCAGCGCCCTTGGACTCAGACAGGCAAACTATATGGCTTATGTTGCAAGATACCAAAAATCTAGATGGGATACTGTCATGGCCTTGGCTAAACAGGTCCCTGGCCAGCTTGCAAAGGAGCTGGAGCAGGTGGCTTTGATGGTATTGAGGCATCTAAGCCAATTCCATGCTGCAGTGGATTCTAATGGATGTATCCTCTAGAGTCATGGCTACATCTGTGGCTTTTCGAGATTGGCCTGGCTCAGGTGTACTACTTTGTCACAGGATACCCAGTCTGAGGCTATGGATTTTCCTGGTGGGAAATTCTCGTTTGGGGAGCAGAGAGAATTATATGAAGAAAATGGATGAATATAGAACCACTTATAGGAGTGCACAAGCCAAGGAACGGCAAGCCACTCCTCAGAGGCAGCCCCCCAGGGTAGGGGCAGGCCTTTTCACAGGCCTTTTTACCAGACCCAGGCCCTCTCTTCAGCCTATGTTCAGAGGGGGTTCTTCAGAGGGAGAGGCAGACGGGGTACAAGCAGGCCTGCTCCCACCCCTCAGCCTAAAGCCCCTGCCAAACAGGCATCCTGATGGGATGCCCAGGGTCGGCTCTCCATTACCTGTAGGGGGCAGGCTGGCTTACTTCGTCCAGGACTGGGAGTCTTTAACATCAGACAGGTGGGTCCTGGAAGTAATGAGCCAGGGTCTGGTTCTCAGCTTCAAAAAATTTCCAAAGATGAGAGCCAGATCTTTTCCACCTGCAAACCCTTTAGAGACTCGGCTTTGGAAACAGAAGTCTCAACCCTCCTGGCTTTCAGAGCTGTAGAAAGGGTTTCTCCTCACACCAGGGCAAGGGTCTGTACTCCAGGTACTTCCTTACCCAAAAAAGACAGGAGAGTGGTGGCCTATCCTGGACCTAAGATATCTGAACAAGCACCTTTAAAACCAAAATTCAAAATGGTGACTCTGGGAATGATTTTACTCTCCCTAAGGCCAGGGGACTGGCTAGCTTCCCTGGACCTCAAGGATGCCTACTTCCATGTTCTTATCAGAAGCTCCCATCGAAAGTACCTCAGATTCAACTTCCTCTGGCCATTATCAGTTCAGAGCAATGCCCTTCGGCCTTACTTCTGCCCCAAGGTGTTCACAAAATGTCTGGCAGTAGCAGTTCTCATCTAAGAAGGCAAAAGATTGCCATCTTTCCCTACCTGGACGACTGGCTCATTGTGGGTCAGTCTCCAGATCAGGTCAAATCACATCTGCTCACTCACCCAGCAGCTGCTTACCTCTCTGGGCTTTCTTCTCAATCTTCCAAAGTCAGTTCTGGAACCTGTCCAGGTACTCACCTTTATAGGCGCAGAACTGGACACAAAGCAGGCCAGAGCCTTTCTTCCCCTAGAAAGGGTAAGGACCTTGGTGGCCCTGGCCTCATCCTTCACTCTGCAGGTCTCTCGACCAGCAAGGCATTTCCTGCAGCTCCTAGGACATATGGCTGCTTCCACAGCTGTAGTGCAAGGAGCAAGATTTGAGATGAGGGACATTCAGTTCAATTTGAGAGCCTTCTGGTCTCAAAGAAGAGATCCCCTATCCAAGTTAATCCCAGTGACTCGAACCCTGATCCAGGCCCTTCAGTGGTGGCAGGATCAGAGCTATCTGAGACAAGGGGTGCCTTTCATCCCTCTGTCCCACTCCTTGACCCTTACTACAGATGCGTCCCTCTTGGGATGGGGAGCTCACATGGGCGACCTCTCCACCCAGGGGTTATGGTCCCCTCAGGAATCTCTGCTCCACATCAATCTGTTGGAACTCAGAGCTGTTTTTCTAGCACTTCAGGTTTTTTCTGCTTCTGTTCATAACAAGGTGGTACAGGTCAGAACAGACAACACCACTACAATGTGGTACATCAACAAACAAGGGGGCACTCGGTCTTCGGCCTTGTGCACCGAGGCGATGAAGTTGTGGTCTCTGGCTTATTCTCTGAACACTTCCTTCATAGCAGTTCACCTCCCAGGCAAGGACAATGTCCTGGCAGATGCTCTCAGCAGGATTTTCCAGGGCCATCACGAATGGTTACTGGATCCCCTAGTACTGGGGATAGTTTTCGCCAGATGGGGCACTCCCCAGATAGATCTTTTTGCAGCCCCAGACAATCATCAACTTCCACTTTTTTGTTGCAGGCCCCCAGTGTTGGGCTCAGTCCCCCTGGATGCCTTTCTCCTCGATTGGGAAGGGAAGTTTCTCTATGCTTTCCCCTTCCCTCTCCTGTTCAAGGTGCTAGTCAAAATCAGGTCTCAGCCCTGCAAGATGATCCTGATTGCTCCAGATTGGGCCAGGCAGCCCTGGTACCCACTCCTTCTGTCCTTAGCAGTCCATCTTCCCCTGTGCCTCCCCAGGAGCCACAATCTGTTAACCTGTGCTCAGGGGAGAGTCTGGTATCCGAATCTCAAATCCCTCAACCTCAAGGCCTGGCTCTTGAGGAGTTAGAGTCTGCTGATCTACAACTTTCTCAAGGTGTTCTCGAAATCTTGAAAGCTTCTAGGAAGCCTTCCACCAGGGCTACCTA
This sequence comes from Neoceratodus forsteri, assembly GCA_016271365.2. Taxonomy (NCBI): domain Eukaryota; kingdom Metazoa; phylum Chordata; order Ceratodontiformes; family Ceratodontidae; genus Neoceratodus; species Neoceratodus forsteri. Next base: position 580,982,477 of record JADMNL010000023.1, read on the forward strand.
TAACTCCAAGTGGAAAAGATTTTCCATATGGTGTTCTGGGAAGCATATTTCCCTGGAATCTGCTGATTTACCCACTGTATTGGATTATATGGTCCATCTTAATTCTTTGGGACTGAGACCAGCTACCCTGAAAGTGCATTTGGCAGCTGTCTCTGCTTTCATTTCAGCAGGGAAGCCCTCTTCTCTTTCTGCTCACCCTGTATTTTCCAAGTTTTTTAAGGGATTGCTTCATACCAATCCTCCATTCAGGGACCCTGCCCCAGCTTGGGATCTTAATGTTTGCATTGCTCAGCTGATGCAACCCCCTTTGAGCCTCTGTCTTCTGCAGAGCTTAAGTATTTGACTTGTAAAACTGTATTTTAGTAGCCATCACTTCTGCCAGGCGATCAAGTGAGTTACAGGCCTTATCAGTGGAGACTGACTTTATTTCCTTTCACAGGGATAAGGTAGTCCTCAGGACTAACAGGAAGTTTTTGCCTAAGGTGGTTTCAGATTTCCACCTTAACCAATCTGTTTCACTTCCAGTGTTCTTCACTGATCATTCCTCCTCTGGTGAGAGGAGGCTGCACAGCTTAGATGTTAAGAGGACCCTATGTTACTACATAGAGCGTACCAAGGGTCACAGGTTTGACTCCCTCCAACTATTTCTCACTTTTGGTGAGGTTGGGAAAGGGAGACCTGCCACTAAGAGATCCATTGCCAGGTGGATTGTCTCTTGTATCCAGTTTTGCTATCAAAACTGGGTAAGGTTCCCCCTTCAGGCCTGAGGGCTCACTCTACCAGAGGTACAGCTGCATCTCTAGCCACTGCTAGAGACATCCCTATCTTGGAGATATGTCAAGCAGCTACTTGGAAAACAGTACACACTTTCACCAAACATTACTCCCTGGATATCCAGGCCAGGAGGGATGCTCGGTTTGGCACAGCCGTGCTTCAGAGCCTATTCCCTAAGTAGGTTCTGTCCCTCCTCCTTGGAGGTACTGCTGTGTAGTCTGCATCTGTCATAATACAGCAAGACTTCATGTTGTTTGAAGAAAAAATTACTCACCTTAGTAATGTTGTTTCTTCTGATGGAGTCTTGCTATATTATGACCTCCCCCAGCCTGCCCCCTCTCAGAACTTCTACTGGTATGGGGTGGGCAGTCCACTGTTGGCACTTATTGATGCCCCTTTATGTTTGGGTGTTGTATTTTATTTATTTATTTTATCTTGTTGTTTCTGGTCCCCTGACTTGAGTCTTGGTGTTGGGACCAGGAAAATGTGAATATTTTAGTAGCCAGTTGGCTAGTGTAGGTTACAGCTTCCACACAGAGCCTTAGTGAGTTTTGCTCTCGAAGATCTGACGGTTTCGGTTTGAAACCACCCTAACAGAGCTTTCTAACGAGCTCGGTCTAAGCTCCATGCACTGCATGGAAGTTAACTCTTTCACCTCCGGAGCAGTTCTAATGGTGGGACAAACTGCATCTGTCATAATATAGCAAGACTCCATTAGAAGAAACAACATTACTAAGGTGAGTAATTTTTTCTTCCTCAGCCTCTGTGGCTTTCTCTCCAGATATGGAACTTGAGGAACAGTATGTACAAGACTTGTACCAGGAGGAAGAGGAGTAGGAGGATCTTCAGATGTCAGCGTGGCTCAGTTGGTAGCACATCCGCCTCTGGACCAGAAGGTCGTGGGTTCTCGCCCCACACCGGGATTGGACTTGCACCTAAAAATCGCTGGCATCCGAGTGCAGTATTGGGGGGTGCTGTACTGCTGGGGTGTGCCGTCCTTCGGATGAGACGTTAAACTGAGATCCCTTCTGCCTATCCTGGTGTTGTCCTGGTGGGTGTCCAGGTGGAAGTAAAAGAACCCAGGGCACTCTTCGGCAAAGAGTAGGGAACATTCCCGGTGTCCTGGCCAACATTCCCCTTCCCATAAAACCGGTTCTTGCAATTATCCAGGCTGTGTGTGGGTGATGATGTGCGATATGGCCGCCACCACACATTCAGTCACTTCACTACCAGTCTAGCATTGCTTGTAAAGCGCTTTGGATGTATGAAAAGCGCTATATAAATACTGATTCTTCTTCTTCTTCTTCTTCTTCTTCATTGGGGGTATCTCAATCATCAGATCACACATATGGAACTACACCATCAGTGAAGCAGGATCCACTCAGCAGTACCACTGGGGCCACCCATGCCGATGTCTTCTGCTAACATCACAACCCTGTAAAGGCATGAGCGCCCCACCCTCCTCAGTGCTCTTTCCCACCGCCGACTCTATTCACATGGTTCTCCACGGAAGCTCTGACACAGTTTTCGCCATTTTGCCTACAACTTTATTTCATTTAGTTATTTAGAATCTTTTTTTTTCCAAAGAGATTCCTTTACCTTGTTTGTCGAGAGTTAATCCTTCTACTTCTCTCTTCCATCGCTGCCGCTTTGGAAAGAACATTGTGTCTATAGATGAACACTCTGTGTTTGCTGTCTTGGGCCTGACCACGAAGTCGTGGACTATGAACTCTGCCATAAGTTTAACCAAACCACCCTCAGGCAATGAAAAAAGGCTCAAAAGAAATTCCTTATGGAGCAGCAGGTAGCCAGTTCTGGGCAGGGATCCTCCGGGGTCCCTCTTTCCCAGTCGCTGGCGGGTTCCTCGAGCTCCCAGGACTCTTAAGGCCCGAGACATGTCCTCGGGGAAAAGTAAAAAAAAGACCAGGATTGCTTCACCAGTGCCATTCCTGTACCCTGACTGCCTCCTCTTCTTCATCCGGGGAGACACCTGCGGCTGTCCACATCTCTTTTCCTACCAGACCCCTACCGACAGCACCACTGCATGTTGTACAGGACGGCCGGTCGCCGACCTCGGGTCGTTGGTCCCTTATTTCATCGAGCAGCCCTCTTGTCAAGGCCTAATACTTCTCCAGGTCCTGGGCTTCATGCTCTCAGGACCCAGTGGATGGGTTCTCACACCCTGTGCTTTTGACCTCGCACCGTCGACACAGCAGTCCACTGTCGTTGACCTCAACAATATTTTGACCAAATTCACATCTGTCTTGGTCCATCAACTGGGCGTGTATAGGCCTGGATCGCCTGTGCTGTTGATTGCCCCGTTGTTGACACCACTTTGGCCTCCACGGGCTGTTATCAGTCCCTCGTTCATCAGACTTTGAGCTGGAGCAGGTCGACATTGAGGAAGAGTATCATCTGGACCTCATCTTACCTGAAGAAGAGGAGGAAGAGCATCTTTCCCCTGACAGGTTCACTGCCTCTTCAGTGAGTGAGGACTCCATCAGACATACTTCAAGGTCTCCTTCAGAGGACCCTGCTTTCTTCAGAGTTATGAAGCAGCTGTCCTCAGCTATGGGTTTTCATAGAGAAGAGGAGGATGCCACAGAAGACACCTCAAATCTCCTTCCAAGGTCATGCCTCCTATCCTTCCAGTCCTGAGGAATGCCACTACTGCTGTCTGGCACAGATCTGGCATGGTGTTAGCCATGCCCTGCAGGGTGGATAAGTTGTATCATGCCCCCCAGGGCCTCCCACATTATGCTGCCCAACCAGAAACCGATTCTGTGGTTATAAAGGCAGCTCACCTCCCTGCCCCCCTGACAGGGAATACCATAGAATTGACCACTGGGGCAAGAGAATATATGCTTTCTCCACCCTAGGACCGAGGATTGCCAGCTTCCTCAGATGGTTAAGTCCCAGAATACTGTTTGGAAGAGGGGCAAGGCTGTTGCCCAGGCCCTTCCTGCTTCCTCCCAGAAACAGGAGGTTCTCAAATGCTTGCAGAGTGCAGAGGATATTAGCAAGCACTTCCTGAGGGCCCTTTATGTTATTTCAGATACAGGTGCCAGGGCTGCTGCCAAGGCATTTGCATTCATAGGCACTCTTGGCTGAGAGTCTCTGGTTTCCTGGCTAATGTCCAGCAAAAGGTGCTTAACGTCCCTTTTAATGGCTCCAAGCTATTTGGACCAGATGTTCAGGACATCATAAATGAGCTACAGGCATTTGGCAGGGCTATCAAGGCTGTCCACTCCCTCTACCATACTCGGCCTAAGAGCAGACAGTGCCCTCCCTTTTGCAAGGTGCCCAACAAATCCAGAGTGGCCTCCCAGAACCAAGGCAAGAGAAGAACCTCCTCCACCTTGGCTACCCCCTCCTCTGGCACTACAGTAAAGTGCCATAGGGGTGACAGATCAGTCCCAGTGGCTGGATCTGATTCTACTTGATTCCTTGCTGGACCCCCCCCCAGTCCCCGACCAAGAGGTGGTGGTCAGAGGTCAGTTCTTCCTTCATCTCAGTCAGTGGAAAACCATCACTTCAGATGCCTGGATTTTTCAGATCATAGAGATGGGTCACACTCTGGAACTGATAGAGCTGCCCCAAGAGACTTCTCCAGTACCTTCCACCTACCCCCGACCCATCTATCTATTCTCTGGGAGGAGGTACAGTCTCTACTGTGCAAAAAGGCCATCGAGCCAGTGCCCAGGTGCCAAAGGAATCTGATTTTATTCCAGGTTCTTCCTGGTCCCCAAATTAACCGGAGATCTGAGGCCCATACTAGATCTCAGGGACCTCAGTCTGTATGTCCAGTACAAAAATTTCTGCGTGGTAACCCTGCTAGGCCTGATGCCTCTACTCAAGCAGGGCGACTGGCTATGCTCCTTGGACATGCATGATACTTACCTGCATATCTTGGTGTTCCCACCGCCCAAGAGATTCCTCCGATTTCTTTTTCAGGGTGAGCACTACCAATTCAAAGTATTGCCCTATGGCATATCCTCTGCACTGCAGGTTTTTACAAAGTGCTTAGCAGCAGTAGCTGCAGCTCTCAGAAGGGAGGGACTGTTATGTTTTTTCCCCCTATCTGGATGACTGGCTCCTAAAGGCCCCATCCAGAGAACAGCTCCTTCAAACTCTGGAAAGATCCCTTCAGCTGTTTCTTTCCCTGGGCAACTTGCCTAGGTCAGTCTTGACCCCATCCCAAAGGCTGTAATATATAGAGGTGGCTCTGAACATGGCACAGGAAAAGCCTTCCTGACTCTCAACAGGGCAAAGTGCCTTATTGCCCAGGCTCAGGAGGTCTCCCAGAGCCATTAATATCCCTGCAAGGGTACATTTGGGGCTACTGGGGTTGATGGCTGGCCGTCAACGTTCCTTTGGCCAGGCTGCACATGCAGTCCCCTAGTGGATACTCCGGTGCAGTGGGACAAATGCATGGACGAATTATATCAGTTAGTGCTGGTCTCCTCCCAGTTTTCAGGGTGTTCCAGTGGGGATGGACCCACAGAACCTGTTGCAAGGGGTTCCATTCCAGATCTCCTCTACCCAGTAAATCCTCACCATGGATGCTTCTGGTTCAGGCTGGGGAACACATCTGGGTTCCTTTCAGACACAGGGGACATGGTCCCAGATTGAATTGCCCCTGCATATCAATGTTCTGGAGATGTGGTGGTCCTGTATGTCATGCAGGCCTTCCAGAACCATCTCCTCCCGGTCAGCTGTTGATCCAGTCCAGCAATGTCAGTGTTGTCTACATCAACAAGCCGGGGGAACACATTGATATCCACTATGCAGGAGGCCTATAACAGTGTGGTACTATGCACTAGACCACAGCCTGGTTCTTCGGCAGTTCATGTCCAAGGCGTGTTAAACACCCTAGCGGACAGCCTCCACTGGACACTCTCCAGCATGCACGAATGAGAACTTCTCTCATCCGTCGCCAGATGGGGTCACCCAGAGTTGGACCTTTTTGCGACCCCACTCAACGCAGAACTGCCCAGTTTCTCAAGGTGAGGAAGATTATGGGTCAGAAGTTGGAGTGCTACTGGCAGAAGACTGGGTGGGAGGATGACAAACTGGTCCTGTGTGCTCATTATAGTGAGTACCAAGGGGCAATCAACTGTAAGAAGGCAGAGTTTCTGTCCAGGGAGATTGCTGCAGGGAAGAATTGACTGATGGTGCTCTTTCAGACTGTCAACAGACTACGTCATCCAGTCTGTTTGCAGTTGACAAAAGCCTTTTCCAATGCCCTGTGTGAGGAGTTTGCTCGATTCTTCTCTGACAGGGTGTCAGCCATCCATCTGGGAATTCTGCCAGTGAGCCAGAATATGGCCGACAGTGGTTGCCTTCAACATCAGGGGAACACTCTGCCTAGTTGGGGTGAGTTTAAACCAGTGGAGATGGCTGAGGTCATTGAGGTAGCTTCAAGCTGATGCACACATTGTGCCTGCTGACACATTTCTTGATGGGATAATATAGGCTCTGTTTGCCCGGTGTTTGCCTTGATTGTCCGGTGCTCTTTATCGGAGGAGTGTTCCCAGATTCCAGGCACTGGTAGGACCCCTTCTGAAGAAACCATCATTAGATCCTGACATCAAGGTGAACTACCGTCCAATCTCCCTTTTCTAGGAAAGGATGTCGAGACGATTGTGACGCAACAGCTTGAGCAACACCTTGTGACCTTTGATCTATATGAGCCTCTCCAGTCGGTGTTTCGTGTGAGGCATAGTACTGAGACTGCGTTAGTTCCGGTGCACAATGACCTCCTCAGGGTGAGAGATTGAGGAGTGGGGTTAGTTCTCATTTTCCTTGATCTCTCCTCAGCATTTGATACGGTGGACCATTGTGTGTTACTCGATCGCCTGAGAGAGTACTGTGGACTTACTGGCACCGTCATCTGCTAGTTCGAGTCCTACCTCACAAACAGAAGGCAACAGGTGGTGATGGGGAACATCTCCTCCTCCCCGAGCCTACTGTCTTGCGGGGTACCTCAGGGTTCGGTCCTGTCACCAATGTTGTTTGCCGTATACATGCTGCCCCTGAGTGAGCTCCTTAGAAAGTACAACTTGGGTTTTCATTGCTATGCAGATGATACCCAGTTGTAGCTTTCCTTAGCCCCTGGAACATCAAACGCAGTGGAGGTGCTTAATAATTGCCTCACCGAGATCAGTGACTGGATGGCCTCCAGTTGGTTGCGACTGAACCCTGATAAGACAGAGGTGTTGGTAGAGTCGAACAGAAGGTGTGATAGGTTGGCCTCTGGTATGGCAACAGGGTTATTCCTTGGGCCTGCTCCATTGAAGGCCTCCTCTAGGGGGCATGATCTGGGCGTTATTCTCGACGATGGGCTGACACTTGAATCTCAGGTGTCATCTGTTTTCCGTACCAGTTTCTGTCATCTGAGGAATGTCGCTAGGATCATGCTCCTAGTTCCGCCTGAGGACCTCCCCACTTTGATACATGCCTTCATGACATCTAGGTTTGACTACTGTAATGTGCTCCTCCTTGGGGTCTCGGGGGGGGGGCTCCCTCCATCAGGTACAGCTAGTCCAGAATGCGGCTGCTAGGTTGTTGACTGGACAGCCTAAGTACAGTCATATCACCCTGGTTTTATGTGAACTGCATTGGCTGCCGGTCAGATGGAGGGTTCTCTTCAAGGTGGGCTTGCTCACCTTTAAGGCCGTACATGGGCTTGGCCCTGGCTATTTGCTGGACTTTCTTACACCTGCTGCACCAGCCCGCTCCCTTCGCTCCTCCTTTGGGTAGCGATTCCCAGGATGAGGTTAAAAACTGCCGGCGACAGAGTGTTTAGTGTTGCCGGCCCCGTCCTGTGGAATTCACTTCTGCCAGATATTAGGGAGGCCCCTTCAGTTGAGACATTCAAAGCCCTCCTCAAGACCCACCTGTTCAGTCAGGCCTTCCCAGACCTGCTCCTCAAGGCATTAATGTTAGCCTTTATTATCTGCTGTTTAGGCTTTTGCTATATTTCAACTATTATTGTTAGCCTTCTGTTTTAGATTTTTTCTGGTTTTATTTTTTGTTTTATCTTTGCTATTGCTCTGTGTATTTTGTATTTGCACGGCGCCCAGAGCTTCCGGGATTTGGTGCCTAAAAAATAAAATTTGTCTTCTGCTTGGTAGATCCTGGGCCTGGAGTTTTCTGGTGAGACATGTTATCCCTCTCCCAGAGCAGAAGGTTCCTTTATGCCTTCCCTCCATTTCCTCTGATTCAGAAGGTGCTAATCAAGCTGCAAATGGAAGGGGCCAGCATGATCCTGGTTGCTCCATTCTGGCACGGCAGATATGGTTTTCATTACTGCAACAGTTAGCGGAGGAACCTTCAGTCCCTCTGCAGGGATCTGTTGACGTAGGCTCAGGGAACCTTGGTCCATCACAACCTCAAGTCCATTTGTCTGCATGCCTGGCTCCTAAGGACATAGCCATCGCCTGGTTTTGGGTGTCCCAAAGAGTGGCGAGTGTCCTCGTGGCAGCTCAGAAGCCCTCCACCAGTGCTACATATGCTATGAAGTGGAAGAGGTTTGTCATGTGGGCTGCCAACCGTCACATGGACCTTTTCACTTGTCCAGTGAGCCAGATTCTGGAGTATCTGATAACTATGTCGGACTCTGGTCTCCAGTACTCCTCCTTCAAGGTGCACCGTTTGGCTATCTCGGCCTTTCATGAGCCCATGTGCAGCTGCACCATGGCTCAATTGGATGTATCCCGAACTTTTCTTGGGGCATCCTGCATCTGAAACCTCCAGTCCATTCCCCTGTCCTGGCTTGGAATTTTCATTTTGTTTTAGAGAAGTTGACCCTGTCTCCTTTTGAGCCAGCCACAACTTGCGAGCTACGCTTTCTTTCCTGGAAAGTTATTTGGCATCTATTACTTCCGCTCAAAGGATTTCTGAGCTTCAGGCCCTCTGGTGCGAGGAGCCTTATTTGATTTTTCACAATGACAGGGTGTCTTTGTGCATGAATTCTAAGTTTCTTTCCAAGGTACAGTCATGGCCAAAAATATTGGCGCCCTTGCAGTTTTTTCTAATAATGCACCATTCCTTCTAGAAAATTGTTGAAATTAAAAAATATTTTGGTATCCATATATGTATTTCTTTGGTCTGCAGTGGAATAAAACACAAAAAGCAGAAAAATTTAGTAAGTCTTAACTTATTCCACACAGAAATCCTTAAATGGCCCGGACAAAATTATTGGCACCTTTTAGAAGTAGTTAGAAATAATTAGATTTCAAGCAGGTAATTCTCCTTCACTTTGGAATTGAACTCACCTGTGGTGAGTTGCAGGTGCCTGCAATATAAAAATCACTCATTCAACCAGTTTGAATTGAGAAAAGGACTCATTCTCTTGTTTTGTGTCACTGTGTGTACCGCAATGAGCATGGAGAAAAGAAAGACAGCCAGAGAATTGTCTGAGGAGGTCAGACAGAAGATTGTAACCAAGCATGGACAATCTCAAAACTACAAATCAATCTCCAGAGACCTTGATGTTCCTGTTTCCACTGTACGTAATGTTATCAGGATGTTTAAGGCCCATGGCACTGTAGCCAACCTCCCTGGACGTGGCTGCAAGAGAAAACTTGATCGAAGATTGCAGCACGGGATTGTTCGAATGGTGGAGTAAGCACCTCGATCAACTGCCAAACAGATTCAAGCTGACCTTCAGACACAAGGTACGACAGTTTCAACTCGCACCATCCGTCGCCAACTCAATGAAAGGGAGTTATATGGTAGGAGGCCCAGGAGGACCCCACTGCTGAGAGAGACATAAGAAAGCCCGATGGGGGTTTGCCAAAACACACCTGAACAAGCCAAAATCCTTCTGGGAGAATGTCCTGTGGACAGATTAGACCAAATTATAGCTTTTTGGTATAGCACATCTCTATGTTTACAGAAAACAAAATGAAGCCTTCAAAGAAAAGAACACCTTCCCTACATTCAAACATGGAGGAGGTTCAGTGATGTTTTGGGGTTGCTGTGCTGCCTCTGGCACTGGGTGCCTTGAACGTGTGCATGGCATCATGAAACTTGGAGATTACCAGGCCATTTTGGAGCGCAATGTTGAACCCAGTGTCAGAAAGCTGGGTCTCTGTCGAAGGTCATGGGTCTTCCAGAAGGACAATTACCCCAAACACACTTCAAAAAGCACCCAGAAATTGTTCAAGACAAAACGCTGGACTGTTCTGAAGTGGCCAGCAATGAGTCCAGATCTAAATCCCATTGAAAACCTGTGGAGAGATCTGAAAACAGCAGTTGGGAGAAGGCACTCTTCAAATCTGGGAGAACTGGAGCAGTTTGCACAAGAAGAGTGGGCCAAACTGCCAGTAGAGAGGTGTAGGAAGCTCATCCATGGCTATAGGAAACAGTTGATTGCAGTTATTTTAACCAAAGGCTGTGCTACCAAATATTAAGTCTAGGGTGTCAATAATTTTGTCAATGCCATTTCTTTTCATTTTCTGATTTAAAAGGATATATTAAATTCTGAATCAAAAACAAAGGTTCTGTAATATTAACAGAAATAAAGAATTGTGGAGACCAAATACTGTACTGTTGTTTCAACTTATGTTTAGAGGAATTGTGAGTTATTTGAAAAAGTGCAAGGGCACCAATATTTTTGGCCACGACTGTAGTGTCTCAGTTTACCCTGAACCAGTCTATTCACCTACCTGTTTATTTTCCTCAGCATGCCAGTCCAGGGGAAGCACTGCTCAATACATTAGACTTGCACAGAATTTTAAACTATTATGTGCTCCGAACTAAGGAATGCAAAAAGTTGAAGCAGCTTTTTGCTTTTTTCACCCCAGGTAGAGAGGGTGTTCAGGTTTCTAAACCTGCCAGATAAATAATGTTATTACCGTAAACCAGAGAGCCAAGATGTTCTGATGGTACTTCTGTTAGCCAGATTGCAGAAAAACAAGATCTTCTTCGAGACAGTCTCTTGCAGCAGGTCATAACACATGGGATCTCAGCCGCAGGCGTCATTTCCTCTAGATGACTTCTCTGCAGTCGACCCAGGGACCTCCCCCTAATGTTACCACGTGGTGTCTGTATGGCACGTATAAAAGGGGGAGGTCCCAGCTACTCCTCAGTTCTTTTCAACTGCGACCTGCATGCAACAAGTCCTCCTTCAGAGCTCTGCTTACCAGTCGTCGACGGAGTTCTACCCGACCACACGCTCATTCTAAACCAGTTCATCTACTGATGTGTTCAGATCCCTTATTCAGAAAATGTACCTGCTTGGGCCACCCAGTCTGCCCATTTCCTACCTATTGGATAAGCTGCAGATCCTAGTTAACCAACAGTCTACTTCCTCCTACCCCCCCACTAGAATTGCCTTATGTCTGTCCCATGCATTCTTGAATTTCCCCCTACTGTTTTTGACCCCATGACCTCCTTAGGTAGGCCATTCCATGTGTCCACCACCTCTCTGTGAAAAATACTTTCTCATGTTGTCCCTGAGCTGTCTCCTGCTCTATCTTCAGATTGTACCCCCTTGTTCTTGCACATCTTTTTTTCTCAAAGATGCTACCCTCTTGGACTTTGTTGATTCCCTTGAGGTACTTGAAAGTTTCTATCATATCTCCGCTCTCCCTCCTTTCCTCGAGGGTATACATATTAAGCCCCTTTAGTCTCCCTTCATATGGCTTCTGGTGCAGACCCTGCACTATTTTAGTTGCCCTCCTCTGGACTGCCTCCATCCTGTCTATGTCCTTGTGGAGATGAGGTCTTCAGAACTGCATGCAGTACTCCAGATGGGGTCTCACCAACTGTACAGAGGGATAACAATTTTATGTTATCTACTGGTGATGCCTCTCCCTATGCATCCCAGTATCCTCCCAGCCCTCCTTACTGTTTTCTCATGTTGCTTGCCTACATTTAAGTCATCTGATATGACTACCCCAGGTCCCTTTCCATTTTTGTTGTTGTTAGTACCCCCCCCCCACTGTGTACTCTTCCTACTCTTCCCTGGGTTTTGTTTCCTAGGTGCGTTACTTTGCATTGAATCTAAGCTGCTATACTTTTGACCATTCCTCCAAGTCCCTTCTCATCCTTTCCACAGACACTCTTGTTGCAGATCTTTGTGTCGTCTGCAAAGAGGCATACTTTTCCTTCCAGTCCCTCCACAATGTCACTTATAAGGGCATTAAAGAGGATCGGTCCCAGTACCGAACTCTGCAGTACCCCCCCCTTCTTTGTAGTGGACTCCATTTACTATTACTCTCTGCATCCTGTTGTCGAGCCAATTGTTTACCCAGGCTACCACCCTGGGACCCACTCCTAGGCTGGCTAACTTGTTTATTAATCTTTTGTGTGGGACTATGTCAAATGCCTTGCTAAAGTATAGGCAGGCCATGTCCACAGCCCCTCCCTGGTCTACTACTTTGGTCACCTAGCCAAAGAAATCTATTAGAGTCACCTGACATGACCATCCTGCTGTGAATCCATGCTGCCTTGGGTCCTGTGTCCCACTGGCCTCTAGGTACTAAGCAATTCATTCTTTCAAGTGATTTCATCATTTTCCCTAGCATTGAGGTCAAACTAACTGGTCTGTAGTTTCCTGCCTCTGCCTTGCTCCCACTTTTGTGAAGGGAATCCCATCCACCCTCCTCCATTCCTCAGGTACCACACCAACCTCCCATGATTTGTTAAAAAGGGTAGTGAGTGGTGTCACTAGTTCTCCCCAAGTTCTTGTCTTCCTTGAGTTGTAGGAGTTCTTTCAGGACCCTTTCTTCTGTGAATGGACTGGTATTGACCCCCCTAACCAGAGTGCTTCTGTTGTTTAGTGAAGGTACCTCCCGCATCTCTTCGTTTGTGAATACTGAACAAAAGTATTTGTTTAGTATCTGCCTCCCCTGCCCCTTTATTAAGCCTCATGATCCCTCCATTGATATTTCTTCGCTCCCTAATGTACCTATAAAAAGTGTTATCACCCTTAACTTAGTTGGCTGTCTTTTCCTCAGTTTGGGCCTTTGCTATTCTGCTTTCCCCACTTCCTCCTGCTTTAACTGTTCTCTGTCCTGCTCCTTCTGTGATTCCTTATATTTCCTGAACGCTATATTTTTCGACCTAACTTTCCCCACCACCTCTTTTGAGAACCATAGTGTTTTTTTTTCCTTTATTTGCTTCACACAAAGGCTTGTTGCCTCTGTGATGGCAGTTTTGATTTTTCCCCATTGTTCCTCCACCCCTTCATCCTGCCCATTTGCTAATGCATGTCTTAGGCACCCTCCCATTTTGCCAGAGTCAGCCCTCCTGAAGTCCAGTACCCTCACTTTTGTATGACTTGACTCTATGGCTGTGTTTATCATGAACCACACTGTTCGATGGTCGCTTGTTCCCAGATGGCTACCCACTTCTAAATCCAAGATCCTTTCACCATCCCTGTTTGAGACTACAGGTCTAAGATGGCTCCCTCCCGATGGGTTCCAGCACTAGCTGAGTCATGCCCCCTGTAGGGCATTGAGCATGATCCTGCTCCTGGATGTGGCTGCAGCAAATGTGCTCCATTTAACATCTGGCATATTCAGGTCCCCCATCAACAATATTTCCCCTTTTTCTGCCATTCTAAGGATGCCTCCTATAATTTCCTTGTCCATTTCCTCCCCCCTGAGACAGGGGTATGTATACAACCCCCATGTGGATTGTGGTGCCATATCCTGTCTCCAAGGTGAACCACAGTGCCTCTTCTCCTCCCTGTTTATCCTTCAGTTCCATTGCTTTGATCCCTTCTCTTATGTAGAGAGCTACTCCTCCTCTTTTACCCTCCCTGTCCCTCATGTTGAGTACCCTGGTATGTTGACATCACAGTCATGGTTCCCTGTGTACCATGTTTCTGTGACTGCCATGATATCCAGGCATCCTCTTCCATCAAGAACACTAGTTCAGGAAACTTGTTACCCAGACTATGGGCATTGGTGCTCATTGCCCTCCATTTTTGATGGCATTACCCTTTTAGTCCCATCCCTGTCCTTACTGTCTTTTCTCCATTTACCCCCGCCCTGCTCCCTATCAACCTCCTTACCTTGGTGTTTACCTCGCTAACTACCCTGTTTTGTGGGAGGCTGGGAATACCCTGTTCCTTTTCAGTGCCACTCCCCTTGGCTAGTTTAAAAGCTTGCCAATGAAGCATTTAAACCTATCACCTAGGATCTTGATTCCCTCCCAGTCAGATGTGGACCATCGTGCCAGTATAGGCCTGTGTCCCTCCAGGTGAACCCCAGTCCCCAATGAAGCCAAAACCACATGCTCCGCACCAGTTTTTCAACAATTCATTGATCCCAGGGTGTGGAGTACCCTAGCCTCACCTATGCCATAGACAGGCAGCACCTCTGAGGTTACCATGCGTGCTACTTGTGTAAGTAAAGCCCCTCTCTAACTCATAAACTCCTCCTCCTCCTCCTGCACTACTCTGATCCCATTTCTAGCTATGTCATTTGTCCCTAGGTGGACAGTGATGTCCAGCTCCCTCTTCTGTAATCCTGAGGATTCACTTCCTGTCCCTCCAAGCCATAGTGCCAGGCAGGCACCTTTCCTCCCGCTCCCCTCCCTCCACCAGTTCTAACCCCTTAACAACTGAGTCCCCCACCCAGAGTTGTTTCCTTCCCCTGTGGGGTCCTGTGCCACCCTCCTGTGGGTGCGGAGGTTCCCAGTATCCTCCTTGGTCTTCACTGCGGGTGCCTCCATAGAAGAAGCACACTTCCCCAGAATGGCATGTGAATCGTGGAGAGGTACAACTGTAGGGATGCACCTCTGTTCCACCACCCTCACCCTCCCCCCAAGCCCACTGTAGTCCAATCGCTTCTTTTTCTTGGCAACCTCTGAGGCAGCAGCCATGGTGATCCCTGGGTGGGGGAGGAGGTTTCCTTTCTCCTTGCCAGGTCAGCCTGGAGATGGAAAACCTCCTCCTCATAGCAGAGAGGTGCAAATAGGCAGCATCACAGTCTCCAGAATGTCTCCCAAAAGACTGCCACCCACAGACAGTGCCTAATGTCCATTAAAAAATATTATTTTGACCACAGACTTTGGTCATCTTATATTTTATGCAGTTCTGTATAATGAATACATACATTAAATTTAGGAAGAATTGAGTAAACACTATTCAGAAACAAAATCTGGTCAGATCCATGGCTGCATAATGAAGTTAGTGAGGTTGTGTGGAACTGTTAAGGAGACATGGAGAAACAACACACTGATTTTTAACTAGTAAGATTTGTTTTATTTTGCATTCTAAGGAAGGCAGACACATTATTGGGAACAGATATGGAGGTGTTGCTTTCAATGGAAGGAATGGTAAGCAATATAAGTTTGACAGGTACAGTAGGTGGCAGTACATGAAAAAGGAATGGCTGGCATATGTTCAGTCTTGGCATTATTTACACTGTTTTATAGAGAAAAACAGGAGGTTTGTCCATACGGTGATGTAAGTTGTATTTAAGCAATGTGTTGATGTCAGGCAGTCAGGTGTAATGACGGACTTCATTAGGAGAGAAAATGTGAAATAACTTTTATAAGGGGCCAACCTGAAATCATCCAAGCAGGCCACTAAAGCAGTAGGTAAAGCTAGGGGGATGTTAGGGTATATTAGTTGGGGTATCACAAGTCGGAAGAGGGAGGTGATAATCCCTCTTTACAAGACACTGGTTAGGCCCCATCTGGAGTACTGCGTGCAGTACTGGAGGCCACACCTTCACCAGGACATTAACCAAATTGAGGCAGTCCAGAGAAGGGCAACCAAAATGGTGCAGGGACTGCATCAGAAAACATATGAGGACAGATTAACAGAACTCAATATGTATACCCTAGAGCAAAGGAGGGAGCGAGGTGATATGATCGAAACATTCAAACACCTTAAGGGCATTAACAAGGTGAAAGAGTCTAACATGTTTCAATATAAGAAAACTAGCAGGACAAGAGGACACAGCATGAGATTAGAGGGAGGCCAATTAAGGGGTAATGTGAGGAAGTTCTTTTTCACAGAAATGGTGGTGGATGAATGGAATGGCCTACCTCCAGGAAGTGGGGATATGAATACAGTGCAGGGCTTCCAACAGGCATGAGATAGGCATAAGGGAGCAATACAGATGAGTATGAATAGATAGGCCATTGACAGAGCAAAGGCCAATGGCACATCCATAAGGTAGAAAAGAAATGGGCAGATCGGATGGGCCTTGCGGTCCTTATCTGCCATAATCCTCTATGTTTCTATGTCACTGTTGATAAGGTTAAGGTAGTTATGCCTGTGATAATGGAATATCAGGACAGTATGAGGTCTATACAGGAGTGGAGTACAAATATGCACTGTATCATAAGTATGTGTTCAGAGTGCAGGTAAATGTGATATGCAGGTTTATTTTACATATATAGTAGGTAAAAATAGGAATAGATGCAACTGATAGAAATATAGATAATTACATAGACAGAGAGAGAAAAGTTATAGTCATGACAGTCCTTGGAGTGGTAATTGCCCCTAGAGTCACAGTCATGTTCACTAATTTGGGTTGAAAAACTTTTCAAGCAGCTCTATTTTGCTGTCAGTAATCGCCTATGGGATTAAGCATGTATTGGAATGTCTTAAAACAGTTATAGTACAGGAAAAACAATGAAATTGTGTTACAGTTTAGTACTGAAACATTCATGTAACATACATGTTGCCACCTTGCTCCAATGAGCACCCTCCCCCAAGCAGAGTGCCAGTCTTAAAGAGCATCTGACACCTTCAGGATAAGTGAAAGAAAACATAATATTAATCACAGATCAGTTTATATTTTACATTAGTTCTGTACTCCCCCCCCCATTACTTTTTACTGAGGCCATTTGCATGAAAAGAGGACCGCTGCTCTTGAAGTGTTCATATATTCCTGATGCTTTCTCCCTGAGGTCATAATGCATGGCTTGTGACATCACAGTTACTCCCATGACAGCAGACTGTGATGTCACAGAATAACATTATGACTTGAAGTAGGGAGTAAGCTACAGAGGCAGATGAACTCTAACAGATAAAGATAATATATTCATCCAGATTTCCTCTGTAATAAAAGATAGGCAGGAGAAAGCTACAGAATATATTTAAAATGTAAGCTGAGTTGTACCAAGTTATTAGTTTTTTCAAAGTTTTCACTGTGGCATCAGCAGCTCTGATTATAAAGAGGAGACCTGAAAAAATGTGTCTCAAAGTATGTGCAGAATAATTTTTCTTAAATCTGTTTCAAGATATTAGGCCTTTCCTCTTCTTTGTTTTTAATTTAATGATAAAAAGAATAGCACCTTTCTTCTTACCGGACTAATGTAAATTATGATAGTCAGTGGTTTGGGATGTGCTAAGTGTCCCCAGGAGCAAGGTGTGCTCCTTTGCTGGCTAGACAGTAGGCTGTTCTAAAAAAAAAACAAAAAGAAAAAAAAAAAGAAAAAACACACAGATCAGTCATTCTACCAATGAGACATGCAGAGGTATAACAACTGGGGGGCAAGAGTTGTTTGGGACCAGCTTCCATTTCTGAAACAGAAAAAATTTCATGTTGATCTTGTCTCCTGTTCTAGCCTGAAAAGAACATATATTAAATGCCTGGTTTAAGTGTGTATAATGGACTGTTTTGCCATTTAGGAGCCAAAGAAGGAATGTGTAACATGTGACATTATGGTTACCTAGCAATTGTATGCCAAAGCAATGTAGGCATGCAGTTAAGAACTGGATCAATGAAAGGCCATTGCCAGGTTATTATACCCACTGGCAGAAATTAAGTTATAGCTAAGTGCTGTACAGTACTTTGAGGATGCGTAAAGTGTAAAACATCAGTTGGGAATTTTAACAGTTGGACGCTGAGCTGGTGTCTTAAACAAATATGTAAGAATTCTACATCGGTGTTATTTTTTTCTAGCTGCTCTTTATCATTTTGTATTGAGACACCTATATTTTCAATAAAGAGCTGTCTTAGCACTAGTATCACAATATATGACAATGGTAATCACTGAACCCACATAAATGGAAAATAAAGGAGGTCTGCTTACTCCATTGAAATGAGATGTGTGCTGTCCCATTGTGTGTCATAGCAGCATTTCTAATTTTGAACTTGGCACCACCACAACAGGGAGTTCTCTATTTCTTCAACAACAACAAATAAAAAACACTCTTTATCATCAAAGTTTGTGTTTACCAAGTACTGTGCCCAGGATTAAAATAATTTGAACCCCCTCCCCAAAAAATGTGCCCTGAGATGAAACTGCATGTTTAACTGTAAAGACAATTTAAAAATGTATTTCTAAATGTATTACTAAAACCAATGTTTCATGATTAAAATAATTTGAACCCCCTCCCCCCAAAAATGTGCTCTGACAAACTACACTCTGGGAAGATTGCCTGGGACAAGATGCAATAAAAAAAAAACTGAATATCAGGTTTCTGGGAGTAAATGTTAACATCCTGTTTCTAGTGTCCCTGATAAAATGAAATATAAAATGCAGCTGAGATTTTTTTAATGTCAGGTCTGATCAGAATAGCTTATAAAATCATCAATTGTTTTCTTGTTCAATGTTTTC
The DNA here is from genome assembly GCA_016271365.2 of Neoceratodus forsteri. Classification (NCBI taxonomy): domain Eukaryota; kingdom Metazoa; phylum Chordata; order Ceratodontiformes; family Ceratodontidae; genus Neoceratodus; species Neoceratodus forsteri. Next base: position 581,000,792 of record JADMNL010000023.1, read on the forward strand.
TAATACATACTTTTCAAACTTAAAAGAAATAACACACTTTATCATCAAAGTCTTTGTTTACCAAGTACTGTGCCCAGGATTAAAATAATTTGAACCCCCTCCCCCCAGAAATGTGCCCTGAAATGAAACTGCATGTTTAACTGTAAAGACAAAAATGTATTTCTAAATGCATTACTAACACCAATGCTTTCAAAGTTTTGAAACTACTAAAAATACAAATTATATATAAACTATATATTGAATATGGTAAACAAATATTGTTAATCCCAAAAGCTGAACTTTATGTTTTAGTATATAAATGTTTAAGAAAAACATGTGGCTCTTACTGTAAATTAAAATGATATATCTATGTTTCCTTGGAGATGTAGTTTCACTTGCTGTCTCCTTCTAAGGCCCCAGGTGGCTCTGATAATCATTTGTTCCGAAGGTTTCTTAAGTCAGTTTGAAGGCATTAAATATCTTCTGTTCTCCTAGTCCTTAATAAAGGCATTACGTATCTTCTGTTCTCCTAGTCCTTAATAAAATGCAGGGCTCCACAACTTCACAGACTTGTTCTGTTGCTTTATACAGGTCCCAAACTAGTGTGTCTCATTACAGCATGATAGAGCCACCTCATGCCCCTCCCACATGAATAAAAAAAAAGTTGGGGTGGATCTTTGGGAGCTTCTCGGGTGGAGGGGGGGTGGACCTTACTCCAAAAAAAAAAAAAAAAAAAAACAATGCTGCCTCCCACTACTCAGGTTCCAGTTCTTGTACCACCCATTTTAGAAAGAAAATAATACCCTACAATCTTCGACTAACATGAAAGTGTATTTATTTGAGGGCGGAAAACATTGCTTGGAGGAGGGTAAGGTGGAAGAGACTATTTACACCTTCAGTCAGTTCCATGGACAGAAAACATGACATCACTCCTTTTGTACATGCAAAACGTCTGCAGGATCCGCCTACTGCAGCTGCAAAAAGGGGAAGGAAATATCAGTTTAACTTCTCTGCTACAGACACTTGGGACCTGGGGTTTAAAGCATTATCTGCCATGATGAATGTGCCTGAAATCTGCAGGTGTGCAGGAAGTACAGGTAAAGTGACTTCATCTAGCACCTTTCTAAAATCCAGGTAAACTCTCGATGTTTGGGCAACACCCTAAATTAATTAAGGATAGTGGGGCCATTTTTTCTGTTAAAGAAAGATGTCCATTAGGCAAGGGGGAATCATGCATCCAATTAACTTTTTATATTAAAGAAAAAAGTGCATAAAATTGACCATATATTGCAATTAATACAAAAAAAAACAAAAAATGTGGCTTAAAATTTGGGGGTTGGAGGGACTGTGAGATTCTTGTATTTTTAAAACCAATCTTGCAATTTTGGGAACATATGGGGGCCGGGGATCTCTGTTACAAAATCAGCTGATTTTCACTTTTCTCCATACTACTTAGTTATTCATAATACTGCCATTTTCTGAAGCATTAGCAGTGCTGTGAAGCTGACTAGCTTCTGTTTGAATTATGAATTTGACACTTTAAATAAAATAAACTTTACATTTCAGAATGGAAATGGCAGCACTGTGAATAATACGACGCTAGAACTGAAAATATAAAACTGCATAACATGAGAAGAAAGCCAGAAAAGAAACAAGAGCAACAAACGAAAAAAAATAAAAGATAGCCAACTAAAGTAATGCGAAATGTAGAAAACTAGCAAAATGAGACAAAAGAGAGAAATAAAGAGCCAGAGGAATCTAAATGCATTTATGGTAAAGATAAGAGGAAGAAGAAACTGAAACCAAAATTTGGGCAGTACAGCTAATTATTAAAGGAAAGGATGCAAAAGAACTGAACTGGCAGGGTAGTGTAACCAAAACAGAAACATTTTTAAAGTACCTTAAATTCTGATCATTTCCCACCTACTTGCAAGACTGGAAGAAACCCCTATACTACAAAGAAGAATTTTGAGCCCTAAAACATAGAGCCAATTGAATTTCATGGATTGCAAGTATTTCTTCATTCAGACCTCTAAGTACAATAACTTTGTCTTGCCCTGCTCTATTTACAGACCCAGAAGTAGATTGGGAAATTGAAAATGTTAAGCAGAATTACAAATAAATACTTTGAAGAATGGCCCCATTTTTTTACAGTTCATCTATCCAGGATAGCCCAGCTGAAGTTGAAGGAAAAAAAAAACAATATCAGCAGGCGCCCCACGGTGCTTGGAAGCTACTGCAACAGCCCCTGCTCCTCGACTACAGGTACGGAGGTCGGCGCTTCAGACCCGGCTTCTCCGGGGAACTCTCTGACTGGCTTTTCTCCACAAACCTTCGGCGCTGTTTTGAGACAGCTCTCATTGACTGCTTAGCCAGGCAGTGTGTGTCCTGATTGGCCCGCTCCTTTGCTTAGGACTTTGAAGCCCTATTGTAAATATTTGTCTCTCTCGGTGGATTTTTCAGGTTACCGTGAACAACTTACTGTTATGCTGATGTAAATGCTTGCACTGACCGCTGCTACTAGATTTTAGTCCTAATTCAGAGCCTGCTGCGAGCAGTCTGAACTTGTGTCGGATTCCCGGTGCCAGTAAGTTTCTGGCTGCTGCTCACAGGGATTACTGGCTAGTGGGAGGTGGTGGTCCCTGCATCTAACCTCTGCCACAGTTCCTCTGTATTTTAAATGTGTGACTGCACTGTACTTAAAATGATATATATTTAATTCTCTTGTACCCTTTGTGGTTCACTAGTTGAGGGCTGTGTTCGGGGTCGCAGAGGCCTTGTTGCTCTGTCACTGCCTGCCCCCACCCTTTGCCTCTGTTATTTCTCCCAGACCCTTTCAGACTCAGTCGGCACCTGCCCTAGTCTGAGTCCTCCCCCCGATTTAAGACACAATTAAGTGTCACAGCTCTTTGTATGCTTTTGTTACTTTCAAACCCTCCCCCAAATCCTGAGCCCTTCTAAAGTGTGCCTTCTTTCCTTCTGCAGGACTCCTGAAAGCCCGCTCGGGCTGTAACCGCCGCTGTGGTCAGGACCGTCGCCAGGCGCCCCACGGCAGGAGTGTAGCCAGAAATTTCCATTTTGTACACAATCTCCAACAGTTACACCCCCCAATTAAAAAATGTACACATCCTTTCCAAATGGCACCCCCTTCAAAACAAGTCAGATTGTTGTCAGATGACTCCTCTACTCTCTAAAGAGGTTATACATGTATTGGACACTCCTCAGTGGCCTACACTAACCCAAACACTACAGATTAGAATGATAATATTAACAGAGTGGCTTATGGTTTGTGACAGGCACTCAACAAAACTGTACACAAATGTGTAGTGAGTAAGCCTGTCTACACCCTTGCCCCCACGGCACTTGAAAGCTACTGCACCAGTCCCTGCTCCTTGACTACAAGTACGGAGGTCAGCGCTTCAGACCCGGCTTCTCCGGGGAACTCTCTGACCAGCTTTTCTCCTCAAACCTTCGGTGCTGCTTTGGGACAGCTCTCATTGGCTGCTTAGCCAGGCAGTGCATCCTGATTGGCCCGCTCCTTTGTCCGGGACTTTGAGGCCCAATTCTAAATATTTGTCTCTCTCAGTGGATTTTAGGCCCACCCCCTCCCTAGGCCACCTTAAATACTCCATTATCCCCACCCACCTAGCTATCCCTCTCTTCATTGGCTTATCTCCCACCCACTTTATTTTCCACCACACCCCCTTCTTTGCCACCCCTTAACTAAATGTCTTACTAATTTTACCTGATTTACTGTTGTTAGATACTTTCTCATTATATTCTGGATATCTTAGCACCTTGTCCAGATCCCGGAAAAAAAACAAAAAAAACTTGCCTAGATTTCAAAAAAAACTTTTACCCTTTCCTACTCCCAGGCTTTCAAATCTGTCTCATCCTTGCGGAATTCTGTCCTTCTTATCTCTGCATCATGGATACTGGCTTATTAACACGGAGGTCGTGGTTACTATTCTGCCTGTCTGTGATCCAGCTTTCCCCATTATCATCAAACTCTGCAACTCAGCCATTTCCCACTAAGACAGGAAATCATCTATAATTGAGATCTTGCCAACATCCTGGGAATCATCGATTACCTCATAGGTGCCCTCAGCTTCACCCCCCGAGTTTGTATATATTTTTTATCTATACTGTATTTTATTCCTGCCTATATATTGTTCATTGTATCTTTCTGACCTGTCTCACCCTGTATACCCCAGGTCCACCTCGAAAATGAGTTATGCGCAACGGTGATTGCCTGGTTAAATAAAGATTTTGATTGATTGATTGGATACATACTTAACACAGTATGGAGGTATTCTTGCTGTGCATTCCCCAAGCTTCTCTTACTCATCTCCTCACTTTACCCACCATACTCTGTACTTTGCTGTCAAGGTACTGTTATATGTAGCTCTGCATCAGTTAGGTATTAGCCGGTACATGCCACCCACATTCCCTGTAAGAGGAACGATCAAATTTTTCAAATTAGTTTTAGGATTATCTAGAAGCTTCTGCTTCTCTTATTACAGTGCTCAGGTAATGCTGAATTGAACCCAGGCCACTTGTATCTACTGGATCTCCGACAGACTTACCTAGCCTTAAAGGGTTAAGTTTTATGCATGTTAATGCGTGCAGCTTGTTAAAAAAATAACCTCTATCCAAGCTATGATATGCCACACTGCACCTGACATTTTGGTTGTCACAGAGTCCTGGCTCTGCCGGCAACCAGCAATAATGAAATAAACTCCCTCTTACTCTTTGTTTTGAACTGACAGGCAGTCCAGAGGTGGTGGGTGGCTATTTATGTCAAAGATCAATTTATGGTCTCTGTCATTGACTCAGCCTCGGTCCCTTCACGAGTTTGAAAGTCTTACACTGCAGGTTGAGATTTCATCAGGAGTATCACTTTGTGTGTTAGGCTGTTATAGGCCCTATCTGCCAGGTTGCAGCTAAATCATTTAACCTTATTCTGGGGCAAAGGTCATCTGATCTATACTATTAGGGGACCTTAACTTAAACTGGTTGTCCAGTGCATCCTCTCCCCGTGAAATGCTTTTGCGATTCTCTCGGCTGACAACTCATCTGTGAATCCACACACCCTATTAAGTCAAACCCCTCTAACAGTACCTTGCTGGATATTATCCTTGTCAGCAAACCCTACTTATTCACCCATGCTGGTGGGTGTCTTTTTCTCAGATATTAGTGACCACTGCTTCATCATCTGCATGAGGTCCAATCACACTCCCCCAAGTGCATCTAAATTCTCCCTCAAAAGGTGCCTCTGGTATCTTGATCCCTGTGCATACGTCTCAGAGCTATCTCATTCGGTGTATTGGACTGACTTTTACTTAGCAAATTCAGTGTCCACTGCCTCGACATATTCCAAGGCATAGTATTAGCGCCATTAACAGGCACTCACCCCTTGAAAACTCGTGTTAGGAATAAGTCCTGCCGGTGGTTCACCACTGAGCTGAAGGAAGCTATGCACAAGAGATATGCTGTGGAAAGAAGCTTGTAAATCCAAACATTTGAATGACTGGAACCTCTTTAGGAAGGCAAGGAACCTCTGCACCACAATGGCTAGAGAAGCAAAGGCTAAGTTTTACCTCACTCAATTTGACCAATCAGCTAAATGCTCCTCAAAATTCTGGAAATTAATTAAAGACATTGAAGGTCATTCCTCCAGTGCCTCCTTGTCATCCAAAATTTCGACTGGTGCCAATATACTCACCGACAAACCATTAATTCTTGATGCCTTCAACAATCACTTTGCCACTGCAGGGCTTGCCTTCGACACTTCGCCAGCCAGTTCACTCCGCTCACAGCTGGGAGTCAATAATCAAGGTATCTCCTTCCCAAATGCATCCTTCTCAATCCAACCCACAACCCTGAAGGAAGTTGAGGACCTTCTGCTCCAGTTGGATGTTAGGAAAAGTGCTGGAGCAGATCTTATTGAGCCTTACCTCTTAAGGTTAGGCTACCATGTCCTTGCAGTGCCTATCACACACTTGTTTAACTTATCCCTCTCACACAGTGACCTTCCCACCATCTGGAAAACAGCAGATGTTATCACTTTGTTTAAATTGGGAGATCCCAGTGACCTGAACAATTATAGGCCAATCTCCATCCTACCAACTCTGTCCAAATTACTGGAAAAAATTGTGAACACCCAGCTCAGAAACTACCTGGAATCGGCAAACTTGCTCAATCCACTACAGTCAGGCTTTAGAGCGCAACATAGTACAATCTTGGCCCTGGCTAAGGTTACAAATGACTGGTAGTGTGAGTTAGACAGTAAGAACTTTGTGCAGTGATCTTGGACCTAAGCAAAGCCTTCGATACTGTTGATCATGACCTACTCCTCACGGACCTCTAGCATATTGGATTGGATTCTCTATCTACTAGTTGGTTTGAGAACTATCTCACAGGCCGCTATCAGCAGGTAAAAGCTGAAGGTAAAGTTTCTCCTCTAAAACCCCTCCTGAGGGTGTACCCCAAGGTTCCATCCTGGGACCATTGCTATTTGCTATCTATATAAACAGGATAGGCGCCACCATCAAAAAGCCCAAATACACCTCTTTACGGATGACACTGTGCTTTATGCCAGTGGTCCCTCTCAGATGTGCACGTACAGCTCTCCACGATGATTTTAACTTGCTGCAGCACCAGCTCCTAAACCAAAGTTGCTTTCTAATGCTAAGAAAACAAAAGCTGTTCTTCTCACCCTTTCCCAACCTACCTAATCCAGCCTCGACTGGGACTCTCCTTCGATACCCACTGCCTGGGTGAACAGGTGGAGTACGTAAATCAATTCAAATACTTGGGTGTATGACTTGACAATAGACTCTCCTTCGTAGTACATATAGAAGAATTGACAAAGAAGCTTTGTCAAAGGTTGGCCTTTGTTTTAGGATAAAAAATCTCCTCCCCTCAGATGCAAGGACAAGACTAGTCCAAACTACCCTCCTACCCCTGCTAGATTATGCTGATTTCCTTTACAGCCAAGGATCAGTCGGTGCACTCTCAAAACTTGATATGCTCTATCATTGAGTTCTAAGAATTATAACAGATCTTCTATACTCCACCCACCACTGTTTGTTGTACACCGCTGTAGGCTGGTCTTCTCTTACCCTCAGATGACAAAGAAATGCCGCCATCTGGACATACAAAGCTATTATTAACAAACTGCCTGACTACATCTCTGCCTGTTTATCACTTTGCACTCTAAGCAGATATGCATTGAGACGTGCCTCCTATATTACCTTAAAGGTAACAAAGGCCAGATCCCGCTTTGACTGGGCGTCCATCAGTCATGCGCTTCCCCCAGCTATGGAATAACCTGCAAAAAACTTTGAAATTAAAGCACAAAGTCAGCACCACAGCCTTCAAAACACTTTATCTTCAGCACCATAAAGAATCCTGTGCTTGCTACTCCTGATCAAACGACTTCCCCTCTCTGGGTGTCCCCTTATCACTTTCGTCTTGGCCTCTTCCTGGATACTGATCCCAGCTTCTGCATGGCCCTCTCCCTCCCATTCCCTCTTTCCTTTGCTTCTCTCTATCTCTTCACCCCCCGATCTATTGTCGCTGAACCCAGCCTTTTCCCAGCCCTCTCCCTTCCCCTTCATCCTTTCTTCTCTCCTCTTGATCTTTTACCCACTGATCTGTTCCCAGTAGTGTATCCACTCTCCCTTTCACCCTGCCCCCCATCTAGTCCCCATCGTCAGGTTCCTTACTTTACTTCTGCACTCCCGGTTCACATTCCCACCCCATAGGCCTCCCGACCTACCGCCTCCATCTTCTCCCTTCTCCGCTGCCCCTATTCCATCCCCTACTTGTGCTTCAGGGCCCATTCATTTCTTCAGGGTCCCCAGTCGATTCGCCATGGCTCTTGTCACCCCATCTTTTCACAGTTGTTGATCTTATCTGTATTACTGTTGTTAGCTCAGTTTCTTATCTGTAAACTATTGTGGTACTTAGCCTACAGTTCCTTAAAATGTATTGTCTATGCTTGTTTTTGATCAAGCCTGTGTATTATTTTTGTGTATTACCCCACTATCTTGTACTTGTGTTCACCTAGGTTCACCTTGAAAAGGAGCTCTGCTCAATGGTGTTCGCCTGGTTAAAGATTTTGATTGATTGATATTTTCAGTGGGGTCCTGCTTTTATCCACTTTTACAGCTGGGTGAAGCACTGAAGGTTAACTTGCTCAGGGTCAAACAGTAAGTAATTTACTGCAGTGGGTTGTGAACCAAGGTATTCTGGTTCCCAAGCCTGAGCTCAAGTTGTTTGGCCATGCTGTCTTTGTTACAGACACTAGATAGGTAATCTCCATCACACTGGAGCAATCCTCTTTTCTTCAACATTTAATGAAGTAACATTTGGTCTGAATTTTGTGTGCACGTTGGCTTTTACAGAATGCATAGGGTACAGAAAAAACTGACTTGAGGTAGCACATGGGATTTCATGTTCAGTCCCATAGTACTACTGATCCAATCAATGGAATTAAAAGATAATGATGTCACAACTATAGAAATATAGGATCTGGATGTTAGCATTTTCCTATGGGTAAAAATAATGATCCATATATTACAAAATAATAAACAGAATGTTCAAGGATGATAGTTCCATCATGTCTACGCAAATGAGGAAGCAAGAGCACTAGGAACCTCAAAGGATATTTTTAAATGTGGGTCCTGTGCATGCCTTAAAATTTGGTCAGGCACTTGCAGAATTCCTAAAGGAGTACAAAAGTAAGTTTAAATGCAAATCAGGACACACTGCTCAAGTAATTTAAAAATATGTACATCTGAACTGTATCTCATATATCGTATTTGAAACTACTAAAGGAGTATAAAGTTTGAAAGGAACTGAGTAAACAATGTGCAGGGAAATGTAGATGTAAAGTGGACCCCCCATCTAGTCATGCTCCTTCCTCAGTCAGCCCCTTCTGGCTCTTCCTGGATGACATTCCAGCCCTTCCAACCCCTTACCTGACCTGTATCCTCCACATATTCCTCAACCCCCTCCCGTGCTGGGATTTTAAGCACACACACACACACACACACACACACACACACACACACACACACACACACTCTCTCTCCAGAGTAGGATCTAGTGAGGTCAGGGTTGGAGAAGGGCCCAAAAGTGCCAGAGATAATAATTCTTCTGGGCTGGTATTTTTCTCCTCCTTCCCAGACATGGTCAGCAAGAGCTCCAAGCATGTGCATGTGTCTGTGGAGCCTCAGTCCTGTCACTGACATGTCCCTGGCATCTTTCCTTCCTGCATCACCAGTGTGCGCACAAACATGGGGCTAACCAGCATTCAAATAAATCCCACTGCAATCCCCTGCAGGCTCGTTGGGGGTAACTGGTATGGTAAGTGGCTCTTGAGCCAGATCACCCCACAAGCAGAGTTCTGACCTTTGTTTTTTAACTTCAGGGTGGCATATGCAGCCCCCTCCCTTGGCAGAAACACACACACACACACACACACACACACACACATGTGATTTATATTCCTTAACATCCCAGCATCCAAATGTGAGATGCTGACACATTAAATATGGAAAACAAGACAAAACAGTGACCACAAAATCCCAGAGACGAATACCAGAGCTACTGTGAAAATGAGTGACTTGGCATTAAGAAAGTTTACTGTTAGCTGCTCATCAATATGTATCCTATTTTTTTTTTATCTTACTCTACAATCTGGGATAGTGATTTTCTAAAGGGTGAAATTAGATACATCCCCTGAAGAACATTTAAAAGGTATGCATGTATCACTGTTTCCCACCCATAGCATCTCTACTCATCACACCTCAGCCTCAAAAGGCACTGGCAGCAGCCCATTCAGAAAAGAACAGTTACGTACTTACGTAACAGCTGATATTCAAGAGAATCTTTTCCATTAGGCCACACCTTTGTAACTATAGTCGTCAGGCACTACGACCACATGAAAACTTTTGCTAGCTGGGGCCACCCACGATGACATCATGCATCAGTATCTACATAAAAGTGGCTGGCCCCATCACTCCTCAATATCCTGCTGGAGATTAGGCTTAGAGGACCACCACCTGTGGGGAACCAGGAGATCAGACCAGCATCTAGCATACGATTAAAGTCCAGTACTATGCTGTGCAGCCACAGGAGATGGGTGCTGGTAGCAGGCAGCTAGGCCAAAAGTGTTACAACTCCAAAGCACCAGCACTCCTGCAGAAATAAATGCCCACACAAATAAGTTGCAAAATGCTGTGCTATGTATTCTGGCAAGCCAAAGCTGCACCCAGGAACCTGTGGGAAACCAGATCATCAGATTAGCACCAAGCATACAAGGCAATAGAAGGTGCTGGATGTAACAGCCATGGATTATAATCGGGCACAATATCTGAGGTAACCGTCACTTTTTTTTTTGCTTTAAAGATTTATATTAGTTTCCAATAACACAGGATACAGCCAACGTTAACAATACAATATTTAATACAATGGTGCAATAATCATAAGGCACTTAATGTATCACTGATTATTAGGTCTCATAAAATAAGTATTACATACATATAAAATTGAGATGAAAAGCTCACTATATGAGTAAACAAATAGTTCATAGTTATTACTTCAAACCAGAAGTAACAAGTACAACACAGAAGAAACACAATATTTCTTTATAAATTTGTAATTATTCTTAATATCATTGAATGACATGATGGTTTAGGAATAGGGCCCATATTTTATCAAACAGTTCACTTTTACCAATAATTTGTAAAGCCAGTCTTTCATTATTAATTACCTCACTCATTTTATTACCCCATTCACTATATCCAGGAGGGTTAGGTAATTTCCAGTGAGAGAGTAAAATCCTTTTAAGAGCCAGAGCAGCTGACCTTATGATGGAGTTCAGATGCTGGTTTAAAACCAGAGTGTTCCTTTATCCCAAGAATAAGGAATTTAGGGTAAAGGTAATTTGTGTTCCAAGGTCAGATTCACAGACTTTATGGATCGTATTACAGGGGCAGGACCAGGGCATATGAAGAAGGTCCGCATCTTTCCTCTGGGATTTCCAACATTTTCCTTCTGGCTGGAAACCAGGAAGGCTAGTTTCTTAGATGAATAGTAATAATAAAATGTAAAATGTTATACTGTGTTGTCCTACTTTGGACTTCCCTGCATCTGCTGTAAGCGTTGTCCCATACTGAAGCCCACTCCAAGTCAGTTATGGATTCCCTGATCTCTCCCTCTCACTTTTCTTTTGCAGAAGCTGTCAAAATTGAGGGGTCTTGGGTGTTCATTAAAAGTTTATATATCAGACTTACCCCTTTCCTCATCTTAACTAACTTCAGAGCTGACTCCCATTCAGACCCACCCCTCAGATGTAGATAGGGCCTAACAATGAGTCTTGCAAAGCCTTCTGTAACTGGAGGTAACTGGCAAAATGGAATCTTGGTAAATTATATCAAGCCCTGAGAAGCTCAAAGGAAAGTAGCTCCCCTTGTTTTCCCAATAAATCAGACAAGTTTGTAATACCAAATTTGCTCCATCCAAAATCTGTAATAGGAAGCTGATTATACAGTAGGTTAGCATTATTCCAAAGTGTCATCAAGTGAAGAGGTAGTCCTCAAACAGTAATAATTGTTTGCATCCTTTTGATTACCCAAACAGAGAAGGTAATGCAAATGTTGTCATAGAAGAGCAAGGGAGCTTAATGAAAAGATAGTCGGACAGTTTAAAGGGCAACAATAACTGCTTTTCAACTTTAACCATAATGGCTGATAGTCTTCTGAACTGGAGTGTAGATACGAACTACTTTGTTTGAAATGAAAGGCAAAGTAATATTTCTTCCAGTTTGGCAGACCAAAGCCTCCCTCTGATCTATGTGCCCTAAGTTTTGGTAAAGAAAGTCTAGGAGTAGAAGAGTTCCACTAGAAGTGCCTGGTTATTTTATTTAACTGATCCAAGACAGTTTTGTCTATTCTGAGGGGCAGGTTCTGGAAATAGTAAAAGATTTTAGGGGCCACAATCATCTCAACTGAATTTATCTTACCCAAAGAGATAAATTAAAGACTTTGCCATTTTAGTAGATCTGCCTCAGTTTCTTTTATTAAAGGGAGCAAGTTCAATTCCTCTAAATTATGAGTATCTTTAGAAATTGTAATGCCTAGATACGTCAAGTACTCTGAACATTTTAAAACAGGATGAACAACCCCTAAGCACTCTCCTAGTCTCATGCACGAGTTTAGAGAGACCTGGCTGCCAGCCTGCCACCCTAGAACAAGAGCTCTGATGCCACTCTGCCTTCCTAAAGAAATTAGATTAAATAATTTGATTCAAATTCAGCAGTGGTCACTTAATTTATTTACTTATTGGCATTTGGGACATCCAAAAATCTTACTGTGGTTTTACTGTTTTTCCCTCAGAAAATTACTTTTAAAATTCCCGTGGCTCGAGGCCCAGATGGCACCCGGCAATGGTAGAGTAAATGCAGCACGCAGCAGCTGTCAGAATGGGACTCCTCCTGCCTTATCCTTGTCATGCTCGTCGGTAAAATCACTATCTCCAGGTAAAACCGATAAACCAGATAAAGCAGAATAAAACTGACAAGGCATTCATTAAAGACATGCTACTTTCAATTAAAGATGATATTGCTGGCCTAAAATTAAATGACACCTCCATCAATAAAAACTTGAAGTTGTTAATGGAATGGACTCTTTTGAAGAACGTCTTGCATTTTGGAGGACTCTTTAATTAAAATAGAGGATTTTATAGAGGCTAGACAACTAAACTGGGTAACTGAAAAAATGGATGATTTAGAGAGCAGGGGAGAAGAAATAACTTAAGATTCATGGGTATACCTGAGGGACTTGGGACAGATGTGGTGCGTTTTCTCCAGAATTCATCCTGCTATATTAAATTACCAATGGGACGCCATTGGAAATAGAAAGAGCCCACAGGGCTCTTTCAGAAAAACAAAACAGCGTCAGAGACCAAGACCCATTACGCAAATTTCTTACGTTTCTCAGTTAAGGACAAGATATGCAGGGTGGCTAGAAGAAAGGAAAAAGAATTGGAATAGAGAGAGAGTGTATATTTTTCAGGACTTCTCCTCTGACATTGTTGAAAAGAGGAAGCTTTTCTCACCACTCAGAACTGTACTACAAAACTTAATCAAGTATTTTGTCAAGTACCCAGTTATCTTGGTGATACAGAATGGGGGGGACTATGCACAATTTTCAGTCAGTGGAAGAGGCGTGGAAATATGTGAACAGACAATGGCCTGATGCTAGCCATAAATCTCTGCCTAACAGAGCTCGATCTGATCAACTGTCTTCAAGCCCTGCAGCTCACTCAAGAACACTTAAGTCTGCGGCTGATTTAATCCACACTGCGCATGACCAGAGTAAACAAGGGTCAGACAAGTTCATAAAAGTCACACCGAATAAACCTTCAGCAAAAACAGCAGCCCCTCTGTCAAATAACCCCAAACCTCTTCCTAAGTCTATGGCTTAGACAGCCAAGGCTTACAGGAAACCATCCCAATTTCCAGAACAGGTACCACTCCTTGAGTCAGCAAACAAAACTACTGATAATCTTATGCAACTTTCCAGAGTGGACCTTCCTTTGGGAGGGCCACATGAGATACAGTCTTGCCTTGTCATCCTGGCTGCAACAAAATTATGATGATTACTCTAATTTTGGGATGACTACCTGCCAGAATAATAAACTTCAGAGATCCTGAATGGCTGGTATCTTACTTTTTTTGTCTTCTGCCGTTCCTCTCGTTAACTGTCTTGTACAAAGTCCATATAGCAAAGGCTTTTTGGTGCGCCCGAATATGCTGAATTAACATAGGTTCATGTGTCCTGTTAGAGGCCCTCCTCCTCCTGCTTATAGAAGGATCATTTACAACACTGGAAGTAGGATGGGTACCTACAGTAACTGCAGACTTTCATTGTTATTTTAAAGACAAGCATTTATTCTGTCTTTTTAACCACTGGGGTTCTGATGTGTTTTTGATCTATAAATGCTAGTCAAAATATTCAATTCAATCTGCCTATTTCTACATGTTACTGTTTTATCTCTATCTACTTGCATTTGTAGTCATTTAGTGCCATCTAGTGGATTAACTCCTGAACTGTTTGAAATAATGCTTTTTCTTACTATACTATGCAATATTTCAGAGTATTCATCTGCAGTTGGTGGTATAACCTGAACCTATGCTATGAAGACTTCTGGTTCCAGAGTTCCTCAGAGTCTCCCACCCCTCCCCGTCTCCTCAGTGTGGTACCCTGAATTTCAACCAACTTCTCTGGACACCTTGCCTTGTTTGGGGTGAGTCTGATTTGCTGACTTTGCAACTATGTCATAGATTTAATCAGTTGGAGGGATATGTTGCTGGTGCTCACCTGGCCTTTGGTCAACAAGTGAGGGAGGGGTAATAGAGTGCACATGCTGTGGTGCATACTATCTGAACTTTACAGCCCTCTGACTACATAAATCTTCTATTTAATAATAAGCTATTGCTTGGTTGACTTTATGTGGTCCCAGTTTTATATGGCTAACCTGGGAATGTTACTGAAGACCTTGGTGACTTTAGTAATTATCTACCGTGGACTGTAGGCCCCTAGTATAAAGTGGCCCAGGAACCCTACCCCTGCCATGTTGTTTTGGAAAGTTTAGGAATGACCTTTGGTGAAGCGATCTACCGAGGAGGAGTTTTCGAACCAAGATCACTGGTTACAAATACTTAATCCTTCTGGGTACACTCGAGCTAGTGGGGGCAGTCTGGACACTTGTGCTGCACTCCCTCATGGGACTTCCATTGGCAACAAACATATTATTTACTGGATGTAGTCTGAGGACTGGAAAAGAAAAGACATTTTATCTTTTAATAATGCAATAAGGCTAATTTAGAATTCCCACTGGGTTTAGGGTCAGTTTTTGAGTCATCCTATGGTATCTTGGCCTGGAGGTCTGCAAAGCACCAACCACATATACCCTTTGTATGGGATCTATGACTGGATGTTGAAGACAGTAAAATTAGATTTGTCTATAATATTCTGGGGATGTACTGTTTTACACTATACTCATACTATGCATTACAGGTCCCTCCGGCATCCTTTCTGATTTAACTGGGCCTCAACGCTGTTGCTTTTTTTAAGTGGGGACTTTCTAAGTTAGTTTTTCCTAATAGACAAATGTAATTTGTTACAGATAAGCTGAATTTGCTTTCTGTCATTATTAAGTGTTTTGGCATCAAAGATTACTTGGTTTTAACTGGCTCTTTAGTCTGTTCCGTTACCTGAACGACACAGGTGCCTTGGGGTTAACTGTTACTTTGTATTTGCCCTGGCACATCTGTGTTTAGCCTTGAGGCTATTTATTTTTATTCAACACTTACCTTAGATAAATACTATTTTATCTTTTATTTTCTTTATAGTTAAAATATTTAAATATTGCATTAGTACTTGTTTGTTTATAAACTTTGTTCTTTAAATATGTTAAATATAGCTTAGGACTTTTCACTGTTGGATTGTAATTTCTATTTAAAAAATGTAAGGGTCATTTTGCTATCCGTGTGAAAGCAAGGGTCACGAGGGTGTTCCACAGCAGAGGAGCCCTCCTCGAACCCTCCCCAAACAGAAGCACAGTTCTCCTTTGATAGCCCGCAGCTCTCAGTGTGAAAGCAAGGGTCGTGAGGGTGTTCCACAGCCGAGGAGCCCTCCCGAACCCCTCAAACAGAAGCGCAGTTCTCCTTGGATAGCCTGCGAGCTGTCCGTGGTGGAAAGCAAGGGTCGCAAGGGTGTTCCACAGCCGGAGCCCCCGAACCCCCCAAACAGAAGCGCAGTTCTCCTTGGATAGCTTGCAGGTAATCACCAGTAACAACGGCTCCAATGACTCCATGTGAAAGTTTTGAATCCTGGATTGTGGTGCCAAAAACAGCCCTTTACGTTGGCGCAGAAATGCTGATAGTTTTTTTCTTTAGTCTTGCACACTGTATTGGGAGCCTTTCTCCCCAACTACTTTAATACCTGACTTGCATCCTTTAAGCCTTCTCCTCACTTTAAATTATTAAACCAAGACTGCATATGTTCTTAAGGGAGCCTTTCTCCGCAGCTTGGGCTAATTTAACAACAAAAAAAAAAATGCAACTGTTTTAAAGGAGCCTTTCTCCGCAGCTTGAGTCAAGTTAAAAAAAAAAAAAGGACTGCAAATGTATTAAGGGAGCCTTTCTCCGCAGCTTGAGTTAAGTTAAAACTACTTTAATACCTGACTGACCTGAAATGTATTTTTGAAGCACTGTGCTAGAGTCAGCCCCCTCCTCCCCCTTTCTTTGTTTCTCTCAGTCCCTCCTCCACCTACCTCCTTAAACTGAATCTGTGTTCTTTCCTCCACAGCTGTCCATGTGAAAGCAAGGGTCGCGAGGGTGTTCCACAGCCGAGGCCCTCCCAAACCCCAAACAGAGCGCAGTTCTCCTCAGATAGCCCATGAGGTAATCACCAGTAACAATGGCTCCAATGGCTCCGTGGTGAAAGTTTTACCCCTCTGGTGCTGCACACCGGCTACCCCACTGCCCCCGCCACCACCCTTGGTCGACATCGCATTTATACCTCATGTCACGTGAGTGCAAAAACCAATCAGTGGCTTTTCCCATTTGCAGGTTATCAGAAACCACCACCAGTGGCCACTGTTCCAATTCCCTGCACTTCTCCATCCCTCCACCTCCCCTAACATCACATTCTGCTCGCATAGGAACTACTCCCTAGGAATATGGCTATCTGTTTTTCCTCTTCCCTGCAACTCCTCCAAACTCTGAATACCTTTCCCCATCAATGCCCCAAATCAATGGAAGTCTTTTCCTGTGGCTACATCCGCGTTGTTTGGGCTACTGCTCAACAGATTCAGTTGCATCAATTCTAGCTACTGAACAAAAATTCCTTCATCACTGCACCCCTACTCTCAGCCTGCCCAACATGGCCCCAAAAAAAGTCACACCACTAGTGTCATTATTTCTGTCGTCCCTATCAAACAAAGAACAAAGACAACTAGGCTATCTGATTCATTCCGCCATGATCAAAAAACACCACTGGCATCCCCCAACGTGCCCCCTCCTGACCCTCCTTCTGTTAGCCCTGCTAGCAGTTGACATTGAAACCAACCCAGGACCTACAAACGAACACATTTACCACACTAATGCCATGTGGGCTGGACGCCATGGTATCAAAATTGCTCACCTAAATGTATGTAGCCCTCCTTCCAAGTTCAGTGAGATAGAGGCCTGGGTGACCCTATACAAGCCCCATGTGCTAGGTATCTCGGAGACCTGGCTAAAACCATACCACGACAACGCCTTGTATCAACTTCAAGGCTATTCATTCCTCTGACTAGACAGGCCGGACAGGAAGAGAGGAGGCAGCGTTGCACTGTATGTCCAGGACCATATATCAGCTGCCACTGTCGCCTACTCCACTGCCATCTCACTTAGTGAGTGGATTATTACCGAGCTAACCATTAGCGCCTCAAAAAAACTGTACATTGGCTGTTGTTACAACCCCTCCTCCAGCTTCTACCCAGGGACTCTCTAGCTTACTGTCTGGTCTGGCAGGCACCACCCCATCTAGAGATTTCTTCCTACTGGGGGATTTCAATCTCAATTGGACAGCAAACTCAATCCCAGAATACACAGCCCTACTAAAGCCACTAAACCTAGGGCAAGTAATCTCGACCACAACAAGATTCAACCAACACACACACCAAACCACTCTATCCTTGATTGGATTCTAACTAACCGGTCTGACCCACTCCTCCTAACAGGCACCATGTCAGATGCAATTAGCGACCACTCCACCTACATTGTTGTGAACAATAAGTCAGTTCGCCCACCAGCAAAATTACTATCCTTCAGAAATTTCAACAGCCAGAATCGTGAACCTGTGACTAGGGAAGCAATGCCCTTAAACTGGCCCTTCCTATACCAGCTTGAAAATATCTCCGCTGCTGTCCAATACCTCACCAGCACCCTTCAGAAACTTCAGGACCAGTATTTCCCCACCAAAACCATAAGGGTTAGGGGAGGCTGCACGCACTGGATAACAAAAGAACTGTTACTGCAAATGAAGGTCAAGGACTCTAAATGGAAGCATTCAAAGAGTCTCCATCCCACAACTATGGAGCATACAGGGCAACTGCAGAAATGCTTGTAAGCAGCTGGCAAAGTCACTAAAAAGAAATACTTCACTGACCTCCAAAAAAATACCCTGAGGAACCCATGTAGTTTCTGGGCCTCAACTGATTCCATCCTAAACCCAAAGACCAGTAAGCAAATAAAACTTGCCTCCCTAGCAGGCACCATTGATGACCCTGCTCTCATCGCTGACCTCCTCAATAATATGTTTACCAACCTGACCCCTTATCTTAGCAAGCTCCTCCTTACCCCCTCTCAACCCAAACAGCAACAATAGCCCCCCCAACTCCCACAAACACCGAAGCTTCCACCCCTCCTTTCTATTTCAGGGCCATTACTCACAAGACCATTATAAAACTTCTGAAAACCCTCCTTTCTAGTGGCAGCCCTGGAAGTGACAGGCTGTACCCTGCTTTCCTGGGGATCATCTCCCCTGCCCTTGTCAAACCACTAACACACATTTTTAACCTTGCCCAGTCTACATCAACAGTGCCTGACACCTGGAAACATGCAAGTGTGATTCCCATCTTCAAGGCAGGAGACCCCAGTTGCCCAGAAAACTATCAGCCCATCTCCCTGCTACCACACCTCAGCAAACTACTTCAGAAAGTAGTCCATTCCCAACTAACTGAACATCTCAATAAATATAACCTCCTGTGTTCTTTTCAACACGGCTTCCGCAAACACCACAGCACCTCCTCTGCCCTGGCAGCCTTCTCAAACCATGTCCTCAGAAATATGGACATGGGTATGACCACGGGTGCAGTCTTTGTTGATTTATCAAAGGCATTTGACCTTGCTGACCATCAACTTCTCCTCTCCACACTTCAACGTTTTGGTTGTGCCCCTGGACCTGCAGCCTGGTTTCATAGCTACCTCACAAACAGGTCCCAGTCCGTGCTTATAGGCAAAGTAGCCTCAACTTCCCTTCCCACCAGCACTGGAGTTCCTCAGGGATCAGTCCTTGGCCCCCTTCTTTTCTCCATGTTTATCAATGCACTACCAGTATATAGCCTAAACTGCAACACTCTCCTCTATGCGGACGATCTAGTCCTATACCACAGCAACAAGTCCTTAGAAGCCATCTCCTCCACTCTCACCGACAGCTATGCAGTGGCTGCTCACTGGTTCACATCCAGAAAACTCCTTGTAAATGGGAAAAAGACGAAGGCCATGCTCTTCGGATCAAAACCTTTCCTAAACAAGTCAGCTAAGTTAAAGTCCTCCCTCACCGTATATATACACCTGCTGGACTTCCACTGGAACAGGTCAACTCTTTCAAATATCTTGGTGTTACCCTTGACCCATCGCTCACCTATAATGATCACATAACCCTGACTATCAATAGGATAAACCTGAAGCTAGGAGTGGCATACCGAGCAAACCACCTGCTATCATCTGAAGCTTGTCTCGCCATTGCACAGGGAAACCTCCTACCACTCCTTGACTACTGCTCCCCTATCTACTCCCAAGTGTCCATAAAGCAGCACTCCCATATCAACATGACATACAATGCCATCTGTTGCTTTGCTCTCAAAGCTCCCTCCTTAACTCATCAATGTACACTCTACCAGTCCCTTGGTTGGCTCCCTCTCCAGGCACGCTTTGACTATACCGCAGGCTGCCTAGTCGACAATGCCCTCAGAAGTAACCAGCTGTCCCCATATGCCCTCCCCCACTCATACACAGAGCGTCCACGAGGCCGCTTAGGGCATCCTTCATCCAATCCTTGGAAGCTCCCTGTGTCTCTACAGTAATGGGCAGTAAGGCCTTCTCTGTCTCTGCCCCCTCCCTCTGGAATCATTTTCCCATGCCCGTCCGTACATCTACATCCCATGCGTCTTTCAAATCTAACCTAAAGGCCTGGTCAATGATAGGCTCCACCTGCAAATGCACACAGGGCAGTGCAGGAGACCGAAAGCCACCATAATCCTACCACAGTCGGGCGCTTTCTGCCCATCCTACTCTCCCCTCGCACCTCTATCCTAAAGCACTAACCCACTCACTTGACTCTTATACTGCCTCTCAAACCTACCTGTGAGACCTCCTCCCACATCTCTGTACCTGATCTGGGCAGGCCATGGCTCAAGGTGACACCAACACTTAGTGGGGCATAACACAAATTACCCTGCTCTCCGGTTTACTCAGACTACGCTCCCTCAGTGCCTAGACTCAGCGCACTGTCTGGAAGCCATGCCCTAATTTTACCACAAGCTCTCAGGCCAACCTGCTCTCTTTCTCAGGACAGGCGTGTTACCTAGACTAGATGTTGTTAAGTCTGTTATGTTAAATTACTCCTTGTGAATCTGTAACTTTTCTCCCATTGTACTGCTGCAGGTACCCCTATGGTGCCTCACTTACCATTGTTTGTTTACCACAGCTTTTGTCTATTGTGATCTATTGATGCTTGTACAGTATATGTAAATTGTATATTATATCTACTGCTTGTATCCATGTACCGCCACCTTGTGGCCCAGGTCATGACTGAAAATGGTCCACTGGATCAGCGCACTTACCTGGTTACCAAAAACGTAAATAAATAAATAAAATAACCCCTCTCTATTATTTCCATAAATATTTATCTATTTGTAAAATCTCACAATAGGTACTTGGAAATTCAAGGGTCTCGGGTCCCCAGTCAAGAGGAAAAAGATCCTTGAATATCTAAACAGGAATAAGCTAGATATCACTTCACTTCAAGAAACACACTTGGAGGAGAGTGAAGCTAAAAAACTGGCCAGGTCCTGGGTTGCCTAAGTAGAGTTCAGTTCCTTCAATTCAAAGAAAAGAGGTACTGCGATTCTGATTAGAAGAGGGGTGAATTTTCTGAAGAGCTCTCATTATGCTGATCCACAGGGTAGATTCCAAATTTTGAAAGGTGTTATTGATGGTAGGGAAATTACAATTTGTAACGTTTATGCCCCAAACTCAGAACCAGTTTGTTTTTTTAAAGATCTTAATTTAAAGTTGAGTACATACAACCCCCAAGCACGGATTTTAATTTAACACTAGATAACATGATAGACAGGAAATGAAAATTACGTACCTACCGTAATTCTGATCTTTCTGTGTATCTTCACCATTCATCACCTTTGGGTATAGTGGCCGGAGGTCACGATCCCATGGGAGCTCTTTTTTTCTTTTGGATGGGCGGAGTTGACGCACCATCGATGCCGCCCTCGAGGCCGACGCACTGCGTGGTGCTCGTGGGTTGGCTGTTAGGTGTCATTGACCCTGCCCTCTAGCCAGTTCTGAGTCACCATAGAGTAAGAGGGTTGGGCAGGGGTGTCCAAGGGACAGATAAAGGAAAAGATATACAAACTAAAAGGAGAAATAAATGACTGAGAGGACAGAATAAAGCTGGAAAACTAAGGGGATTGGGAGGGGCCCCAATCTCTGGAAGTAGAAGAGGAGGAGGAGGAGGGTAAAGGAATTTTAAGTAAGGATGTGGGGTGGGGAGGAAACATACATGAACAGTGTCGAGGACCAAGATGGCGCGGATGGGCTCAGCCCAAACTTTCCAGCCCAAGAAAATGACACAGGAGCCTTCACCCCGAAGGAAGTGACTGCCAATACAGTGCCTCCCGCCCATACCTCGGGGAGACTGGCCTCCTGCATCATGGAAGGGCTTCTGCAATGGTGAGGCTACTAGGGCGAAGCCCCCTCCTCCAGCGGTCCATATAGAACCAGGAGGAAGGCTGAGAAGACCGTGGCTTGGCCCGGCCAGTGCACGCCCATCCCGTATTTGGGCTCGTCCAACTTTCCACGGCGCTATTCGATGACACGACGGTCCATGGAGAAGCAGGCATCGCATCGTAATCCATGTCGTGAAGCAGGCCAAGACACGCGAGGCAACGGTCATGCTGGTTGGTGACGGAGTACTTACAGCTGCACATGCACTGGACGCATAGGGGCTGTCCTGTCTTCAAGTTTTCCCTGCCACCCAACCGAGACATGACCTATGGAAAAAACAACCAAAGACTCGACGTCGCTAACGATAAAGAAAAAGGAACAGTCTTACCAGCGAAGTCGAGTGGTGGTGAACAGTGGAACCGGCAGGCTATAAAACCGTGTTGAACTATGTCGGCGTCGAGAAAGCAGCGTCGAAGTTGAAATCTAACACTTGATAGCAGACAGCAGGCTTCTTGTGCAGAGCTTCCCACGAGGTGCGACCTCTACGGTGGGAGGCGAAGAACTGTCAGGAGGTGAGTCGATGACATCTAACAGCCAACACGCGAATGCCATGCAGTGCGTGGGCTTGAGGGTGGCGCTGATGGTGCATCGACTCCGATCATCAAAAAAAAAAAAAAAAGAGCTCCCACGGGTCGCGGACCTCTGGCCACTATACCCGAAGGTGATAAACGGTGAAGACTGACACAGATAAAATCTCTTTATGCCTCCCCCTTTAAGATTTCTTTGGCTCAATATAGTATTCACAAGCTTATCTCTGATCTAAATTTGGTTGATGCCTGGCAGCTTTTAAACCCGACTATCAGAGATTACTCCTTTTACTCTCCTAGGCATAACTCCTTTAGCAGAATTGAAATGCTACTGATTTCTAAACATCCAGCCCCAAGACTCTTCTCTGCTAATATTAAAGATTTCCCTAGCTGATCATGCTCTAGTGCAGGCCTCATTTCAACTGAAGGGTTTAAAGTAACTGTATACACTGAAGACTAAATGTTTCTCTGTTACATGATCCTAACTTTATCACCTGGATGAATCAGGAAGTGGAGGACTTCTTTAATTTAAATGACAATGGAGAAGTCTCCTCAAATTGTTTATGGGATGCTTTCAAAGCTTTCTTGAGAAGCAGGATTATTAGTTTCTCTGCCGCTAAGAAAAGGGAAAGAGATAATGACTTAGCACAAAAAGAAGCAGAACTTCTCAACTTGGAAAAGAGTTTTAAAAAGAATTGTGATAAGAAAGGGACGCTGCTTAATAATATCATTAAGCTTAAATATGAAATTAATAAAATATATTCTGCCAGAGCAGAATACTCTTTATATAGAACAAAACAAACTTTCTGGGAGGCTGGCGAGAAAGCTGGGAAACTTCTGGCACACAGACTTAAGAAGAAGGCAGGGCAGAATTTGATTCCTGGTATTTCAAATATTCTGGCCCAGATATTCAGAAGTGCATCAAAGTCCAGCGCAGTGCAAATCCGCTGCGCCCTGGTGCAGCAGGAGCCATATTCAGAGGATGTGCATGCCACAGTGCGCCAGTGCAACCTGGCTGAATATGGCACAGTTGCGCCATGGCATAACTGTGTTTGCACCATGACGCAACCAGATATGCACCATGGCGCAAACATAGTTGCACCATGGTGCAGAGAAGCTCCAGTGCAACTGTGGGAGCAGAGCAGCATAGCAACAGAGTGGGGCATGGCACAGAGAGGAGACCCAGGGACAGTGCCAGGGAAGGACAGCGACAGGCCGACGGAGGCCACCATCAGCAGGGCACATACATACACACAGCCCCGCCCCAACACAGCAGCGGCATAGAGAGCAGGCAACTGGAGGTGCCAATGGAAGGCCAGCAAGGGACCCCCCCCCACAGTAGTCCACACCCAGGACAAGGCAGCCAAGCACACACACACACACACACACACACACACACACACAAAAACCACACAGGCGGCCCACGCAGCAGGCACGGAACATGCTGGGAGGCACGTAGCGTGGCAGACCATATGGGACAGGCAGCACAACGCCAGGCAGGGGCCTCAACACAGCGTGTGCCCAGTATCTGACCAAAGACCATGCCCATGTGTCAGCACCATGCACACACCCCTGGCAACTGCCCCATGGGCACCCCAAGGCACAGCCACCAACCGAGGGGAAGGACATCACCACAGTGGGTCACACCACAGCACACAGCAGTGAACCACAGAAGCACAACACGTACCCCGCAACATGCACACCACAAGGACAGGCACTGGGCCGCTGCAGCATGGCTCCTCACACCACCTGCAGACACAGACACAGGCAGGTAAGTCAAAAAATATATATTGTAGGAAAACTATGTACAGTAACAAGGGGGTGGGACAGTGTAGGAAAGCAAGGGAAGGGGACAGGGAACAAGGACTGTACAGTGGGATGGGGGACTGTAGGGGGAGGCATAGCTGGGGCAACAGGGGACTGCTGGGGCCCGACTACTGGCGGCTATGTCCTGCTACCCCTTGCTGTGGGCGGTGCCTTGGTCGCCAGCATCATCCTCCTCATCTGCAGGACCGCCTCCATCGTCGTGGACATTATAAGGATGAGTTGGCGGAGCAGCTGGCAATACAGTGGCATGCTACGCCTCCTCCGGACACCTATGACAAGGGACAGGACAGGTGATCAGTGCAATGTCCCAAGGAACCATGCCCACCCACAGCGCGCAATGGGCAGTGGGAACACACATACACCCAGAGGGCTTGTACTGGCCACCTGCAGGGGGGTGGGCCAATGCCTGCCAGCAACGATGCACACCACGACAGTGCACAGAAGTGGGCCCACCGCACAATGACCACCCGACTGCACAATGACAGTCACATGGCACAGTGCACTGGCAGCACCACAGCAACGTCAATGGCAGCCGGGCATACTCCCACCTCACAAACAGCTGCCACACACGTGCAATGGATGTGCCACAGTGGCGGGCACCACACACAGCACAGGCAGCCATGCCCCTGCCACCCCCATGTACAGTACGAAGGATCATGACAGTGCCTACCTACCCTCTGTGGCCCCGCTGGTGCCAGAGCCGCTCCTGCGCCACCTCACTGGTCTGCTGCCACCGCTGCTGCCCTCCTGCAATTTTCAGGCCCTGGGAATGGAACATAGGTACACATCAGTAAACATCCACAGCAGCTGCCCACCACCCCCAGCCCTGTGCACAGTGTGAGCCCCTGCCCGACATGTCCCACACAGCTGCACTGCAACACAAGCAGCAGCTGGCAATGCCACCCCATGATGCGCACGATGGCAGTGCACCGCTCTGCAGGGTATGCCAGGCAGCCTAGCCAACACCACAGTATAGCACCTGGGCACACATGCAATATGGGCCTACTCACCTGGCTGTGGCACAGCCCCATGCCTGACTTGCACCTCCAGCCTACTCAGGTGCTCTGGGTCCCTCCTGACCAGGTCACCATACCTGAGGGGTCACCCACCTCCGCGCAGTGTGCATCAGCTTGATAGCAGACCTGGTGCATCATGCGCCTTGGGCCCCATCGTGCACATGCACACAGTGCTCGATTGACAGCATTATACAGTTCCGCGCATGTGCACTGTGGGCCTGCGCACCACGCATGCATCTGCATTGTGCCGCGACTTGCTCCGGAGCAATCGCAGTGCGCACGGAGTAAAATCGTGATATTCCGACGCCACATGCAAATGTGCTCATCAGCCAATGCGTGGTGCACTGGGGGAATTAGCATGTCAATATTATTGTGCCAAAGCTCATTTGCATGCGATGCACCATATAAGCGCCACATAACAGCACAGGCCATGGACCGGTATTGCGTCCTTTGAGGTGGTTTGCGCATGCCACTGCAGCTCCCTGGGAGCAGATGGCACAGCAGGGTAGGATGCTACAGGGGGATGCTGCCACTAACACACTATGCTGTCTATGTCCACAGGAAGCGACATGTCCGGACATGAGGAGGGTGAGGAGTGTAAGGAGCGTGGGCCTGCTCACAAGCGCAGGCCCAGTTTCACAAAGGATGAAATACAGGCCCTGTTCGATGCCTACTTTAACAGGGAGCCACTGTTGAGTGGTGCCACGAGTACACCACAGGCCAGGGCTCGGGCCTGGGCGGAGGTGGCTGGCTACGTTAACCAGCATGGCATCCACCAGCGGTTGGCGCAGGAGTGTCGTAAAATGGTGGGCACAGACAGGAGGCGCATAAAGGAGAAAGTGGCAGGCATCCATGCCTCCTGGACTGCCACCGGAGGGGGGCTTCCTGATGCGCCACTGCTCACAGCGCAGAAGGAGTTGGTGGCAGCCACCATGCACCGCAGCACGGTGGAGGGTGTGCCTGGAGGAGGATTTTATTTATTTAAGCGTTTAATCAGGAAAGCATGCTGAGCAGGCTACAGCTCATTTCCAGATGCGTCCTCGGGGGAGGGGGTACAATTACATAGTTGAACAGACATAATACATATAGGATACAAAGTATAGAGATAAACAGCAGATACAGGCATAGCATCAATACATTACCATAAAATATATACAGGTGGAACATACAGTGTAGTAATTACAGCTTGGATGCACAGCCCAGCTATTCAGTGATCCGTAAACTGTCTAGACACATGAGCAGGTAGAGGAGAAGTGAGACTGGAGCATGGCATTGAGGAGCGGGAGGAAGAGCAGTGACAAATGTTTGTTGGGAGGGAATTCCACAACATTGGTAAGCGGTAACTAAAAGCTGCCTGGCCAGCAACAGTGGCCCTGTATCGGACTGCAGTGGACCTGGAGTCAGTGTTTCTGAGGGAGTAAACCGGGGTGCTGGGGTTGATAAGGGCAGAGGCAAGGTAAAAGGGGAGTAGCTGGGACCAGTACCTGGCTGTGAGCTTAGCACAGTGGGACAGCCTTGAATTGTTCAGAGAGGGGATGTTCGCTGATTGGTAAAGGGTACAGTGGTGAGTGGAGTAAGGACAGTTCAGGATAAAGCGACAGAAAGAATGGAAAAGAGGGTCCAGTCTGGCTAGGGTGGACTCAGGACCTGCACTGTAGACTATGTCCCCATAGGAGAAGACGGGGAGGATCATATTCTGCACAATGGCCCTGCGGACAGGAGCTGGGATACAGTCCCGGTTCCGGTAAAGTGCCCCAAGCCTGGGGTGCAGCTTCTTAATTATAGAGTCAACATGGGCTGAAAAGTTGAGGTGCTGATCCGGACAGACCCCAACGCATCTGAAGAAGGTACAGGCCTCCAGGGCAACCCCTCAAGAGTGTGGAACGTAACTGGGCAGGAGAGCCTCGAGAGTCTCTGCCTTGTGCCAAAGGTTACTGAGACCGTTTTCTTGGCACTGAGGAGGAGCTGATTAGCGTGAAGCCAGCGCTGAACTGTAACAAAGTCACGCTGCAATTTAGTCGAGACCTCTGCTGCCGAGGGGCCAGATGTATATAGTCGGTGTCATCCGCGTACATATGGATTGAGGTATGAGGGCAGGCAGAAGGCAGATCATTCAGAAAAATGGAAAACAGGAGTGGGCCAAGGACAGAGCCTTGTAGAACCCCTGTGTGGACTGGGAGGGGGGCCAAGATGGAGGAACTGAGTCGGACGGATTGGGACCTGCCTGCAAGGTACGAGTGGAACCAACTGATAGCACTGCTGGATAGACCAGCGTTGCAAAGTTTGGTCAGGAGGAGTGAGTGGGAGACAGTGTCAAATGCCTTGGCCAGGTCGATGAAAATAGCAGCAGTGATGTGGCCAGCATCCATCCCAGTGAGGATGGAATCAGTGAACCTGAGAAGGGAGGTAGTGGTGGAGTGGGATTTCCTAAATCCAGACTGGAATGGGGTGAAAAAGGAGGAGAAATCCAGAATGGGTGATAGGCGAGAGAGTACTAGACATTCTTGGAGTTTAGCCAGAATAGGCAGAAGGGAGATGGGTCGGTAATTGCTTGGGTTTGAGGTATCCCTACCCTTAGGAAGGGGGATTACAGTGGCATGATTCCATTAAGAGAGTACCTCAACAAGGGAGAAGGATAGGTTAAAAAGGGAGGCCAGGGGTTTGGCTATGGCTGGGGCCGAGAGGTGGAGCATTTTGGAATCCAACCAGCATTTGCCCTTCCTTGGATTAAGGGCAATCAGTGCACTAAATACCTCACCAGGGGTGACCTGCAGGAAGGATAAAGGGTGAACTGATTGAGTAGTTCTTGGTATGGAAGTAGGGGAGGGGTACTGTGCAGGGAGAGATGATGGCTGGAGAGTGGCATAGTTGTTTGTGAAATGGGAGTTAAACAGTGCTGCCACTGCAGGGGGGTCAGTGATGTTGAGACTGCCTACCTGCAGGGTAGGAGTGGGGGCTGTGATGGAGGGCTGAGAAGAGATTTTACCACTTTCCAGAAGTTGGCTGGGTGGTGGGAGGCAGAATTGAATGTGACTTTGAAGTAGTTGGCTTTTGCTTGGCGGATTTTCCTAGTACTGGCATTACGTAATGTGCGGTATTGCTGGACATTGGCTGGAGATCTGGAGGCCTTGAAGGATTTCCAGGCCTTGTCTCTGGTTCTAAGGAGGGTCAGGATTTCGGTTGAGATCCATGGGAGAAGGGCGCCTCTGACTCTGGTTCGCCTGAGGGGGTGTAACAGTCCCAAACAGCAGTGAACTTGGTCTTAAAGAATTCCAGGGCCTCATCTATGGAGTTTGATTGACTTATGCATGACCAGTCAGAATTGACCAAGTCATTTAGTAAGGAGGTGAGGTCCAGTGACTTTAAGGATGTGGCCATAAGGATTTTGGATGGGTGGGCTTTTGGCTTGAAGATTTTACGCATAGAGTAGATTCCATGGTGGTTGCTGAGGGCATCTGGGAGGAGGCCTGAGGCTATGATCCTATGAGGGTGTGAGGTGAGGGACCAATCTAGAAGGGTGTGATTCAAGGTTTTGTGATTGTGCCGAGTGGGCTCGGAGATTAATTGAGTTAGATATAGGGCAGCCGCCTTGTCCCGGAGCTTAGAGTTGGCCCCAGTGAGCCAGTTCAGATTGATGTCCCCAAGTTTATGGAGCTCGCCACCTGGAGCCAGGGAGTTCAGCGTGCCCAAGTTATCCAGTATAGCGGCTGTGTTGGCGTCAGGGGCGCAGTAGGTGCCAGCAACGTAGATTGGGATTGAATGTGGGAAGGAGAGTTTTACCATGAGAGCATCGATGGCCTTTGAAGGCAGGGGTAGGGTGATTGGGGTGAACTGAATGGTGGAGGCAATGTACACTGCTAAGCCACCCCCTTTTTGCCCATATGATCATGTTGCATGAGTGTATAGCCAGGAACAGAAAATTCCGAGTCATGGTTGTGAGGCTTCAGCCAGGTTTCTGAGATTCCAGGATTCCAGATGGGTGGCAGCCCATCACTGCATGGTAAGTATGTCAGCCACGCACAGCTGGTGGCATGGAGGGTGTGTACACAGGCATGCTGCTGGCACGCATGTCCTCTGCATGTGTGCACACCAATGCGCATGCCATGCTGCCGGACACATGCAGTGGTAGTTGGGGGGGGGCACATGTGGGCATCGCATCACTGACACACCTTTCTTCCCTTTCAGCATGCCTGCATACGGAGGATGGGGCGCTGGCAGCGGCCGTGGATACAGGACCGACCCCGGTGGACCAGCCATCCATCTCCACTGGCATCCGGGGGACCTGATAGGCTGCAGCACACCACCACAGTTCAGGCAGATGTCCTGGACCTGGGGTTAAATGAGGCCCTGGATGTGTGTTCCTGCGGGATGCCAGTCTTGGTGTCCTCTGCATGGAGACACAGATTGGGGCCGGGTCCGATGCCAATGATGACATCACCATCATCCTAGACAGCATGGGCGATGTTGTGGGGGTGATGCCCATGCCAGCCACCAACAGAGGCAGCACGCCCAATGCCCTGCCAGCAGAGGAACAGCTGCCTGCCACCACTGCGGGTGCAGCTGTGTGCACTGCCATGGCTGTGCCCTGTGTTGGCGATGGTGTGGCTGCGCAGGTGCTGGGCAGCATTCAGCGGCCGGACGGGCAATAGTAGCAGGCTGTGGGTGCCACAGGGCAGCCGGACGCTGGGTTGCCAGCTGTGGACATTCCCCATGAGGATCGCACTGTGCAGCATCCACCAGATAGGGGGGCTGCGCAGCGTGGCTGGTCACCACAGGAGGATTGGCGTCTCACCCGGGTTCTCCAGGACGTCGATCTGCTGGCTGAGCACACTCATTTGCTGCAGGCCTCCATAGGGCAACAGGTGCTGCTTGCCGCTGGGGTGCATGCACTATGCGCAGAGGTGCGCCAGTTGGCTGAGCAGCACGAGAGGGGCACTGCGCAGCTCCTGGTGGGGATGCAGAACATGCAGAAGGCCACGACTGCATCCCTGGATCGCATTGCCAATGCGATCATGGATGGCTTTGTGATGCTGGCTGCCACAGGGCATTGCCGGGCACCGCTGACCCCACGCAGTGCAATGTCCACCCCACGAACCCGGCATCGGGCGACACCCACACTTTCGATGCGGGGCTCTGATGTTGGCATCCTGGCTGACCTGCAGCCAAACCCCCGCACGGACCGGTCGTGGTCCTGTGGTTCAACCCCTGGGGGGCTGTTGCAAACACCCCCTGTGGCTGATGTGCAGCCTATGGCTGCTAATCAGCCCCAGCACAGCCATGGTTCCATGCAGCAGACCTGATGTGTGCGCCGCCCTAACCACAGTCCGCTGCTGCCGCGGTGGCCATGGTTCCCTGCTGCAGACCTGATATGCGTGCTGCCCTGACTGCAGTCTGCAGCTGCTGCCCTGTGTGCACATGGGTGGCGTATGTGTGTGCATACCACTGGTGTGGCACCTGTGTGCGTGCTTGCCCAGTCGCTGGAACATGTGGCGTGATGAGGGTAGTTCAGCACCAGTTGTGCCTGTCCACTGCTGCAATGCATTTGATCCACGCCACATGCCACCACCTGGGTGTGTGTGTGTGTGTGTGTATGTTGTTGTGTGCCACTGACTCCCCTGCCCCTGCACCATGCCTGTGTGTGTGCATGCCCATTGCCATGCATGCCCCTGCATGTATGCTGTACCTGTGTGTGTGACCCATGCATGTGTATTGCATCACCTACCTGCGTGCATTATAGTGCTCCTGTGCGATGGTGTCCCGGTGTTGGCGCGCCTGCCGTTGCAGTCAGGGATCCCTTCACCTGGGGGCTGTCCACCACCCTCCATCCCATTGCCTCTGTCGTCCCCACTACTGCTGCCCTCATCAGCCTCGACAGCTATTCCATGGTCAATGGCCATGTTGTGCAGTTGGGACGATAGGCACCGGTTGGGGGTGAGCAGCCAGGGCCTCAGTGGATAGGTGTCATCTCCTGTGTGGATAAGGACATGGTTAGCCCTCTGCCATCTTAAG
The DNA here is from genome assembly GCA_016271365.2 of Neoceratodus forsteri. NCBI lineage: Eukaryota > Metazoa > Chordata > Ceratodontiformes > Ceratodontidae > Neoceratodus > Neoceratodus forsteri. The sequence goes on from JADMNL010000023.1 coordinate 581,032,015, forward strand.
CTGTGCCCCTTGTCTGTCCCTGGCGCCCATGCCAGCATGCCCACCCCATCCCATGGCCTGCTCTGCCTGTCAGCCCTTGCCATACTCACCCACTAGGTGGCCCGTGGGGATGTCCCCATGTTCAAACTTGTGGCACAGCACAGAGCTGTGCCAGATGAGTGCATCATGTGCACTCCTAGGGTGTGTGGCGCAGACACTGGTGATGTGCCCTGTGGCATCACACATCACCTGGCAGTTGATGCTCGGGTTCCCCTTCCTGTTAATGTACGCCACACACTCGGGGCCAGGTGGCATGCGGATGGTCACGTGAGTGCAGTCAATTCTCCCAATCATGCCAGGCATGTGTGCTACCCTGTGGAAGTCCTGCATGGTTGCTGTATGCTCCACTTGTGCGCTGGGGACATGGATGTAGTCCAAAGCACATGGCAGCAGAGCGTTGAGGAACTGTGTGAGGAGGTGGGATGTGGCCGACTGGGTTATGCCTGTGGTGTCCCCTGTTGGTCTCTGGAAGGTGCCCATTTCAAGCAGGCACATGATGGCTATCACCTTCGTCTCCACGGACGTGGCGTGGCTCCGTCTGGTGGGTGCCTGCATCTCCTCACTGCACAGCTCACAGAGCTGCCTCAGAATAGCCCTGTTCAGGTGGTACCGGCCCACAATCTCCGTGTCACTGTCGTTCTTGAAGGTGATGCGGGCACAGTACCACCTGTGTCAGGCATACCCCCAACGGGCCCTTCCTTGCCCACATTGCTGTTGCTCCTGCACCCTCACACCCCTCATTACGGCCTCCATCATGAAGGGTGCACTATCTATGGTCCTTGATGTCCAATATCCCCCTGGGCGGTTGGCTGCTGCTGGCTGTGTGCCACCCTGGTGCACTGCCTGGCAGTGTGTCAGCCTGTCTCTCACACTCTCTCTGCCCATCTCCCTTTTTACTGCCACCTCTGTCCCTTTCCCTCTGTGTCTGCCTGCCTGCCTTCCTTCCTTCCCCCTCTCTCTCTCTCTCAGTCACTCCTTCTTGCCTGGCGCAAGTGTTTTCTGTGTGCTTGCACCCTGTATTCATAGGAACAAGTCTGCTCAGCACATCTCTGATTTGCTCCACACTTGCGCCATGGTTTCACGGTTGAATATCGCACTGCTGGATATTCATGGGCACGCCCCCTGCACTTGTGCCTGCATTCATTATAGTTGTGCATTGGTGCAATGAGATTTGCACTCATGCCTGGCGCTCCGCTTGAATATCGCCCTTGCTAAGTCTGCCGCCACGTGCAACTGCTTGAATATCCGGCTATGGGTACTACTGAAGTTTCAAACAAAAATACGCTTAGTTTTTGAGAATTTTTTCAAAAAACTGTACTCTGACTCGAATAAGCAACCTTCAGTGGAGTCACAGTCTTTTCTGGACTCAGTAACTCTGCCGGAACTTAATGAAGCAGATAGGAAGGTTTTAAACTCCCCCCTCTCGCGAGTAGAATTTAATAATATTATTCTAACTCTTCATCCTAATAAAACTCCAGGCCCAGATGGATTACCAGGGGAGTTTTATAAGGTCTTTAGTACAAAAGCTAGAGACTACCTTTTTAAAACTCTTTCTAGCTCATTTGCCTCAGAGACTCTACCTGCCTCTATGTACCAGGCATATATCACCTTAATTCTGAAAAATGGGAAAGAGCCTCTTCAGTGTGAGAACTATAGGCCTATTTCTCTACTTAATGCAGACTATAAGATTTTGGTTCAGCTTTTAGCCTATAGACTTGAGGTAACCATCACTGATGCCGAAGGGGGATGGAAGGAAGGATGGCATGGCCTAATGGAAGAGATTCTCTTGGAGATCTACTGTTACGGTAATTACGTAGCTGTTCTATTTTCTTCAAGGATATCGTTTCCATTAGGCCACACCTTTAGAAGGAGTTCCAAACACTACCAAAAGGCAGTGGGAGGCTGATAGAGTCTGATGCATTCAAGACAGGAGGTCCTGAGGTACAGCAAGCCTAAATCCACCATGTCTATGAGGGACTGTGTCTGGACCGTAATGTTTAGTGAAGCTGTGGATAATGCTCAATGTGGTTGCAGCTCAGATGTCAGCAGCAGAGACATTTCTGAAACAAGCCATAGAGTTGGCCATTCCCCTTGTGGAACGCCCATGAACTGCACCAGGAAGTTCCTTACTGTACTTCCTACAACAGAACATAACACAATGTGCCGACCATTTGGACAGGCAGTGTCTAGATACAGAAGCACCCTCTTTCCCAGTATCGAATGAAACAAAAAGCTGACAGGACTTTCTGCAGTTCTTGGTGCAATTCCTATCTCAGTATTGTAGGTACATCTAAAGTTTGCGGCAATGCATCAGCCTGGTTGGCACGCCCAGGATAATAAACAGAAAGGTGTATTGTAACGCCCCCTCCCCCCAATTTGGGGGCTTACCTTTAGCCCCTAGATCATGTTTTCTGCACCTCCTCAGTGATCACAGCTAGGGCCATAAGAGCCCAACTTTGATAAAGAAATCCATGGATCATTTAGGATCAGGCATATGAATATTAATGAGCCAGAGCCCTGATCCTTTATGAATATTAATAAGGGCCTGTTTGCCCTCAGGGAAGCAGTGTTTTGGTGGCTGCTGAGAAGGAAAAAGAAATGTGTTAAAGTGTAAATAAATAATGTAACTGCTGTGTGTATTTAGGGGAAAGTTTGAATAAATATATAAATGAATGCTTAAATCCTGGCTGAATCAATGTAACACTGGGACTCGGATTGACAGCCTGCCTGCTGCAAACAAGGGGTCTAAAATATTGGCAGTGGTGACAGGCAAGTGGAATGAGAGAAATGCAAAAGCTGGGCAGCGATATTAAGGGCACACATATGGCTACTGAACTGTGGGGCATTTGGGCAAATATATTAATTATTCTGGTTGCACCAGGACTTTCTTTGGGACTGCATTAAATCTGCTTAAGGGACTGTGTTAAGCAGCCATTACAGAGCAGCCACAGCCAATTGGAAAGCTAGAATTTTAAGCCAGGACTTGTGGGACTTTTGCCAAAGCCCATGGGAAACTTCCAAGTGCTCATGTGGAACTGCAGGGACCTAAACACAGGCACCAAAACAGCAACCCAACTGTGCATCGAGGAAACGTAATAATTCATTTTTGTAAATGACAAGCCTTCCAGCTGATCAGAGTCAAAGCAACCAATAGTCTCAGCCAATAGGGAGCCAGAGTCGAGTCCTATAAAACATAAGAAAAATGTTGGCAGATGGGGATCACATGATCCATCTAATCTGGCCAAAAAGTCCAAGCTTTAATCTTCTGAATTTAGACTGATTTTCGAGCGGGAGACCCCCACGGGGGTGGGGGCTCAGGCCCCCTGCAATGCAAAGGGGACGGGTGATCCAGTGTAAGCCTCGCCACAAAGAAGGGGGCTTGTTCTTTGCCAAAGTTAATTTAGTGTTAAAGTAAAGCCTGCTACCCTGGGGGTTGCAAACAAAATGTCCTCCAGGGGCTAGTCAAATCCCTTCCAAGTTTGACAAAAATGTGGACCTGCAAGTTGATGACAAGCCAACCGTGAAAGAGCTGAACCTGCCTCAGTGGTGAGAGAACTGAAGACTTCAGGAACCTTAGATGACGGAGAGCCTTTCTGTAAGAATGCTTGAGTGAGTAACTTGTACCCCCCACCCCCAAGGGGTGCAAGTAAAGAAAAGCTTACTGGGGCTGCCAATGACCTAGAAACTTGTCAACTGTTTGGAACTGTTCATTTGGTCTGCACCCTGCATCTGCTGCGTTTAATCATTGCCCAGCATGGGGGGGGGGGGTCCTGTATAAGTTAAGTGGCCACAGAGTGGTCTACAGTAGATTATATAAAGGTGCTGAAATGTGTTTAAATTGCTAAAGTGCCTACAGGAGTGGAAGGGGAGCACTCAGATCTTGCACCCACCACTGTGACCTCTGTCGAGCCCTTTCCTTCCCCTCTCTTACAAATAGATGCCTCTCGCACCGTGCTAAAGTCACCACTAAACACTGGCTGGGTGAACTCCCTTCCTACCTCTCCCCCTCATTTATAACACCCCCTCCTCCTTCCCACTCCCTCAGATCTACCAACACTCACACACTAACTGTCCCCCGCCGCTCCACCCTCTCCGGCCAGTCTGGGTACTCTCACCATTTCTTTAAAATATGGAACTCTCTACCTCCCCAAATGTGACACTCCTCCTCCTCCCTTTATTCTATCAACACTGCCCTCTCCAATGATCTTGCACCTAACTGTTCCTGTTATGACCCACCTTAATTTCCTTCCTCTTGCTCCTTAGTTCGTCCCCCTTCAGAATTTACCCAATGCCTCCATCGACTCTACTGACCCTAGCCCCTCCTAGGTGCTAGTTCTCATACCTTTCTCCCTTCCCCATTTCCCTAGCCTTCACACTCCCCTTGCAGGGTTCTCAGGATCCTGAAGGGGTCCTATAGTGCCTAGGCTTGCCACCTTTTCTTCCCCCATCTACCTATCCATGACCTTCCAGGTCCCCTTGCAGGGTCCCCAGCAGCCTGGTGGTTCCTTGGATCAGGCCTCATTCCCTCCCAGGTGTTATTTCTCATTCCCTCCCTCTCACTATTCCTCTCTAATTACAACGCCTAACTGTAGGAGGGTTTACAATCGCCTGAACTTCCCTGCCCCCTTGCAGGGTTCATCGCATCCTGAAGGGTTCTCTTTTTGGGTCAGGCCTTATTTCCCCTCCTAGGTGTTAATCACACTTACTCGCTGTCTAATCTCCACTCCAGTCCCCTGTCCCCTTGCAAAGTTCCTTGAATCCTGAAGAGGTCTCTCTGGGACACGACTCTACACTTTCATCTCATCTTCTCTCTCCTCCACCCCTTATTTCACGATAGTACTTGTTCACTTATTACCATTGCACTTATTGTTTTCACAAATTACAGGTACATATGTATGCACCACTGTAACAACTGCTTTATTTAACTGTATGTTATATTGATCTTTGTAACTTAAATGTAAAATATCTCATCCCTGTTGTACCTCTTCCCCCAAGCCACACCGGGAGACAAGCAACCTGTTGCTCAGTGTGCCTTCAACGGTGAAACATTTCAATAAATAAATAAATAAAAGTAATTTTGTTCAGATACGGGATGTGGAGAACCGGGTCACCCTACTCCTGGGGGAACAAGTACTCATTGAAAGATTTAAGTTGGAAAGGACCCTGATGGCCATGCTGGCCCATGGTGAAGAATTTACAGCATTAAATGTGCTGGATGTTCAGAGAATGCAAAATGTGTTAAATAAAAAGTAACTGGCTGGTTACACTACAGGTGCTTTAAGCCTAGACAAAGCACCAATTTCAACATGCAGGGCCTCTTCTGCACCCTTTAAAGAGACAGTACATAGTTCAAGCGATTAATTGTTTTCAAGTCCAGACTTTAATCTTCTGCATTTAGCTGGTCAACGTACAGCTGCACCACTCCTCAGGCCAGCACATTTAACTGGACTTTGGTCACTGGGTACCCAGGTTTTAGGTTGGGACTATGGGGGTCTCATACCAAAGGTTGGGGACTGGTACCAATGTGGGCAAAAGAAATGTTTCAAACCCCAGGAAATCTTACTGTATTCTGACAAATGCAGTATGGTCTCACCATAAGACTACCCTGGAGCTGAAATCGTTAATAGGACCTATGCGAACAGTGGAATGCTAGGCTCAAGCTCAGTTTCCAAACTACTATCCCTGGTTGCACTTCCTGCAACTGTCAGATTCTTTACTCCGCTTGCCTCAATAAGATATCTCCGGGGAGCTCTCCTTCACTTGCTTGAAGAAAATTAGTTGCATCGGTTTTCAACTGTTCTGATTATTAATTTAAATTTTTTAAAGCACTGTCCTAGGTACACTTAATCTAGATTTAGTGTTTATTGGGTAAGATTTAGGTTCCTTGTCGGTTCCTCGCAGCTGGGAAGGAACTGATATTTGTCATTTTCTGATGTGATTTTCAGTAGTTTTTGCCTATTACGACTTTTCTGGTAAGTTGTGTTGCTTTAGTTACTGTTTAACCAGGGTAAAACTAGGTTTCTTCAGTTTTAAAACCAACCGGAAAAAAAAATTATTAAAAAAAAAAGGGTTTATTGGCTAAATGTCACAGAAAACCAAGAAAAGAACGAGCCCTACAGGTTTTCAGCATTGTAACGATGGTTGGGAACCATTTGCCAAAGCTGATCCTTATTTGATTTGTGTATTCTGCCTAGGGTTTCACCGCCTGAAAGCAGACTGTGAGATTTGCAAGAATTTTCCACAGTCGACGCTTGAGAGGCGACTTAAACGACTGCAGGAAAAAACGTCTGAAAAAGCCGCTGACCGGGCCTTAGACAAACCGGCTCCTCTTCAAAAGGAACCGGACGAACAGCCCTCAGACCGGGGTGATAGTTCCTCAGGGAGAAAACATGCCGCAGACACAGCCACTGAACCAGCAACTGCAGGCAAAAGAAAGAAAAAGGAAAAGCATACGGTGCAGGAACAGGAACTGAGAAAAACTTCGGTCCAACTGCTGAAGAGATAGTGAACGCAATTAGGATTATACAATTACTTCAATCTGGGACCCAGGTTCCGGCTGAAACACGACTGTAGGTACAAACACTGGTTCAAACCTCCGGTTCTACCTTGGTTCCCGGTTCATTGGAACAGAGTGTAGAATTTTATGGAAAGGGTGAGGACTATGGAGAGCCCATTGAACCGGATATCTCTCCTGATTCCCACCGTCCTGATTCCCCTGACAAAGGATTTGTGGACTATACATCCCACTTTTCTTCTATGAAGCAAGTGGCTCAAAACCTGGACCTCCGCACTCAAGAGTCCACTGAGGAGGAGGAGGAGGAACAGGACTAAACTGAAATGGTGTACATCCCAGTCTCAAAGACTGCTGTGGCCCATCCATAAATTCTTAAAGAAACAGGTGAATAAAATATTGCAGACACCCACTTCTGTGCCACCAGTGGATAAAAAACTGGATAAAAAGTATTGGGCATCAAAAGGAGGGGCAGAATTCCTTTTTGGGCCCCTAGTCATGAAGGGGTGGTACAGGCTGCAGCTTGTGATAAAGCTGGCATCCCATCCCCCAGATAAGGACTCCAGTAAAATAGACTCTATGGCTAAGAAAGCTTACCCGGGGTCCTCTTCGGCTATCAGACAAGTCTCCTATATGGCTTGTGTTTCCAGGCACCAGAAGACACTCTGGAACACTGTACTGGAGACAGCAAAGTCTGTCCCAGCTCCCATGACAACCGATTTAGAGGAGGCTGCAAAAAGGGGCATAGAGGCCTCTAAAGCCCAGTTCAGGATGGCGGTTGATGCCGACACTGCAGCCAGACAGATGGCAACGTCAGTGTCACTTAGAAGGTTTGCTTGGCTCAGAACTACTAACCTGACCCAGGACACACAAACAAAGGCTTTGGATTTTCCATGTGGGCCTACATCTCTGTTCGGAGAGCAAACAGAGGCTTACATGAAGAAAATGCAGGATTACAAAATGGATTACAAGAGTGTGGTTGCCAAAGAAAGGGCATCCACACCCCAGAAGCACCAAACTAGAGGGTGTAGGGGCAGGGCCCATTATAGGCCATTCTTTCAGCCTCAAGCTTTTCCACAGTATCAGTAGCAGAGGGGATATTTCAGAGGCAGGGGCAGAAGAGGCGGTGACTGTACTAGCCCCAACACACAGGCAGCAGCTGAAACCAAGTAGACACCCTGAGGTGTCTGCTCGGGCTGCCTCCCCAGTCCCGGTAGGGGCAGGCTGGCTCACTATCTCCAGGAATGGCACATCACCACAGACAAGTGGGTCCTGGAGGTAGTGGGCCAGGGTCTTTCTCTCAGCTTCCTGTTCCTGCCAAAACTGAGGGAAAGGGTCTTCAGACCCTCTACCCCATCAGAAACAGCTCTGTTAGAGGAGGACGTATCCAGCCTTCTGTCACAAAGTGCAGTAGAGCCAGTTCCCTTGGCACTCAGGGGAAAAGGCCTGTACTCAAGATACTTCCTCACAACAAAGAAAACTGAGTGGCGACCCATACTGGATCTCAGACATTGAAACAGACATCTGTCAAAACCAAAGTTCAAGATGGTGACTCTGGCAGCCATCCTCCCAACACTAACACAGGGAGATTGGGTAGCTTCTCTGGACCTAAAGGATGCTTATTTTCACATCCCCATCAGGTAGTCCCACAGAAAATATCTCAGATTCAGCTTGTCGTCAGGCCATTATCAGTTCAGGGAAATGCCCTTTGGACGGACCTCCACCCCAAGGGTGTTCACAAAGTGCTTGGCTGTGGTCATAGCACACCTAAGGAGGCAGGGGGTGGCAGTGTTCACCTACCTGGATGACTGGCTAGTTGTAGGTCAATCACCTCATCAGGTCAGGGAGGCTCTGGCAGTCACAAAGGATACTCTGCAGTCCTTAGGGTTCCTAGTCAACTGAAAAAGTCAGTGCTAGAGCCAGTTCAGCTCCTGGAATTCATAGAAGCCGAGTTGGGCACTGTAGGGGAAGGGCATTCCTTTCACAGGGAAGAGTGGACAGCCTGGTGCAGCTAGCCAGCTCCTTCAAACTGCACATACCAAGGCCAGCAAGGCATTTTATAGAATTGCTGGGCCACATAGCACCTTTAACAGCAACAACGTTAGGAGCCAGGTTTCAAATGAGAGACATTCAGTTTCATCGCAAGTCACACTGGCATCAAAGAAGAGATACATTGTCAAAACTGGTGCCAGTCACAGGAACTCTCCTTCAGGCACTCCAGTGGTGGCAGGGTGGCAGGAGAGGGACAGCCTCAGACAGGATGTACCATTCTTGCAGAAAAAACCCTTGGTGCTAACCACAGATGTCTCCTTTCTGGGATGGGGAGCACACTGCTCACTGCACATGACTCAAGCAGGAGTCACTACTACACATAAATCTGCTGGAGCTCTGAGCAGTATTCCTGGGCATCCAGTCCTTTGCCAACATGCTGCAGGGACAAGTGGTGCAGATAAGGACAAACAACACAACCACTACGTACTACATAAACAAACAGGGAGGCACAAGGTCAACCCAACTGTGCACAGAAGCCATGAAAATTTGGAGTCTGGCACAGTCCCTGGAGATTTCTCTATCCGCAGTCCACCTCCCGAGGAAGGACAATGTCCTAGCAGATGCTCTCGGCACAATCAACTAGAACCACCACTTGTGGTCACTCAACAAGCAGGTCCTGCAGACTGTCTTCAAGAGATGGGGCACCCCAGAAGTGGATCTCTTTGCAGCACCAGACAACAATCAGCTACCCCAGTTCTGCTGCAGACCACCTGTGAGGGGCACAATCCCACTGGATGCATTGCTGTTGAACTTGACAGGGAAGTTCCTGTATGCCTTCCCTCCCCTTCTACTGTTGCCGAGGGTGCTGAACAAGCTCAGATCTCAGCCAGCAACAATGATGCTAATCACTCCAGACTGGGCCAGGCAACCCAGCTATTCCCAGATTCTCTCCCTGTCGGTAGCCAAACCAATCAGCCTCCTCAGGAGGCACAACCTACTGATATCCTCTCAGGGCAGGATCCTATATCCCAACCTCCAGTCCCTCAGGCTCAAAGCCTGGCTCTTTAGAACTTGGAGTATGCTAACTTACACCTCTCAGAAGGAGTCATGGAGGTCCTCAAGGTCTCTAGAAAGCCTTCCACCAGGAAAACTTACACATCTGTGTGGAAAAGGTTTTCCATATGGTGCCAGAACAAAAGCATAGATCACAGTCCGGTGGGCTTGCCAGTTGTCCTGGATTACCTGACCCACCTTCATTTCCTTGGTCTAAGACCATCTACTCTCAAGGTGCACTTGGCAGCTGTGTCTGCTTATTTATCAGCAGGCAGGGCCTCATCCCTGGCTTGGAACTCAGTATTCAGAAAGTTTTTCAAGGGGCTGCTGCACTTGCATCCCCCACATAGGGATTCCACACCAGTATGGGACCTGAATATATGTATTGCCCAGCTCATGCAGCCTCCTTTTGAGCCCATGTCCTCAGCAGATCTCAAGTATGTTACCTGGAAAATGGTGTTCCTGGTGGCAATTACCTCTGTCAGGAGGATTAGTGAGCCCCAGGCCCTATCCATAGAGCCTGACTACATTGCATTCCTTAGGGACAAGGTTGTCCTCAGGACTAGTAGGAAGTTTCTTCCTGAGGTGGTATCTGACTTCCACCTCAATCAGTCCATTACACTACCAGTCTTTTCACTACCATTTCACTTCGAGGGACCATAGCCTGCATAGCCTAGATGTTAAGAGAGCTATTAGCTACTACCCTGACCACACAACAAGCCACAAGCAGGACAATACTCAGCTCTTCCTGACCTATGGAGAAGTGGGAAAAAGGCAAACCAACCACAAAAAGGTCCACTACACGCTGGATTGTTGCCTGCATTCAGTTTTGTTATAGCAAAGTGAGCAAACAGCCCCCGGCGGGTCCAATGGCCCACTCCACCAGGGGAACAGCTGCTTCTAGAAACATTCCTCTGCTGGAAATCTGTAAAGGAGCTACCTGGAAAACTGTTCACACGTTTACCAAGCACTACTGCTTGGATACCCAGGCCAGAAATGATGCCAGTTTGGGCACAGCGGTACTGCAGAGTTTGTTCCCTAAATAGGTTCTCTGCCCACCTCCAAAGATACTGCTTGGGTAGTCTGCATTTGTCAGAATAAAGTAAGATTTCCTGGAGCCTGAAGAAAAAAATACTTACCGTAGTAAGCTTATTTCTTCCAAGGGAATCTCACTGTATTCTGAGCTTCCACCCTACCTCCCGTAATAGAACCTAATGGGCACTGCATTACAGCTGTCCGTATCTTACTGCAGACCTGTTGGTATGATTCTTTGTTTTCTTGGGCATCTGTGACTCGAGTCTTAAGGATGCCCCTGTTGCTTAAAAGAGGGGCTGGTCTTTGGGGGGGGGGACTAGTTTTATATTAGGATTGCTGGTTAGTTAGTTTAGTTTATGTATGCTTAAGAATCTGATGGTTGCAGAGAGTGCAACCAGGAACAGTGGTTTGAAAACCGAGCTCGAGTCTAGCATTCCATTATTTGCACAGGTTCTATTAACCATTTCGGCTCCGAGGCAGTACTATGGCGAGACCATACTACATTCGTCAGAATATAGTAAGAGTCCCTTGAAAAGAAACTAGATTACTATGGTAATTTTTTCTTTTGTGCCATCTAATGTATGCAGTTTAGCTAAATAGACAGGGCTCTGGTAATCTCAGAGATTGGTACAAAATGGGATCTCTGTGCGATTTAGAAATGCAACTTATCTACCCAGTTGGAGGGTTTCAACAGCACAAACCAAAACTTCTAATCCACTGTAAATACTGTACTGTATAACTTCTACTCCTCTCTTTCCCCATTCCTAAGCCCTGTCCCCCTGTAAATAAAGTGTTCATTTTTGGTTTTGCAGATACCTGTGTCGTGAGCATATTATTAGGATCCAGTCAAATGGTGAAAGGTATTGAAATGTGGAGAACTGTTATCATGTCATGTGTTGGGGTGGCTTATGGTTAAAGTGGGTGGGTACAGCATCCCAGGGGGTTGTACCAGGTTCCATGCCATCCCACTTAATGCTGGGTAGAGGCAACGTAAAAATAAAATATCTTGAAGAAGAACCAGTTTAAATTAAAATCTTGGGAACCCAGGCCCCTCAACCTATATCCCGGGTCATAGGCAGCGGTTGTAAACTCTAGGGATAGCAACGCCTAGGGGTTACAATTTAAATCAGTGTAGATACAGTACCACCTTTGGTAGAGACTTAGGATTTGTAAGCAAATAAACTCCATCTTTGGTGAAAAATCAAATAGGAAGGCTCACACATTGCAATCTGCAGCTCTGAAATCCTTCAAGCAGAAGCAACTTTAAGCCAAGAATAGTGTCTCATGCATATGCCAGAAGCAGCTCTGGCAGAAGCATCAGAGACACCATAGGCAGACCTTAGCAAATGTCTACCAACCTCTGCCCCACAGGTTGAAGTTTTAAGTAGCTCATTCTTGGCAGAGCCCTCAGGTAGAGGCTCGGCTGCAATCTTATCAGCTTTCCACGGGTTATTTCGGTATTTAATCATATGGGCCTGGTAGTTTACAATCCTACGGCCCAATGAGACAGTGGCATAAGTATACTGGCCCACCACAGTCTCCTAAATTTCTTGTCAGGAGGCAAAGCACTCAGATGCTTAGCAGCTCTGGATCTATCATAAGCAGCCAGGATGACTACCGAGTCAGTTTCTGGCTGGTTGGCATAATAAGGTTTAGCAGATGGAGCAGAATACTGTTTATCAGCCTTCCTGGGCACTGCAAGCAGTGAGTTTGGTTTGTGCCATGCAGCAAAGTTAGCATCCTCTAATGCAGGATAAACCAGAGGAATTATAATGGATGGTGAGCAAGGAACCTCCGAAATTCCATTAAGTTCTTTTCAGTGGAATCATCTTCTACTACTACAAAACTCATGGCAGTTTGCATCTGCTGCATCATGGCTTGAAGAGTAGGATCCTCAGGAAGAGATCTCGGGGTATACACTAGCGAGTCCTCATTACAGGATGAGAGGGTAGAACTAGAATAACTGGCAACATCCTGTTCTTTCTCATATTCCTCCTCTAATACCATGAGGTCAGGATTATATTCCACCTCATCTTCGACCTCCCTGTTGATGACAGGAATCACAGGTGCTGGAGATAATGGCAGCCGCGGAGAGGGAGGAATTTGCTGTGTGCTGGAAGTAGTCGCTGACGGGGGCTCAGTGCCTGATGGCCCTGTCAATGGAACAACAGCCTGCATAGGTAAGCCAAGCAGCATGCATTGTATCATCTCTGAAAACGATGCCAGCAAAGCCTGTGAGCTGATGACACCCTGACCAGGGACCATGACTACCTGAATCGATAAAGGGCCTTAGCCCAATGACAGCATCATACCATCCACAGTAGATACGGCAGTGCCCAAGTCAGATCACGACCCTGGTGTGTGTCTCGGCGATGGTCGGGGAAGGATGTCATCAATGCTGCCAGAGCAGGTGATAATGCTGAATGATCACCTGGGATCTCACCAGGGAAGCAGAATTCTCCTTGTCTCTATGCTTATGTCCCGAGGATGAAGAAGGCCATGACAATGATCGCTCTCTGTCCCAGTATTTTACCTTAGATTTTGTCAGCTGCATCTCGGCCGATGTGGATGGCAACAGCATATATGGGCCTTGCTCCTTCTCCATGGCTAATGCTTTTTGGAGAAGGAAAGCTTCTAGAGCTTCCTTATGGTGTTGCCTTGTTGCTTGGTTGAAACCCTGGCAGATCTCACAATTCTTCACGTTCTGCGACAGGCCCAAACAGCACACACCTATATAGGTAAGTGAGCCTTCTTTATACATTCTATCTCCACATTTACAATACGAAATAACACGGATGGAAATTTTTGACAGCATGCAGAGACGAAAACACTATAGTAAAAAAAAAAAGTCAACAGCAATGGTTAGTCAATGGCATTTCCTCAACAGGTCTAACGAGAGTGATCGATGGAGGGAAAAGAACTAAGGAGTGATTGGGCCGCCCCCAGTCATGTAGTATTTTTATGTCGTGAGTGGCCCCCGGCTAGCAGAAGTTTCTGGGTGGTACTAGTGCCTGATGGCCTAATGGAAGAAATATCCTCAAAGAAGATCTACTGTTATGTCCTGCTCATGAGCCAATCACTAGTGGGCACTGTAGAGCTGGGCATTCAGAGCCCATCAGAGAGTTCATGCTTCACATCCACAGCACATGCACTTGTCCTCCACTCCAAGAAACATATCACAAGTTAAAAATCACTTTGCTTGCAAGTATAAGCAAATCAGGCAGGAGAACAAGTCTTAGAAGAATAACAGACAACTGGCAGTACGTTCAAAGGTTTTGTGTGGTGCAAAGTCACAAATGGAGTTTGTGCCTCACCAACTGGGTTAAGGAGTGTCAATATTGCTGCTTGTGAGGCAAGAGTAATAGTGGAAGTAGTAGTTGTGAGGCGCAGATCTGGACTACATGCTCATAAAAGGCAGAGCCATGAATATAAGTCCCTCTGGCATACTGGAACCCCTAGCAAATACACTGCCATTTATACTCCCAACATTAAGAGGTGCAAAAAAGGCATCTTTTAAAGCGCTAACGGCTGCGGACCCCAGCACTGCATAACCAGCCTTTAACAGGAGTATTATATCACTGCATGTGAAAATAGTGCAACCAGGGAGCTAGTACCAGAGCAGGAATATATTTACAAACACAACTGTATTACTATTCATTGTTAAGGAATTACTGTAACACCGGATTATACCAGTAGGAGTTATGCAACATCTCACTTTCAGTAGGGTCCGGCGTGTACCTACATCTGAAGCTAGAAGGAGTGAAACTCTAGAGGCTAAGTAATGTACACAAAGTCACACAGCGAGTATGTGGCCTGGGGTGAAGTATGAACCTGTGACTCTCCCAGTTCAGAGTAGCTGCCTCCTCCCTATGTCCACTCAGAATAGGCAGCATCCACATGCTTGCTATACTGCTGCTACCTGTATGGAGTGTGCCTCCGGTCAGAACACCTGAAGAAGGGCTGTCCTTCTCAGCTTGAAATGTTGCATTCTTTTCGATTATGTTTGTTTATATATGTACTGTATGTATGTATGATCTTTGCCACACTGTTTGATACCTTAAAGAATAAGACCTACCATATAAGTTTTGAGTCAGTGCGATGGAAGTGCATCACTTTGACGAGATGCAAACTGCAGTTGAGACGTTAAGTTGGAGTTACTGCCTTGCAGATAGCATTTTTGCAACCAATAACGCATTTGTAAAGCACTGCTAAAGCGTTAGTGCCTCACAAACAGCCCAGCTTGCTCACAGTATAGGTCAGGTGGTTTGCAGCATGGTCACAAGTGTGTTTTGAACTTGTACTCAGGTTTGTGCTACTCTCACAAGTACAGTAGCACACTGGACTCATTTGCACTGCCAACACGTTCAACGTACCCCTTCTGATACAGATCACATGCTGCTGGCCTCACACGCATACTTATGTGTGCAAACAGATCTTTGTGTCTGGGTTTGTGCTAGGTTCTACAATGCTGCCAAATATGTCCTATAACATTTAATGTAAAGATCAAAGGTCACAGTTGCTTAGGTTCATAAAACAGTAAGAAAAA
Source organism: Neoceratodus forsteri (assembly GCA_016271365.2). NCBI lineage: Eukaryota > Metazoa > Chordata > Ceratodontiformes > Ceratodontidae > Neoceratodus > Neoceratodus forsteri. The sequence goes on from JADMNL010000023.1 coordinate 581,047,191, forward strand.
AGATATTTCCTACCAGGTTTCAAAGGTTATGACTGAAAAAGAACAAGGAAAAACAAACATAATTACTGTTGGGGCAGCCTAATTAAGGGGGAAGGGCATCATGTCCTTGAGTGTCACCACATAGCTAAAGTATATCCCCGAATAGGGTGAAGAATTACTGAAGTAGCCTTTTGAACCCAGGTCACAGTTAAGACTAATTTTACCATACATGAAATGGTATCAACACAGGGTTCATACCCAGCAAGCCTGACAGGAACCAAAAGTTGACAAGCCAGGGTGATAACAGTGATGACACAATGCTCTCTTCACTTTATGGTGGGTTTGGGTGGGGTGCAAGGGAAAAAAAAAATTAAAATAAAATGCAGTAGCTAGTTTTTTTTTTTTTTAATGATTATTTTTCTACATGTGGTACAGACTCCCATTTTGCTACTATTTTTCCCTAGCAACCAACTGTAGAAATCAGCAGCAGTGTAATTGGCTTACCATTTATTTGTATCACTGAAACCAGCACCAAAATAGTTACACTTTTTTTTTATTATTTGTTTATTCACCACTTGCTGACCTGACCCTATCTAATTAGCTCCCCCGCACCGGCCCATCACCCACCTTCCCCAGATAATTACCCCATCGTCTCTCCCTCATGGTTTGTCCCCTCCATGACGGGGCCTTCGGGGATGTACCCCTCCGGATGTCAGGTAGAGGACGGTGTCTTGGTGGTGCGGTGCCTGCCATCACACTGCTATAGCCGCCTCAATTTTTTCCTCCGTTTTCTGTCCCCTTCCTGGCAGTCGGTGTTCATGCAATGGCAAGAACACGTGGCATGAAGATACTGCGCAAACTCAGATGCATGCACCCGACCCTCCAAGAGGTAGCTGCATGTTGCATCACCTAGCCTCCGCTAGGTGGCGGATAAGCAGCAGCTTGCGCTGCCCATTCCTCCAAAGCAGGAGAACTTTCCCTAGAAGCTCAAGCCTCATTCGCCTGGCCAGCCACCGAGCGACCCTGCTCCATTTCCGAACCTGGGTCGCTGGCGTGACATGCAGTGAGGCATACAGTAAGTGCCTCTACCAGCCGCGCCTCTGGGCCAGCAACAATTAAAATATGTGATCTACAAACAAATCATTTATAGACATTAATCTTAGATTAAAAAAATGGATAAACCAGTGAAATAATCCACTTACTGATAAAGTGCCGAATTGCTCCACCAGTAAATTTAAGTTTTTTGGCACACAAAAAGTACAGCCCCAATTTTTTTTTGTTTTTACCCAGAATAGCCTATCTGAGATGTAACATCTCCTTTCCAGTGGGGTCCTGCTTCTACCCATTTCCCCAGCTGGACAGACTGGAGCACTGGAAGGTTAAGTGACTTGCTCCAGGTCACACAGTAAGTATTTGGCTGTGCTGAAATGTTACTTGTGATCTGGTTCCCAATTTGGTGTTTTGACCACTGGCTCACACTGCCTCCACTAATCCACAACTGGATCAGTACACACTACAAAACAAAGCATGAATTCTGTAATCCCAGTCTGATTTCAAAACTTGATTATATATCAATTTCCAATTAAAAAAATAAATAAAAAGATTTCTTCTATATTGGTTACAAGCCTCAAAATAGCAAGGTGATTAATTTCTCTTTGAAAGTCAGAACTTAGTCATTATCTGAACCCACAGGTGGCAAGAAAACCAAACTATCGATGAAGGAATGCCCGTATGCATGAAGTCTATAAACGCCGTACATCATAATACGCATCTGGTCAGGAGAAACTCCATTAAACGTGATGGCATTTCCAGAACAGCAACCTTCCAGTACTTGCTGCGACTGTTTTGCCATTGCTTCCGTGATAAGACCATTAACTGTATTGGTGTTAAATAATCCCTTTCCGTCACCGTCTTCAGCATTTTCAGCAAATACTCCCTTATATCTCAGACATAATGCTAATGTTTCGTCCACTAATGAACCCCAAACTACGCTTTTCCTTTCTGGGCATCTGTTGGGGTTATCTAAGATAGAGTTGAACCTTCTTAATGCCTCTATACTTAAAAGAATGCCTCCTTTAGATTCAATATAATCAAGCTCTCCAGATCGGATGACATTCCCAACGTAGTAGGGCTGTTTTGGATCTTTATCAAGCAAAAAGTACTTTAGATTCTCCACAACGACAAATGTAGTTGGATGTGCTAGAAAGAACCAGTTATAGTCATTTTTGTAATGTTCATATGCATACATGTAAGCTTTTCTCATCATCACCCACATATCTGATGCTCCAAGACTGATGGATTCAAATGCTTTAGTCTCTTCAGAAGAATAAAACTCTGCCTTATCGCAGTGTTTACTCCAGGTTTCCTTTACTACAGCCCACTGTGCAAGGTGTGCCGGCTTTACGAGGATAATACAGTATACACGGACACTCTGGGCAAGTTGTGTGTGTTTCGCATTGGGAAAATGTAAAATGTCCTTTTCGTCAGGTGCTTGAATGTGGTGGTGTTCATGCTGTGCTGCTGCAGACTGAGGACCCTTATTCACATTGGCTAGGAAAGTCACCCCTATACACAAGATTACTCCCAGCAGCAAACCCTTCATGAAAGAAAAGCCTTCTGTAATCATGTTTTCCTTATCTGAAAAGAGAAGAAAATGAGTTAAATTCAATGGAGAACACTCTTAGTTATATCTGCACCTTTGTACATACTTTTCAATTTTTAAGTACTGCATCGGCAGCCCTAAAAGTAAAAAAATTAAATGCTTTTCCAAATTGCATGTTTTTTGCCATATTTTGCCCTTTAAATGCCAAAATAAACTTGGTATCGGTTGGGTCATGTCTGGAAAGGAGACTCAGCTCAGTGTGCCTTTCCTAGTAAATAATTTTCAAATAAATAAAGTCATCATTATATCTGTCACACTTAAGCTCCCTACTGCCAAGCACTGTATCAATACTAAATGATGTTTATGCTTATAATTATGAATCAATAATAGCTATCAGTACAAGAGAAGCAACAGCGGACTTTCAAGATATCATAGCATACAATACTTGTGCATCAGCTGTGAACTTTCACGTTAACATGATGTATAATGGAACTGCAGCATAACGAAGCAATCCCATCACATCTTACAAATGATAAGAAACTGAAACAAGCATTTGTCAATGCCGAATGTGTGTGCTTGCTGGCATTGGCATTGGTAGTGAGAAGTTACAGAGCTGCGTAATAGGAATGGCAGTGAGGTATTGAACTGAAGCCAACCCCACCACCACCCTGCAGAGAGTGACAGGCATTGGGGTGTGCCTTTGGGTCGTCAGGCATAACGGCCACACCATTTCACCACACCCCACCCTGCAGACACTGACAAGTGTCACGGTGTTCCTTGGGGTCTTTGGCCCTTATGCGCACCCCATTCCATTAGGGGAAATACGGTGAGATGGGTGCGATATAGGAGAATGGGGTGAACTTTGGGGCCGAAGAGTCCAAGGCATACCTCGATGCCTCTCACTGGCTGCAGGGTGTGGAATGGTATGAGCATTACAGGCAAGAATCCCAAGTCACACCCCTGATGCCTGTCATTCTCTACAGGGTTGGGCGTTATGGTTGGAAACCCTAATACCTCAGGCATTTGTTGGTATTTTCACTCCAAATCTTCAACATGGTTTTTTTGTGACCCCACCTCATGAACAGTGGCAATATCAGTTTGTTAGCTGAAAGCTGCTTATGCACAGCGACTACGGCATTTAGCACCACAGGTACAAAAAGATTCCAAACAGGATGTAAAAAATGACAGCTGTACTATTCATGGGGAGGTGTAAAAAATGGCAATGTTGCAAATCTGCAGTAAAAAAATAAAAAAAAATGGTGAAGTCACGAGTGTACATAGAAACTGTGCAACGCACACCCGTAATATAATTAGGTTGGGGATTTTTTTTTTTACAGCAGATTGTCAACTCAGGCATTTTTGGTGCCTCCGATCATGAAGTGTCACTGCGATTTTCTTTATCTGTCCTGAACAATGATTTCCCACAGCGACCACGCATCTCTGCACTGAAAGTGTGAAAACACACTTCGGCCATGTTGTGAAAAATGACAGCTGTACTGTTCATAAGGAAGTGTGGAAAAATGCCACTGGTGAAAATCTGGACTAAAAATATTACAAAGTCATGAACTTACGAGGGTGCGTGGAAACTGCGCAATGCTCACTCGTAACACAGTCATTTTATGGACTTTTGTCACCAAATTTTCAACATAGTCATTTTAAGACCTCTGCTCATGAACAGTGTAACTGTGATTTTCGTAATCTATCCCAAACATTGCTTTCGCACACCAACAGCACTATTATTAGCTACATGTCTTGAAAACACATTTTGAGCGACATATGAAAAATGGCAGCTGTACTGTTCATAAGGAAGTGTAATAAAATGGCAATGTTGAAAATCTGGAGTGAAAATATTAAATTCGCAAACTTACGAGCATGCATAGGAACTGCGCAACGCACGCTCGTAAAACAGTCATTTTTAGGAATTTTTTCACCAAATTTTCAACATAGCCATTTTAAGACCTCTGCTCATGAACAGTGTCACTGTGATTTTCTTAATGTGTCCCATACATTGATTTCGCACATCGACTACTGCGCTACATGGGCGGAAACACATTTTGGGCAAGATGTGAAAAATGACAGCTGTACAGCTCATAAGGAGGTGCGGTAAAATGGCAATGTTGAAAATCTGGAGTGAAAATATTGAAAATTTGCGAACTTATGAGCATGCGTAGGAACTCCGCAACGCACGCTCGTAAAACAGTCATTTTTTGGAATTTTTTTCCCCAAATTTTCGACATAGCCATTTTACAACCTCTGCTCATGAACAGTGTCACTGTGATTTTCTTAATTTGTCCTGTACATTGATTTCGCACACCGACTGCGCCATTTGCGCTACATGGGCGGAAACACATTTTGGGTGACATGTGAAAAATGACAGCTATACTACTCATAAGAAGGTGTGGTAAAATGGCAATGTTAAAATCTGGAGTGAAAATATTGAAAATTTGCGAACTTACTGCGTGCGTGGAACTGCATAGCATGCCGCTCGTCAAACAGTCATTTTTGAATTTTTCCAGCAAATTTTCAAAATAGGCTTCTTGAGAGCCCACCTTATGAACACTGGCAGTGTCGTTCATTAATCGGTCCCGAAAGGTGATTTCGCGCAGTGACTGCGAAATCACCCTTTGGGCCCGAATAATGCCATGACAGTGACAGCATTCATGAGAAGGGGTCCCAAAAACCCCATGTTGAAAATTTGGTGCAAAAATTCCAAAAAATGCCTGAGATATGCAACAAAGTTGAAAAAACCCTATCTATCCCATTATACAGCTTACTGGCATTTCCTCAGTTCGCGGTCGGCTTTGAAGAGTGCAGACGTGTTCCCGGTCCACCGAAGATCGTCGCGCCAGAATCTGGAGGTAAGTATGGGGTGTGGGGGGGTGTGGGGAGGCAGGGTGCGCAGTGGGTGGGTGCGGTTATGGGGGCAGGTAGACTGCGTGGGACCGTTTTTCTTTACAGGTTGTTTTTTCTTAAATGACGGAGGACATTTGCCACGCTGGGTAGGCTCCAGCGTGGCACAGAATAACTGGTTATGGGAGGCGTGGGCCGACTTGAGATTAGGCACCCCGTCGGCCATAGCATCTGTGCCCACGCTGGGGTGGGCTCCCAGCGTGGCACCCTGCTACTCTGGGGGGACAGTGGAGCCGGCCAGAGTTGGCACCTGTCGGCTATACCATGAGTTGCCATGCTGGGGTGGGCACCCAGCGTGGCATGTGGAAAGACTTTGGGGAGCACAGCACAGCCCGGCGGGGATTGGGCACCCCAGTCAGCTACAGTGTGTGTGCGTGGGGGGGCAACCGCGGTATGCGTGTGTGTGTGTGTGTGTGTGTGTGTAGGGGAGCTGCGCGAGCAGGCGATATCTGATCACTGTTCGCACGAAGCGTAGCTCCCCCTCAACTGTACGCCACTGCATTTTGGAGCTGTCATAGACAGCTCCAGCATGCATTGGAGGACTGGGGCCGCGACTACCAACACACTGACTGAATTGGAAGAGGGGGTGACACACCTCCGAAAACTCGGATGATGGCACTATGTTTCTTGCACATGCAAGCAAGCAAACATATACAGTACAGTAAAAGTGGAACTCAGAAGTGTAATGTGACCAGCTGTATCAGATCCTATAAACATTACAACGTTTGCAGTGGCTATGGTGTGTTATTTTCCGACATATTATGGTAGATGTCAGGAGCTAAAGGCAGTTTGCCCGTAAGTACGTAATTTGGTGTTTTCTAAAAGCCAGTTATTCAGAATTGCATTTGAAATTCTGTTTACTTTTATTTAAGATTACGTGAAAAGGAAGAGCATTCCAGGTACTTATAACTCTCTGGGTAAAGAAATACCTTCTTCTAATGGTATTAAACCTTGGGACACTCAACTAAAGGAGGTGGCCTCTAGTTGCAACTGCATTTTGTTTAAAAATTATGCCCATTTAGTTAAGTAAATAAGGGTCATTAATTATGTCCCATAGAAATAATAGGTCACACCAGTGTCTTCTCAGTTCCAAGTGCATACGTTTCAGGATAGTTAATCTGCCCTCATAATGGTTTTCACTTAACCTGAGTACAGCGCACCCTCTATTACCCGCCACCCTGCCCTCCTGTAAGATTCTCTCTCTCTATTCATATTCCCTCTATAATCTGCCACCCTTTCTATCCGCCATCCGCCAGCACTTTCTGGTGTACATTCCATATCTTTCTCATGTTATTCTCTTTCTATTATCTGCCAAGTCAATTGCACTGACACAGTGCATTATGGTATGGTATTGAATCTGAAGTATTTTCTTAACTGCCATTTCAGTGTGTTTCTCCATTTAGTTTGGGCAGGATTGAGGGATTCTAGTTGGTAAGTTTGTGACTATGAGTTTGTAACTGGCTGTGTCTGAACCTTAAGTGCAGGCATATTACAGGAATTAGTGTAGTTTGAATTTGAAGTCTTTTCTTAACTGCCATTTCAGTGTGCTTCTCCATTTAGTTTGGGCAGGACTGAGGGATTCTAACTGGTAAGTTTGTGACTGTGTGTTTGTAATTGGCTGTGTCTAGACCACGGTCAGTGATGTGAGGAGCCACTACCAGAAGACTCCTTGGCTGATTGTTTTTGGACACAACCTGCGGTATAATCTCACCCACCCACCCCAAGGCTCACCCTACAGTTATTGGGTAGGTCTCATAAGGCCTTGCAACGTCCTGCACCCATACAGGATGCAGCAAAGACAGAAAAAAAAATTAAAACCCTTTGGGAGAGAACAGATAGGCATCTTAAGCAGGCAGTAGATTGACGAGGGAAACGGACATGATGGGAGTGGTACAGTGCAGTGGTTGTGGAGCAGCAGTCCTCAGGGAGATGTTCTGGAGGCTGCGATGCTGCCCTATCTGCAGGCACCTCTCTGGGCTGAGGGAGGAGGTTGCTTGTCTCCGAGCAGTTGGCCAGGCTGCAGGCGGCATCCACCCCCACCCACAGACCACGGGTCCATAGCCTGAACCTCAAAGGATGCCCGGGAAGAAGTGTACTTGGACCACAGGGGGCTCGAGGAGGGTGATGGGGGGGTTGAAAACACATCCCCCAACCGGTCCTGCTTAGTAACTCCTACACTGTTTTGGAGGAACAGGAAAGCCCCACTAAGGAACCTGAGGCTGGGACCAGAAAGGATGAGTGGGTCCCCCAGGATGGAGCCCCAGGGAAGGGAGGCAGGGGACCCCGGGAGGAGGGGGAAGCTTCTTCTAGTGGTGGATTCTATTGTTCGGGGAGTGGAGTTAGGGACACCTAGCAGGGGAGAGAGGGAGATCAAGTGCATCCCGGGAAGTGCTGTATGGAGGGATGGGGAGCAGATCCATAGGATCATTAGGGCAATAGCTAGGAGGGAGCAGCTGGAAGTCACTGTCCACCTGGGGACCAATGACCAGGCAGGGAGAAAGGTGGAGTTCGACATAGTCCAGGAGGATTTCAGGAAGCTGGAGGAAAACCTGAAGTAGATGGCATGCTCCATCTCATTCTCGGAGGTGCTATCTGTCCAGGGCATACGGGAGGATAGGGCAATCCACATTTGCACCTTCAACTCCTGGTTGAAGGACTGGTGTGGAAGGGAGGGTTTTGGCTTCATAGAGGACTGGGGCCAGACCTGTACAGATGCCAGCTTATATATGGAGAATGGCCTGCATCTGTCCGAGAAGGGTACCTTGGCCCTTAGGGAGAAGTTGAAATGCTTCAGCTGTGAGCATTTAAACTGGCCGGGGGGGGGGGGGAGCCAGAAGGGGCAGGAGGCTTAGGAACACTCCCCCCCCCAACCATGGGAATATGCAGGAACATAAGTTGCCAACAGATACAGCTGAAGCAGGCAGGGAGGGGCAGGTAGGCAAAGAGTGTATAACAAGTGATACATGGGGAGCATATAGGAAAGGAAACCGGTGTGTGGGAGGGGAAGACACTGGACATGGAGGACAGGAGCAGAGGGAGGGCAGACTGTAAAACATGGAAGGTCATGTTAACAAGTGCCTGTAGCCTAGGAAATAAGGTTCCAGACCTGGAAGCCTTGTTGGTGGATGCAGAGCTTGACATAGTAGCAATAACAGAGATGTGGTACTCTGCTAATCATGGCTGAGAAGTCAATGTACCAGGCTATATACTGTTCAGGAGGGACAGGGAGGGTAAAAAAAAGGGGGGGGGGGTGGCCCTGTACATCAGAGATGGTATAAAAGCTATAGAAGTTCAGGGAAGACGGGGGGAGGCTGAGGCAATGTGGGCCACCCTGGAGCCAGGGAATAGAACAGCAATACACACAAGAGTGATCTACAGACCTCCAACACAGAGGGAGGAAGCTGACAGGGAACTAGTGAAGGACATACACAGCATGGCAGCTAAAGGCAAAATCCTGCTACTGGGGGATTTCAATATGCCGGATGTGGATTGGACCACACAGGTGGCTGCTTCAGCCAAAAGTACAGCCATCCTAGAATCCATGCAGGGGATTGGACTAAGGCAGCTGGTGTATGAACCAACCAGGGACAAGTCAATTCTGGACCTGGTATGGACCAATGGGAACAGAGTCGAAGAAATACAGGTTAAAGGGCAGCTGGGGTCTGGTGACCACCGCATGGTGTGGCTCGGCATGGCAACATGGACTCAAGTATGCCACACAAGGGCAAAAGCCATTGATCACATAGGGTCAGTGGCCACATACAATGTATAGGGCCTATGGGCAGACTGGATGGGCCTGGTGGTCCTTATTTGCCGACAATTTCTGTGTTTCTGAAATAATTTGATTACACAACCAGACAGAGAAGAGGCAGAAAGAAAAAATTACCTTAGTAATGTTGTTTCTTCTAATGGAGTCTTGCTCTATTCTGACTATATGCAGTTAGCCCCAGCACTTGAACTGCCCCGGAGAGTAAAGAGTTAACTCTATGCAGAAGCATAGAACGTTGAGCTCTAACTCGGTTTTCAAACCTCCGTCTCCAGCACTCTGAAGTGTAACTGTCAGATCCTTACGAGCACTAGGAAGAAATAGGCTGTTGGTTAAATAGGATCTGCAGCTTATCCTCTAGGTAGGGAAATGGGCAGACTAGGTGGGCCAAGCGGTCCTTATCTGCTGTCAAAGTCTATGTTTCTAACTAATCATATTAACAGGTGGAAATTGTTTCAAACTTTTTGTAAGCCAAATGGCCACCACAGATTGTTTTTAGGGTCAAAAGACTCAAGTCGAGAACCCCAAAAAGAAAGCTAAAGATAAGATAAAGACAAAGTAGGCAGTGAAATTAAAACATTAATAATACTAATAAACCCTTAAGATAGGGCATGCCAAGTACACCTCTGGGGTGCAGCACTGTGCTTACCCACCCACATCCCAAAACTACTATGTTCCAGGAGGGAAGGCAGGTCAGAATAAGGCAAGACTCCATTAGAAGACACAACATTACTAAAGTGAGTAATTTTTTCTTCAAACAACATGAAGTCTTGCTGTATTCTGACTACCAAGCAGTACCCCCCAGGAGGAGGGAGTCACAGAACCCATTTTGGGAACATGCTCTGCAGCACAGCTGTGCCAAACCTAGCATCATTTCTAGACTGAATGTCCAGAGAGTAATGTTTGGTAAATGTATGAACAGTTTTCTAAGTGGCTGCTTTACAGATTTCCACTAAAGGTATATCTCATCTCTAGCTGCTGCAAGTGAAGCAGCTGTACCTTTGGTAGAATGAGCCCTCAGGCCTGAGGGAGGTTCCTTCCCAAGCTTCGAATAGCAGAACTGGATAAAGGAGACCATCCACCTGGCAATAGTTCTCTTGGTGGCAGGTTTGCCCTTTCCCACCTCTCCATAGGTGAGAAATAACTGAGAACAGCCATTCCTATAGGCGTTAGTATGCTCCACATAATAACTAAGGGCCCTCTTTTATCAAGACTGTGTAATCTTCTCTCCCCAGAGGAGGAAGAATAGTCAAGAATAGTGAAAAATACCGGCAATGACATAGATTGGTTTAGATGAAAGTCTGACACTACCTTGGGAAGAAACTTTCTGTTAGTTTGAAGAACCACTTTATCCCTGTGAAATGAAATGAAATCAGGTTCCACTGATAAAGCCTGTAACTCCCTGATTCTCCTGGCAGAGGTAATAGCTACCAGGAATACGTTTTCCATGTCAAGTATTTCAGCTCTGCTGAAAACAGAGGCTCAAAAGGGGGCTGCATAAGCTGTGCTATACAGATATTCAGATCCCAAGAAGGGGTAGGGTCTCGAAAGGGAGGATTACATACCTCTCAACCTTTTGTCCCCAAATGTGGAACACTGCCTCTCAAAATGTGGAACAAATGAACAAAATGTGGAACACTTAATCAAATCTTTGCCTAGGAGGCTCAGAACACTGTTAAAATGTTGCATTTATGTTCAGAAAGTGTTATTAATTGAATAATATATTTTTTGAATCATTTACTATAGATTTTTGCTTTAAAATGTTAATACTGAATGTGGAACAAGTCCTCACAATGTGGAACAGGGAGCTTTTGTGAAGTAAAATGAGGAACGTTCCTCGTAATGTGGTACAGTTGAGAGGTATGGAGGATTACCTGTAGTAAATCTTTGAAAAACTTCTTGGAAGACTGGATGAGAGGCTAGGGAAGAGCCCTTGGACTAGCGGAAAGGAAGGCAGACACAACTGCCAAATGTACCTTGAGAGTAGTAGGCTGGAGGCCTAAGCTATTAATAAAGAAACATAGAAGTTGACGGCAGATAAGGACCACAAGGCCCATCCAGTCTGCCCATTTCTTTTTCTACCTTATGAATGTGCCATAGGCCTTTGCTCTGTCAATGGCCTATTTATTCATACTCATCTGTATTGCTCCCTTATGCCTATCCCATGCCTGTTTGAAGCCCTGCACTGTATTCATATCCACCACTTCCTGAGGTAGGCCGTTCCATGCATCCACCACCCCTTCTTTGAAAAAGAACTTCCTCACATTACCCCTTCATCGGCCTCCCTCTAATCTCATGCTGTTCCTCTTGTTCTGCTATTTTTCTTATAATAAAACATGTTAGACTCTTTCACCTTGTTAATGCTCTTAAGGTGTTTGAATGTTTCAATCATATCACCTCTCTCCTTCCTTTGCTCTAGGGTATACATATTGAGCTCAGTTAATCTGTCCTCGTATGTTTTCTGATGCAGTTCCTGCACCATTTTGGTTGCCCTTCTCTGGACTGCCTCAATTTGGTTAATGTCCTTGTGAAGGTGTGGCCTCCAGTACTGCACGCAGTACTCCAGATGGTGCCTAACCAGTGTCTTGTAAAGAGGTATTATTACCTCCCTGTTCCGACTTGTGATACCTCTACTAATACACCCCAACATCCCTCTAGCCTTACCTACTGCTTTAGAGATCTGCTTGGATGATTTCAGGTCCTCGGTGGTGATGACGCTCAAGTCTCTTTCTTCCCTTGTGACTGTCAGCAACTCCCCTCCCAGCCTATAGGTGGCTTCAGGGTTTCTCTTCCCTGTGTGCATGATCATGCACTTTGCGTTAAACCCCAGTTACCACTCTTCCAACCATTTTTCTAGTTTATCCAGATCTCTTCTCATTCTGCCCACCCCATCTGGATCATCTACTGTGTTGCAGATCTTGGTGTCATTTGCAAACAGACAAACCTTACCGTCCAGTCCATCTGCAATGTCACTGATGAAGACACTGAAGAGGACTGGCACCAGGACTGATCCCTGAGGTACTCCACTTGTGACTTGCATCTCTTCTGACTGTATACCGTTTACCACCACTCTCTGTTTTCTGCCCGTCAACCAGTTTGCCACCCAGTTGACCAACGTCTGACCCACCCCGAGCCTACCCAGCTTATTAATCAATCTTCTATGTGGAACAGTATCGAAAGCTTTGCTGAAGTAAAGGTAGGCAAGATCAACTGCTCCCCCCTTGGTCCACCACTCTGGTTACCCAGTCAAAGAAATCTATGAGATTAATTTGACAGGACCTTCCTTTTGTAAACCCATGCTGTCTTGGATCCTGTACCCCTACGAATTCCAGGTGTTGCACTATCCTTTCCTTAAGGAATGCCTCCATAATCTTGCCCACTACTGAGGTAAGACTGACTGGTCTGCAATTCCCTGCTACCACTCTTGTGGAGCGGGATCACATGAGCCCTTCTCCAGTCTTCTGGGACCTCTCCTGTGCTCAGAGACTCACTAAACAGTTCTGATAATGGCTCTGCTAGTTCCACTCTTAGCTCTTTCAGTATCCTGGGATGTATGCCATCAGGTCCCATTGCCTTGTCCACCCTGAGCTTATCGAGCTCTTGTAGGACCCTTTCTTTTGTGAAGGGACTAGTGCACACCTCCATCCCCCCTGTGTCCATGGTGCTGAGCTGTGGGCCCTGCCCTACCTTCTCTTCAGTAAATACTGAGCAGAAGTATCTATTTAGGATAGATGCTTTTACATGGTCCTTCTCCTCACATGCCCCTTATCCCCTTTGATCTTAGCAATACCCCCTCTGGACTTTCTCCTTTCACTAATGTATCTATAGAAAGTCTTGTCACCTTCTTTTACTGTTCATGCTAGTGTTTCCTTGGTTTGGGCCTTTGCCTGCCTTACTGCCTTCCCTGCATCCCTTAGGGAAGTTTGGTATGCCTCCCTATCTTCATCCTGCTGTGTTCCCTTATATTTCCTGAAGGCCAGCCTTTTGGCTCTGACCTTTTCTGCTACTGCTTTTGAGAACTCAAAGTGGTTTCCTTCTTCTTTTGCACTTCCTTTTCTCACTAACACAATGGGATGTTGCTTCAAGTATTGCATCTTTAATGCTTGCTCACTTTGCCTGTACCCCCTCACATGTATTTCTTTTTACCAGGGCTAGCTTAACTCTGTTGCCCATCTAATCAAAGTCTGCTCCTCTGAAGTCCCATATTTTTGCCTTGGAATGGGATGATTTAGTTTTAGTGGCCAAATTGAACCATACCATGTGATGGTCACAGGCCCCCAGGTGACCTTCTACTTGGAGATCTGTGATCCCGTCCCTGTTAGTCTGTACTAGATCTAGGATGGCCCTGTCTCTTGTAGGTTGTTGTACTAGTTGTCTGAGGCCCTCCCCCTACAGGGAATCCACCATGTGTCTAGTTCTGGCAGATGTCCCTGCTGGTATTGACCAATCTGTATCTGGCATGTTGAAGTCTCCCATTATCAGAACCTCCCCTTTAGCTGTCATATTTTGTAGATCTTCTAACTGTAATGTGTCTATGTCCTCCCCCTGGTCTGGAGGCCTGTACACAACCCCAGTTCATATGGCTGTTCCATTTCCTGTTTCCAGAGTGACCCACAGTTCTTCGGGCTCCTTATGTGTATTCTGAATTTCTGTAGCTTTGATATTTTCATCGACATAAAGGGCCACTGCACCCCGCCCCCTTTTTGCACCTTGGTCTCTTCTGAACAGTACACAGCCAGATACTGAAATCTCCCAAGTGTGGTTACTGGTAAACCATGTCTCGCTAATGGCTACTATGTCCAGTTTAGCCTCTGTCATTATTGCCTGCAGGTCTGGGATCTTGTTTCCCAGACTGCGAGCATTTGTGAACATGACTTTCCATTGGCCAGATTTCGGTGTGTTAGTTGCTGGGTGAGGTCCGGCGTTTCCCCTGTGCGTTGTATGGGGAGCCGGACCTTTTTCCTTACCTGGTGATGCAAATGCACTACAAACATGCTGAACTCCTGTTTAACCACTAGCTGAAGGGGGAAGGGTGTTCTTTCCATTCGACATATGGGGTGCTGCACCCCTCTCCCCATTTGCTGGTTTAAATATTCTGCAAAGATGTCAAACTTCTGCTCCAATGCACTGACTCCCTCCTCATTCAGATGCAGTCTATCAAATTTAAAGAACTTATGCTCCCAAAACTGTTGCCAGTTCCCTACAAATGTGTGTCCTTTTTCCTGGCACCAGCCCTTGAGCCACATGTTTAGCTCCCCTATCTCCCCTTCTCTGACCTTCCATCCATCTGCTCCCCTCTACCAGACTGGCAGGATCTCAGAGAAGATGATGCCGGATGAAATGGATAATAGCTTGCCACCCAACCTGGTCAGGTGTTCCTTGGTCTTCACAACTGACCGGCTGGCGAGATTGTTCATCCCTCTGTGTACCAGGATGTCAATGTTTTCTCCTGCTTCCTGAACAATTTTAGCAATGCGGTCAGTGTCTCTCCATGCTGAAGTACCTGGGAGACGTCTGACCATTACCCCTGGCTGGAGATACGCATCAACTCGCTGAATCATGGAGTCTCCTATGATCAGAAGTGTTTTGGATTTCTTTTTTGCATTTTTTGTTTTGCTTCCTGTTTTGGGTGAGTTTTGTTGTGCTAGCTCCTGTGCTGCAGTGTCCTGCTCCACAGTGTCCTCCGCCCCTTTGTTTGATTTCGGAGATAGAGGCAGATACCTGTTTGTAGTTTTTATATGGTTTTTGGAGTTGATATGTTGGAGAGCACTGAGTGATGGGGCACCCGATTTGCCCCTTCTAACCACCTGCCAACCTACCGGACCAACTACCCTCTGCGGTCGAGGTGCTTCTCTTGGATGTTGGGGAAGTGGCAGCCAGTTCTTAGAATATAATACATTTCCTCTTGAATATGCAATTTGAGGCACACAATCTCTGCCCATGCTGCCTGGAGCTGAGCCCTTAGATTTCCAATGGCCCAGCATATAGGACAGTGTCATAAATCCTATAAAACTGACCCTCTGAAAAGTGTACCTCAGTACCTGCAGTTAATAATGCACATTCCAGATAAGTTGCTGGGTTTATAACCTGGTCAGAGTAATCAGAAAGAAGAAAATGCCTACTGACCAGTGACCGCACAGATATTGGGCAATCCACCTCTGAGACTATCTGCCCCCCCCTTGGATCCAGTCATGTGCCAACAGGGCTTGTTTATTACTACCAAAAGGATAATCACAGTTGCCCTAAGCAGTTCTTACCAATACGAACTGGGAGCCAATGCTAAGCGTTCCCTATACCTCAAGGATTCTTCGTGTCTCTTGGGGTCTCCGAGGTAGAAGACGTAATGTCTTACATTATATACCTATGGTAATTATCATGGTTACTGTAAGATAGAAACATTTCTACTTACAGAGATGAACCCTATTGGCTAAATTAGAGGTGGCTCCTCAGTCCAAGATAACATTATACAATTTTGTAGTAGTCATCACTTTGTACAGACAAAGGAGTACAGTTTGCATATAGCAACATAATAAGACAAATCATCAGAAGATGGCAATGCCATCTCATATATCATAATCATTACAAGGACACAGATGTCCTAACATCTTGCAAGCAAGAAATACATGTATATATTAGAAAGTAAAGTGTATAACAATAATATGCATACCTGTACATATCCTGACAGCTACTCCTACATGGTAGATATCCTTAGCCCTATGTGTTAGTATAACATGTACCCAAGTGGTAGCTGTCTACGGTGTACCTCTGGGAGTACCAAAAAGAGTGCAGGGACCTCGTGTAACAACATGGTTCTGTGTCGACTACCAGAGGCTCAACAGCTGTACAGAGTCGGATGCGCACCCCATGTCCAGAACGGATGTGACTTTGGGAATGGCCGGGAGGAGCTCGGTTCATGACCATGATAGACCTGACAAAGGGCTACTGGCAGGTGCCCCTAACTACTGCAGCCAGGGAGCAGTCTGCTTTTGTCACTCGATTTGGCCTATTTGAATTCTGAATAATGCTATTTGGGATGAAGAATGCACCCGCAACCTTCCAGTGGCTTCTGGAGCGCATTCTGGCTGGGGCAGGAAAATTTGTGCTTGCGTACATGGATGACATCGCCATTTACAGTCAGACATGGGATGATCACGTCAGGCACATGAGGGAGGTGTTCGCCAAGCCCCTGACAGACCTGACAAAAAAAAAAGGTCAGAAAATGTTATCTGGACAGAGGACTGCAAATCTGCATTTTGACAATTGAAAGGGGCCCTATGAGGGTCACTCGTGCTTGCTAGCCCCAATTATGACCTAAGGGTCACAGTGCATGTGGATGCTTTGGACCATGGGCTGGGTGCTGTACTTAGCCAGGTTACACTGCAGAGGGAGGAGCACCCCATACTGTATCTGAGCCAGAAGCTTCTGTCCATGGAAAAGGCATACGCCACAGTTGAGAGGGAATGTCTGGGGATAGTGTTGTCTCTCAGAAGCTGCAGATGTATTTGTACAGGAGGGAGTTCGCTGTGGTCACAGATCATAACCCTTTCACATGGCTCCACAGGACTAGTGGGCAAAACAGAAAATGATAGTGTTGGAGTTTTGTACTACAATCTTATAATATGATCATCCAACACTGAACTGGTACGCAGAATGCCAATGCAGTTGGACTGTCAAGGCAGGGCTAAGTGCGTGGCATGTTCCTTTAGGTGCTCCCCAGTTCCTACATGTACGGCAGTGTCTCATAGGGGTTGCCCAAAAGAGACTCACTTCATTTCACCGGGGAGGAGGGATGTGACTGACGTGACCAGACGATCTATGAATTCCTTTTTTTTTTTTTTTTTTATAGTTCTTTTGTTAGTGTAGTTGTGCTTTTGTTATAAGTTCTGCTATTTGCAAGGGGACACAAACATGGCTTCCAGAGTCACATGTCCAGGCAAGTTTCATGGGAAATACTGGCCAGCTCAACTGCTCAGTATAACTTTCTCATTGGAACTAAGCTACAGATATTGAAAGGCAGATGGGAGAGTGCAATGGTGAACACCTCAGACATCCTGAAAGCAGGGGCATGGGGTTAGACACCTCAGACATCCTGCAAAACAGGATCGTAAATAAGGACAAAGACTGTTGGAGTGTGAAGTAGCCAGTTGACTTGGATGATGTAATTTACCATGGGGCAGTGGGAAACTGTCTGTCAAAGGGGAGAGACCCCTCCTCACAGCCAAAGGGTAGAAATTAGGGAGCAGAGGTTTAGCTCACTCTCTTAGACCTGCAATATCTAAAGATCACAACCTTGCAGCTAGACATCTGATAAGAAATACAACTTAGGAAACAGTGTTTTCTTCAGCTAGCAGCAGGTAAACAGATTGTAAGAGTGAAGGAAGCTCAATTTTTCCTATCTGTCAACTGTCTGGTTTAACTCCATTTATTTACATTTCTAGTAAACTGGCAGTCCTTTAGTCTGACTGTATATATAGCCTGTTGTATACCTGTAGTCCTCTACTAAAGAATCTATTTTTGATAGAACAAGTGACTGCCCGTTTATTTTAAAAAGGTAATGTGGTTATTTCTGCTGGACTCTGTTTGCAATCTGTCCCTGAATGGCATTCTACCAACAGTTACTGTGTTGACCTTCCTGGCCTTGTGCAAGAAGGAGGTAAGAAGCAAATTTCCTGGTTTCTGTCCTGGTAAAAACCTGGTGGTGGCAGTGAACCAGAAGTCCTTGGTGTGGGATTTTCGTCACAGTGGGATTTACGAGGGGAGGGGGTATCATAATAGGGGTGCTGTGTGAAGACTCAAATGGGTGAACATGGGCGGTTTACAGAGCAACTCTCTACTATAACAAAAAGCTTAGAACACTAGATTTACATCAATAATGTTTTAACTTTGTTTTCTAGTTAATTGTTTCATGTTGCAGATACTGCAGCACTTATTTCACCGAGTCTTTCAAAATGTATCGGACTCTTCCCTGCTAATCACACAATAGCTGTTTTATGAGAGAACAGTCTTGTTGCTATAGTGAGTACTATGATGTCATAAACAGAGGTATTGTGAGGTTAACAGGGGAAAGGCAATTTTTTTTTTTTTTTTTACAGCCTTTTTAGACAGACTACCAAGATGTGCTGTAAACCTTGAAACGGAACACTGAAAATGAACAAGTGTATTCTCTAGTAAATTGCAATAGTTGAAACACCTTATTTATGAAAGTACATGCTGAGGTGCAGAGTTGCTCTTTAAGGACTGGGTAGGAAGCATGTTTAACACATACTAAAAGAAGGGGAATGCCAGACTGGCGCTTGTTCAAGAAACAGCTTACCTTTTGCACCACTTTGTGTCATTTGGCAAATGAGATGGGGGCAACGACAATACCACACTTTTTTGTGGACCCTCACAAAATTATGGGGGAGTCTCAGATTTCTATTTAGGACACCATATTTTTTTTTTTTTCAGGGAGTCCAGGACTCTGAAATAAAAAATCCTGCCGAGAGCCCTGCAAAGACTAAAAATGAGGCTCAAAATTATTAACTGGAGCTTAAAAGACACAAATGTGTGTCAAAAGCTCATGAAGGACACATCAAAGGGGGTCTCTTTATGTGAACAATACACTATTTAGTCAGTGAAGGTTAAAGTGTCAGAGTACACGTCCCACATTAGTGAATCTGGATATACAAGGCTGAGATCAGTTAGAACATATTATTTATTATATATTTTTATATTTTTCTTAGGTTAACTGGCAGAGTTAGGGATGAAGATTTGGCATTCTCTTGTCTCCCTCTTCCCAATCACCAAATTCGGGATAGCCTTCGATTTCTGCTACTGGTGATGTTTTTCATAGTATTTCTGTTAATATGTTCCAATTGTTCTCATCCCTCTGTACCAGATTCTAGCAATTGTGTCCCCTACTCTAAGTTCATGCCTCTTCTTAACCCACCAGCCATGTGGGACAATGTCAAAGGCTTTACTGAAGTCACGGTACAGTATGTTTCCCACCTGTCCTGTCTACTGCCTTTGTCACCCAATCGATGAATTGCTCAGGTTTGACTGACATGCTCCCCATCCCCATCATGAACCCATGCTGTCTCTTGTCCTGGAGTCCATCTGCCTCCAAGAAGGTTACTCTCCTTTCCTCTATTGTCTTCTCTAGGAGCTTACCCATGCAAGATGTTAGGCTGCCAGGTCTGTAATTCCGTGGATCATTCCTGCGTCAGCTTTGTTTTTTTATGTATAAGTTTTTATGTCCCTTGTTCTCTACAAGGCCTGCTTTGACACTTGATCATAACCCGGTCCTGACACTCACCATCCTCAGAGCACAGATTGGAAGGTCCATGTCCCCCACAAAACATCCCTCCGTGGCAGGGCTGGGGGAAGGCCATCCTTTTTCCTTACATTTTCCTCCCACCCGCCTCCCCAGATGCCATGCGCAGTCCCATTCCGGCCTCTGCATCCTCTGCAGAGGAAGAGCTCTCGGGTCCAACTGTAAGGGTTTGCTCAACGGGTGGAGCATGACACCCATTCCTCCCAGGCTGGAAATGCTGCTGTGTGGCACTGCTATGCTGAGGCCACCTAGCCAGCTTCCCAAGTTCGCTTCCGAACTCGGCCTACCAGGGCAGGAGTGTGATGTGCTACCCATTGGGCCATCGTACGGCCCCTATCGGCTCTTTAAATTTTATACTTATTGTTTATTGGTTTTGTGAAAGTACACAGGTACATTTATAGCAGAAGTCCATACAGTAGGTAGTACAGTCTGGCACATTACAGTAGATAAAGAATATGAGCTTTGTTTGTTACATCTAGGCGTGATAACATGAATCCAAAATGAGTCCACTTAATAAAAATAATTAGCACTTGGGCTGGTATAGTCAAAGGGGTTGCACCTGGTGCAACAGAGTTGCGCTGGCGCAACCCTGCAGTGTGCCCTGGTGGGATATTGAGAAGGCTGCCCACCGCAGCGCATATCCCGATGCGCTGGGGTGCAATGTAACCATATGCTGAGCAGATGCAGGAGGCGTGCCCATGCATATGCGTCACATCCCGATATTCAGCCCTGCATTGCGCCACACACGGGGGCTCAAAGCTGAACCCCTGAAATGTGGGAATAACTCCCGGCCACCCACAGGTGGGCTGCTGTAGTGCAGGGCACAACACATCAGCCGCCAGCTGTGGGTGGCCACTCGCCCACCCAACACACTGTGCACAAGCACCCACATCCCCCTGGCTGTCCATTGGTACCCCCCTCCCACCTGAGTCCCCGATCACTGGTAGATGTCTGAAAGAAATCTCCTTACCTGTTTCTGCGATTGCGGTAAGTCCCTGTAAAACACATCCCTGGTGATCCAATGGCACCTCCCACCCACACAGACCCCGTGCCCACCCACCCCCAATCATCGGCGGGCAACTGCAACCCACCCGTATACCACTAGGCTGCCCACCAAATGACAGGTACGGTATGGGCTGTAAGCCCATTGGTCCCCAGTGTGGACCAATGGGCTTGCAGGGCATACTGTACTAGACAGTCCCATATATGTGAATGTGAATCCCCGTGCTCCCGATCTGTGGCTTGCACCTGGCGCAGTACATGCACTGCCGTGCCATATTCAATGGTGCTGTGCCATGGCGCAACACCGTTGAATATCACCTAGCCCTGGCACCGGTGCATTCCGGTTGCGCTGCACCCAGGCTTGCGCCACTGCCTAGCGCAGTCTGAATATCCTGGCCTTAGTCTCACACAGCCGAATGGCTAGGGCTCAACAGTTACACTATTTGAAACATTACTATATACAGATGCTATCCATCTAAAAGGTCCAACAACGTTTATGCAGTAATTTAGATAATATGCTTTTCCACCCAACTATGTAAATATAAATATAACCCAAAACTGACTTAATAACCAAGCACTTTTTTTTATATAAAGTGAACTAAGGAGGCAGTTTAGCCCAGTGGTTTAAGGTGTTGAGCTGCAAACCTGGAGACCTGGGTTTGAATCCCACAGCCCCCACTTACATACTGTGTGACCCACCCTGAGCAAATCATTTAACTTCCTTGTGCTCCCAGGTCGCACCTGTAAATGAGCCTCAGCTTAGTGTCTCTCTCCTGGCTAAAAAAAACAAAAAACAAAAAAAAAAACCACTATTAAAACTAATAATAAATCAGCCATCATATCTAAGAACATACAAACCTCATATAAACAGATGTAGCCTGTTTTCCCATACTCAAACCCACCTCGTGTGCCAGGTGTAAAATAAACTACTCCATACCCGAACTGCTAATTGGCCATTGTCATACCTCAACCCACCACCACCCAGCAATCTGCACTCCCTCGACAGAGCCATTATACTTGAACAAATCAGTAAAGTACAGAAAAAAAAAAGACAGAAGAGTAGCGAAAGTCCACTGATGAAAGTGGACTGCCACCTGCAATCCACGCTCCTATCAAACCCAAGAAGCGCTCAGTTTTACTAAAAAGGATAAATAAATTTACAAAATTCCCAGGAGCTTCTGTGATGGTCGGTAGTTACTCATTACACCAACATCCCAGCCTAAAATGGCTCACCGGACCAGAATACTCAGCCCTCTGATTCAGACTCTCAATCCTCAGTATTCGATCAGGCTCTTTCTGCCTGCAGCTTCTCAGCCACTTTCACCACATCCCTTGGGTCTGTATAAACTCATGTTTGGGTCCCCAACTGCACTCTCAGTTTTGCTTGATACACTGAATTAAAAGACACATGCAGTTCCTTCAATTCAAATGTCACAGCATTAAAACTTTTGCCAAGCCCATGTAGTGTAACTCGGGTCTAGAAAGAATTTAATTTTCATTCCATCTGCATCCACTGCCTAAATGTGCATTGCCGCCCATAAAATTCCATCTCTTTGGCTCAGAGAGCCCATTCATGAAAGAAGTATCCTTGGAGAGCACTGGTCTGCATTCGGTTAAGTGACTTAGTACATCCACGCAATAAGAAGGATACTGTTAAAAATCCAGATGCAGTGTTTCAGCTAACCAACTCAGGATAGCAGCTTTGTCGTTAGCCCCCTCAAAGTCCACAGGGAGGCCATTTACACATTCTGTTCTCATAATGGATTTTCAGCTTGCTTTTTGAAGAAAAAAAAACCTTTTATTACTTTTGTAACATATGGATTGTTAAAATAATACCCCCAAAAAGCGTATATAAAAATCCTTGTAATACACTGCTCTCTTTCCCATAATACCACCCTTCCTGAAGTGATATTAGTATTGTTCACTGCTGATAATACTATTGTTTGTGCTGATAATACCATCGTTTCAGCTTCAAACAATAGTATTATCACTGAAACTCCACAGTGCATGCGCCAGTCTCCCTGCCACACAAACACGGTTGCCATGGTGCCACGTTCCAGTCTGTGCACCCAATGTAAAATGTGCAATGCCATTGGCAGACTTTCTGAGTAGGCGGGCAAACCAAATGCAAAAACATGGCGTACGTTTACTCTTGCTTAGCGAGAGTAACTCGAGTTATGGCCAGTTCGTTTTTGTTTTATTTCCTCAGAAAAGTGGATTACCTGCCGAACGAACAAAGAAAGTAAGCGGTAGGATTACCAAATTAAAGTAAAAGCTTTCGTCACAAATGTGGGTCGGGCACAACTTCAATACTGTCTGTGGGTGGTCGGCCGAGAGCGAGCACTTCTTCAGTGCAACAGGCGGCTAGCCCAGTTCACAGAATTTTAAAAAGCAGCAAATTTTTCGGAATCGGATCCATATATTACAAAAAATAAAAAATAGGTTACAGTAAATTACTTGGCTGAAATTCCATCTCGAGGTTCTGGGGACATAGAAACCTCTCGAGCTTCGCTCTCGAGGTTATCTATGTCCCCAGAACCTCTCGATGGAATTACAGCCTTGTAATTCACTGTAACCTATCTATTATTCTATCTGTAATACAGCACATTGCAAATATCCCACAGAAGGATAACAGATGACAATTCATAACACGGAATGTTCACTTAAAAAGGATACATTTGCAGATCCCTTCCCTCAAGTTACGGGGTGTTAAAGCCAGCTCTGGAGTCCATCAAAGGCCTTGTGCTCATTCTGGTGCAATAGGAGAGATCGGGGAAGAATCGCACAACGGTATCTCCATATTAAGGGACTGGGGATGTTTTGTTAGTCTAGGTGCACAATCTTTATTACACACAACAGTAAACATAATCAGAAAAGTGCGAGATCTGGTGGATGCCACAGCCACTCTGCTCGGTGCGATATGGAATGCTTTTTCTACAGAGAAGATCAGGTCTCCCTCCTGAATCTTCAACGTCTAGTGCAGCAATAACCGAATGAACTCCCTGGCATCCTCCCCTTTGACCCCTCAGGGAAGCCTACCACTCAAGTTTCTTCTGAGCTTGATTCTCGACTGTTTTGCGTGTTTGAAGGAGGAGGCTGTTTTCTATGACTAATCTGGCTGTGGCTTCTACCGAGTTCAGCGCTGCAGATTTGACATTCCATTCTAGACTCCAAGACTGCCACATGAGGGGTAAGGGTATCAAACTTTGTATCAAGGTCCAGCAAGTGTGGTATTCACTGTCTGCAGCGTTACCTCTTCTCCGGCGCCGTCTCCTGTACTCAACATCTTGGCCTGCTGACTACCTTTAGCCTTGTGCTGTGGTACTCCTTTCGGCTTGAAAAAAATAATTTGCAGCAGCCATTCTTGGTTTCTCCGTTTTCAGTCAAACTACTGGCTCAACAGATGTATTATTCTCAACATTCAGCAAGTGAAACAGATTTTACGTAAACGTTATAACTTTAAAGCAAGTCTCTTGGGAGCTCAAAAAAAATTGCATGTTTTGTTTCTATGCTCCCACATGCTTTTACTGTTGAAGTTCAATGGCTGCCATGGAAACCTCTTTATGCCAACACAGGCTTCTTAAGTATGGCTGCTAATACATTATCCTCTGTGTTCTTTTCATTTTGTGGGTGTCTTTTTTAGGGCCTGGATAATTTGTTTTAGTGAGTAAAGGTGGCAGCCATGTTTGTAATGGTGACCAGGAATTTTGAAACAGGCACTGAATACTGATAGTGTTCTGCAACCCGACTGCCAGCACTGTTTTTCACCTGCCCATTAAACAGATCCAAGACACAAATGTAAGCTAGTCAGGATACAGAATTTTCCATTTTATAACACCCTCATAACTCAATTATGTCATTTTCAGGATGTGAAAATCCTGTTTGGCAAAATGCCTGGCACGTATGATCAAAGACTTTAATTAGTGAAACAGAAAATTAACAGAGCTGAAACAGTATCAAGCTTTTAGCAATGTCACATAGTCAGTGGCAGGCTGGCCAGCATCTCATTCCAGGGTATAGAGTTTGCAGGCAGTGACTTCTGAGACACCCAGAGAACCTCTGTAGAATAGGTCTTTATGCGGGTCTCATCATACAGTGTATCTGCCTACATTATCCCAGTATTAACCCTTGCCTCTCCTGTACAGGGTATGTGCACTACCTCTGTCATACTTGACCTATAGGGCCACCACCTGTGAATGTTCTTGGGTGGAAGTACCTTATTTAAAGGAGCCAATTAGGCAATGTATTTTGGGCCAATCCAGGCAGCACTCTATATTTATGAGTAGCCACTACAGGCATTTCAGAGCTAAGAGGCTAGTGTAGGGACTATACCGAAAGGGTCCCACCGTGAAGTGGTGATATAGCTTGCTAACTTTGGAATTCCAATCTGAAAACTAAGAGGATCCCCCTTTTTTTTTTTTTTTTTTTTACATGGGGCTAGATATTCAGACTGCACCAGGCATGAAGCAAACACAGAAGCAGCGCAACTGGATGAGCCGGGGCAAAGTCCAGGGGCGATATTCAACGGTGTTCAGCACTGTTGAATATGGCACCGAGTGCACACACTGCGCCCACAGCGCGGTGGCACTGCACCAGCGCGTGAGGCAGCAGCAGAGCAGGGGGGCTCGCCAGTGCAGAATCTTACGGTTCAGCTAGGCACAGCAAGAACGAGAGTCTGCCGTGGGCATGCAAATTAGGGCATAATGACAGAAGATGCAAATGGGGACATTTGCATTTCATTATGACTCCTATTTGTACGCGGTGTGCCGATCCCAGCGGTTGCACTCTGGCGCCCCCTGCAAGGCTGCAGCTGTCGGGGGCCAAAGCCCCGCTGCCCCTCGGCGGATGCCACACCCGTTTGCCCAATCGTGGGCATGAGTAGAATGGAACCCTGGTGGTCCAGTGGACCGCAAACCCTTGCCCGATCGCAGGCATGTAGTAAATTAATCCCTGGTGGTCCAGTGGACCTTTATCCCCTGCCCAGTCGCGGGCATGTCTTAAAATAATCCCTGGTGGTCCAGTGGACCGCTATCTCCTGCCTGATCATGGGCATGTATCGAACTAATCCCTGGTGGTCCAATGGACTGATCTCCTTCGCCCGCTCGCGGGTGTTAGTCAAACTCTCTGGTGGTCCGGTGGTACCCCACACCGCCCACGTGGTCCCCAGCCACCCTGCACCCCGGTCAGCGGCGGGTGGCAGCTCCCCGGCCGCAAGCCACCCGCCGACTGACAGCATACAGTAGGGCTGTATGCCTATTGGTCCACTGCGTGGGCCAATGGGTGAGCAGTCCATACTGTACTACACAGTCCCGATATGTGAATGAACGCTCGTGGACTGTGTCCTGGGAGGTCGGGTGGCCACCCACAGCAGGCAGCTGCCGTGTTGCGTCCAGCAATATGGCAGCCCGCCTGTGGGTGTCCCAGACATGTTCCTGGTTTTTGACGGGCTCAACACTGAGCCCCTCCCTGTGCGGCGCAAGGCGGGTTTGTGCCTGCATATACACCGCACATCCCGGGCTGAATATCGGGATGTGCCGCATATGCATGGGCACGCACTTGCGCTGCATACATTACTGGTATGCCCCGGTGCATCGGGGGTTGCGCAGCGCAACCCACCCGTCTGAGTATCGCGCCGGGGCGCATTGATGCCTGTTGTGCCATGCGCAGCTCCTTTGAATATCCCACCCATGGAGTTTAAAGTAAGTACAGCCAATAGGCAGTTAAATTGTTTAAATACTAATATGTACCATGTCTTTTGGAAAAGGGGGGGGGGAGGGGTTGTGCACTGGTATTCTGTTTTTGATTGTTATTTACCACACACCAGTAGCACCACCTAGCAGAAATTTGAATTACTTCTGTGAGCAATGCAGAGTGGAGCACGCTGAGTGGGGAGGTGTGGCACCCCTTTCAGCGTGCTCCCTTCCACCACTGGTGAATGTTCCTGGGTGGAAGTACCTTATTTAAAGGAGCCAATTAGGCAATGTATTTTGGGCCAATCCAGGCAGCACTCTATATTTATGAGTAGCCACTACAGGCATTTCAGAGCTAAGAGGCTAGTGTAGGGACTATACCAAAAGGGTCCCACCGTGAAGTGGTGGTATAGCTTGCTAACTTTGGAATTCCAACCTGAAAACTAAGCGGACCCCCTTTTTTACATGGAGTTTAAAGTAAGTAAAGCCAATAGGCAGTTAAATTGTTTAAATACTAATATGTACCATGTCTTTTGGAAAGGGCGGAGGGGTTGTGCACTGGTATTGTTTTTAAAAATTCTGTGCCCCTGTGTGACCCTCTGTCAGGCCCCACCACTCCATTCCTGTTGGGCCCCCCCATCCAACGTTTACATCTCTCCTACACCACAGTTCTGTACCATATCGTAAGATGTGTATTTTTAAGTATAATTTAATGACATACATAAAAAGAAAGCAATTCAAAACACGATCACCGGGCCACTGTCTAAAATGGAATATATACCAGCAAGAAAAACAAAAGTGATCACGACAGTGCCCAGTGGCAGTGCATGTATTTCAGTGGCATGCCTCGTTCTGACATACAGGAATGTCAGACAGGGCATGCCACTGGAGGAATGCAATGTGCACTGCCACTGGGCACTCTGTTCCTTTTTTTTCTTGCAGGTATATATTCCAGTTTTAGACAGTGGCCCTTTTTGTATTAAAACTAAGTTGAATTGTTGTTATTGCATATGATGAGGCACAGACAGGCAGACAGAGAGGTCACTACACAGTATGGGGCAGAGAAGGAGTAAGGAGAGGCTTTAATGTTATGTCACTACTAGCTCTGATGATATTTGTAAGAGACCGATAAAAAAAAAAAAAGTAATACAGTGCCCAGTGGCACTGTGGCAGTGCATATTGTATTCCTCCAGTAGCTACCCCTGTCTGACATACAGGAATGTTAGACAGGGGCATGCAACTGGAGGAATGCAGTGTGCAACCCACAGGGCCCTGTCACTGTTTTTTCTTGCTGGTATATAATCCAGTTTTAGACAGTGGCCCTTTTCATATTAAAACTGAGCTGAATTGTTATTATTGCACATGATGAGGCAGAGAGAGAGAGAGATTACTACACAGTATGGGACAGAGATTGAGAAGGAGTAAGGACAGGCTGTAATGTTATGTCACTACTAGCTCTGATGATATTTGTAAGAGTAATATTTAAAAAAAAAAGTAATACAGTGCCTGGTGGCACTGTAGCAGTGCCCACTGCATTGCTCCAGTGGCATGCCCCTGTCTAACTTACAGGAACGTCAGACAGGGGCAGCTACTGCAGGAACACAATGTGCACTACCACAGTGCCACCGGGCACAGTATTACTTTTTTTTTTTTTTTTTAATATCACTCTCTTACAAATATCATCAGAGCTAGTGCCTAGTGACATGACATTACAGCCTGTCCTTATTTCTTATCTGTCTAAAATGGAATATAAGCAGCAGGCAGGTGACTGTGATTATTGTGGAAACCTGACAGTGCATACTGCACTCCTCCAGTGGCATGCCCTGCCCTGTTCTGACATTCCTGTATGATAGACAGGGGCATGCCACTGGAGGAATGCAATGTGCACTGCCACTGGGCACTGTGTCACAGTCACTTTTTTTTCCTTGCTGGTATATACTGCATTTTAGACAGCGGTCCTTTTCATATTGAAACTAACTAAGTTGCTTGCATTATTAATACTATTGCACATCATGGGCAGGTAGACAGAGACGCTGCTACACAATATAGGACAGTGAGGAGTAAGGCTACAGGACAGGCACAAGTATAGTGTCGTGGGTCTAGACATATGTTTATATTATTTTTTAACTTAATCATTTTTGCCTGTGACTAATAATCTCCAAGACCCTCTCAGTCAGACCCAGGGACATTACAAGTGGACAAACAGTCAGTCACACCTTAGCCAATCTAATTTGCAAATAAGTTAAATAATTAAACTTTTTCTGAGGTGTGAGTGAAACATAATAGACCCTGGAGAGCTGATTGTGTGGCACTTTAAGAATGTCAATGAATCGAACCGCTCATCGCTTGGGATCACCGCAAATGACTTAGTACTTACTGAGTGGTCTAACAAAGTTTTCATTTGAAGTTAAGTGCAGCACTTAAGTACAAATGCAAAACTTCGTTACATAGAGCACTCAACAAGTACTAAGTCATTTGTGGCAATCCCCGGCGACAAGCGGTCAGATTCATGGGAATAGGTTCAGCTGTCAGTTCCCTTTGCTGGTGCAAGAATAGAAAAAAAAGTTGTTCCGAGTGCCAGATGGAACAGGAGAACATAATTTAACTGTGTGTCTGTGTTCTTTAATCACGAACGATTCTGACTGTAAATCCTTTAATCGGTGCGGTTCAGTTCACTCGGAGGCTGGAGCAGTCGTCATCTGACATCATCAGAGAGCCGGGCAGCCAGGTCAGCATTATTTTCAATGCACACAGTTAATTACTCCTCTCCTGAATGAGAGGGATTAATGAATGGAGCCATGGAGCTAGCACAAGATTCACAGGGAGCAAGAACAGTGGAAATATGTTGCCAGGCAGCAGGCGATGCCCAGCGTTATTCTAAACAAACAACAATTCAATGTTGTGCAGCAGTTGCAGCTTGCTTTCCGTGGCGGCGGTCAAGGCGGGCCCCCGACATGCTAGGGCACGGCTGGCATGATGCTATGATGCTAAGGCCGGCCCTGTTTACCTACGGTATGTCCCTGTATTTTTTCTTTGGAATGTGTTTCTTCTATTTCTTATGCATCTGTAATTCTGTGTCAGTGGCGTGGAAGGTTTGTTTTTCTGTTTCTTATGGTTGTAAATCCAGATTGCAGAAATCTGTTGTCTTGTACGGTTTTATGACATTCTGAATTCAATAAATTATTATACAAAAAAAGAAATACAGAGCAGAGGGGCAAAGGTGCTGAGGGTCACCCTCAAGATGGGAAATGGAGTTTTTATTCGGGCAGGTGTGATCAACAGGCCTTCAGCACAGGGGGAGGACTTGGATAAGGAAATGTATGAAGCAATTAGCAAAATGGATGAAAAGGAGGAGGTGTTGCTAGTGGGAGACTTCGATCTGATGGATGTAGATTGGAACCTCCCTTCAGCAACTTCAGCCAAAAGTAGGGACTTCCTAGACTCTCTGCATTGGGCATTCCTCAGGCAGCAAGTCAGTGATCCCACTCAAGATGGGGCAGTACTGGATCTGGTGCTTACTAACAGGGACAGTACTGCAGACATCAAAGTGGGAAGCCATCTGGGGACCAGTGATCATCGTACAGTGTGGTTCAGCATAGGAACAGCCGCAGAATCCAGCCACACAATGACGCGAGTCCTGGACTTCAGAAAGACTGATTTTACTAAGATGGGCAAATGCCTCAGGAATGACCTGGTGGGGGGAGAAAGTGGGCCAAACTAAAAGAGGACACAGTGAAGGTAATGAACCTCAGTATCACACAGGTGAGCAAAAGTAAAAATATGAGGAGACCACTATGGTTCTGAAAAGAGATAGCAGAAAAGGTAAAGGCTAATTAAATTGCTTTGCTGCATTCAGAAGGTAAAAGGAGACCCAGAGACAAGAAGATAGGGAAGTGTATCTGGGAAAACAGAAGGAGGCAAGCAAAGTGGTAAGGAGTACAAAGGCGCAAACAAAGGAAAGAACAGCTCAGAAAGTATCAAAAGGGGACAAGACATTTTTTAGGTATGTTAGCAAGAAAAGGGAGACAAAGATTGTATGGTTAAAGGAGTGGAGGAGACGGTATAGAGGAAGAGCAAGAGAAAGCAAACACCTTGAACAAACACTTCTGCTTAGTATTTACAGTACGGGAGGGGGGGCACAAAAAGGCACCAGGAGTTATATTGGGAGGGTTAAGGAGACTAGTCCATTTTCTGAAAATAAAGTTCATAAAACATTTGCTAACCTGAATGTAGACAAACTATGGGCCAGACGGGGTACATTCAAGGGTACTAAAGAAGCTCAGGGAGGTACTGGCTGCACCTCTGACAGACATATGTAAACAGACCGCTGGCGGTATGGTCCTGGAGAAGGGCAGAGGTAGTCCCACTTCACAAAAGTAGTAGCAGGGAACAGGCAGGCAATTATAGGCCGGTCAGTCTGACATCAGTGGTGGGTAAGGTAATGAAAACACTACTGAAGGAAAGGATTGTGGAATATCTTGCATCCAATGGATTACAGGATCCAAGGCAGCATGGTTTCACAGAGGGAAGGTCATGCCAGGCAAATCTGATTGATTTTTTGACTGGGTGACCAAGGAGTTGGATCAAAGGGGAGCGGTGGACATAGCCTGCCTGGATTTCAGCAAAGCTTTTGACACTGTTCCTCGTAGGAGACTGGTAGGCAAATTGGGAAACTTGGGGGGTAGGTAATAAAGTGGTAACCTGGGTAAAAAACTGATTAGGGGATAGGACGTAGATGGCAGTGGTTAATGTATTTCACTCTGAGGGGGAGGGTAACCAGCAGGGTACCTCAGGTATTAGTGCTGGGATCTGTCTTTTTCAATGTCTTTTTTTTTTTTGTATCTTCTGTTTTTGTTCTCTGCACCCTGGAACTCTCTCAGGCTGCCCCTACTCACCGTGCGCCTCTCTACTGGCCACCTGAAGTCCTGCCACCTCAGAGATAGCCACTTTCCACCATGCACGGTATGCAAATCCCACAGCTCGGGGCCCCCAGAGGTAGGGCCCCCTCCATTCTGGCGCTCTATCAAAAATCAAGTGTGCTGCAGTAGTGGTGGAGGAGGGACAGATGGCAGAGGCAAGGGCCTGGAATGATCGTGTGATGACGTAGCACTGAGGGGAGCCATTGCCTATCCAGGAGCAGGGGATTTTTCTGTAAGGTTTCCTCCAGGAGCGTAGGCGTGCAATGATGCCAGCATGGCAGAGCCATAGGCGTCTGCCAAACTCCTCCCCTTAACTGCTCCGCTCCTTGTTGTGTACCCGATCTCTACCGGGAGTCACCACTGCAATGGAAGCCCCCTGGATTCTTCCCCAGGGAGAGGAGAGCAGTCCATTGGACGCGTGATCCTCTCCCTCCCCTGCAACCCTTGGCGCCTGAGCTCGCTCCCGAACGTGGGTCGCCAGCGTGGCACAAGGTGTGGTTTCAAGCACTAACCCTCAGCGCCACAATGGGCCATCTCTCAATGTCTTTATAAGTGATACAGCAGAGGAAATGGAAGAAAAGGTCTGTGTCTTTGTGGGTGACACCAAGATTTGCGACAGAGTGGATGCAGTGGAGTGGGAATGGTGGAAGGGACAGATAGGGATCTGAAAAGCCTGGAGGAGGGGTCAAGGGTATGGCAGCTGGGTTTTAATGAAAAAAAGTGCAAAATAATGCATTTGTGCCATTGAAACTACAAAATGGGTGGAGTGATACTGACAAAGACCAAGCAGGAAGCAGACCTGGGGGTTATCATATCAAATGACCTAAAGGTGGCCAGGCAGTGCGACAAGGCAGTTGTTGGGGCTAGTGAGATGCTGGGGTGCACAGGAAGGGGTATCGCCAGCAGGAAGAGGGAGCTAGTGCTGCCCCTATATAGACTGCTGGTAAGACCTCACCTTGAGTACTATGTCCAGCTCGGGGAAACCGCATCTCAGGAAGGGCATAGACAGAGTGGAGGCAGTCCAGAGGAGGGGCTACCAAAATGATGCAGGGTCTGCGTCAAACGCCCTATGAAGAGCAGCTTAAAAAGCTAAATATGTACACCCTGGAAAAGACGAGGGGGGAGGGATACCTCAGAGTGGTTAATAAGGTACAAGGGGGGGCATTTTTGCAGAGAAGAAGGTGCTCTAGAAGAAGGGGACATGCTATGAAGCTGGAGGGCAGTACATTCAGGAAGGATGTGAGAAAGTACTTCTACATAGAAAGGATGGTGGATGCCTGGAACAGCCTTTCAGCGGAGGTAGTGGGGGTAAAAACAGTGGTGGGACTCAAAAATGCCTGGGGCAGGCACAAGGTAATCGTAGTGGTAAGGAAGGGAGGTGAAGAGATGGCGCCATAGATCATCAACAGATCTGCAGCTAAAAAAAATGGGCAGAATGGAAGAGCCCAGTGACCCTTATCTGCCATCACATTCTAGGTTTCTATGATTCACCCAACTCAGGTCATCCCCAAGGCTTTCACCCATTTCTATAAAATCTGCCCTCCTGAAGTCCAGGACCCTCGCCCTTGTGTGGTTTGATTCTGCAGCCATCTTATGTTGAACTACATAGTACAGTATTTGCTGTTCCGTAGGTGGCCTCCCACCTTGACGTCTGTCTGTAACACTGAACCAATTAGTGAGCACCAGGTCCAGCATTGCCCCATCATGAGTTGGTTCACTGACCAGTTGCCTGAGGAATGCCCCCTGCAGGGGTTGTCTAAGGAATGCCACTTGCAGTTCCTGTCTTAACGTTAAACCACACTGTACAGTGATCACTGGTACCTAGGGGACTGCCAACTGAGACATCTGCAATGTCATCCCTGTCTGTAAGCACCAGGTCCAGCACTGCCCCATCCCAAGTGGGTTCATTGACAAGCTGCCTGTGAAAAACCTTTGTGGGGAGTCGAGCATGGCCCTACTCCTTGCCAAAGCTCCAGCTGGAAGGCGCCAATTCACATCTGGAAGATTTCCTGCACCAACAGTGCCAGAAAATGTCCTCAAAATCTTCCCAGGCCTTTGCTTTTTAGAACCAGATATTACACTTTCGGAAAGAAGCAAGAATGAAAAGGAGAACTGAGGCCATCATTTGATCCCATGGTAAGCACTTAACGGCTGGAAAATCAGAACTGAGGCAGTTAGGGTGTCGATGACAGTCACTGGTTTTGATCAGGGATTCGCATATGCCGGTACGGACACCCCGACAAAAATGTTTGCTCCTGCTAGGTCCTAGCACTTACAGCCCTAGGATCAAGGAGTGGGGCTCTAAGGGGAAGACTTCACCCTTTGCAAACTGAGTGAGAGGCCTTTTGGCACCATGCATTTCTGCTTAAAGTTGAACCAGCATAATATTCTGTAGTGATCTGTATATGCAGCCCATGATGCTTTGCATTATGGGGGCAAGAGTGATTTTGTATTTCAATGGGGAAGACTGCTTCTTGAAAGATCCATAGTTACTATGGAAAGAATGCAACTAAAACGTGTGGATTCCGGTAGATGGAGATGTTACAATGATTGGCAATGTTCTTTGGTATATGATGTATTATTTAGACCTTTAATTAGTGATGCAAACCTAGTTCATTGAATTTTTATTCCGACATTACTGTTTCAAGTTCAGTGTACTGGAACCGATAAGTAACTCAGTGTAAGTGACTATTATAGGACAGTACATGTAGGCAGGTCTTGCTTATAGTTGTTCATGAATTTGAATAAAGCTGGGCTTGGCTTTCAAAAAAAAAAAAAAAAAGAATGAATATAATACCTGTCATTAGGCAGCTCACCATGACAAGCAATCTCGTGTACCACTCTGCTGAAGGGAGAAAGTCAGAATCAGCAAACTGTCTATCATCGCAAGTAGCAACACAGACTAACACAGAATTTACTCCCAAGTTGAAAACACACAGACAAAAATTTAACAAGGGAGTGTTGCCCCTGGCACCTGCTACTCACTGTGCATCTGTGCCATCCATAACCATCATAGCACCCTCCTATGATACTGCTCCTGCAGACAATCCTGCTATTTCCCTTCTAGGACTAAGTTGAGATAAGATCTGCTGCCGAGGAAAACTATGTTGCGGCACTAGAAAAACACCGCAACATACATTAAAAGCTTATCCGGAGAGTAAGCTTTGCTGGGGCAGGAGCAGGTAATAATGACGGCTTTCCTTTAATGGCATGCAGTACTGGCTTCTGGCCATGTGGTGGCGCTGTTCAGAACATACATGTTTTGAAGGAAAGAGCGCTTCTGTTTCCCCGATTACAGGCTGCTGGTTTTGCTGAGAGAGAGAGAAGCGCTCCGTTTAGAAACAAAACATACTCTCTCTCTTGCAGTCAACTTTTATTTATCTTTTCTTTATTTTTATTACACCAGTTGCAACAGCGCTTGGATTGTGAAAGTGGGGTAATGAATATAGAAAAGGCAAGGCACTGAGTTTCCGACACAGCAGCTTGACAGACAAAGAAGCGAAAGTAAAAGCCGCTGTTCTCTCTGCTTTGTAATGCAAATGGCATTCTTTGGCCCTGTCCACACTACACCACTCAGACCCTGTAACGGACAGAGACTGTTACAGCCGGGGAGTTGTACAGTGTGTCCACGCTACAGTGGTGACTGGTACGAGACCGGTATGGCCAGTCCACACCTCGGGAACCGGGCGACTGTTACCGTGGTGCCCAATCCCACAATGCAGCTCGCGCTGCGCTTGGGCCCTGCAGGGGACTGTTACCGCCCGTCCACACTACCGCCGGTAACGTTACCGAGGTGGGACCAGTTTCATAACCATTGTTGAAACCACCTCATATGTGGTTTCAACAACGGTTACGAAAAGCATCCTGTAACGTTACAGGTGTAAACGCAAACCGTTGCGGTAACGGTTTGGGCACTCTGTGACGTTACAGAGGCGTAGTGTGGACAGGGCCTTAGAGAACAACAGGACGTTCCTTCCAGGCGAGGCATATCTCTTTTTTAACCATTTACTGCCTGGTGCTTAGCTTCATCCCTGCCTAAAATACAATAGGTGGCAGACCTGGCTTTCAAACAAACTGACCATCGGCTTTGCAAATGGAACAGCTTGAGTGCATAAAAGTGAAAGTACAGTCATTTGTCTGAAGCTCCTTCAGGCTGGGCATTATTAACTTTTGCAAACATTTTATTCTTTTAAAGATTTTTATCAGGTAACAAGTTATCATGTGTAGAACCTAGAGAAATAGCATTGCTCTATGTATGCACCTTTGCACTTTCAATTTCTCTCTCAATTAAAACTTGTATTTTACTAAGCGTTATAGGTACTGTGTAGTGTTTCTAACACATTAATATTTATTAAGCACTAAGCACCTTAGTACATCAGGCACTTTATTGTATCAGTTTCCAGGCATTTTAAATACAGCCTGCCACTGCATTGTTTGTTTTTTTAATCGCAGCTGTTAGTTCTCTGGGACAGCAAGGCATTTTGTACTAGAGTGAGGTACTGAAAGAGAAATGGAAAAAGGATCAAGGAAAGTCTGAAACAGATTTAGGGAGAATATGAAAAAGAACTGTCGTAGGTGGCCAACCTACTGCAGTTTGAGAAGAGAGCCCAGACTAGTTTAAAAGGTCCTATTGTGCAACAGATTTAAAAATAGGAGAAAAAAAAGACCTGAAAGTTTCCCACACCCAGCAGAAATCCTATTGTTATAATGCTACTTCATTTAAGTTTTGTTTGCTGTTTGTCATTTCAGTTAAGTCATTGATGTATCATCAGACGAAAATAATTAATGTAATGTTATCTGTTTCTCTTTGTCATCACTGATAATGACTGTACCTGGCTGTATACTGTTCAAATGTTTGTTCTCACCTCATGCTGCGTCATGAAATACTCTTTAATATTGACTCTGGTCTCCCCTGTCTGTACTCTCCCGGGTCGTGCCTGAATATAGGCAACACTGTTGTCTAGTGTACTTACCTGGTAAACAAAAAACAAATAATGTCCCTCTACTCACACATATCTTTAACAGGTAAAACACAGGTCTACCGCACACCCTGTCCTGACCTAGCCAGTCCACCCTTTTAATCTTTATTGCAAAAGGGTGTCTCTAGTGAACAGAAGCTGTGTGTTTTGTGGTGATCTGAATATTTCAGTTTTTAGTTTTGAGAGTGAGCTACATTTAAAGGGAAACCACCAATGCCCCCACACCTGTGGGGCAGTCCCCAATTTGGCTGTTCTTGACTTAATGTACCTCCTCTGGTATTTGGAGAATTTTGGTTGATCACGCCGACCAAAAACCAAAGCTAAAAGTGATAGTACACTGTTGCAAATGGCTGCAGTTCCCCATCTGTAGGAACCAGGGGTTTCGGTGGTGCAACGGCACAAGGGTGATTGTTAAAATACTGTTGGAGTGATGGCAGGAATTAGATGAAATACAATTCTTTGAACAGCAGAGGAGGGAAAATTAGGTGAAAATCTTAATCAGGTCGGGGACTACCCCCCATAGTATGTGGGCATGAGGGTGTTTGAAGCCTTTAAAAAACATTTTTTTCTTCCTTTTTTTAATATTCCAGCTGACTGAGTCTTGACTGCAATGTGCAGTTTATTATCAGGGGCCAGATACTCAAATCTAGGGGCAGACTGAGAGAGCAAAGCTTTGCACTGTCCCTTTGCAAATGGCTAGGTGTCCAAACCTGCTTTCAGTCATAATAGTGCACTGGCGTTGTTCGAATAATATATTAAGGGGCATTTGAGTGCTAGACAACTTAGCATCATGTAGACTTGGCCCTTGTAATTAGGGATGGCACAATGGCTTGCCCCTGTGCTATGCAAATGAGCCCATTGTGAAAGGTGATAAAGGGCCTTTAGCATGCTCTGTGTGCTGTTTGATCGGAGTGAGGCTGTGCCTGCTCCGTGCTGCTCCTGTTTGCCCAACCTTTTCCCTGAGAGCAGCCTGTTTGGATGGAGTTTGAAAGAGTGGTGCCCAATCACCCCCCCCCCCACCTCACTGATTGCTGGTCCTATTACAGGAAATGTTGCTCTGGGGTCTGGCCCCCCCCCCCCGTTCGGGTGGGTAGTAATCCCTTCCTCTTGTCCCACCTGCATGCATGTCTGCATAGGCCATAGGTATTCCCTGGTAGGTAGCAGCCCCGCCTTCCCACCCAACTGAACCCATGCTGGGTTGTGTTAGAAATTCCCTGGTGGCTAGTGGTCCCTCCCCCCCCCCAACTTGAACCCATGCTGGGTTCCGGTGTGGGGAAGGAAGCCATTACTGTCATTGGACAGCAACTGGCTGGGGGAAGGGGACCACCAACACCAGGGACTACTCTGTTTGGGTCCAGGAGGGGTGCCGCACTTCTTCCACCAACCACCAGGGTTGAGCAGGAGCCAATGTTGAGCAGGAGTAAGTCGATAAAAAAGACTAAGAGACAGCTCATTTCCTTTTGTCAAATGTGTTTATTTTGGGAGTTTTCATAAAGGGATTAGTTGTTTCAAATATTCTAGCTTTAAAAATAGAAAAATCGATGGAAATTGGGGCGGAATACCAAATTTCCAGGTGGAATACCAAAATTCTGAATCTGGTATTCTGCCAAAAATACCCACTTTTTTCCTTAAATTCTACCCCTGGTATTAAACAAACAACTCAGGTAAAAGACCGCAGCTACTAATACCAGATATCATAGGCTTATTCCTAGAATTAGTAATCAGTTTGGATTCTAGGCTGCTTCTAGTTCCATCCACTATTTGTGTTTTAAACGAATCGAGGAAATTGTATTGAGAAATCCAGTAACCTTATTGAGTACTATCTCATCATTCATTGTAAACATCAGTTTCAGAAGTAAATTCCTATCTGCAGTCTGACTACCGTTCCATAAAGGATCAAGCCAATAGCTTCTTGGTTTATTATGCCAAGGGCACACAAAAATGACATGATAGAGATTTTCAATGTTACGTACTTTTTTTTTTTTTATTTTATAATCATTTAAAAGCTTGGACAAATGGCACAAAAGCATGGAGGCTTTTTGTACCGTTTGTCCAAGCTTTTAAATGTTGATTATAAAATAAAAATATGACAATTTTCTGGCAATGATAGCCTTTTGTTCTCTGTGCAAATAACCAGTAAAAGTGGCGCCTATTTTTAGCTCGATTCTCTGGGCACCCTTTTGTTATATCCCTGTTGAGCTCCTCTAATTCTTGTAAGACTATCTTTTCACAAGACCATCAGGAGCAGGCACGTAGTGCTGCAAACTGCAATATGTGGCAAAATCCCCCAAGCACTCACTCAGAGAATCTGTCAGGCAGGTCGGGTTGGAAACTGGGTGGAAGCCTTAGGAGGAGCTTTTCACTTATTCTACATTTCCTCCCTATAGTGCCTCCTTTGACAGTAATGCACATGCATGCGCACAGCCCCCCACACACACACACACGCTGCTCTAGCAGCTCAACAGCTCCTTAAGGTAGTGCTGCTTGAGGTTCTGATGCATAATATGTCAGGCACCACTTAGCCTGGTTATATGGGTTACTCAGAAAGAGGGATGATGGTGCCCCCCCCCACCCCAGGGACAGAGTGTGCTCCCATGGGCAGCACTTCTGTCCTGGCGGCTTTACTGCCAAACCTGGGTCACCCACACAGCAGCACAATGTGTTACCTTTAGGACAGCTGGCAGCCCCACTTTACTGATATGCTGTTCAGAAAGGTCTCGTTTCAAAAGAGGGGTTAACACCTGGCCTGTTGATGCAGTGTAAGAACTGCTACTCATGATGCCAGTGATCTGGATAGGCGAATTAGACATCCCAGAAGATACCATCTTCCTCTAGGGAGTGGGGGCAACAGACTCCACTGTGCTACCACCCCCTGGGTGAACACAGGTGGTGCAGCAGGAGTTGGCAATGGGAGGGTGGATGCCCACTAGCTCCAATGCACGCCAGCACGCGTCTGCCTGTGCCCTTTGAGTTCTCACTGTCCACATCTTGTGTGTGGGGAGAAACAAAGATCCCTGTTAGGCATGCAGGATGAAGCTGGCACTCTTGGTCCCCGATTAAACCATCCACTGCCTTCTGGAACTAAGCTGTCTGGTGTGGAGCCCGGTGCCTGGTTCCCCATCGACCCCACTCTGGAGAGGTAAGTCTGGGGTCAGAGGTGGCGAAAAGTGACTGAGAAAGGGAGGATGTGGCTGGGCAAAGCCTGACTACATATAGTGATGTTCCTACATCCTGTCAAAGCCTTTCACCACAGAAGCCACTCACCTTGCCCAAGTACCTCTCATAAACAAAAGGCTCTGACTGCAAATCCAAACCCACAGGGGCAAACTAACTTGCACGTACAAGCTCTGATCCTTCCAGATGGAGCCCCAGTCCCCAATGTAGTCATACCCCTCCTCTCTGCACCATTTCTTCAACCATGAGCTGGAAGACCCTAGTGTGGATCCCCCTCTCCTTCCCTCTGTTGTAGACAGGCAGCACTTCCACAAAGGCTACAGTGCATGCCACCTGCCAAATACCTTTCTCCAGCTCCCTAAACTGCTCCTGCACAGTCCCTGACCCTTCCAGAGCTAGGTCATTTGTCCCCAGGTGGACAATGACATCCAGCTCCCCCTTCCTTCCTATTGCCCTTGCGATCCACTGGATATACATCCCATCCTTCTGAGCCGATGCACCAGGTAGGCACTTAACCTCCTCTCTCTCCCTGGATCTTTCTGTTTTGACTGTGTGCCATAATCGGTAGCACCCCAATGAGAAAAGCAATTTAATGTGTGTGATACTGCATGGGTTGAGCAGCTAGTTTTGTTTTTGTAGACAAATAACCTCCCTCTACCACCTTTCCTTCCCCCAACTCTCTCACCCTGATTATAGAGTTCCCCACTAGAAGTTGCTTCCTCCTTCTCTGGGGGTTTCTTTTCCCCTCCTGTGGACTCCATTTGTGTGTTCTACCACCTTTAGTGCCCCTTCATGGCAGTTCCACTCCGCCAGAATGTCATAGGAGTTTCTTAGTGGCACTGGACGAGGAGTGTGTGATATCTGCTTCCCCCAGCCTTCCCAATCCTACCACCCCTGCCCTCTTTGAGCCCACCCCAGTCCAACCACTCCTTCCTTCTGGCAATCTTTGAGGTAGCGGTCTCTGGCTAGGTGGTCCCTGGGCGAAAGAGAGATGGTCCCCCGACTCCTTGCAAACGTGACTTTTGAATCTCGCGACATTCTCCTGACTCTGCCAGCACTGCTTGGAGACTACCTGTTCCCTCCACCTAGAGAGGTGCACACAGATGAGACAGCACTGCAACCTCCAGGTTGTCTCCCTGTAGACTGCTGCCACACAACCGCTGCATTGCACGTCTTCCCATATTTCCTTCTCCCTGTTTTTCTAGTCCTTTCCTTCTTTTTTTTTTTGCCCCAGACCCAGTCAAGCTATCCTACTACCACCCAGTAACCACACACCCTTAAACCTTGAAGTTTGAAGCTCACTAATACCTAGCAGGCTTTTCATGGCGAGTTCCTACACCCTGTCTTGCAACTATTTAACAGTAGGCCCCTGATCCCTGAATAATCCTAGCACCTGGCAACAGTTTATTTACAATTCCTACTACTCAGAAACACACTAAAACCTTGCATCAGTTAGGGACAAACACTACCATATAAGGACAAGGAAAAACAACAGCAGCAAGCCTCTGACCCATTTCATGTTTAATGGACTGCATTGAATTATGATGAATGTTTTTCATACAGCTACTTAAACAGCTGCTGATGCACTGGGGAAACTACAGAAAATAATATTTTAGACACAATTTAGTTATATTTCATAAAGCATCTATAGGGTTTGTCTCCCTAGTTTTTATTACAGATGAGAAAATGTACACGAAACCAGGATATTTAACCCTTTCAGTTCATTTACACCTACAGTTTATTCCCTGCTTGAAAGTCGTAATCCTCTGTTACGACATCACTGTCTGTTGCCATGGGAAAACTGTGATGTCACATACAGATTACTATAGCAGGTGGGGAATAACCAGTAAGAGCTGATGACCTCTCAAGGAACAAAGGTCCACTTACTATGCACATGTCCCAAGTAATAAAGAGGAGAAATTCAGAGCTAATTTAAAACAGAAGCAAAATTGTGTCCAACTATTATGATGTTTTTCATAGTTCTCCTGGAGACATCAGCTGCTTCTCAACATTAATAATTCTCAAGGTCTTTCCATTGTCGTATTATACTTGGTTATGATTAAGCGGTTTGCTAGAGAAGTGAAAACCCTGCCTACAGTACTGGCTACGATTTTAAAAGAATTTTGGTGTTTAAAAATAATAAAGTCACCATACCTCTCAACTTTTTGTTGTTCTGCTCTGTGGCAATGACCCACAAAATGTGGGCAAAAGAAAACCAGAAGTTCTGAACAGTATGTTAACGTTGCTGTGTTTAGGAGGTTTTGGCACTGCATATTAAAAAAATATATATCATCTCATTCACTGTAAAGTTATAATAATCTAAATAATATGTAACAACATTAAAAGAAGGAATTCCGAACATGGCAAAAGTTCTAAATCTTAAAAATTACCCTTAAAAGTCTGTCTTTTTATTCCAAACTCTTGAGAGAACTCTGGCATATTTGCTGTTTGCAGTACAAATCCTACTTACTTGTTTTGATTTTTCGAGGATTTAAAAAAATGCTGAATAACAATGGCATAGACTGGTTCCAAGCACAGACACCTCCTGCTTTGCCATCACCAGGTGTACACAGCCTTGATTTTCCCAGATTGTTACCACATTAATGAGACTGAAGCACTCCACTGAAGTTGTAAAGAGATGCCAAGGAAATCACATGAGGCAAACACAGCTAACCACGTCAGCAATTAAAAACCTACATTACACTGCATACCAAGGAACAAGGAAATGTTTGTGACACTACCAGCAGATAATGGAGTGGGATGAACCACAGTCACTGGTAATTCAGGTATTGTAAGTCAGACCAGGTGCATACTGAGCAGCCAGCTGAACAGCTACTGAGAAAAAAACAAGTTCATATGCACTCACCCAAGAGAAGACCAGCCATCCGTTCTGTTCAGGTGTTTCTGTATGGATGCAGTGTAAGGAGACCAGTCTGGAAGTCTTCGAGACTGGTCTCCTTACACTGCATCCACACTGAAAACACTTGAACAGGACGGATAATTGGTCTTCTCTGGGGTAGTGCATACAAACATTTTTGTTTTCTTTATAAGTCACACTGACCTGCTGGTACAGTGGCCAATTAAGTAATACTACATAACAGGGTGTGGTATATCATGGGATATTGTCACACCTCGGGTGAGGCAGCGTGTCTCATGCATCCGAGAAGAGATGACATCCCATGATATACCACACCCTGGAGTGTATTATTGCTTTTATGAACTAGATTCATATTTGTATTAGTAAAAAAAAAAAAGATATATATATATTTTTTGTAGGGACGCGTTCGCGCCCCTATATTTAGGGTTACGAAAGCACTTCTATGTTATGCTTGAAATTTTGCATGTTAATAACTTTGGACCCATTCAACGGATTTACATGAAATTTGGTATGCACGGTGAAGCATGGTAGATCTCTTGATTTGCCTAGTTGCGTTTCGGTTGGACTTATGTTTTTTGTGCACCAAAACGCTGAAAAACGCACTTTTCACCAGTTCTGTGGGCAGTTTTTCAGACGTTGTCCACAGCACTGCGCGGCAGTCATGTTGTCTGCCGGTCTGAAACCTGGCACGTAGAAAGAGCTTGGGTCATGGAACATGCCACTTTTTGTTTGGTGAAAATATATTAATCCATTCAAAAGTTATTAAACTTTTAACTCCCATTATAAGTTTATGGGAAAATTTATATGGTTGTTTTGCGAAAGAAGAATGGGGTTTTGGCCATCTGGTCACTCCTCACGATCAAAGAATTTGCAGGCTCACGATCAAAGGATCTTTGATCACTAGAAATTTATTGATTACGACAGCCACCATCTTGTTTTCAGTTTGGGGTTGGAAAAAAACAAATATCTCAGCCCAGGGGTGACTTTTGAAGTAAAACTTGGAGGGGTTTTGCTCAGGGGGCTTTCCTCTATTGAGACATGCCTGTGGTTCCATATACTTATGTCGAAAAACAGAGTTTTGAACTTTTAAATTCTTTGATCGCGGCTCACTAACGATCTTTGATCGTAAGCCTGCAAATTCTTTGATCGTGAGATTCTTTCATCGTGAATTTCGTTCATGAGGGAAGGACGAGATGGTCAGATTTTTGGGTTGGAAAAAATCAAATATCTCAGCCCAGGGGTGACTTGTGAAGTCAAACTAGGATGGGTTTTGCTCAGGGGGCTTCCCTCTATAGAGCCATACCTCTTGTTTAATGTAGTTGTGTCAAAAAATGGAGTTTTAATATTTTTCAATTCTTTGATTGTGAGCCTACAAATTCTTTGGTCATGAGCCTGCAAATTCTTTGATCGTGATCTTCGTTCGTGAGGGCGGGACAAGATGGCCAGATTTTTACTGGACCAGATGTCTTTGGGAGGGACTAGATAGCCCAAATTTCAAGACCAGATGATCTTTGATTGCGAATTTGTGGTCATTTCTCGTGATCAAAGATTTTTTAAAGGTGCTAAAACTTTAAAATTAAATATCTCGGAAATGGTCTGGAGTTTTAACGTGAAATTTGGAGGGTGTTGAAGGGATGTCCTGTAGATGTGAATTATGGTGTTTAGGTGTCAGAAAATTAATTTGCTGTGGAGACATTTCATGATGCAGTTTATATTTTGCGGACAGCGTTCTCCATTGTGGTAGTGGCTTGACATTTATAGAGTAGCTAGCCTTACTGCCACGGAGGTAATTTTCAGTGGTTAGGTGTGTAAAATGTAAACAGGTGTGGAATTATGCCACTCTGATGAATGACAATTTGTTTTGTTTCAAGCTGGTGGGTCCCACGCTCCCACCAATACGTATGATATTCAGTATTTGTACTGTTATATTAGGCAAAAATTTGCAAGTCGGTGGGAGGGCCCACCACGCTCCCACCAACTTGCGCGAGTTTGTACTTTTCTATGCTTTCTCAAAAAGTAAGGAAATTCTTTGCAAAAAACTGCATTGTTGCATTATGTAGGGTTAAAGCATGAAAAGTCAGGAACTTAGACCTTTAGGGTTTGCCCCTACCCCCCATATCGTGTACCCCCCATTCTCTATAGACTGACAGACGCCGGGGTGTCTCATTGGGGTTGTGAGGCCTAAATGTCACCCCATTCTTCTTTACTGCGGCATGTCAACATGTTTACACATGGAATGGGGTGACATTTGGGCCTCACAACCCCAATGACACACCCTGGCATCTGTCAGTCTGTGGAGAGTGGGGGGGGGTACATGATATGGGGGGTGGTAGGGGCGAACCTTAAAGGGCTCATTTCCTGACT
The DNA here is from genome assembly GCA_016271365.2 of Neoceratodus forsteri. NCBI lineage: Eukaryota > Metazoa > Chordata > Ceratodontiformes > Ceratodontidae > Neoceratodus > Neoceratodus forsteri. The sequence continues at coordinate 581,091,766 of JADMNL010000023.1, forward strand.
TTTTGTGCTTTAACCCTAAATGATGCACTAATGCAGTTTTTTGCAAATAATATATAGTTTATATATTTATTTATTTTGGTAACTAGGAGAACCCACTGGGACCAAGGTCCCTTTTTCGGGGGCAACCCAGAATTAATGACAGTTCTACAATTAGGGTAGCATTTCATTTTAGACAATATTTTTTAAAATATTGTACTACTGGATTTTTTTTTTTTTTTATGTGTAGTAACACATTTATGAAAGTTTGTTTTTTTTTTTGCTGCAAACAGCAGGTGACACTGTTGTATAGCAATGTATGTTGAAGCAGAGTGTACCTGTTCCTGGCTCAAAAAAAAAAAAAAAAAAGGTCTCTGTAGTTGTCTAGGGAGGTGAGAAGATCCATACAGAGGAAGTCTGTTGCTCTGCTGTTTGATACTGTGTCAGGAGTAGCCATCATTGCTGCTCAAGTGTTTATTTTTATATGAATTTCTGTCGAGTATGCTCAGTATGTTTTATGAACATTAGTTTATGTTAAATCCTTCTGCCAGGAGCTTCAATTAGATGTCTCACTTTGAGGGCAAACATATGCAGATTGTTACTTTAATTAAATGCTGACGTCAGCAGTGTTGGTGCCAGTAAATTTTGTTGGAGAGCCTGTGTAAGTCGAGGAAGCAGAAGTACTTGTCGTCCTGCTGCCAGTGTGTTTTACTGTGCTGGCGGTTGGCAGTTTAATGTTGTAAATTGGGAGGGGGGGTAGTTATGAGAATAATCATTTCAGGGGTATGAGTCATGGTGCATCCCAGACCAGGATGGACGTAGTAGTTACCGTTGAGGCGCTAATGGAAATATAGTTGCAGTTTAATGAGCAGTTTGGATGCCAAAGTAAACTGCTGTTGTAGTGGTCTGCTGATTTGTATTATTTCCTAAATTGGGGGATGTTTGCACTGGTGATTGCAGTGGGTGACAGTGTTAAAAATATAAGAAGTTGGGTGGTAGGATATAAAGATGCTGGGCTGCCAGTCCTTTTTTTTTTTTTTACATGACTATGTTATGTGATTTAGTCACGGCTGAGAGGTGTTCTCAGCCAATCAGAGACCTGGATTCTTTCTATCCAGTTCATAATGTGCTTTTTTTTCTATTCAACTGTAGTCAATATTACACTTCTTCAATAAAAAATTATGCACTGGACAGGAAAAATCTTGAATGCTGGTTTGTTGGCAGCATTCTATACCCATACTTAATATTCCTTCATAAAGGAATAGGTAAAAACTAGAACACTGACCATGGCCTGTTTGTATATAGTGATATTCCTATGCCCTGTTCAAAGCCTTTCACTACAGAAGCCACTCACCTTGCTCAAGTACCTCTCATAAACAAAAGGCTCTGAATGCAAATTCAAACCCACAGGGGCAAACTAAGTTGCAGCATTCAACATTAAAAATACTGCTCGCTAATACAAATATCAGAAAATTTGCCTGATTATGTGTTATATGATCAGCCCATCATGAGGGATTGCTAACATCACACCTCTGACCGTCCCCCTGTGGCTACACTTACAACCGCAACCCACACTGCAGCTCTGCCTGCCGCTGACAAAACTGAGCCTCTGACAGAAAGATATGGACAGGAATCACAGTTCCTGCCAAGCGACTCGATTATTGAAACTGTTGAAAAATCGAGATAGTGAAAACTATGACAGTTTCAACTCTGGGAGCTGCCAACGACAGACTAATTCGAATGGCCAACGAACCCCTGCATCAAAATGGCGCTATTATCCTATTGAGACCGCTCCCAGCATGCCAGCAAATAAAGTAACACTCTGCCTACAGAAAAAAGCAACCACAAACCCTTTCTTCTCGAATGATGCTATCCTACAGCCAGTTCTCCTCTGCACCACTCTAGAGAGAACAAACATGCTCCCATTGCAACTGATGGCTGATGACCTCCGTTCCAGCTGCTCCCCAGCTTGTAGGACCTCTGACACTCCCCCTTCCCCCACCAATGAACCTGCTCAAGAAGAGATTCCTGCCAAAAAAAAAAGGAATGCATTCCTGTTATCAGATTACTTATTTACCTTACTGTCTGTATTCTAGTTATTTGAACCTTTATGCTGCCTACTTTGTTTGTGGTGGTGTTAGATACTTTGTAACCTTTTGTACTTTCTGTTTGACTGTATGATTTTGACTGTACATTGCCTGTTTACTTGTTGCTATCTGCTATTGCACTTTCTCGGGTCGTGCTTGAAAACAGGCAGCTTTTCGTCTACTGCACTTAAGCGGTAAACAAAAGCTAAGTACATAAATGTGCAAGATCTTCCTGCTCCTCCCAGTGAGTTCCCGTACGAGGCACAAGTGGGGACCATGCACGGTATGTGCAAGTTAATGTCTACAAAGCCTAATGCTCAGTTTAAAGTGACAGTAACCAATATTCACTTGCATTCAGTTGTTGCATTACCAAATGCTTAGTTACCATTAACCGAGCATAAAAAAAGCATAGTTTATCATATTTATTGAAGTTATCCTACATTACTGATTGTTCTGTTATTTATTAATATTTACTGAAAACAAGTTATTACAGTTAACTTGATTAATAGCCCACTGGATTATTCTATGTACTAATAATGTACTTCAGCAGTTTAAAAACAGTTAAAAAAAAAAAAAAAAAGTTCACCCATATTTTAGCGCGATGGAAAGCCGCTTGGATACCAAAAAAAAAAAAAAAGCGCTATGGGAGACACCAAAAGCGCAAAGTCAAACCATGCTAAAATTATATAAACTAACTCCAAACCACATACACTGATTTGACTGCGCATTTTTCAACCACACATGCATCCCTTTGTGATCTTGATGGAATACCAAAAAAATTACTGTTAAACCTGTGTTTGTGTCTTATGCGAGTCCGGTGCATGATCATAATACAGTCCAGGGCATGCTTCATCATAAGATATCAGCACTTCCTTGCCGAAATCCTATGGTAAAGCACACCCTGTTGTGTATTATTGCTTAATTATACAATGGTTGATGGTGCATTAGAGCACTCCAGCTACTCCATTGGTCTAACCATATGATATGGCCATTGTTTAAATCCCACAAATCGAAATAATTATTCATGAGACTAGTAAGCACTCTGACTGCCTGCTGTACCGGGCATTAATCTCTTATGCGCCCCATATTGGCTGCTCAGAGCAGAACGCTGTGCACCTGGGTATAACCAAATCTTTATTTAAAAATGCCTCCGTTTTTAAAACAACAACTGTAATAAGACTGATGCAAGCAATAATACCCTCCAGGGTGGGTGGTATTGGGCAATACCAGACTGCCCAGGGGCGTAATGAGGCCCAACGCCGCAGTCGTCAGGCCTTATAGCCCCTGGAAGGTCCGGTATTGCCCATACCACCCACTCTGGAAGATACTGCGCTCAGAAAATGGGCACTGTGAAAAAAAAAATTGTCTAATAAAAAAATATTATAAAATTTGTTTAAATTGAGTTTTGTAATAAAATAGTTTCTCTGCCTGTATTAGAATGAAGTCTGTTTTTTGAGCTGGTTGTCATGGTTACCCCCCCATCACTCACTCACACACACTGAGTTTAACTTGCTTCCTTGGAGAAAGTTGAATGCCCCCCACCCCGGACACACAAAGACATAGTAACTGAGATTTTTTTTTTTGGTATACTGGCATTGGACTATTGCCGACCCCCGTCTGGGAATCCTTTTCGGGCAGGCACTATACAGTGCTACTGATCACCCCCCACATCAGCCAACAGCAGAACAGACACTTTCAGCAGCTTCATTTTAGCTTTATTCTTTATTTATTTTTCAAACTGCGGGCTGGACAGCAGATGGGTAACTGAAGGGGGGGTGCGAGAGATCAAAGGGCTTTGTGAGACTTGCGCAGCTGTGCAGCCTAACTCAGCATATTTCAGAGAAATGCAGGATTGCTGTGTCTGTTAAAAAAGATGTGAAATGAAGAGTAATTTCGGTCAGCTGCGGTGTTGTGTCTAGAGCTGGAGTTCTCGTGACACGGAGGGAATTGGCCAGCAGCATTGTAGATGGGACTACTGTGACAGAAACAAAGGTACTATTTAAAAAAACGAACAAAAAAAACCCAGGGAAAAAAAAAAAATCAACAAACTATGTTTGTGTGGGTGGTGAAACTGGCAGTTCAGTGGTAGGCAGGGTTGTGCCATATTTGTGTGTTGGGGCTGAGTTGGTGTTTCATCCTGTTTACCAAGTGGGGGAAAAATGGCGGTTAGTCGGCTTTAAAATTTGAATTGGCACAGGGATACCACTTTCTGACTGAGGCATGGCATGCTGGAACTTTCTATTTGCTGGGCGTCAATTGAAAGTTAATGTACTCCCCTGGCAGGGGTACCAGCTAATCAGAGCCCAGAAAATAAAAAGCCCATTTTCTAAAATTGCAATAATGTCCTTACAACTAGGCACAGAACGAGAGAAGTGGTTAGGGGAAGAATACAAAAGGAAGTGCTAAATGGAAGGTATGATGTTAGGAGAGTGACCAGTGGGGTGCCCCAGGGGTCAGTCCTGGGGCTTGTGCTCCACAATCTGATTAGACAGGACAATGGAGAAGGGATCCAGAATATGTGTCTCTCTCTGCAGATGACACCAAGATATGTAGTTGGGCGGACAGTGAGGAAGGGATTAGGGGCATGAAAGACAACCTAGAGAAACTGGAAAAGTTGTTCAAGATCTGGCAACTCAAATTTAATGCTAAAGAGTGCAAGTTTACATATACGTGGAAAAGAAAACCGAAAACAACAGTACTAGATTGGGTGTGGGGGTGAGGACAGGCTGGAGTACACCTCAGAAGGGACCTGTGGGTTACCGTATGTGACAGCCTTAAGAACACTGCAACAAGAGAACATAATGACAAAGAGGGTGGGTGGAATTCAGGAGGAACGTAAAAAATACTTCACTGAGGAACCATGTACCTTGTGGGCTGGTCAACATCAAAATCATTACAGGTTTCAAGAGAGGGCGAGACGGACACATAGGTATGTATATGGTGTGTAAGATCTGCTGCTTCACCAACCAGCCTCTACTAGGTGGTAGGCATGGAGCAGTACACAGTGTCCGCCCTACCCAAAGCAGACCCGTCTATGGGAAGCTCAGTCCTCTTTCCCCTGGCCAGACCCCGTACGATCAAGAGACTGTTTCTGAACCTGGGTCGCCAGTGCGGTAAGCAGCAGCACTATCACCGTGCTTATTGGTCCAGGCTCAGCACTGTATTTATAAATTAGATAAACTAATGCAAGTGTGTGACAACAGACAGAACTGTGCAAGGATTGATGCAAATGCACAAAAACCGACAGCTGTGTAAGAAAATTGACACAGGTGGATAAAGCTTCTGACGTAGAGCTCTCTTTGATAGTTTTTCACAGTGGAGCAAGAAAGAAGGCACCACGGCATTTCGTTGACCCTGTTCCATTAGTACGAAATGTAAAGCATGTCATAAGACCTTATTTACATGGTACTTATTTCCATATTATTGTACACACTGTACTTTCTTCTCTTCTCTCCCCCAAGGCCTCATCTGAAACAAGCAGATACCAGCTCAGTATGACTCTTCTGGTAAAAATTTTGAAACAAACATGCAGGGGACTCAACAAACTGGAGCTACAAGTTGGGACCACTGCATAGGCCCTACCACTGCTAGATTGATGGGGCTAAATTAGGCACCAGGCAGACTTGATAGACCAAAGGACTTTGAATGCCTTTACAGCCAGCATTCATTTACCCACCTCTCACTTATCTGTCACACTCGTTTTCCATCCATGAGGCTGATCTACCTTTTGCAATTTGTCACAGAATCCACACTTAGATAATCATCACACTCAGATATCCGTCTGAAACAATGGGATCGGATGGGGTTGAATACGAGTGCTGACTGTGAAATTCTGTTTCTATTTCCAAAGGCTTAATGCCTGGGCTTGGGTTAAATACCCTCAGAACCCCCGTAACTGAGCAATAATCCCCAGGAAATACCTCGTGGCTTGGGCATAATTGCTTAAGTAAATTACCAGTGAAACTGTGCTTTAAAAACTACAATACACAATCGTGTTTTAAATAGGAACTTTAACACAACAATTTTGAAACAGCACCATCGATTGTCAGAAAGACAATGTTTTATGTATTAAATGCAAAATGCTGCTAGAATGTTCATGTACAACATTAAATGCATCTCAGAAAGAAAACCATGCTTGTTTTACTGATTGATTACTAGCGGACTGTAGCTCTCTGCCTGCAATTTCACTGACACGCAAAGAAGCTAATTAATTAGCTGAAAAGCAACTGTCATATGTACATGTAGGCGATAGTGCCTTTCAAACTAGCTGCCAGGTTTGCAAAGGCATACTGCATTCCTCCTTATTTCTATTAAAAGTAAAAATAAATTAGTTTACAATTGGGTTAACACATTTGAAGGCAGTGCCCTGCAGGAGATAACACACTCCCAGAGACTGAAAACACACTCCACGGAGTAAAGGCACTATGGTTCACAGTAGTCAACTTTACTACAGTCTAGCTATAACAGTAGGTGCAACTGTCTGGGATGCGTTCCGTCATTTCACTATCCATAACTAGTTATCTCATATCCAGAAAATACCTATAACAGGAGTTAAATCGGGGGACATTCTCTAATTCCGGTGTAAAAGGTAAATATCTCTTTTAGTACAGTTCAGGCATCTCTCTCTTAACCACTGTCGTGGAGTAACCATCTGGTCCATTTCTGTTGATAAATCTGTGGCTTCTGCTTAAGAATGATCGTTAACCTTTCCATCAAATGTATGGATTCAACCATATCCCTCCATTCCCCTACCCCGGGGTTCTCAGCTGGAACCAATTCTTTGTGATAATTTTTAAAGCTGCCGCAACCAGGACCTTCCATAGGTATCTGGCATCCTTATCTCTAACCTCCCCTGGGATTAATCCTAAAACCAAGTGTTCAGGACCTAACTGTGTCTGAATTGAAAATATCTGTTCTAGATGTTTCCTAACCTCCCTCCAATATACGGTGATACCTGGACATGACCAAAAGACATGTGCCTGTGAGGCATGTTGTTCTCCACAAGCCCTCCAGCACCCAGCCGTGGTCCCTCCCTTCAAATGCACCATTTGTGTTGGTACTAAAAAATATCTGGTTCTCAACTTCCAACAGAAGTCCCTCCACACTAAGGAGCTAGAAGTTGACCACGTACTTCTCCACATCAGAGACCAGTGTTTATCTGTTGTAAGAATTACTAAGTCCTGTTCCCATTTTTTCTATATATGCTGGGACGTGTTGGCCATATCTGCCACATAGCTATTATACAGCAACGAAATGGCATGGTCTGCCCCCCTTGCCCCCCACACTCTTTGAAACAGCCCTCTCTCTTCCAACACCGGCTCCTCCAGCATTATTTTGTTAATTTGTATATTCAAGTAGTCTCTCAATTGGTAATACCCGATTTTATCAGTCTGCTTCAGGCCATGTTTTTCCTGAATTGCTTCAAAGGAGAGCAGGGTATTCCCCGTCATTATTTGATAAGGCGCGCACAGACCCCTTCTAGCTTGTTTCTGGTACCATTTATCAAGCGTTGCTGGTATAAACTGATGGTCATATGCCCACCATCTATACCTTCAAAGATTCCCAAATGTGGCCCCCCTGCTTATTCCCCTCCTCCATCCTTCCAACACCGCCCTTGTGCCTGAGAAACCAAACGTTTCCCCTGTGTCCAGAGGCCCAAACATCACCGCTCGCAATGGGGGGTCCTTTGTTTCCAAGATCTATTCGCCAATGGTGTCGCATCCCGGGTTGCCCCATAGTAGTGCAACCCTCATCTGGGCTGCCACCCAGCAGCCCTGCAGGCATGGGAACACAAGGCCCCCCTCTTCCTTAGGAAGATAAAGAAAAGATCTTCTTAGTCTGGGTTTTTTACCCTTCCATAAATAGGAAAAAAACATACTCTGCCAAGTCTCCAGATCTGCCGGAGTTAACAGACAAGGGACAAATTGGAATAAGTAGAGAAGGCGTGGTAATACATTCATCTTGATGGCTTGAGCCCTAGCACTAAGTGAGATGGGTAGAAGGGACCATCTTTGAAAATCACTTTTAAGCTGCGCTATTATAGGAGGATAGTTCAGCTCTTTCAATTGTGCGTTGTTCCTACCCAACTTTACCCCTAAATATTTTATCTCTGTCTGATCCCCATAACATGGGGTACTTACTTTTAAGCTCCTCAGTTGGGTAAAATTAAAACAGAGAATTTCCGTTTTATTATTATTCAATTTATAGCCAGATAACCCGGAAAACTTATCCAGCCGTCTGAATACTGCTGGCAAAGACACCACGGGGTCAGCCACGTATAAAAGAACATTGTAAGCATACAAAGCCAGTTTGTGGGTTTGTCCCCCCATATTAATCCCTTTTATCTCTGGGCACTGACAGATACTCTGAGCAAGGGGCTCGATGAACAGGGCAAGCAGTAATAGGGAGAGAGGACACCCTTGTCGTGTTCCCCTTTCCAAATTAAAAGTCCGAGAGATATGTCCATTCGCTCTAACCTGTGCTCTCGGAGACTCGTATGACTTACATATGGCCATTATCAGCTGCCTCAGGAACCCAAACCGGGAAAGGACCTCCTTCAGAAACAACCAAGATACTCTATCAAACGCTTTTTCAGCGTCAAGACTTACTATCAGCGACGGTAATTTTTGCATGGAAATATGATCAATTATATGTGTTGTTCTACGAAGATTATCTTGTGCTTGTCTGCCCGGTATGAAACCGGATTGGTCTATCCTGTATTAAAGAGGGGAGGTACTCCTGAATACGTCTTGCCAAAAGAGATGTGAGTATTTTGTAATCAGTGTTCAATAGGGAAATCGGTCTATATGAAGGGCATTTTGTTGGGTCCTTTCCCAGCTTGGGTATCACCGAAATCACCGCCTGGGCCCAAGAAGGAGGGGTCGCAGCCTCGTCCCTCATGACCTCTTCAAAAACCTTCCCCAGAAGTGTCTGTATCTGGTTCCCAAAGCATTTATAGAACTCCGCAGGGAGTCCGTCCGAACCCGGACACTTACCCACCTTAAACCTTTTAATCTCCTCCTTTATTTCCTCTGGTCTCACAGGTCCCATTAACCTTTCCCCTTGCTCCCTAGTTAGGCCCAGTAGTTTAAGTGAACTCAGGAATCTCTTTATGTCTTCCTTTCCCGCTTTTGTGTCTTCTGCTTATAACTTAGTATAGTATATTCTGAAGGCATCTGCTATCTCATGAACCCCTTGAACCATTCTGCCTATCCCTGGATGCCACACCTTCGTTACTGTTGCTCTTGCCCGTTTTACCCTCAACCTGCTAGCCAGGTAGCGCAATGATCGAGGTCCCCCCTCATAATGTTGTTGTCTCAGAAAGAGCAACCTCTGTTCCACCTGATAAATCAAAATTCCCATCAACTCCCTCTTTTAGTCCAACAACTGTCTTCTCCGCTCCTTGTCATACTTTTGTTTTCGCTGCCCCTCCAAATCTGCTATCAGCCTCATTAGCTTAAGTCTTCTGGCCTCCCGCTCCCTCTTTTTCCTCGAGGCCAGCTGGATAAATTTACCTCACAGGACAGCTTTTGCGGCATCCCAACAGATGGCCTGTGTGGTATCCTGCTCTGTATTATCTAGAAGGTATGCCCTATAAGTTTCTACTATCTGGTCCCTAATTTCTTTATCTTTCAGAAGAGAGGTGTTCAGCCGCCATATGGTATTCCGGCGAGTCTCCCCTAGGTCTATTTTTATATATATGGGCGCATGGTTAGACAGCACTAAGTCCCCTATCCAAGTATCTTCAATTCTCTGTACCTCAGTCTTCGTGACTAATATGTAGTCTAGCCTTGAATATGTGTTGTGGGCCGCAGAAAAAAAGGTATAGTCCCTCTGTCTAGTGTGTTGGTGTCTCCAAGTGTCTAATAGTCCCATTTCTCCTATCAATTTCTGGATTTTCCTAGCTGTTCTGTGTGGTTTCCCTCTTACCCTTGAGGAGGAGTCCATATCCGGGTTCAAAGGTAGATTAAGACCCCCACAAATTATAACTCCCTTCCCCCCACTCTAATAGAGTGGCTAGAAAGGAACGGTACTCAGGTAGTGTTGAGCTAGGGGGAAAGTAGACAGATGCAAGTGTGACAACATTGCCCCTAAATTTGCCTTTCAGCATCGCATATCCTCCTCCTTATCTGTCTTGGCCTCCATTTTTTCAAATGGGGAATTAGATGGCACCAACACCATCACACCCCTCCTTCTACCATTCTTATAGGAAGACGCCGCCATCTCCCCAAAATCCAATTTTAGGAACTTATTGTGCTCCTTCATCGACAGATGGGTCTCCTTGAGAAATAAAAAATCTGCCACGGCTTTCCTTACCTGGCTCAATATTTTAGATCTTTTAACAGGGTTTGTAAGGACATTAACATTATAGGAACAGATAATCGTACCCTTACCTGCCATTGAAAGGGTCTGTATTTAGAAATATATTCTCAGGGTCTCCCTGGACTCCTCCTCGAGAGCCCTCCCACACATCTCCCTTCTTTATTTCATTTAACTCTCTCTTGCGACGGAACACATCCCAGATATGAAATAACATAACAACCATTACTTGATAACAGTAGCTTAACTTTACAGCCAACTGGGCTAGTAACCAATGCATTATCCTTGACCTCCAAGGCAGAAGTCCCACTTTTGGGTCTAGTCCTACCTCCACCTTATACAGGCGGAGGCAAGTTCAGAGGGGTTACCAGTGTCTCTACAACGGAAGACCCCCTCTAGAGAGCTCTTGTTCGTAACTTGGAGCTCTTCGCTTTCCTGTGTGACCAATTACTCTATTGATCAGAAAAGCTTTTTAATTGGAGCATTGCGTGCCCAAGCACCATCCAAAAGAAAATGATGTTCTGCGCTGATCTGTCTTTCATATAAACATTTAACTCCTGACCTATTTACGATTTCATGTCTTCTATAGGGCCAGAGAAATTTTCCTCCACCACTTCCCCAACTGGGGTACCACCCCCCCCCCCAGGGAGACGGTAATCCCTCCTCACGGGAGGAAGCAAACCCTCAGCAACCAACCAAGAATCATTCCCCTTCCTCAATCCCTCCCTTCCTAATAATTCGCTAACCCGACTGATTATTTTTTTAATTCAATAATCCTCCGTGGTAATCCCTTTTCCCATACCTCAAGAACTTCTTATCTTTTCATCCCCATCTTTTGTATTATTAATGCCCATTCTTGTAATCCCGATATCTTAAACCCATATCCTTGATACGGTTTCAGATATAATGGCCCGTGACTTATATATCCTTCTCGAGCCCTGCCTCTTCCCTGTTTCAGCTACTAATTGAGCCCTTGTTTACTTTTACCACAAATCCAATACAGTGGCCCCTTTCCAGTGTCAAACCAATGTTTAGCTCCTTTATATTCTCCTCCCACTTCCACCCTCACCCCCAATCAAGTGAAAAATAACCCAACTCCTGATGGAGATATGATTCTTGCACTTCTGTTTCATTTCCCTTTGCCCTCCTTCCACTACATCCACGTTTATATCTGCTCATAGACCCTTCCACGTCGAATCCCACTTCCCTGGGACATCCTATACCTACATAGCATTATAGCTGCTGCAAGAAGTCGAGAGACTTTAACCCCCCCCCCGGCAATCCCATTATGATCGTTTAGTTATTATACATGTGCCATGTAATCTGATTATGCAGGCATAGTCTCAAATTATTAAAGTCGTTTTCATTTCCCTTCAAGTGCTCTGAGCACACTTTATTCCCTTTAGTCCACATCAGAGTCTCTTTTGAGTAAGTACTTGCAGTGTATTCCCGTTTCACATCTTCACCCTTCAGCCGTTAAGTTGTTGTTCAGCACGACGTCCTGTTCTCTCGGAGGGTCGCCTTGTTCCTGCTCTCCTCGCTCTAGTTCTGTGCCTGGAGGTTTTCTTTTGGCTAGGACCTTGTCCCACACACCAAACATATCCCTACTTGAACCGCCATTCACTCTTTTTAGGCCTCTTTTGAACCAGTTCCGCTCCCCCAGCTGCTGCTGAATCTGCCGACCCTGTTCCTCAGGTATGTGCAACCCCATTCTCTCCATGAACTCCATAGCTTCTGTCAGCTCTTGAAATCTCAAAAGACCCTTTTCTGTTTGAACTTTCAGCCTAGCTGGGTATTCCACAAAGGCCTTTACTCCTTTTTTGCTGTAGCAATTTAACTACCTGTAGCACCTTCCTCCTCCTAGCAAGCAGCTGTGGGGTAAAGTCATGGTCAAAAAACAATCTGACATCTCCAAAATATATAGTTTTCCTCAACCAGGCTAGGGCTAACACCTCCTCTTTGATCCTGTAATCCAGAAACGCAAGCACTATCGATCTGGGTCTGGCTTTCTGATCTCGAGGCCGTGGTACCAGAGATCTGCGAGCCCTAATAATGTCAAGCTATTTTTCAGTAGTTAGATTAAGGATCTCTCTTAAAAATGAGTCGATAAAGTCAATCATGTTCCCGATTCCGCTCCTTCTGGTACTCCGTGGATCCAAATATTGTTTCGCTGGTTCCGATTCTCTAGTTCCTGAAGCTTCTGTTCCAGCAACGTAGTGCGATGATGCAGCTCCAGCAAGACCGAGTTGTGCACATCTGTGGTCTGGGTATATTCTGTCATTACCGTCTCAACTTCTTGTGTTTTCTGGTGTAATTTTGCAATACCTTGGAATTGATCTAGTGCTTTAGCCTCAAGTCTCTGCAGAGTATCATTTATTTGTTGTAGGGTTTGACAGAGCTGCCGAGAGGTAATTGTGCATTCTGTTTCTTGTGCCATGCTCGCGGCCTTCTCCACACTTTGTGCCGTGGATTCGCGCTCTGCATAGGCCTCCGCTCGGCCGTTCTGTACCTGCTCAGCTATCTTTTGCTTTACAGCTCCATTCACCTGAATCTCCTTCAAACGGTGTTTGGGTCCCATTAGATAATCCTTTATTGATCTTTTGGTCGACAGGATTGACGTTTTCTATATGGATTAGCGTGGATTATTTCTGGTCAGTCATTCGGCACTTTGCTTAGGCAGCCATTAGGTCCGTGCCCCAACCAGAATTCCATGAAGAAATTTCTTCTTTCTGTAGTGCTCCACATTGTCAATGGGCAAGGCAAGCCAAGGTTTAGTTTTCAAGGCGCCCAATCCCGGAGGCTCTGGGCACCGTACAGATCAATAAAAAATAATTATAAAACTAACAGCAGACATAAATAAACATTAAAATAAGCCAGAATTCTAAACAGTTAAAAACTGTCATCAATAAAAGGCTATCCCAGAAGAAGATATTAGCAGATGGTGTTAACAGATGGTGTCTGGGAAGGCTTGGTTAAACAAAAGGGCCCTGAGGTGGGCCTTAAATATTTCCACCGAGGGGGCCTCCCTTACAGATGGTGGCAGCAAATTCCACAGGATGGGGCTGGCGATGCTAAAAGTTCTGTCATCAGCAGTCTTTAACCTTATCCTGGGAATTGCAAGGAGGCCACTGGAGGAGGAACGGAGGGAGTGGACCGGGCAGAGGGTGTCAGAAGGTCAGACCAGTACCCAGGGCCTAGCCCATGTAGGGTCTTAAAGGCTAGCAGACCCACCTTAAAGAGGATCCTCCACTTGACCAGCAGCCAGTGCAGTTCACGCAGCACTGGGGTGATGTGACAGTGTTTAGGCTGCGCCATCAACAACCTGGCAGCTGCATTCTGCTCTAGCTGCAGCCTGCGGAGGGTACCTCCTGAGACCCCGAACTAGAGCACATTACAGTAATCCAGCCTAGAAGTTATGAAGGCATGTACCAAAGTGGGGAGGTCCATTGGCAGAACTAGGAGCTTGATCCTGGCGATGTTCCTGAGATGGTAAAACCTGGTCCAGACAATGGATGACACCTGTGCTTCAAATGTCAACCCGCTGTCATAGGTCACGCCAAGGTCACGCACCCTAGAGGAGGCCCTCAATGCACAGACCCCATGAATAACTCAGTGTCTGTAACAGAGGCCCTCCTATCACGCTTTCTGTTAGACTCCACCACTAGTACCTCTGTTTTATTGGGGTTCAGTCGCAACCAGCTGGAGGCCAGCCAGTCGTTGATCTCCGTGAGGCATTTATTAAGCACTTCCACCGCATTGGATGTCCCAGGGGCCAAAGAAATGTATAGCTGGGTATCATGAGCATAGCAATGAAAACCCAAACTGTACTTCCTAATGAGCTCTCCCGTGGGCTGCATGCATACGGCAAACAACATTGGTGACAAGACCGAACTCTGAGGTACTCCACACGTCAGGAGGCTAGGGGAGGAGGAGAAATTCCCCATCACTACCCGTTGCCTCCTGTTCATGAGATAGGACTCAAACCAGCGGATGACAGTGCTGGTGAGTCCACAAAATTCCCTCAGGCAGTCAAGCAACACACGATGGTCAGCCATATCAAATGCTGAAGAGAAGTTAAGGAGAATGGGAATTGTCCCCTCTCCCCGATCTCTAGCCCTGAAGAGGTCATTATGCACCCGAACTAATGTGGTTTCCATGCTATGCCTTGCCCGAAACCCCGACTGGAAGGGTTCATACAGGTCAAACACTACGAGGTGCTCCTCTAGCTGCTGCACCACAATTTTCTCAACTACCTTCCCCAAAAATGGGAAGTTGGAGATTGGACGGTAATTCGCGATGACGTCAGGGTCTAGCGATGATTTCTTCAGAAGCGGCCTAACCAGAGCCTCCTTCAAGGCATCTGGAAACCCCCGAGATAGAACACTGACAATCAAGGCTCACGGAGTCGGCACATCTCATTAAAAAACAGGTCGGCACCGGGTCCAGTTCACAATATGTGTGCTTCCGCCCAAGGGCAACCTCCATGACCTCTTCCAGCTTCACTGGTTTAAACTCCCCCCAACCAGGCGGAGTGCTCTCCGAATGCCAAAGATGATCACTGTTGGCCACCATGTGGCACACTGGCGGAACACCCTGCCAGATAGTGGACACGCTGTCAGAGAAAAAACGAGCAAACTCTTCACATAGAGCATCAGAAATAGCTTTTATCGGCTGCAGACAGGCTGGGTTTAGCAGCCTGTCCACAGTCTGAAAGAGCACAGCTGATCGATTCTTCCTAGCAGCAATCTCCCTGGACAGGAACTCTGCCTTTTTACAGGAGACTGCCCCCTGATACTCATCATAATGAGAGCGCAGGGCCAGTCTGTCCACCTCTAGCCCAGATCTCTGCCAGCAGCGCTCCAACCTCCGACCCATAATCTTCATCATCTCGAGCTCCCCATCAAATCATGGGGACCTCAAGTGAGAATACTTGGGTCGGACACAGACCGGTGTGAGACAGTCAAGCGCAGCCGACATCGCCCTATTATAGGCTGCAACTGCCTCGCTCACATCCCCTATGCATGCACAACTCACACTGGATAGATCTGTCACCGCCAGAAATCCCTCCGGGGTCAAACCCCTCAAAGGGCAGTAGCTTACCATCCCAGCAGGGGGAAGGCTCGGGGCCCCAAACGAGAACTCCACAGTGCAATGATCAGACCAAATGATATAGGATGAGCTGAAAGAGAAGAGGGTTAATCTCAAGCCCGAGAGAGAAGACCAGGTCCAACATGTGATCACCTGATGGGTCGCGGAGGAAACTTCCTGCGACAGGCCCAGAGATTACATCATCTGGAGGAGGTTATAATCTAGCCTAGAGAATTTGTTGTCGGCCCAGACATTGAAGTCCCCCAGAACTAAGCATCTGGGGGACTCAAACATCTCACCGCTAATGAAGTTAACATAACTTTCTATGCCATCTACATGAAGTCTCGAAAAAGCTAAGACAGTGACTCGGCCTATTCTATCATATTAAACATCTGCTTACCATAGAAGCTAGAAAGAGATTAGTACAAACCACTTTCCTACCCTTACTCAATTACGCCGATCTCCTCTACAAACACTTTCCTCTTACAGCGCTAAAATAAACTTGACACCCTTTACCACCAAGCCCTAAGATTCATCTTTAACCTGCTTTTTCGCACCCACCACTGTCTTTTGTACCAAATGGCGGGATGGCCCTCACTTTCAACAAAGAGAAAAAGAAATGTGCTCCTTTGGTTCTATAGAGCTCTCGCTGACAAGCTTCCAGCACACATCTCTAGCCTTTCCAAACGTGCTAATGGCTCCTATGACCTCAGACGATATGCTACACTTTGCTTCCAATTCCCCAGAATGAAAACTAACCACGGATTATCCGCAATCAACTCTGCACTCCCTTCACTTTGGAACACTATGCAAAGCACACTCAAGCTCACATCTTTGGCGAGTCTTCTCACATTCAAAGCCCTGCTAGTCGAGTATTTGAGGGAACCCTGCAGCTGCTATAAGTAATCTGTGTCTTCAGTTATTGGTGCCTTCACTTTAATAACCCTTAGAATGCCACCTTATTTCATCCCTCTTGGGATAACCAGCAATTCCAGTCCCTCCTCTGCATCATGGCTTTCACTCTCTCCCTCTGCCCCCACACATCCTCCTGTGGTCTCTAGCCTTTATATAGTTTAATACCCTGCCTTACCCCTTTATTCTCCTATGATATTGTTTTAGAAATGTTTAACTGGGAGACATTATGACAGATTCAAGTACCCTGTATTCAACCTTGTACTGTATTTTGCTGATGTTATCAATTTTCGTATGGTTATGTCTATGTATTGTATTGTTCTATGTCCAGGACCACTTTGAAAATGAGCTTGCTCAATGGTGTTGATGCCTGGTTAAATAAAGTTTGATTTGATTTGAAGTTGGCCATCTCCTGCAGGAAATCTCCTGCCACCCAAGGGGGCAGTAAATCAGGAGAATCCTGCAGCCTGCGCCCGGACCCCCACAAATGGCCACACATTCAAAGGAACTTCTAGTCTTCCCACTTAGTGCACCTTGAGGCCAAGTTTAGATTTAAAGCAGATTGCCACTACCCCACCCCTTCGTTCCACTCTGGGGCAGTGCACTACTGAGTAACCGGGGGATACAGTGGCCTCTAAAATTGGGCCAGCATCATCCCCCACCCAGGTCTCAGTGATGCATGCCATATCGGCCATGGAAATCATGTCCGCTATAATCGCAGTCTTGTTCCTGATTGATCTTGCATTGCAAAGCACTGCCTTCAGGGGACTGGTGGGCAGTGTAGCCCTTCTGGATACTAATCCACTTGGTCTGGTGGAGACCCCGGGGATGAGTACCAAACACGTCTGGCCTCTCTCTAAGGCCCATCGACACCCATGGTGCGCCTTCTACACCCAATAACCTCAATCGCCCCCCCAATGAGTATTCATTACAACTAGGTTCTAAGAAGCAGTACCCTAGAGGCAAGTAATTTACCTGCTAACTGCCACCTGCAAATCTCTGTGACCAAAGGCTGTGTCCACAGAACCTTGAACATCCAAACTGTGGAGCTTGGAGAAAGTTTGGGCAGATGACCACGTGACTGCCTTATGCAACTCTAAAAGATGCCTCATGTCTCTTTGCCCAGTAAGTGGAATAGCCCTGGGGGAATGAACCCTGATGAGGGTCGGAGGCCTCTTCTGTTATGTGACATAAGCGTTGGCAATGCCATAGCAACTAAGAAACACATCTTATAAGACAGCACGGCCAATGGTACCTACCAAAGCAGTTCGAAAAGTTCCTTACAACAGCATTCGGAACCAGATTCAGATCCTATGAGGAACCAGGGATCGTAACATAGTTTGACTCCTGCTGTCAACCCACAGAAAAAGAAAACCTCTCGGTTAAACCCAAAGGAGATATCCAAGGAGGCTCCAAGGGCTGACACCTGACCTCTCATGGTGCTCTAAGCCAAACTTTTTTTTTTTTTTTTTTTGTTTACACTCCTTTCTGCAGGAAAACCAAAATCTGCAGGACCAGGGGTTTGAAAGGCCAGAAACTTTTTTCCCTGGTCCAGGTAGAAAAGTGGTCCATACATGAGCATAAGCTGCCGGCCAGGAATTCTACCAGTGTCCACCACCTTCTTGGAGAAAATCTAGTTTCAGGAGTCTCCTCTTTTCAGGAGCCAGACCTCGAGCTGCATCATTCACCGATACTGGAAGCAGAAAGGAGCCTGAGAGAGAGAAGATCCGAGAACCATGGTCTTCTGGGCCACTCCAGAGATACTAGGAGAAAGCTTCCTCTTGAGTGCCCTAATTTGCAGAAGATCTAGGAGAGGAGAGACAGAGTAGGGAGGAAAAAGCTATGTAGAAGGTCCACTCCTGTAACAAGGCATCCACTGCTTTCGCCTGTGGACACTAGCAGTGGCTGAAGAACTGCTGAACTTGAGCACTATGGCTGGAGGCGAACAAACTGATCTGAATATAACCGAACCTCTGACACAGAGAAGTCGGGCGCCTCTGGGTTCAACCTGCACTCCCTTGGATGAACATTTTTGCAGCTTCTGATCGCACGAGACTATGAAATAGAAAGCGAGGCGGACCGCCCTCATTTCCAGAATGTCTATAAGTAGGTGCTGTTCCTGCACTGACCAAGTCCCTTGAACAGGAATGCAGTTCAGGAGAGTCTCTCTCCCCCCCAACCTGACAGACTGGCATTAAATGGCAGAATCAACTGTGGAGGGACTTCCAAGAGGCACCCCTTGCTCAGATTCTCTGAACTCCCCCACCAACGAAGACTGCTTCAAATGTGGAGAGAGTGGGATCCTGGCCTGAGTATCCTCCAAGGCTGGATCCCAGGCTGAGAGAAACTCTATGTGCAGGGGCTGCATATGAAAGTGAGCCCATGGGACTAGTTCTATCGCCGTCTACCTGAGGCCCAGAATCCGTAACAGATGTTGATGTGAAGCCGATGACTGGCTCCTCAGCCACTGGCCCTCTCTCAGTAAGGTCTCCTTCCTAGCTGGCGAGAAGAAGACCTTTTCTCTAGTCCATCTGAATACCACCCGCAGATGTTCTAGGGTCTGTGACAGCTCGAGACAGCTTTTAACTGCGAGACTCCAACACCTCCAGAGTCATGGTTACTGACCTCCTTGCTAATGACTCAAAAGATGCTCAAATGAGCAAATCGTCCCTCCTGATGGAGCTGAGCTATTAGGACTATAAGCATTTTTAATTAGACCCTGGGGACTGTTGCCAGCCCAAAAGGGAGTGCCTTGTATGGAGAAAAATTGTCCCAGGATTGAGAACCTTAGGAACGTTTGATAAGACTGTTGTATAGGGATGTGGGCATACACATCCCTCAGATCTGTGGAAGCCAGGAAATTTCCCAGCTGGATAGCTCGTAAGAGCGAACGCAGGGATTCTGTCTTGAAGGTCATGACGCACAACTTGTTTAGGTGCATCAGATCCTGAAGGGGTCGAAGATTCCCCCCCCCCATGACCTCTGGGGCCTATGAGACAGATCGAGAAGATCCCAGACTTGCTTGCTGGGACACTGCGGTAAAATCAACCTGCTTGAGTGAGGTCGTCCCAGGTATCTGACACACCCGCTTCTTCATGGGTCCCTTCGGAACTGGAGACAGCAGAAAATGCCCCTTTGAGGTGATTTTTTTTAAAATCATCTGGGACCATCTTGGCATAGTCTTCCACCAAAGAAAGAAAGGCAGAGATGGGCCAGAATACCTTTACTGTGAGGTGCACGCTTTTCGCCCTGGGCCTCCGTTGCGTCTTCAGGCAAGGGCCCTCTGTTACTATTGGTCTAGTAACCTGAATATGCTCCTTTTTATCCTGGATATCCTTCAAAATCTCACTCAGGCCACAGCTGAGTAACAAACCCCACCTCACAGGGTAGAATGAACAGCCTGGAACTTCGAAGCCTGCTGAGCCACCCAATGCATGAGCCACACGCCTCGCATAACCAACAAAATGTGATAGTCGGAGTGGGCAGACTTAAGTAAGTTTTCCACTATGACATCCCCTAAGGTGGAGGCTAAGGATACCAACTACAAAATACTCACCACCTCAGAATCCAGAAGAACGAAGCTGCCCAAGGACTATAACCCACAGGTTTAAGGCTCTGGCAACAATAAAAGAGGCATAGGAAGTGCACAGATTTATGTCGTTAGAGGCGAAGACTCTTCTGCATGCAGCAACCACTCGCTGGTCATGCAAATCCGTTAAGGCCAAAGACGCTTCCACAGGAATGGAGGTATGCTTGACAGAATTATGAATCGTCTTATCCGCCAGAGGAGGATTTTTTCACTCACGAGTATATTTCTATCAAAAAAAGTAAATACCGCACCTAGATTTTTTTGGCCAATATTTTCTTTGGTCCGCACTAGCCTATTTCTGTTCAATAATTTGGTCACAGGGAATAATATGTGTGGAGCGGAGAAGTGTGCGGACAGGATGGAACTGACATTCACTGCCTCCATAGATATAGCTCAAGGAGGTGCTAAGAAAAAATTACTCACCTTAGTAATGTTTCTTCTAATGGAGTCTTGCTATATTATGACATATGCAGTATAACCCCAGGTTAGAACTGCTCCGGAGGTGAAAGAGTTAACTTCCATGCAGGGCATGGAATCTTGAGCGCGAGCTCGGTTGAACACTCTGTCTGTTGAAGCTCAAACTTAAACTGTCAGATCTTTACGAGCAAAAACTCACTAAGGTTCTGTGTGGAAGCCGAAAACCTACACTAGCCACTGGCTACTAACTACAAAAACACCTTTTGTTCTTGATCCCAAAACAAAGACTCAAGTCGGGGGATTCAAGAAGGAAAATTTAAGCATAACACCCAAGAACCCTAGAAGGGTGAAATAAAGTGGGATCAAAGAAGTGCCAACATTGCACTGCCCACCCACATCCCCAAAGAAAAAATTACTCACCTTAGTAATGTTGTTTCTTCTAATGGAGTCTTGCTATATTATGACATATGCAGTTTGTCCCAGCCTTAGAACTGCTCCGGAGGTGAAAGAGTTAACTTCCATGCCAGGCATGGAATCTTGAGCACGAGCTCGGTTGAAAACTCTGTCTGTTGTTCTTCAAACTCAAACTGTCAGATCTTTACGAGCAAAACTCACTAAGATTCTGTGTGGAAGCTGTAAACCTACACTAGCCAACTGGCTACTAAAATATTAACACATTTTTTGGACCCAAAACAAAGACTCAAGTCAGGGGATCCAAAAATAAAATAAAATAAAATACAACACCCAAACACCCCAAAAAGGAGGGGTGAAAAACACAAGGTGGGCATCACTAGGTGCCAACACTGCATTGCCCACCCACATCCCAAGAGCAGAGGTTCTGAGAGGGGCAGGCAGGGGGGAGGTCATAATATAGCAAGACTCCATTAGAAGAAACAACATTACTAAGGTGAGTAATTTTTTCTTCAAACAACATGAAGTCTTGCTATATTATGACATATGCAGACTACACAGCAGTACCTCCATGGAGGAGGGACAGAACCTACTTAGAAATAGGCTCTGAAGCACAGCTGTGTAAACTAGCATCACTCCTAGCCTGGATGTCCAGGAGTAATGCTTGGTGAAAGTGTGTACTGTTTTCCAGGTAGCTGCTTGACATATCTCTAAGATAGGGATGTCCCTGGCCGCAGCTAGGTACGCAGCTGTACCTCTGGTAGAGTGAGCCCTCAGGCCTGAAGGGGGAACCTTACCCAGTTTTTGATAACAAAATTGGATACAAGAGACAATCCATCTGGCAGGTTTCCCTTTACCAACCTCACCATAAGTGAGGAACAGTTGGAGGGAGTCAAACCTGTGACCCTTGGTATGCTCTATGTAGTAACTAAGAGCTCTCTTTACATCTAAACTGTGCAGCCTCCTCTCGCCAGAGGAGGAATGGTCAGTGAAGTACACTGGAAGAGATATAGATTGATTAAGGTGGAAATCTGAAACCACCTTAGGCAAGAACTTCCTGTTAGTCCTGAGGCTACCTTATCTCTGTGAAACGAGATAAAAATCAGGCTCCACTGACAAAGCTTGTAATTCACTTATGCGCCTGGCAGAAGTGTTGACTACTAGAAACACAGTTTTCCAAGTCAAGTACTTAAGCTCTGCTGAAGACAAAGGCTCAAAGGGGGGCTGCATTAGCTGAGCAATGCAAACATTAAGATCCCAGGCAGGAGCAGGGTCCCTGAATGGAGGGTTGGTGCGAAGCAATCCCTTGAAAAACTTGGAAAATACTGGGTGAGTAGAAAGAGAAGAGGGCTTTCCTGCTGAAATAAAAGCAGAGACACCTGCCAAATGCACTTTCAGGTAGCTGGCCTCAGCCCCAAAGTATTTAGATGGACCATATAATCCAGGACTGTGGGCAAATCAGCAGATTCTGGGAAATATGCTTTCCAGAGCACCATATGGAAAACCTTTTCCATTTAGAATTATAAGTAGCCCTGGTGGAAGGCTTCCTAGAAGCTTTCAAGATATCAAGTACACCTCGAGAAAGGTGTAGGTCAGCAAACTCTAACTCTTCAAGAGCCAGGCCTTGAGGTTAAGGGATTTGAGATTCGGGTACCACACTCTCCCCTGGGCACAGATTAACAGATTGTGATTCCTGGGAAGACACAGGGGAAGGTGGACTGCTAAGGACAGAAGGAGTGGATACCAGGGCTGTCTGGCCCAATCTGGAGCCATCAGAATCATCTTGCAAGGTTGAGATCTGATTTTGACTAGCACCTTGAACAAGAGAGGGAAGGGGAAAGGCATAGAGGAACTTCCCTTCCCAGTCGAGAAGGAAGGCATCCAGAGGGACTGAGCCCAACACTGGGGGCCTGCAACAAAAAAAGCGGAAGTTGGTGATTGTCTGGGGCTGCAAAAAGATCTATCTGAGGGGTGCCCCACCTGGCAAATACTAACTCCAGTACTAGGGGATCCAGTGACCATTTGTGATGGCCCTGGGAAATCCTGCTGAGAGCATCTGCCAGGACATTGTCCTGCCTGGGAGGTGAACTGCCATGAGGGAAGTGTTCAGGGAATAAGCCAGAGACCACAACTTCACTGCCTCGGGTGCACAAGGCCGAAGACCGAGTGCCCTTTGCTTGTTGATGTACCACATTGTAGTGGTGTTGTCTGTTCTGACCTGTACCACTTTGTTCTGAACAGATGCAGAAAAACCTGAAGTGCTAGAAAACAGCTCTGAGTTCCAACAGATTGATGTGGAGCAGAGATTCCTGAGGGACCACAATCCCTGGGTGGTGAGGTCGCCCATGTGAGCTCCCCATCCCAAGAGGGACGCATCTGTAGTAAGGGTCAAGGAGTGAGATTGAGGGATGAAAGTAACCCCTGTCTCAGATTGGATCTGATCCTGCCACCACTGCAGGGCCTGGATCAGGTTCGAGTTACTGGGATCAATTTGGTTAGAGGATCTCTCCTTGAGACCAGAAGGCTCTCAAATGGAACTGAATGTCCTCATCTGAAATCTTGCTCCTTGCACTACAGCTGTGGAAGCAGCCATGTGCCCTAGGAGCTGTAGAAAGTGCCTTGCTGATCGAGAGACCTGCAGAGTGAAGGAGGAGGCCAGAGCCACCAGGGTCTTTACTCTTTCTAGAGGGAAGAAAGCTCTGGCCTGCTTTGTGTCCAGTTCTGCGCCTATGAAGATGAGAAGCTGAACAGGCTCTAGAACTGACTTTGGAAGATTGAGAAGAAAACCTAGAGATGTAAGCAACTGCTGGGTAACCTGAAGGTGTAATTTGACTTGGTCTGGAGACTGACCCACTATGAGCCAGTCGTCCAGGTAAGGAAAGATGGCAATCTTTGCCTTCTTAAGTGAGCAACTGCTACTGCCAGGCATTTTGTGAATACCCTTGGGGCAGAGGTGAGGCCAAGGGCATTGCTCTGAACTGGTAACGGCCGAGGGCAGTTCGAATCTGAGGTACTTTCGGTGGGAGCTTCTGATGAGAACATGGAAGTAGGCATCCTTGAGGTCCAGGAACGCTAGCCAGTCCCCTGGCCTTAGGGAGGGTAAAATAATTCCCAGAGTCACCACTTTGAATTTTGGTTTTAAAAGGTGCTTGTTTAGGTATCTGAGATCCAGGATGGGCCGCCATTCTCCTGTCTTTTTTGGGGTAAGGAAGTACCTGGAGTACAGTCCTTTGCCCTGGTGTAGGGGAGGAACCCTTTCTACAGCTCTGAGAGCCAGGAGGGTTGAGACTTCTGTTTCCAAAGCGAGAGCCTCTAAAGGATTTGCAGGTGGAAAGGATCTGGTTCTCATCTTTGGAAATTTTTTGAAGCTGAGAACCAGTCCCTGGCTTACTACTTCCAGGACCCACTTGTCTGATGTTAAAGACTCCCAGTCCTGGACGAAGTAAGCCAGCCTGCCCCCTACAGGTAATGGAGAATCGGCCCTGGGCATCCCATCAGGGTGCCTGTTTGGCAGGGGCTTTAGGCTGAGGGGTGGAGCAGGCCTGCTCTGCACTCGCCTGCCCTCCCTCTGAAGAATCCTCTGGGCATAAGCTGAAGAGGAGGCCTGGGCTTGGTAAAAAGGCCTGTGAAAAGGCCTGCCCCTGCCCCTGGAAAGCTGCCTCTGAGGAGTGGCTTGCCTCTCCTTGGCCTGTGCACTCCTATAAGTGGTCCTATACTCATCCATTTTCTTCATGTAATTCTCTGTCTGCTCCCCAAACAGAGAATTACCCACAACAGGAAAATCCATGGCCTTAGCCTGGGTATCCTGTGACAGGCTAGTATACCTGAGCCAAGCCATTCTGCGAAAAGCTACAGATGTAGCCATGACTCTTGAAGATACATCATTAGAGTCCACTGCAGCATGGAATTGCACCTTGGATGCCTCAATACCATCAGCAGCCACCTGCTCCAGCTCCTTGGCAAGCTGGCCAGGGACCTGTTTCGCTAAAGCCATAACAGTATCCCATCTGGATTTCTCGTATCTTGCAACATAGGCCATATAATTTGCCTGTCTGAGTCCCAAGAATGCTGCCATGTATTGTTTCTTTGCCATGGCATCAATCCTCCTGGAGTCCTTGTCAGGGGGGTGTGAAGCCAAGGGAATATTTGCCTTATCACAGGCTGCAGCCTGCACTACCCCAACATGGCTGCATTGTTGTAAAAGGAACTCCATATCAGAGCCTGACAATGTGTACCTCTTGTCCATTTTTTTATCCACAGGAGGTATAGTGTTAGGAGCTTTTAACATTTTTATTGTCTGTTTCCTAAAAGATTTATGAAAAGGAATAGACAACCTCCTGGACTCTGGGATATCTATCATTTCCACATAGTCAGGCTCCTCCTGTTCATCCACAGCTTCTTCCAAAGGGAGCTGGAGGGTTTCAGCAACTTTTATAAAACATAAAATGAGAAGGGACTCAGAAAGCCTTAGGGAGACACTGAAGGTCTGTCTGGGAGATGTCCGTTCAATGGGCACATCCAGACTTTCAAAATCACATTCACTCTCTTCATAATCCTCCTCTCCTCCGGTTCATAAAATTCCTCTATATCATATTCTTGAACCGGTGGAACTGACCGAACCGACCGCTTACCTGACGGTGCCGGTTCGGTCGGAACCGGGGAAAGCGACTGGACAATTTGGATCGCTTTGGCTATCTCTGCAGTGGTTGGAGAAGGAAATTTTGGTTCCACACCTGCTGATTTTCTAGTCCTCTTTGCTGGAACTGGCTCCTCAGAGTCAGCTCTTCGTTTGCCCGAGGAAGTCTCACCCTGGTCAGAGGGCACTCCCTCCGGTTCGGTTGGCACCGAACCGGGCTGTCCATCCGGGTCAACGGACTTTCTGGTTCTCGTTCCCTGAGCCTACCAACTCTCTTATCCAGGGTAGCTGCAGGAAATTCTGCAAATCTGGCAGTCTGCATTGAGGTGGTCAAACCCCAGACAATAAACATGTGGTGTGTGGGTCAGCCTTGGCAAAGGCTTCCCCACAGACACTACAGTGCTGAAACCCAGTGAGCCCGGTTTTTCTTTTGGGTTTCTCAGACATAATGCCAGCCTAACCAAAAACTTGCCCTTTTACGGCAAATCGCCAAGCAAGACACCCTTATCGGTTCCCATGTCACGGGTCGTGAAAAAAAAAAACGTAATGAAATCCGCTTTTTTTAGAACCGATAAGAACCGGGAACTGCACTCTAAATGCAATTTAATTAAGTTTAACAACAACCTGATCGGTTCAAACCGAACCGATAATACCGTTTGCAAGTTCCACACAGAGAAAATGTAAAACTATGTAAAACTGTATCTATTACTTACGATACCACAGACAGAGCTTGAACCGACCGGTTGCGGTTAAAATACGACAAATGCGGTTTAAAACCAAGAAATTACACTTTTTAACCGACAAAATGAACCGAGCAGAAGGAGAAATCTCCGGAGCGACTGTTCAGTGAGGCGGAGTAAAGAATCTGACAGTTTGAGGTTGAAGAACAACAGACAGAGTTTTCAACCGAGCTCGCGCTCAAGATTCCATGCCTGGCATGGAAAGTTAACTCTTTCACCTCCGGAGCAGTTCTAAGGCTGGGACAAACTGCATATGTCATAATATAGCAAGACTTCATGTTGTTTGAAACAGAGGTTCTGAGAGGGGCAGACTAGCAGGGGGGTCATAATATAGCAAGACTCCATTAGAAGAAACAACAGTACTAAGGTGAGTAATTTTTTCTTCAAACAACATGAAGTCTTGCTATATTATGACATATGCAGACTACACAGCAGTACCTCCATGGAGGAGGGACAGAACCTACTTGGGAAATAAGCTCTGAAGCACTAGTTGTAAGAATCGAGCATCACTCCTAGCCTGGATATCCAAGGAGTAATGCTTAGTAAAAGTGTGAACTGTTTTCCAGGTAGCTGCTTGACATATCTCTAGGATAGGAATGTCCCTGGCAGCAGCCAGAAACGCAGCTGTACCTCTGGTAGAATGAGCCCTCAGGCCTGAGGGAGGAACCTTACCCAGTTTTTCATAACAGAATTGGATACAAGAGACAATCCACCTGGCAATGGATCTTTTAGTGGCAGGTTTCCCTTTACCAACCTCACCATAAGTGAGGAACAATTGGAGGGATTCGAACCTGTGACCCTTGGTACGTTCTATATAGTAACTAAGGGCTCTTTTGACATCTAAACTGTGCAATCTCCTCTCACCAGGGGAGGAATGGTCAGTGAAGTACACAGGAAGAGAAATGGATTGATTAAGGTGAAAGTCTAAAACCACCTTAGGCAAAAACTTCCTGTTAGTCCTGAGGACTACCTTATCTCTATGAAAGGAGATAAAATCAGGCTCCACTGACGAGGCTTGTAGCTCACTTATGCGCCTGGCAGAGGTGATGGCTACCAGAAACACAGTTTTCCAAGTCAAGTACTTCAGATCTGCTGAAGACAATGGCTCAAAAGGGGGTTGCATAAGCTGAGCGATGCAAATATTAAGATCCCAAGCAGGGGCAGGATCCCTGAACGGGGTTGGTGTGAAGCAACCCTTTAAAAAACTTGGAGAACACAAGTGAGCTGATAAAGAAGAGGGCTTACCTGCTGACAAGAAGACAGACACAGCTGCCAAGTGCACTTTTAGGGTAGCTGGTCTCAGCCCCAAGGAATTCAAATGCACCAAATAATCCAGGATCGTGGGCACACCAGCAGATTCTGGGGAAATATGTTTACCAGCACACCATATGGAAAATATCTTCCATTTTGAATTATAGGTAGCCCTGGTGGAAGGCTTCCTAGAGGCCTTCAAGATATCCAATACACCTTGAGAAAGGTGTAGGTCAGCAAACTCTAACTCTTCAAGAGCCAAGCCTTGAGATTGAGAGATTTGAGGTTTGGATACCAAACTCTCCCCTGGGCACAGGTTAACAGGTTGTGATTTCTGGGAAGACATAGGGGAGGGTGGACTGCTAAGGACATGAGGAGTGGGTACCAGGGCTGCCTGGCCCAATCTGGAGCAATCAGGATCATCTTGCAGGATTGAGATCTGATTCTGACTAGCACTTTGAAAAGAAGGGGGAAGGGGGGAAAAGCATAGAGAAACTTCCCTTCCCAACTGAGAAGGAAGGCATCCAGAGGGACTGAGCCCAACACTGGGAGCCTGCAGCAAAAAAGGGGAAGTTGGTGATTGTCTGGGGCTGCAAAGAGATCTATTTGCGGAGTGCCCCATCTGGCAAATATTACCTCCAGTACTAGGAGATCCAGTGCCCATTCGTGATGGCCCTGGGAAACCCTGCTGAGAGCATCCGCTAGGACATTGTCCTTGCCTGGGAGGTGAACTGCCGTAAGGGAGGCGTTCAGAGAATAAGCCAGAGACCACAACTTCATTGCTTCGGTGCACAAGGCCGTAGACCGAGTGCCCCCTTGCTTGTTGATGTACCACATTGTAGTGGTATTGTCTGTTCTGACCTGAACTACCTTGTTCTGGACAGATGTGGAAAAAACCTGGAGTGCTAGAAAAATTGCTCTGAGCTCCAGCAAATTGATGTGGAGCAGAGATTCCTGAGGGGACCACAGCCCTTGGGTGGAAAGGTCGCCCATGTGAGCTCCCCACCCCAAGAGGGATGCATCTGTAGTAAGGGTCAAGGAATGAGACTGGGGAGTGAAGGAACCCCTGTCTCAGATTGTTCTGATCCTGCCACCACTGAAGGGCCTGGATCAGGGTTCGAGTCACTGGAATCAATTTGGTTAGGGATCCGCCCTTTGAGACCAAAAGGCTCTCAAATGGAACTGAATGTCCCTCATCTGAAATCTCGCCCCTGCACCACTGCTGTAGAAGCAGCCATGTGCCCCAGGAGCTGTAGAAAATGCCTTGCTGGTTGAGAGACTGCAGGGTGAAAGAGGAGGCCAGAGACACCAGGTCCTTGCTCTTTCCAGAGGAAGGAAGGCTCTGGCTTCTTTTGTGTTCAGTTCTGCGCCTATAAAGGTGAGAAGCTGGACAGACTCCAGAACTGACTTTGGAAGACTGAGAAGGAAACCTAGAGATGTAAGCAGCTGCTGGGTTACTTGTAAATGCAGTTTGACCTGTTCTGGAGACTGGCCTACAATGAGTCAGTCGTCCAGATAAGGAAAGATGGCAATCTTTTGCCTTCTTAAATGAGCAACTGCTACTGCCAGGCATTTTGTGAACACCCTTGGAGCCGAGGAGAGGCCAAAGGGCATTGCTCTGAACTGGTAATGGCCTGAGGGCAGTTCGAATCTGAGGTACTTTCGATGGGAGCTTCTGATGAGAACATGGAAGTAGGCATCCTTGAGGTCCAGGGGGCTAGCCAGTCCCCTGGCCTTAGAGAGGGTAAAATAATCCCCAGGGTCACCATTTTGAACTTTGGTTTAAAAGGTGCTTGTTTAGATACCTGAGATCCAGAATGGGCCGCCATTCTCCTGTCTTTTTTGGGGTATGGAAGTACCTGGAGTACAACCCTTTGCCCTGGTGTATGGGTAGAACCTTTCCACGGCTCTGAGAGCCAGGAGGGAAGAAACTTCTGCTTCCAGGGCAAGTGCTCTGATGGGTTTGCAGGTGGAAAGACCTGGCCTCATCTTTGGAAATTTTTGAAGCTGAGAACTAGTCCCTGGTTACTACTTCCAGGACCCACTTGTCTGATGTTAAAGACTTCCAGTCCTGGACAAAGTAAGCCAGCCTGCACCCTACCGGTAGTGGAGAATCGGCCCTGGCTACCCCATCAGGGAGCCTGTTTTGCAGGGGCTTTGGGTTGAGGGGTAGAAGCAGGCTTACTAGAGCCCCTTCTGCCCCTTCCTCTAAAGAACCCCCTCTGGGCATAAGCAGAAGAGGAGGCCTGGGCTTGGTAAAACGGCCTATGAAAAGGCCTGCCCCTGCCCCTGACTTGCTGCCTCTGAGGAGTGACTTGCCTTTCTTTGGCCTGTGCACTCCTATAGGTGGTCCTATACTCATCCATTTTCTTCATATAATTCTCTGTCTGCTCTCAAACAGAGAATTTCCCACAACAGGAAAATCCATAGCCTTAGACTGGGTATCCCAGACAGGGCAGTACATCTGAGCCAGGCCATTCTGTGAAGAGACACAGATGTAGCCATAACTCTAGATGAAACATCATTAGAGTCTACAGCAGCATGAAATTGCACCTTGGATGCCTCAATACCACCGCAGCACCTGCTCCAGCTCCCTGGCAAGCTGTTCAGGGGCCTGTTTTGCTAGGGCCAGGACAGTATCCCACCTGGATTTCTGGTACCTAGCTGCGTAAGCCATATAATTTTGCCTGTCTGAGTCCCAAAGATGCTGCCATGTACTGCTTTTTTGCCATGGCATCCATCCTCCTGGAATCCTTTTCAGGAGGGTGAGAGGCTAGAGGAATATTAGCCTTGTCACAGGCTGCAGCCTGCACTACCCCCACATGGCTGCACTGCTGGGATAGGAACTCCGTATCAGAGCCTGATAAAGCATACCTCTTGTCCATCCTTTTATCCACATGGAGGCTAGAATGAGGAGTTTTCAGAATTTTTACTGTCCGTTTCCTAAAAGATTTATGCAAGGGAATAGACAGTCTCCTAGACTCTGGAATATCCATCATTTCCACAAAATCAGGCTCTTCTTGATCATCAACAGCTTCCTCAACAGGGAGTTGCAGAGTGTCAGCAACTTTCTTGTAAAACAAAAAATGAAAGGGGGACTCAGATAGCCTGGGAGGGGATACTCCTGAGGGTCTGTCTGGAGAGATGTCCGGTTCAATGGGCACATCCAGACTGTCAAAATCATACTCACTCTCCTCGTACCCCTCCTCCCCTTCCCCTGGTTCATAAAAATCTTCAAAATCATAATCTTGAGCCGAGGGAACCGACTGAACCGGGCGCTTGCCCAATGGTGCCGGTTCGGATGGAACTGGGGAAAGAGACTGGACAATTTGAATAGCTTTGGCTATTTCCTCAGCGGTTGGAGAAAGAACTTTGGCCCCAAACTAGCTGACCTTCTAGCCCTTTTAGTTGGAACCGCCTCGAGCTGGCTTTTCTGCTTGCCCGAGGAAGCATCACCCTGGTCAGAGGGCACCCTCAGGTTCGGTTGAACTGAACCGGCTGGCCATCCGGTCAGCGACTTTTTGGCCTCCCTTCCCTAAGCCTACCAACTCTTTTTCCACGGTGGCAGCAGGAAAATTCTTACAAATCTGGCAGTCTGCATTGAGGTGGTCAACCCCAGACAATATATACAAATGGTGTGTGGGTCAGCCTTGGCAAGGCTTCCCCACAGAGGCCACAGTGCTGAAACCCAGTGGGTCGGTTTTTCTTTTGGGTTTCTCAGACATAGTGCCAGCCTAACCAAAACTTGCCCGTTAATGGCAATCCACAAGCAAGACTCTCTTATCGGGTTCCCAACCGTGTCATGGTCGTGGAAAAACGTAATAAAACTGCTTTTTAGAACCGATAAGAACCGGAACCGCACTCTAAAGGGTAGAAAGTAATTTTAAAACTCTCTGATCGGTTCAAACCGAACCGAAAAAGACGTTTACAAGTTCCACACAGAAGAAAAAATAATAAATAAGCCTATCTATTACTTACAATACCACAGACAGAGCTTGAACCGACGATTGCGGTTAAATTTCGGTAAAATAAACCGAGAATTACACTTTAAAACCGACAAACAAACCGAGCAGCAGGAGGAATCTCCGGAGCGACTGTTCAGTGAGGCGGAGTAAAGAATCTGACAGTTTAAGTTTGAGCTTCAACAGACAGAGTGTTCAACCGAGCTCGCGCTCAAGATTCCATGCCCTGCATGGAAGTTAACTCTTTCACCTCCGGAGCAGTTCTAACCTGGGGTTATACTGCATATGTCATAATATAGCAAGACTTCATGTTGTTTGAAGGACCTACATGCCTCAGCTATCAGGTTAGGCAAGGACTTGGCATCAAACAGAGGAGGGATAGGAAACCTCCTCTTTTGCTTTGTCCACTCCCCTTCCTCTGCTTCCTCAGAGGCTTTGTCCTCCTCATCAGCAAGTAGCTCCTAGGGTCAGGATTTTCCCCAAGATCCCGATATCCTGACCCTCTAGATGGTCAGGGTTGGGGTCTGCCTGCATATCCAAAAAATGCAGCTCTGTCTTGCTGCAGTGTACATGGACATGCCTGTGTGGGCACCACCTGATCTGAGGCCCCAATTTGGGGTCGGTGTGTATGATGGGATGTCCTGAGGGACATCAGGGCTCAGCTGCTCTCCTTAGAGCAAAAACAAACAACTTATGCAATTTTGCTTGCCACTGCCAATGGATACACCAGGTGCACCTCCCTAGCCTGTAAGTGCGACCGGGGGGGGGAGGTACTGTAGCTTGCAAAACACAATGGGGTGAAAGGAACCCACTGGGAAGGGTCACATTACCCCCTTGCTGGTCTTACATCTTTTAATGTTAGACGGCTCTGATATACCGTGGTGCCAAGAAGAAACAGACCTCATGTTGCTGTAGAAATGACTTTATACAGGACTGCTGCCACAATCCCCAGCACCAAGATGGGTAAAGGTGGCTAGTGAGGCTGAATAAGCTTTCTATCAACCGCTCCCACTATCAGGGAAAAGATCAAAGAAAAACAGACACACTACTGGCGAAATTACTGACACAAAGGGAGAAAAACACAAGCACTGCAGAGAAGAGCAATGGGAATGGACGAATGAACACCACAGACCCCAACATACATTGTCAGTAATGCCCCCAGATTTCAACAAACTGACTGAGCCCATTAAAAAAAAAAAAAAAGGGCATTTCTTCCTGTAGCTCTGCACACTTCAATATACACGCTGCAGACACAGGGCCAAAATGTTGTTTCAGACAACATCCATTCACTCTCAAACAGTACCTGGCATTCGTTCCACCAGGCAACAAGCACAGATGCAACCTCAGGAAAAGGGAAGCAGGGTGGAAGAGAAAAACAACCTGTTCTACTAACCGACTGCCAGGATTCCCAAACTTATCACCAACGATGAATCAGCAGACATGTCTCCCAGAGAAGAAATTTGTCCAGATACTGACCAAGAATCAGCCATCCCACAGGAAGAAGGGTTCGATCCCTGCAGAATGGACATCCGATGAAATAGATGCAACTGCAAAGATTTTCATGGCTTCTTGTGGCTGTCCACAGCATTGCCCCCTGGATCCCCCGTGACTTTGTGCGAGGGAAGCCGAGAAAGTGGTCCTAAGTATACTGTCCAGCAGAAGGGCTCGGAGGCTGGCGCCAGACCAGCCAGCTCTGGATGAAAACACTTTCAGCAGACACTCATCCAGCACTGTGTTAGAAACAATGCCAAGAACAGCGGAGCTTGGACCTGACACGAGTTATAATCCCCCTTGACTTAATGACTTTTTCCAGTTGACTCCGTATTTATGAGTTTTGAGAGAGAGAATAGGGAGATAAAATAGTTATGTTTTTTTATGGATTCTCAGTTAATCAGTATTTATTGCATATAATTTCTGTATCTTTTGCATTTCTTGCACTTTAGGGAGTCCTCTCATCATGAGTTTTATATATTAACTTATTTATATCTAGTCACAAATAATTCCTATATTTATGCATTTTATATACAGCAGTTTTACACTGATACTAGTATTTATATTCATATATTCACTTCTTTTTCCTGCTTTTCAGGTGGTATCTGGGATTTTTATATACATACGCACACACACACTGCACCCAACATCACGATTATTTATCAAGGTACTTTGGTTTTAATAAATTATTTTAAATAGGTGCAGTACCGGATACTACCCCATGCCTTGAGAAAGCGCTGGTATCACGTGAAAATGGTTGCCAATAGGGAGGGGTATCTGCACCCTGCTGCTGCTTTGTGGAATAAAACATTTTTGCCATTTTATCCTGCTGCATCTTCGCTGTGGATCTTTTGTTGAATAGAGACGGTGAAGTCGAGTCTCTTGCCTGCAATTCTGTAAGTACTTTGTCTTTTGCTCTGTCATTTGTAGCTGCCTGCTTTTACCTGCAAGCCAACGGAGGTGCACGCACCACAAAGGTGCACAAAGGAGCTCCGTGATAGAAAGGGAGAAACAGGGCCACTAAAGCCATTCAAAAGGCAAGGGAAGAAAACAAACTGGGCATCTCACTGGAGCTGAAAATGCAGCTGCTAACGGAGGACATAAAGGACTGCCGAAAAAAAGCTGCCAGCGGAAAAACAAACGGGTAAACAGTAGAGACCAAGTTCCTGATCAGGCAAGCTCCCTGGGAAAGGAAGGCTTAGGAAGCCCAGTTAAGGGAAAAATTCCTGCAACACACACACATAAGCATCTTAAAAAGGAATGGCCCTCAGACAACTACCAAAAATAAAACACCTGGCAAAAAGGAAAGACAAACCAGGGAGGAAGAAAGGGATGGAATCAATGCCCAAGAGTGGGGGGACCCTAAGAAAACCTAGGAAACAAAAGTAGTAAAAGGCCAAAAGGACAGGTACTTACCTGAGGCACCAAGATTTTTTTTTTTTTTTTACAAAGATCTCCTAAGGAAATGACACCCTAAAAAAAAATTGGGCAGACATTGCCCTCAATCCAACCACTGACTATGGAAAATAGGGAAAGCAGGTTAGCCAATTTGAGAGCCGTAGCTTAACAGGCATGATTTTGTTTTAGAAGTGTTCCCTGTCACCAGGTAGCATCGACCTGCTAGGCAGAATTGCAGCCCCAAGGTTTAAAAACAGGGGTTTCTTTCAGAGCAGCTTGAGAAACATTTCAGCTTCAATGTCTCAGCAAAGACTGCAGAGTTGCTGATGTGCAGAATCCTCATATGCCCAGCATTCTAAAGCTTTGGGCTGTGCCATTTTCTCAAGTAGGGGTGCACTATACCCAGCTGTAATGAATATCCATTGGCAATATGAGCACTACAGAACGTTAAATAAAGTCAGCAGTAATAATTATTCAATATGGCCACAGCGGGGGCAATCCGCTACTGGACTGCTGCGTGAATTGATCAAACTTTTACTCTTTGAAGCAAACTTTCTGTATGTCTCTCAAAAGCTATTATCTAGCTGTTTAAAACTTTACTTGCCTTATGAAAGATGTTCCCTCTGTAAGACTGCTCTCGATGGAGGAGCATACAAAACTTTTGGAGAGAGGAAATAAGAAGCATAGGGACCCTGCCTCTTCTTTGACAGACGCTGCAGAAGTAAATCTGTAAAAAAGGGAGAAAGTCGGTCCCTTGGACAAATTCCTTTTTGTAGCCACTTCAAGTGATTCTGGGTTAGCTGGGTCAACTGCTACAACTAGTGCCCACTTCCCAGACCCTGAAAAAGTTTTTCCTAGAAGAGAAGAAATGAGTGTGGAGCCAACACAAACACAGAGTTGTTTGGAAGTTCTGGAGCCTGCGGGTGCTGACAGCAAGCAGTTCTCAGCAGCGGAAGAAGATTCAGACTGGATTGGAGAAAGCCAGTATGGATAAGGGAGCAGTGCGTAAATCTGATTTCAAAAGGGGCGAGTTTGGAACTTCAACCTCTAGCACCCTGAGACCCATATCAATACTGCAGCTTAAAATAAACGTATTCCTTGGAAAAAGTGAGCAAATTCTTTCATGTGCTAATTACAAGTGGAAGGAGTTACGGACAACCTTGAACAAACAAAAAAGCTGAAAATGCTACTGCCATTAAAAATCTCCAGAAAGAGAACAGTGAACTGAAAAATACATTGGAATCAGCTACACCACTATCAGTTAGTTTAATGAGAGATTCTGTTCCAACTGCTCGCAAAGTTATTAGAAAATAACCAAACGTGAGAAGGCGTTCGATAGGGTATCTTGGTTCTTCTTGCGAGCTACTTAACTAACTTTGGATTCCCTTCTGATTTTATAGCCATTTTATAGTCTCTGTATCACCGCCCCCAAGCAT
Source organism: Neoceratodus forsteri (assembly GCA_016271365.2). Taxonomy (NCBI): domain Eukaryota; kingdom Metazoa; phylum Chordata; order Ceratodontiformes; family Ceratodontidae; genus Neoceratodus; species Neoceratodus forsteri. The sequence continues at coordinate 581,127,479 of JADMNL010000023.1, forward strand.
ATCTCAGAATCGCTGGGTCAGTCTTATCTCCCTTTACCCTACACAGGGGTACCGGGCAAGGCTGCCCGCTATCACCAATTCTATTTGCACTCTTTACAGAACCTTTGGCCTCCCGCCTCCGCCTATAACCAGAGGTACAAAAAATCCCTTTAAGGGGCAGGGAGTATAAAATAAGCCTCTTCGCGGATTATATATTACTTACAGTTACAAATCCCTCAGAGTCCCTACAGGTGGCCTGGGATATTTTGGAACATTTTGAACACCTGACAGGCTTTCGACTTAATGTGACCAAAAAATAGGTATTACCTTTTAATTATATCCCATCTCAGATAATTAAAGATTGAGTAAAAATACGGTAGAACAGGAACTCCTTGAAATATCTTGGAGTCCCTTTAACAAAAGACACTGACCACCTGGGGATTCTCAATTATTTTATTTATTTTTTATTTTTATTTAGTTTTTGTTGACCGGGTAAGTGCACTAGACAAATCCTGCCCATTTTCAGGCACGGCCTGGGGGAAGGGGATACAGATGAATGCCAACTGACCTTGAACCAGACTACACTGTTGGTGGTATTTTTAGTGAATTATGAGCCCTTGACCACAATTTGGACTGCTGGTCCTCCCTTGGCCTTTCCTTTTTGAATAGGTTAGAAGTGATCCAATAAAATATCCTACCCTAAGTATAATATTACCTTCAAACCCTCCCACTTGTCCCAGACCGAGGTTACTTTCAGGAATGGGATAAACTTCTCTCTCGTTTCTTATTGGGGAGGGGGCAATGACCTAGGCTCAGACTCTCCCTTTTTTACAGCTTTCCACTGCTCAGGGTGGACTCAGTTTCCTTAACTTGTGGCTCTAGGCCAGGTAAGGCTTACCTGCCTCTGGATATCAGAGAGTTATAAAGCTTATTAAAAGGATTCTGCATTTGTTCTCAATGACTTGCATGATATTAGTGCAGTTCTCTTTTCTTCCCCTTCCCTCCTCATTATCTCCCCTTCTCTAAAAGTTTCAACTGTACGGCAACAGCCCTTTGAGAATGGCATGAAATTTTTAGCAGGGGCTAGCTGGGGGATTAGGCTCCCTTATTAGGATCCTTATTCTGGAACGCTCTAATCCTATAAATAAAATTGATCTCTTTTTGCAAAGATCGGCCAGGCAGGGGCTAATATACTTATACCAGCTCTTGGACAGCAAAGAAATGCTTTCCTTCTTAGCACACTGAGCGCTAGGTATTCTCTACCGAATTCTGACCACTACTGTTACCTGCAATTTTGGACCTATCTGCCCTACCTCACCAACATAGGGTTCTCCCAGAACCCCCAACAGTTTTCTTCACATTACTCCAATTCTATCAACAGGGAGACATAGGAAGTCATTTGGTCGGTAATCTCCATGACATCATCAGGGACCAATAAAGTGATTCCACGATCTCAGTAATTAATCAATCAATGGATAACTGATATATAAATCTCTTGTGCTGCACAACAGTGGCTGAAATATTCTCTTTTGACTTACAGACTTTCAATGGCCCCCATCTTATGGAATTTGCATGAAAGTGTCGAATACAATTGTTTAGAACACCCGCTAAGTTGATGAAATACATGAGATAGCACATGGACAAATGCTGGCAAGACTAGCGAGAGACTAGGGCAGATTACGCTCATATATTTTGGGCTTGCCCGGTCCTAGCAAATTACTGGGAAAATATCACCCATATACTGAAACCAATGTTCAGACATTCCCCACCTTCTGTACCCAACACTGGTCTAATTGGGCATACTGCCATCAGATATGCCCATCAGCAGCCAGCAGTTACAATTATTACTGATACAACTCATGGGGGCCAAGAAAGCGGTTACTAAACAGTGGCTAAAACCACAACTTCCAATACTAACACAATGGGTCTCATTAACGGATTCTACTTATCACCTTGAAAAATGTTCATAGTGTTATTATCTGAACCATTTACCTGTGTTTGACAAAATATGGAGAAAATGGACTCTATACAAATTTGAGGCGGACTCCAATTTTATCACAGTTACTTTATTTAATTTTTATTGCATGCTTAACTACAAATACCAGAATGTGATGTTTTGCTTCGATACCTTGCAGGTTGAAGTTGTAGGACTGAAACAAAGACAAACTTTTTTGTTAAAGGTGGCAAATATATGTTGAATTCCCTTATCAAATACGCTCTATATCTTCTCACTAAGATTACAGGAGTCTGCAGCCTTTACCCGAAATGTTTGTTTCTACACGAACGTACGAAAATTGCCAGCAGAAAAGGCCATCACGGTCTATCGAGTCTGCTCGAGTTTGCAGCTAACTCTCCTATTCAGCAGCTGCCCCTCCCCCTTCCCTTCCCTGCCCGTCCCTTTTGCCCTATCCCACCCCTTTTTGAAGCATTCTACAGTATTACATGCCACCATCTCTGCTGGTAGTGCATTCCACTTTGCCACCACCCTTCCCATAAAGAAATGCTTCCTCACTTCCCTCCTGAATCTATCCCCTCCCCAATCTCTGTGATAAGTAGAATCTGTTAATGAGACCCATTGTGTTAGTATTGGAAGTTGTGGTTTTAGCCACTGTTTAGTAACCGCTTTCTTGGCCCCCATGAGTTGTATCAGTAATAACATGAGATTGGGGGGGGGGCACAATTTAAAGATAGAGGGGGGACGGCTCAGGGGTAATGTGAGGAATTTTTTTCACGGAGAGAGTGGTGGATAAATGGAACAGCCTTCCTGAGGAGGTCGCTGTCTAAAACAGTGGGGGAATTCAAACATGCATGGGACAGACACAAGGCAATTATAGTGGGGGGTTGCAGGAAGTAGGCTGTTGGTTAACTAGAATCTGCAGCTTATCCAGTAGGCAGGGAAATGGTCAGACTGGGTGGGCCAAGTGGTCCTTATCTGCCGTCAAAGTCTATGTTTCTATGTTTCTATATGTTTCGTGGCCCCTAGTGTCTCTCCCCCCACCCTCCTCCTGAATAGACCCTCTGTGTCTGTTTTGATACGTTTGTTCCAATGTTTCGTACCACTGAATCTTCAACACAAATTCTATTATTAAACAAAAAAATTACCTTTGTTGGAGACTGATACCTGTAATACCTGGGATTTAACCAAAATGTTTTCACTGAACAACTAGGCTACACTGACATTTTCTCACCAATATCATAAGAGCTTTTACAGTCCCACTTAAACTTTTGTGGAATCACAACTGAAAAAAAAGTTCAACAGTTATACAATTTTCCTCTTTACTGGACAGAGAAACTACAGTGGTCCCTCATTATAACGAAAGCCTCTGGAAACAAGGATTTTGTTCATTACAACGAGGGTTCATTATAATGAGGAAATACATTTTTCACAAACAGTAGTTGAGTGCTGAGTGCCATAATGAAACAAAAAAGCAGAGAGAGCAGGAGTGCAAAAGGGAGGTTTGTCTTTCTTTCTTTTAAGGAGGAGAACCACAATTGGTAGCTGTGTTGTGAAGTCCCACAGTGAAAAAGAACCACAGAGAGCAGGAACACAAAGGAAAAGTTTGTCTTTCTTTATGGGTACACTGTACGTATTTTTGGGAGGAGACTGCTTGTCTAACCTACATCATGGCAATACTGCAGACTTCTCAACCTAAAAGGCAAACTATTCTCCCCTCTAATGGCACAGAATGCAAACTTGAGTAAAAAACTGTCTTAGCTCACTTCTAAACTGATAAAATATGCCAGGAATCTGCACGGGTCAACTGAACCTCACAGATGTACAAATATGAGAGTGGAGCAGCGCACTGGAACAAATGGCAGCAGCAAGCAATGAAACGCTGGCGACAGCCCCAACACTGAAACCCGTCATCGCTCCTGTACAAGATGCACAGTAATTGCGGTGCAAATCGTGGTAAAACTAAAGCGCCAGTTGCTCAATTTCTAATTTTTGCTGCACAAGTATTGGAGCAAGGACACAGAGGGGGAAGAAACTTAGGAAACAGCTGTGATGGACTCTCATTGTTTTCAGCAAAACCAGTGATATTCACCAGTTAACACCATTAACACATTCTAGCTGAAAACAATGGTAGCGATCACAGCTGTTCGCTATAACTGGGATTAGCTATAATGAGGGACGTTAGAGCGAGGGAGCACTGTATTATCAAACCAGCCTGCATTAAAGGGGCATGCAACTTTAGGAATGCAACAATTTATATATACCCCAATGTAGCTCCTGCTGCCCAACAGAGACGAAGACTTTACTGTGCTGTATAAAGAGGAAATTGTGGAATCAAGGAGAAGCTCTCAGTTCTTTATCCGTGTAAAGCTAAAGTTACAACTGAAAATCGCATTAGTTCTTTTTTGATGAAGAACAGCTGAAGACCTTTATAAAACAACAGCAAACTGCAAAAGCAGATAAGGAGGAATCAAAGTTCTCCGAGATGGACTCTGACAGTAATGTAAACAATTCCTTCTCTATATTTGTTTCAATGGACGTTGCCCAGATTGAAAAGCCATAGATGAAGGCACAAAAAAAATCATCTCCAACTTCCAGCAGAACAATCTCAGGGCCTTTACCCAATCAAGTCTCTAAGAAAGCATGTCTAACACGCAGGGGTGTAGCCAGGGATTTCAGATCTACACACCACGTGGACTCATTGCTACCCCACCCTTCCTTGTCAGGGTGAGCTACCCCCCGGGTGTAGCCAGACAATATACAAATGTACACCAGGACCGTGTTTGCTACCTCATTTGTCACAATAAATACAACTTTTGTATCTCATAACAATGGTTGTTACCATGCATGGGTAAATACAAATGCCATGCATTGTTCCCTAAGACGCCCACATACCAGCCCAGAGCCTGTAAAACTATATTGTCCTTGGGATGCAAAGAGAGTATTAGTGACCAGTTCTTCTAGTTTCGACTCCTATGAATAAAATTACAGAATGGTTCAGTATTTTTTTTGTTAGTTTTCATGGAAAAAGGAAGCAGTTCAGATCCTGTTTGCTACCCCCTTAAAAAAAAATTGCACACCATGGAGTGCTTGGAGTATGCCTGCCTACACCCATGCTAACACGGCCCCCAAACCTGCTACAATCAACTGCTTTGAGACTGAACATTAGGATATTTTTTGATTTGTCTCCTATTTCTGAAAAGCATATGTAACCCCTAGATGGCGCTATCCCAGGGGCTACTACCCCTGCCTGATTTGCCACTAACAGGTTGAGGGGCCTGGATCCAATGGCGGGTGCCTCCACCCAGAGGTCAGGGTTTGCAATAGTTAAACTAACTTGGTCACAGCCCTCTGGGACACTGCAACCCCCCTTTCTTCCCACTAGTGGCCCACACAATATATCAGAATTACCTTCACAGTATACACTTACCCCCAGGTCTGGTTCCGCACTGGGACCTCCTGTGAAATGAGATACAGTGCAACAATCACAGTACAGTACTTTAACATAGACAAATACCCAGGCAGTATAACTTTGCTGAAACAAGCAGCTCTGATTTATTTAGGGAGATATACAGGACAGGGGAAATCAGGTTAACTAGCTTATCACTCTAATAATCTCCATCTATGGCTCTGTGCACAGGCCTATCCCTATCAGTTACTGTCCCTGGGTACCCAAGCCCTAGTGGCTAGTCCAAACCGTGGCAGCTGGTAGGGCCCTTTCACAGAGAAAAGGAGAATTAAACAGTCAGCAGTACAGTAATTCCATTTGGATTTAATGTGGCAATTCAACAGGGAGCGACCCTGAATTAGTACTCACGACCTCCAAATAAGATAGGGTCCTTCAATGTCAGCAGGGCTCACTTGAGGTGCACAAACCTCTTCACACATCCATATAAAAGAAAGCACTATACCAGGCAGGCTGCATCTGTATCCCGATCGCACTACTGCACAATACCCGGAGAACACACAGCAGATTCAGTTCCTGACAGACCGAGTGTAATTTTCAGCAATTCCTCCAGTCTTCTACAGGGTGAGCCTGGTTTCTACTCTTCAGAGATCCTTTGATTCTTTTCACAGGACGGATTCAGTCCCAACAAGCTGCAGACCGAACTCTGGGCCTTACAACGCTTTTTGACTAAAACTGCACACTGAAAAAGCACAGGCCCTTCCTTCTTCACTGCCAAAGCTCAACTGAAACTCCAACCGACAAAACCGGCACTTCCTTTGAGTTCCTCCCAGTTCTTGACTGGATTGGCTGTCACTCACAATAGACTGCTGCTGTTGGTCCAAAAGGCACTGAAGTCTAAACTACATCTCCCAGAGTCACTGCCCATACAACCTCTTGTGGCTGGCTCCAGATTATGAGTCCAAGTTCTGATTCGTCCAAGGCACCATTTTAGAGCTAGCTTACCCCACACTGATTGGTCCAGTTCAGCAGTTCAAAACTAGAATGGGGAACTAGCAGACACAGTTCTGACTGCAAAGAAAGCAGGTTAGACAAACTGTAATTTCATTATTACTCTAAATAATTTCTGGCAAACAGTTACATCTTTCAGATAGGTTCCCTTTGCACTCCTAGTGACTGCAAAATGAAGTGAATTGGCAGCAGCTCGAGTGGTACTCAATCAAAGAAACACACAGTCCCCATACAAACTAATTATGTCTGCAAGCAGACAGCTCTTAAAGAGACAGTACCAGAGGTTCTAAAAACACTCACTGATAAATGGCTTAAATGCCAAACACCATTCAGGCTTGGAGCATTCAAGCAAGCTCCTGGAAGTCTTTTGGGAACCCCCATTTGCAGGGGGGTTACACCCTTCCTGGCCTGGGAAAGCTTGACGTCCGCGTCAAGCAAGTATCCCCATAAGTTTCAACTGCAACCATATACATTTGCATTAGGCTCGCACATGTAATCATCAGTCAATATATCATTTTACCAAGAACACATTTCTGAAACATTGCAGTACGTCACTCTTTACACAGTATTACACACATTGTACCATAACTCAAGTTATTACCTCTTGTACATGAAACCTGAAGAGAGGGGCCTTCCTATCAGTTACCTTGGGGCTGGACGGGGCAAGGGCACCATACTTAGAGGGCAACACAAGTAACTTGAGTTAGCACTGATGCTCAGTTTGGGCAATGAGCTCGGGGACACATACACTCCTTTATGGACAACATTGAGAGGCAAGTCCACAGGCCTCCCAAGTGAATCATAACTGAGGTGCACCACAGGCTTTACAGCTCGACCAGTCTTTCTAGGGGAACTGTTATAGTCTCTGCACTCTGAGCCTCATTTTCAGCATTGTCCTCACTTGTCAGGGGAGTCTCCATGGGGTAGAGAGGCTAGAACTTGGGGCACTTTCAGCTCCAGGAGTTACAGTTTCTGGAGTCCACAACATTTGGCTCGCATGGAGAGTCTTCGGACACTGGCAGGGACTGTCAGGGCACTCAAATACTCTTCTTGTTCGGGTGTATCACCAGTCTGCCCCAATCTATCATTTTCCTCCCTGAAAGCTCAAACAGTTCAACCATGCACAATGATTCCATTTCATCTGATCTGATGCTTTGCACTTCACTTTCTGGGAGCATTGTTCCAGGGATGAAGCTGGGGCTTAGACAGTCCGGAAGGCCCAGCTTCATCTCCAGTATTGACTAGGGAATTGCCCTAAACAATTGACTCAGTTCGTAAGAAGGATAGTATTCAAAGTCACTCTCACTTTCTTCCGATATGGACTGACAGTCATGCTCAACTGGGACTTGTGGAGGGAACACTTAACTTTGCTTCTGTAGGTGCAGACTTTCTTGATCTTTTCTTAGCAGCAGCTCTAGTCACTGGTCCAGAGGGGCATCTTCTAGGGCTCAGACTCAATTAAGATTTGTCCAATGGGCAGTAAATGATTTCTATGCATTGTTTTACATCTTTTGAATTATTCTCAGGCCTTACTTTGTACACTGGCAGATCATCTAGTTTGCCCACTACAATGTGAGGGAGATGGTGCCATCTGTCAGCAATCTTGTGCTTGCCATGCAGTCCCAGATTTCTTAGCAATACCCGATCTCCCTCCTGGAGTTCCTGTGCTTTCACCTTTTTATCATACCTTTCTTTGTTGGCCAGATTTCTTTTGGCAGCCACGGTTTGAGCCAGTTGGTACGCATGAGTTAGCTGGGCCTTTAACTTTTGCACATACTGTAAATAGTTGTCAGCTTGAACCCCATCAGGAGAGACCCCAAACACACATCTACTGGTAGTCGAGCTTCTCTTCCAAACATCAGGCGGTAGGGGGAGAACCCAGTGGCATCACTTTTGGTGCAGTTATAAGCATGTACCAGGGTGCTAATTTGTTGGCTCCATCTAGGCTTGTCCTTTGGGTGCAGGGTGCCTAGCATATCTAGCAAAGTGCTGTTGAAACGTTCAGGCTGTGGGTCCCCCTGGGGGTGGTAAGGAGTGGTTCTGGACTTTCGCTCCCCACAGAGAAAGCATCTCTTTGATCAGACGACTCTCAAAGTCTCCCTTGATCAGAATGGATTCTTTGTGGAGCCCCATAGTGAACAAAAAGTTTTCTACAAGTACTTTGGCCACAGTGGATGCTTTCTGGTCTTTGGTGGGGAAAGCTTGGGCATATCTCGTGAAATGGTCAGTGACCACCAGCACATTACTGATATTTCTTCGATCTGACTCCAAACTCAGAAAATCAATACAGACCAGCTCCATGGGTGCACTGGTGGTGATGTTAACAAGGGGGGCAGCCCTCTGGGGCAAAGCTTTCCTCTGTAAGCAGCGACTACAAGTTCGAATGTGTTGCTCCACATCAGCCCCAATCTTAGGCCAATAGAATCTGGATCTCACCAAGTCAAGTGTTCTGTCTATACCAAGGTGCCCCATGTGGTTGTGCAAGGACCTCAGTACTGAGTCTCGAAGGCAGGGCAGCACTAGTTGTTGTTTGTCTACTTGTCCCCTCTGTCTACTGTTTCTCTGTATAACAGTTTATTGATCAGTTTCAACTTAGGACCTTCTTTGTATAACAGTGCAGTTCTCAAATCAGTGGAGCGAATTTGGACACATCTTTTTCCTGCATAGAGGGCTTCTAAAGCTGCTTTGATTATGGGATCGCGGATTGAGCCCGCGAATACTGTCATTGTCCAGCTGAGGCAGTGCACCAATGTCTATTGCAGAAAAGTGGCAATAAGCAGCAGGTATGCAATTCTCAGAGGCTCCTAAGCAATCCACCATGCAGTCCACTGCGTCCGTGGACATTTGTTCCTCCTGTCAAACTTAGCACAGTGCCCGAATGTCAGGTTCTGCAATCGGACCCAATCATTCTGGGGAACAGGCCTCCGGGAGAGAGCATCAGCATCTATGTGGTTCAGACTGCTCGGTATTCGAGAGCATAGTCATATGTAGATAATGCAGAAAGCCACCTATGGCCAGTGGCATCCAACTTAGCTGAGGTCTGCACATAGGTCAAAGGATTATTGTCAGTTTTACTAGTATTTTAGCCCCATACAAGTACTCATGGAATTGGTCAACAATAGCCCACTTCAAAGCTAGGAACTCTAACTTATGTACAGGATAGTTCTTTTCGGATGGGGTCAGGCTTCTACTGGCAAAGGCCACTGGTCTCAGGCCATTCTCGTGCTCTTGGTACAACACAGCCCCAACCCTTGCAAGCTAGCATCAGTGTGCAGGACGTAAGGTTTTCTTGGATCGGCATAGGCCAGCACTGGAGCATGGGTAAGTTGATATATGATCTCATGAAAAGCAGTCTCACAATCAGGAGTCCAGCGGGCCCCAAATACTTCACTGGATGAAAATACACTCTTTCAGTCTTGAGGGACGCTGACTTTTGGTATTTTTGTGGGTTGGGGATACCCTTGAGTAAGGTTAAGTAAAGGCGGATCACTCTTGAATAGTCCTTGATGAAGCGCGATAATAACCACAGAATCCAGGAATCTTTGCAGTTCTTTTAGATTTTTGGCTGTGGCCAGGTGGTCAAGGCCTCAACTTTACTTGGGTCGTCTCTATTCCTCGGTGGATACTATGTGTCCCACATACTTTACTGATGTTTGAAAGAATTGACACTTATCAATGGACAGTTTAAGGCCAAAGTCCTCCAGTCGGTCCAATACCTTAAATAATCTGCTCTCATGTTCCTCCAGCGAGCTGCCAAACACAATAACATCATCTAGGTATACCAGGCACCTAGTAAGTTCATGTCCCCCACTGCACGCTCCATCAATCGTTGAAAAGTGGCTGGGGCACCTGAAACTCTCTTGAGGCATCCTCATGAATTCATAGAAGCTAAGCGGACAGATAAAGGCCGCTTCTCACGGTCCTCTGGGCCATCGGGATCTGGTAGTACCCACTGCGAGATCCAGCACAGAGAACCACTTGCTCCCGCTTAGGCAGTCCAAAGCATCCTGAATGCGGGCATTGTGTACTGATCAGGGATAGTCCGCGTTTAAGGTGCGATAATCCACACACATCCTTACTGTTCCATTTTTTCCTCACTACCACAATGGGGAAGCATAAGGGCTTCTGGATTCTTGTATTACACCAGCAGCTAACATCTCTTGCAGATGCCGTCTCACATCATCTATGTCAGCAGGTGCCAGGCGTCGAGACCTCTCACGAAATGGTCTTTCGTCATGCAGACGAATATTGTGCTCAGCTCCTTGCACGCATCCTACATCCCATTCCTTTAAAGAAAACACCTGGTCTCTCTGGGCAAGCTTCTCACTGATCCTCACTTTCCATTCAGCTGGCAGCGGGGAGTCGCCGAAATCAAACAAGTCAGGCGTTACTCTGTCATTCTTCCTTGAACTCTTGCTGCTGGGTAGCACTGCAGTGTCTGCACAATGCACATTAGCCAGGATGCAACCTCTGTTTACTCGAATGTCTCTTTCAGACACATTATGAACTTGGACCATTACCCTTCTGGCATAAGCATGGGCTCTAGCGGCAAAATACTAGGCTTGACCAGCAGTCCCTCTGGCAATTTTCCATCGCCTGGTGCATCCAACATTAATTTTTATTTTTAACATCCTTTCTGATACGGACCTCTCCCTGTAAGGTACACTGGGCATTTGGCGCCAGGATCAGAGACTCAGGATCCTTCTTCCATACAATTCCGACCGTTCCTCTGGTTCTGTTTTTCAGCATCTCTCTGTGCCTCATAGGCCTTCTTAATTAAAGCGGAATTCTTAAAGCTCTACTAGTCTTTGACCCTGTTTTCATAACACAACTGTGCCAGCCTTCCGAACATGTGAGCATTTGTTCCAATCAACAAAGGACACCATCATACAGTCCAGTGGGGGACACACTAAGGCTAGGGTCTCTACTTGTTCGGCCACTCCAGCCACGGAGGTGGGGAAAGACAGCCAAATTCGGATATACCCGGAATAGGGGTAGGCCTTCTCACTTAACCCCCATACATGCAGTCCTTCTAATGGTTGTAAGGGTACGTCTGACAAATGCTTCTGATACCAATCCTGGAACATAATTGTCACTTGGGAGCCACTGTCTAATACAGCTCTTGTAGACACTCCATTCACCTTTACAGTGGTCTCCATGGAGGGACCCACTATTCTGGACCAGTCTGGAGAGGCGGTAGTGGGGGCCTGGGCAACTGACCTTGCCACAAAGGACGTGAATTAGCATTTTGGTGCCCTCACTGGGATCATGTAGTGCACCTCTTAACCACTGATTTCTTCTCGAGCTCTCCTTGTAGCCTATATGCAACTTTGTCAGTGTCTTTTGGGACTGGCATTCCCTTTTCATGTCCCATCTTTCCCACAATTATAGCAAAACATACTTTCTGGAGTTTGAGCTGGCCGAGGCGCCACACTGGGAGCCAGGGCGGGTATTACTAACTGGAAACCTGGGTGCCATCTCTGTCTGCGGCGTGATAAGCATTTGGAGACATCTCGTCAGTTTCTCCACTTCCATGGTCAAGGAATTGAGTTTGGAGCTGTTATCAGCAGGAGATACATGGGTAGGTACCCCCACCCCATGCAGATGCAGTCGGATATAGGTCAGGGCCTGCATTTGCAGGCGTGGCCTTCATAAAGGGACTGTTTTTGAATTCCGATCTCTCTCAACAGTTCGCCTCCATTGTGGCATATCTTTTTCCTTGTCAGAGCACTCATTGACTGTCAACCTCTGCCCCTGAACTTCACTTGATGGGTCACCCTCAGTCACTCGGGTCGTAGCCACAGCTGTTGGTGCAGGTACCTCCCGAGGTCGCCTTTTTTCAACTCCTCGAATTTCTCTCATTAACTCATCATAGGAGGGTGGGGATTCCAGTCGATTTGCCAGGCGTAACTGAAGCAACAGCAGTTCTGAGAAGGGGGCAGACTTAAGGATTCTGTCCAGTCTGGTTCGGTCCAGTTCAATCGCTGGCAAACTACCCTTTCTGAGGCATTCTTGCAACAATTTTTCCAGCCGAGAGACATACACAGACAACAACTCCCCTTGGTACTGTTGTGCATTTCTTACTCTCCACCATAGGTCCTCATCAGAATCTGGGCTCCCATACACATTCTCCAAGGCCTCAAGATAGGCCTGTGCAGTCGCTTCAGGGTTACTGGCCCGTTTAGCAAGGATGGTAGCCAGGGCAGGACCTCGGAGGCTCTCACTAACCCTCTTCTAGCTTTTACTTCCGAGCATTGCCATTCTAGCACTTGGGGCAACATAGTCTATCCAGGTCTCCCAGTCATCCTCCCCTTGGGGGGTGGGAGGGTGCCAGAGAAGATCCTCAACCTGTAAGAGTCGTGACTAATGGCAGGTGCAGAAATAGGAGTCTGCATTGGTTCAGCCACCATTACGGGCACTGGAGCAGGAGAGGGTGTTGGGGAGGAACACTCCAGGTGGCAAGAATAGTTTCTTCAAGTCCTCCACAGTTTTCCCTCTCCCAGCAACCATTCAGCAAATTCTCCTCAAAAGTTTCAGATAGTGGTGGGGGGCTGATTCCCCGGTCTTTACTGTCCTTAGTTATCACTCTCCAAGCAGTGAGGGCTCCTCTGGGGTAATGGTCTGTGGCACTTTGGAGCCATCTATGGGATCCTTAAACTCTACTAGGGCCAGGAAAGTGTGGGTGAGCAGATTAGCATGCCGACCCACCACCACAGGGTTTTGTAAACCTTCCACCTTGGAAAGTACTCCCTGCACAGTGTCCGTATTGATACCCAGGGGGATGTCCAGGATAAGCATAGCATTTTGGGGGTCGATCTCCTCCCCAGTACACCACTCCACCAGCCGGTGCACAGCCACTTCTGTCGGGGTACCCATTTTTTCTTAACAGTGGTTCGTAAATATGGCCACTAGAGGACACACAATCCCAGCGGTGAGCCTCCAAGATGTAACCCCTAGATGGCGCTATCCCAGGGGCTACTACCCCTGCCTGATTTGCCACTAACAGGTTGAGGGGCCTGGATCCAATGGCGGTGCCTCCCCCAGAGGTCAGGGTTTGCAATAGTTAAACTAACTTGGTCACAGCCCTCTGGGACACTGCAACCCCCCTTTCTTCCCACTAGTGGCCCACACAATATATCAGAATTACCTTCACAGTATACACTTACCCCCAGGTCTGGTTCCGGCACTGGGACCTCCTGTGAAATGAGATACAGTGCAACAATCACAGTACAGTACTTTAACATAGACAAATACCTCAGGCAGTATAACTTTGCTGAAACAAGCAGCTCTGATTTATTTAGGGAGATATAACAAGGACAGGGGGAAATCAGGTTAACTAGCTTATCACTCTAATAATCTACCTATGGCTCTGTGCACAGGCCTATCCCTATCAGTTACTGTCCCTGGGTACCCAAGCCCTAGTGGCTAGTCCAAACTGCGGCAGCTGGTAGGGGCCCTTTCACAGAGAAAAGGAGAATTAAACAGTCAGCAGTACAGTAATTCCATTTGGATTTAATGTGGCAATTCAACAGGAGCGACCCTGAATTAGTACTCACGACCTCCAAATAAGATAGGGTCCTTCAATGTCAGCAGGGCTCACTTGAGGTGCACAAACCTCTTCACACATCCATATAAAAGAAAGCACTATACCAGGCAGGCTGCATCTGTATCCCGATCGCAATTACTGCACAATACCCGGGAGAACACACAGCAGATTCAGTTCCTGACAGACCGAGTGTAATTTTCAGCAATTCCTCCAGTCTTCTACAGGGTGAGCCTGGTTTCTACTCTTCAGAGATCCTTTGATTCTTTTCACAGGACGGATTCAGTCCCAACAAGCTGCAGACCGGAACTCTGGGCCTTACACACTTTTTGACTAAAACTGCACACTGAAAAAGCACAGGGCCCTCCTTCTTCACTGCCAAAGCTCAACTGAAACTCCAAACCGACAAAACCGGCACTTCCTTTGAGTTCCTCCCAGTTCTTGACTGGATTGGCTGTCACCACAATAGACTGCTGCTGGTCCAAAAAGGCACTGAAGTCTCAAACTACATCTCCCAGAGTCACTGCCCATACAATCCTCTTGTGGCTGGCTCAGATTATGAGTCCAAGTTCTGATTCGTCCAAGGCACCATTTTAGAGCTAGCTACCCACACTGATTGGTCCAGTTCAGCAGTTCAAAACTAGAATGGGGAACTAGCAGACACAGTTCTGACTGCAAAGAAAGCAGGTTAGACAAACTGTAATTTCATTATTACTCTAAATAATTTCTGGCAAACAGTTACATCTTTCAGATAGGTTCCCTTTGCACTCCTAGTGACTGCAAAATGAAGTGAATTGGCAGCAGCTCGAGTGGTACTCAATCAAAGAAACACACAGTCCCCATACAACTAATTATGTCTGCAAGCAGACAGCTCTAAAGAGACAGTACCAGAGGTTCTAAAACACTCACTGATAAATGGCTTAAATGCCAAACACCATTCAGGCTTGGAGCATTCAAGCAAGCTCCTGAAGTCTTTTGGGAACCCCCATTTGCAGGGGGTTACATGACATTTAACCAGAATTAAAATAGAAAAACATGTAACAATAGGCTTTACAGTGTTACAATGTCCAATACTGATTTTTTTTTTTTTATTTAATTCTTTGATTTTTATTGTCAGCAGGGGGTAGCTTTACCCCAAAGGGAAGTTGAAATAACCAAACATAAAACCTTATTATTTACTTTAAATGTGTAGTCTTCACTATTCATTTCTGGCTAAAATGACCGATTTCTGATAAAGAGACATATACTGTACTTGTCTGCAATGATCTACTGATGAAATGATAGAATTTTTTATGGTACAATAGAATGTTTTATCCAGGGTGAAATTACCTTTCAAGTACATATTTTCTTTTGCAACTAGATCTCCTCCTCTTCTTTTTTTGCTTTAAAGAATTTATTTATTTATTGAATTTTGTTGACCCGGTAAGCCCACTGGGCCTAGAAGTCCCTTTTGGTGTGTTTTTTTTTTTTTTTTTAGTGAATGGGAGAAATTTGGCCAGGACACCGGGAAATTCCCTACTCTTTTCAGTAAGTGCTATGGGATCTTTAGCATCCACCGAATTACCACCAATCCAGGCAGATGGGACCTAGGTTTAACATCTCATCCAAAAGACGGCCCGCGTCAGAAGTGCAGCACCCCTCATGCTGCACTACAGTATTAGTACTGGGATATTAACCCAAGTGCCAGATGTGGAACTGAACCCACAGCCCTCTGATCTCCAGGCCTCAGAGGAGAGTGTGCTACCTACTGAGCCACTGACACTGCATTTATTGAATTTACATTAGAAAGGTTTACAGTACAAATGCAGAAAACCAATCAACACAGTGAATTATACAGATGTGAAGAAATCACACTGTATACATCAGGTCTCACATGAAGCATTAACACCTTAAAAATTTAAGAAACTGCACTAACACCGTTCTAGATTGCATATAAAAGAATATTTAGAGACAAATCAACTATGCAGTCAGAAAACAACAAGAACAGGATTAGAACTGGGCATCTTTTGGTAAGGCTAGTCTCATGGGACCACTATTAGTAAGAGGTTCAGGGACCAAAAGAATGAGCTATATCATACTAAGGGAAGTTAAAAAGGGTCCATATTTTAACAAATATATCATTTCCCCCCCAAGATTTGAAGAGCCAATCTCTCATTATTGATAATTTCACTCATTTTGGTACTCCACTCCACTCCTTAATTCCAAGGGGAGATTGAGTTTTCCACTGAGTGAGGAGGACCCTCTTAAGTGTCAAAGCCGCTGCCCACACTCCAGAATTTTGGAGTTTTGATAGCAAAAAAAAAAAAGTCATCTGGTATCCCCAAAATAAAGAATTTTAGGGTAAAAGGTATTTTTATGTTAAAGTTAGGTTCACAAATATTGTGGACCTTAGCCCAAAGTTCTTTAATAGCGGAGCAGGACCAGAGCATATGTAATAAGCCTGCATCTTCCATCTGACACCTCCAGCATCTGCCCTCAGGTTGGAAACCCAATGCTGCTAACCTGTTGGGGAGTACTAGTAATAATGTAAAATTTTATATGGGATTGTTCTCCCCTGCACCTCTCTGCAACTATTATTAGCATTATTCCAAACTGGAAATTCCCACCAAAGCTCACTCTCCCAATTTAGTTTGGCAGGAGAAGTCAGTAATGAATGATCCTTAGCATTCACTAGAAGTTTGTAGGTTAGACTTATCCCTCCTTTAAGACTGGCTACCTTACGGAGCGAGTCCCATTCATTCACTCCATTCCATTGTAGATTGGGGCCTTGTATGGAGTCCTGAAGAGCTTTTCTTAGCTGTAGGTAATTGACAAAATCAAATTTTGGTAAATCAAACTTTAGTCTTAACTGCTTCTTTATCTCTTGTGCTTTGTTGGTACCATGTATAATCTTTTCTTGTTTGTGTGGAAAATATTTTTCTTATTAGAATGGCCTACAGAAACAGACTGGAGACATACTTCAGGAGTTCATTTTGTATCAATAGGTTTTAGTAGCTCCACATGTTTCAGATTAGGTTAACTTACAATTACGAGTTACATTTCTTAGGAAATTAATCTTTATGACAGTGACACATACATTTTGTATATACAAGCATTTTACGTCTAAAATTAATACAATTCAAATATAAAAAGTAAAAAACATAATGCAAGTAAAACTAACTGGAGTGAAAAGTACTAACCGCTACTACTGTTGCTTTAAATAAGCTGTAGTTTCATTTTTAAAACAGAAATGCAATGAAAAATGTTTTTCCAGAAAGCTAGTTTCAGCTACAGTTATTAAAAATACCAGCATGCCTGTCAAATCTATTTTCTAGTACATATACTATATGTTGCACACCATTCGTTTTTTCCCTCGATCCCAATCCTTGCCTGGACTACAATGCTATTTCTAAATCAAAGGTGGCAACAACTATCTTTTTCTTATGAAAATACTAAATTAACGCAGTACAGTATTAAAATATTTAAAAAAAATACTCAAATTTGGTGGAACTAGACAATTTTACCACCAAATGAAACTGGAAGACAGCTGTACTCTTTTATAGTGAAAAAAAAGGTCTGGTCAAATTTTGTCCCCAAATTTTGTTGTACTGCTGCTTTAAATACTTACTTTGATGTGCTTTATCAGCTTCAAGATGGTCTGGCTTTTGTTTTTCAATCAGCAATCAAAATTTTATTTATATAGTGCCCCTTCCTGGGGGCTCAGAGCGCTGTACACGGTAATACACACATACAATACATCACACATAAATAAACTATTTATAAAATCTTATTCAGACACGTATTTTCGAAGCATATCTCCAACCCCCCACCCCAACAAATTATCGGTTACTTAATCACACTGTTAGCAGTAATTTGCCCCAACATATACATTTATATAAGGCTATACACCTGTTCAAACAGGAGTTTCTTAAGCCCCCTCTTAAAGGTTTCCATGAGGGGGCCTCTCTAAGTTGAAATGGTAATGAATTCCACAGGACAGGACAGGTGCGGCCACCAAAAAAGCCCAGTCACCCGACAGCCACAGCCTTGCCCTGGAAATGTCAGGAGGCCACCCTCAGAGGAACGAAGGGCATGGGACGAGATGGTGTGAAACCAGGAGATCTTGCAGGCAGCCAGGTCCCCTATTGTGTAGAGCTTTATAGGTTAGCAAACCGGCCTTGAAGGCAGTCCTCCACCTTACCTGGCAGCCAGTGCAGCCCAAGGAAAACCGGCATGATATGTTCAAATCTAGGAACACCCGTTAAAAGCCTGGCCAGCTGCAGAAGGCAGAGGTTGCCTCCAGAAAGCCCCAGGTATAAGGCACTGCAGTAGTCTAGCGTTGACTTAACAAAGGCATGTATTAAGGTGGTCATGTCATCAGGCGGTATCAGGGCACGAATCCGGGCAATGTTTCTCAGATGGTAAAAGCCACTTTGGGCAGCCAGCACCTGAGCATCAAGTGTCAACTTATAATCGAGAACAACACCCAGATCCCTGACCCGAGTGGAGGGGATCAAAGATAAGCCACCCAGTTTTAAACCCAAGTCACTACCCTGTACCCCTCCTCCTTGTCGATGACCTGGTTTCACCACCAATACCTCCATCTTGTCTGGACTGAGTTGTAACCAGTTTCGTGTCATCCAGTCCTGAATCCTGGCCAGGCAGGTGTTAAACACAGAAACCGCTATCTGGTTTCCAGGCACAAAGCACAGGTATCACTGGGTTTCTTCAGCACAGCAATGAAAACCCAAGCCATACTGCCAGATAACGTCTCTCAAAGGCAGCATATACACCGTGAACAACAGAGGTGAAAGGACAGATCCCTGTGGAGTTACACAGCACAGGGGCATTGGGTCGGACGAGGATAACCCCATTACAACTCTCTGCACTCTGTCCATGAGGTAGGATTTAAACCAGCTGATGACATTGCCAGACAGTCCACACCAGTTCCAAAGGCAGTCCAACAACACCTTATGATCCATGGTGTCAAACGCTTCAGAAAGATCGAGGAGAACAAGAATAGATCGTTCTCCTCTATCCCTCTCTCAGGAGGTCGTTGGACACCCTTACCAGGGTGGCCTAAACCAAGACTGGAATGACTCGAAAATGTCAGAGGAAGAGAGAGAGAGAGAGAGACAGGTCTCAAGCTGTGCAGTCACCAACTTTTCTAAAACCTTACCTACAAATGGGAGGTTTGAGACTGGTCTGTAGTTGGTGAGGCAGTCCAGGTCCAATGAGGGCTTCCTTAAAAGGGGTCTCGCCAGAGCCTCTTTCAAGGCTACCAGGAAGACCTCGCTCCTCATGGAACACCAGACAATCTCAGCAACCATAGGACCAACCAGGTCCATACATCCGACTAGAAGTTGGGTTGGGCCTTGGTCTAGATCACAATTGGAGGGTTGCAGCTTTGATACTATCTCGCTCACCTCCTTTACTTCAACTGGATCAAACTCAGTCCACACACGAGGGGTGCCCCCCCCCACGCTGACACCCCAACCCCACAATCCAATTGAGTGACCCTGGATCTGATAAAGGACACTTCGTCAACAAAGAACAGAGCAAACTCATCATACCTAGTGTTTGAAGTAGCTTCTCTGGAACGGAGACAGGATGGGTGTAATAACCTGTCCACTGTACGAAGAGCTGAGCTGGTCTGTTCCTTGCTGCAGAAATCTCCCCAGACAAAAAATCTGCCTTCTTTCAGGAGATTGCCCCTTGATAGTCACTATAATGTGACCTCAAGGCTAATTTGTCCTCCATTAACCCGACCTCCTCCAGCAATGCTCTAACCTCTGGTCCTTAATTTTTAACTCCCTGAGCTCCCCATCAAACTGGGCAGAGGGTGTGTGTGTGGGCTCCAGTGAGTAGATAAGGCTGTACACAAACAGGCATGATAATGCTGAAGGTGGCGGTGACAGCCTTATTATAGGCTGCTACCGCCCCCTCCACACCCATCACGCAGGCAGCTTCCACACTCAATAGGTCCAGCACCACTTGTAGTCCCACTGGGGACAATTCCCATAAAGAATGGTACTGGACCATCTCCATAGAGGAAGAACTCTGAAGGGGGGCTCCAAACACAAACCTCACGGTGCTATTATCTGACCACATCACTGGATCAATCCTAAATTCAATGATATCAAGCCCCAGTGAGAACACTAGGCCCAATGTGTGCCCGTGCAAGTGGGTTCGCTGAGGTAATTACCTGTGACAGGCCCAATGCTTCCATACCGTGTAGGAGATCATGACCAAATGATGAGAACTTGTCATCGACCCAGGCATTGAAGCCCCCCATAATCAACCATCTGGGGGAGTCCAACACCAGGTTGGACACTAAGTCTCTGATCTCCTGCAGGAATCACCTCTCCTTGCCAGGTGGGCAGTAAATAAATAGGATCCTGCAGCCTACACCAGGACCCCCTGCACAGCCACACACTCAAAGGACCTGATAGCACCCACTGGGAGTACCGAGAGGTTCATGTTGGATTTAAAACAAATGGCCATTCCTCACCTCTCTGCACCCTCTCTCAGGCTGTGTATCAAGAGTACCTGTCCGGAATCGCTGCCTCTAATACAGGGCCAGCATTTTCATCCAGCCAGGTTCTGTAATGCAAGCCAGGTCTACTGAGGAAAACCTAGTCCGCCATTACAGCGGTCTTGTTCCTCATCGACCTGGCATTGCAAAGCACAGCCCAGGTCAGATGAGTGGGAGCTGCTGGACCATGGACCACCTGCTCACCAACAGTGGAGCACTTGGGAATGGGCACAAGATGGGGAAGACCCTCTCCTGTACCCATTTTGCCCCAGGGTGCCTCCTGGACCTCACCACCCGTATTGCCACTCCTTCAGCAGGTTTTTCCTGTAATGTTAATGCTAACATCAAAATATTAATCGACCCAGTCACTTACTGCGAGATGTCCAAACACAGCAAAATTGGATTTTGGTCTATCACTCATTTTGATACTTTGCTGAAACAGTTTCTGCTGCATGAAACTCAACGATTGTCTTTTTTTTTTAGGTTGGCTTTAGTTTGGCAGGGTACTGTGCAGTGGTGCTGCATTAATCAATGGTCAGGTGATGCACTTCAGCCAATGAAGATTCCATATTTTCTTGTTTTTTACCTACCCATTTTATGACTCCTTATCATGCTCAAAACATAGATACACTTCATTTATACAAAATGTATTTGTCAGTTTAGAATATACATTGTATTAGATGAGACATGCCTACAGAGAACCACGGTGAAAAAAACATACATAAAAATCCCATTCATACATTTTTATGTTATCCCTTTAGAGGTAAACCTGACCACGTTGTACAATTATGAGGCCTGAAATACAGTCTCAATATATAATGGACAAGGCCTGGGTGCAATAGGCTCCCTATGGCAACACCACACATTTCAACAGAGTCAGTGCGCTGTCAGCAGTGGGGGAAGTCCCCTATACAACACTGCTTCTTGGCACCCAAAGAGGAACTATAATTTCCTTACCAGTAATGCCGGTTGTGTGTAGGCTATGTTTGTAGGCAGGCAGTAGATGGTATGGGCGGTCTTCCCCTCTCAGCTGGGCCAGACTCGAGTCTTGAGAGTGTAATGACACACCCTCTATCCCATTAGCTTCAGTCAACCTTTCAGCCTGTAGGCTGAACATTGAAAACTACCAGAAATAGCATCAGTAACGCAAGTCTACAACTCTACTAGTCCTTAAATTAAGGGAACTAAACACAACATAGGACAGAAGATATAAGTCAGTAAAGCATACTGCACTGTAAACTGTGAGGGCCTGCCTGCCCATGCTTGGAGCCTACACACAACTGGAATCACTGGTTAGTAAATTATAATTTCCTTTAGTCTTTTGGCTCCTATGGGTGAATACTAGATAGTGTGGGCCCTAATAAGCAGTCCTGATCCAGGAGAGTCAGTGCTGTACAATTGAGCTCAACACATGCCTGTCAAAAGCAGCACTAGTGGAGCTAAGAACATCCAGGTGTTAATGCTTAGTGAAAGTACTATATGGACAGAGGTCTTAGTAATGGCCTTGCAAATGTCCTCCAAGGATGGTGACGCACACTTGGCATACAGTGCAGCTATAGGTCAAGTGGCGTGAGCTTCAAGGCTAGACTGAGCCGACAGACCCCTAATGCATGCTTTTGTGATCTCAAAGCTGGACTGCTGTTAATGCCCTATACTTAGGGTTATCAGGAGAGTAGGTGCACTGCCTACAGCTGGTGAATGCCGTATGAGTTGATATCAGGTGTGTCATGCAAGAACCATATATCCCCTCCTGACAAAGGGTAGCATTGCCCCGAGGCTGGAAAGGATTTTGAAGCCTTGATGTTATTTTGTATTTGAAACGTACTTCTAATCTATTTTGCTTACAACTGTAAGTAACTCTTCACAACTTTTTGTATTAATAAATATTCTCTCTGAATTTTCCTGGAGTGCAGGATGTTTTTTGTCATTTTTGACCATATCTCCCCTGTGCTGTGGCAGCACATTGGCTCCCGAATCGGTGATGCACCACCTTCAAGCTTGCTTTGTTAACATACAAAGCCCTGCAAGGGTCGGACCCTGCCTACCTGAAAGACAGCTTGGTCTGGTATATTCACAGCTGCTCTCTCTCCACTCCACCAAGGAACTGTAGTTAGTTGTCCAGAGGTCATGCCTGAAGCAATCTGGGGATACAGCATTCTCAGTGGTGGCCCCGACTATATGGAACTCCCTGTCCTTCCATTTGAGGAGGCCCCCGTGGATGTATTTAAAGGGGATGAAAACGTATCTGTTTGACCATACCTTTGGGACCGATATTCGATTTTATTGAGTAGTACCTCTGTTTTTTAGATCTATTTAGATCTTAGATCTAGGATAAGGAGTGCTAAATAGCCAAGTTTAATAGTTGGCTTAAGAGTTGGTGCCGTGACATGGAGTGCCATTTTGTAGGGGACTGGAGGGACTTCTGGGACAGAAGACTCTTCAAGGGTGATGGTCTTCACCAACGGGGCAGTGTGTTGGGGCAGAGTTTGACATCTATATAAGACGGTTTGACTGCAGGGGAGTACGGGTCTAGGGTAACCATGATGGAAGGTGAGAAGAAGGGGATCCTGGACAGCACTCTCCCACATCCAGGGGACTGTAGCAGGAAACAGGGTACAAAGATAGCAGTAGTGTTTATAGGACCAAGGGAATGGACAGTAGTTATGGATAAAACAAAGGGCAAAAGCCCCAACAAAGGTGGGAGAAAACATGGAAAACATAAGCACAGTAACAAAGTAAGAGCAGGGGTCAGATGGAAGGGGGTATGCCTTAATGCCAGGAGCCTAGGTAACAAATTCAGTGAGATCCAGGCTCTGATAGGAGACACTGAGGTGGACCTTGTGGCCATCATGGAAATGTGGGCCAGAAATAATAATGACTGGGAGATGACAGTCCCTGGGTATTCACTGTTCAGGAGGGATGGAGATAGAGGAACTGGTAGAGGGGGAGGGGTGCCCTTTTTGTCGGGGAAGGCATCGAGGTGGTAGAAAATGGGTGCATTAGGTGTAGCAGTGGTTAGGTTGAGTCAGTATTCTTAAATGGCAGAAAACCCCTCATAACACGATATTTGTAATCCAAATTGCAAAACATTGTGAAGCAACAGTTACTGTCCCTTGAAACAATGCGGCACTGTGGTATACTCATGGTTCCCGGACCCGGGTGGCTCCTCCCGATACAGCAGGCCACTGGATCTCTGCTCCCCCATGGCGCCTACAATGCAGGCATGCTTTCTGTCTCTGCTCCGTGCTGAACTGGCTACCTTGGGCACTGGCTTCAGGCTCTTCTGACCTCCTTTCACTTGTTCCAGGCTGCTAAGGCTCCGAGCTGACCCTCACACATTGTGGTTTCCAAACCCTTAGGTCAAAAGCAGCCCAGCACCATGCTGTAGTGCCAAGGGCCTGTTCAGCAGCCCTTGGTCTTCTTCTCCATGTTGGATCTTCAACGCTGCCCACATGCTACTTTGCATGCGGCTGCCATTCTCCTCATCTCCGAACTCCACACTCTGTTCATATATTTGCTCTCTGCTTTTCAAGCCTGTGATGGCACAACTTGCACCCACTCACAGCACTGTAGACCTTTCCACCACAAGATCGCCACCAGATTTGCCCTCCTCCAACACAGTCAGCCTCAATTTGTGGCTGGGGCCTCCTCCAGAAACTTGGTAGCTCACAAGATACTGAAAAGGTGCCAGAATTAGAAGCCCCTACATTCTCCAGAAGCCTCACAGAGTCCCTTCCTTGCCGAGATTTCTGAGCACGGAGGCAGGCCTGCCTGACAGGATCCATTACACTACCCCTTCCATATGAGGATGAGTCCGCCATCCACCTGGCACAACCTGAGTCTGACTCACTCTCCATGACAAAGTCCTTGTGCCAACTAGGAGCCCTGTGCACTCTCTGGTCTGTCACTGCTTCTGCCCTTTGGCAGAACAGGGCTATTTCTTGCCATCTCACCACTGGGCTCTTCACCAGGATCATCAGGGTCAGCTTCTTTCTCAGGAATTGGGGGGGGGCCCACTTATGTTCAAGTGATGGGGGCCCAATCACTGCACCTAGGCCTGCTAGGGAAGTCATCCTTCTAGGCGGACCAGTTTCTCTGTCCTCATCTTTGGAGTCTTTGCTGTCCATAAAAAAAGTAGGCCATGGTTCCTGTACTGGCTTCTGTCTCTGTTGATGGCGCCGTTGCAGTTTTCAGGTTTTTGGCAGCCACCTGGTCACTTGAGGGGACTGTGGTTCAGCAGTTGTTCCTTCAGTGGGTTTGTCCCTGTGATAAGTTTTCAGTCAGTTATATTACAGGATTACAGTCTGTCTGTTATTTATAGATAACACTTTAAGAGACCTTAGTGAGAGGTTTAATGCTTTACTGGCAAGCATTTAAACTACCTAAGGGGAGGCAATAGTAGGCAGGAAAAGTTAAATTGCCCCCACCCCCACAGGATGAAGCAGTCAGTAGGGAGGACCCTGAGGTTGGGAAATTGACACTAAAACCTAAAACCAAGAGAGGTAGAATGGCAGAGATAAGGAAGAATGGGAGTAAAAACAGGAGAGGAAGGGAGGGAAGACATGGGGATAGGAGGGGAGCTACTAGAAGAAGAGGTTGCAAAACTTGGAAGAACACGTGCACGAATGCCCACAGCCTGGGAAGTAAAATCCCAGACCTAGTGGCCTTGATGGCAGAGACAGACCAGGACATTGTCACTGTTACCGAGACACGATACACAGGACACCATGAATGGGATATAGCCATACCAGGCTACATTCTATTTAGAAAAGACAGGGTGGGGAAAAAATGGTGGAGGGGTCAGGGAAGGAATTAAATCAACTGAAGTTCAGAGAATGTAAGAGGGAGCGGAAGCACTGTGGGTCACCCTGGAGACAGTGCCACTCGCAGAGGCGTGATCTACAGACCTCCAGCACAAGGGGAGGAGATGGATGGGGTACTAGTGGAAGACAGCCAAAGGTGAAGTGCTGCTGATGGGAGACTTCAGTTTGCCTGATGTGGATTGGAGCACCCAGGCTGCAGCCACAGCCAGGAGCAAAGGTATCCTGGATGCCCTGCAGGGGGCGTACCTCAAACAGCTTATGGCGGAACCCACCAGAGAAGGAGCAATATTAGACCGGGTGCTCACCAATGGGGACAGAATCATCGATGTAATGGTGGGTAGCCACCTGCAGTCCAGTGATCATCATATGGTGTGGGTCAACGTGAGAACAGTGGAGGAGTCAAACCACATGAAAGAAAGGGTCCTGGATTTCAGATGGGTTAACTTTGCAAAAATGGGGGAGTGTCTCAAGGAAGCCCTGGTAGGGAAAGAAGAAGGTGGGGATGTAGGGAAATAATGGGTAAACCTGAAGGGAGCCATAGCACAGGTAACAAGCCTTTGTGTTAGGCAAGTAAGCAAAACAAAGAGAAAGAAAAAAAACACTATGGTTCTCAAAGGACAAGGCCAGGAAGGTAAGAGAGAAAAGCCCAGCTTTCAGGAGGTACAAGGAAACACAGAGAGGGGGGAAGACAGGGAACTGTATCTGGAAAAGCAGAGAGAGGCGGGGAAAGCAGTCAGAAGCGCAAGGTGCAAACTGAGGAAAAAATAGCCCAGGAAATTAAGAAAGGAGACGAGACCTTTTCAGGTACATTAGTGATGAAAGAAGACCAGGGTGGGATTGTGAGATTAAAAGGAGGAAGGGGTGTGCGGAGGGACCTAGAAAAAGCAACAATCCTGAACAAATAGTTTTGTTCTGTATTCACAGAAGAAGGGAAGAAGGACCACTACTGGGGATGGGAGCACCAGTGGGAGAAGCGGAGGACACCTGCCCGTTTATGGAAGAAAGAGTCTAAAGAAACTCAAAAATCTGAAAGGGACAAGACTATGGGTCGGATGGGATACATCCCAGAATATTAAAAGAACTTAAGAGAGATGGTGGCAGGACTACTAACAGCCCTATTTAACAAATTGATAGAGACAGGGGTGGTTCCAAGGGACTGGAAGAGGGCAAATGTAGTCCCTCTCCACAAAAGTGGGAACACTGAGGAGGCTGGCAACTACAGGCCAGTCAGCCTGATCTCAGCAGTGGGGAAATTAATGGAGTCACTGCTCAAGGAAAGAATTGATATTTCTTGAATCTAGTGGAGCACAGAATCCAATGCAGCATGGATTCACCGTGGGAAGGTCTTGTCAAACAAATCCGATAGATTTCTTTGACTGGGTGACCAGGGAGGTAGATAGGGGAGGGGCAGTTGATGTGGTCTACCTAGGTTTCAGTAAAGCCTTCAACACTGTCCTACATAGGAGGTTGATAAATAAGTTGGGCAGCCTGGGAGTGGGCCCCAAGGTGGTAAACTGGGTCAGACACTGATTGAGTGACAGGATACAGAGGGTGGTGATAAATGGTGTTCAATTCATGGAGAGGGGGTGACCAGGTGGGTGCCACAGGGATCCGTGCTGGGGTCAGTCCTCTTTAATGTCTTCATAAATTACACTGCAGAGGGGCTGGAGGGGAAGGTTTGTCTTTTTGCAGATGACACTAAGATCTGCAACAGGGTCAACACTCCGGGGGTGTTTGCAGAAAAAATAAGAAAGGACCTAAACATGCTTGAGGAGCGGTTGAGAGTGTGGCAGTTAAGATTCAATGCGAAGAAGTACAAAATCATACACTTAGGACGCAGAAAAAGGGGGGGAGGTACTGACGGCCACCAGTTATGAAAGGGACCGGGGGGTAATCATATCTGATGACCTAAGGGTACCAAACAATGTGAGAAGGCTGTGGGAAGAGCCAGTGGGATGTTAGGATGTATAGGGAGAGGTATCACCAGCAGAAAAAAGGAGGTGGTTATGCCACTGTACAGATCACTAGTGAGACCTCATCTGGAGTACTGTGTCCAGTTCTGGAGGCTGCATCTCCAGAAGGATATAGACAAAATAGAGGCAGTTCAGAGAAGGGCAACAAAAATGGTGCAAGGACTGTACCAAAAGTCATATGAGGAAAGACTAGAGGACCTCAATGTGCATTCCCTGGAGGAGTGGAGAGGGGGGATATGACAGAGACATTCAAATACATCAGGGGTATAAACAAGGTACAGGAGAGTAGCATCTTTCAGAAAAGAAAGTGTAAAAGAACAAGGGGGCATGATATGAGGCTGGGGGGTGGTCTCAGGGGCAACGTGAGGAAGTACCTTTTCACAGAAAGAGTACTGGATGCTTGGAACAGCCTCCCTGCGGAGGTGGTGGGAGCAAAAGCAGTAGGGGAATTCAAGAATGCATGGGATAGACATAAGAGTACTCTAGCAATAGAGAAGAGCGGGTAATCCGAAGATCAACTAAAGTCTGCAGTAATGCATTAGGTAGGGAAAAGGGCTTGACTAGGTGGGCCACACAGTCCTTATCTGCCATCACCTTCTGTGTATCTGTATATCTGTGAGAGTCTTAATCACTTATATGGGCCCTTGAACCATGGCTGCAGCTTGGGACAAATGCCCGATCTAGGACTCTTATTCTTAATAGCATACCCAGTCGCCTTCCGCATAAACTTGGCCACTTACCTTAAGGTCGTACTGATCTTTCTGCTAACCCATGGTCTTCTCTTGGTGCCTCTTTACCGCTGCCAACACCGCATGGAGGCACTCTGCCACTTCAGACACAATCAGCAGGATCAGTGTACCTCTCCTGGACATCTGGCCCATGGAGCAGCTCACACAGGGAGTGTGATATCATGGCTGATCATGGCCACAAATGGGGTGTATCCTGCAATGGACTGCACACTACTTCTGTAAGCCAGCATGACGTATGGCAGCAGACTGTCCCATTCAATCTGGTTTTCCCACACAAAGGAGGACAGTATGGCTAGGAGCGTGTGGTTCAACTGTTTGACCAGTCCTTTTGACTGCAGGTGGTGTGGAGTGGTCCTGGTTTTGTGTTCTTCTAGGAGTTTTCACACCTCTTGGAACAACCTAGACTCAAAGTTGCATCCCTGGTCCATATGTACGGATCTGGAGGCCCCATACTTGCAAATTAATTGCTCCACCAAAACCTTAGCAACTGTTTGAGCTTCCTGACAGGCAGTGGCCCATTCGGCCCATTTTGTGAAATAGTCCTCCACTACTAAGATATACCTGTTTTTTCCTAGAGGTGAGTGTCAAGGGGCCCAGGATATTCATTGCTACCCTCTCTAAGGGCAGACTAGTTTGTGATGAGACCCTTGACGGGACAGTCCCTGAGGACAATGCATCATTTAGGTACCTTGGGGTTTGGCCTGACCAACACCTCAACTTCTCTGATCATGCGGATGCCATCCAGAAAAAGCTGAGCCCCAAGCTCGCCACATTATACAGGAACCGTAGCTGCCTCCCACTACTGACTAGATATGAACTTGTCCAGAAGATGATCCTACCCATCTTCGACTACTGCGATGTAGTCTACAGTGCTGCTCCCAAGTCTTCCTTAACCAGATTGGACACCCTTTTTAACTCCTTCTGTCAGTTCGCCCTGGACTCCTCCTCTCTCACACATCACCGTAATCTCTACCACTCCCATGCCTTTTCATCATTAGAAAATCAACGTCACTTATATTGCGCTAAATTTGTGTCTAAATTTTGGTTTGGTACACCCCCCATCTTTACTCCTCTCTTTGCATCCTCCCCCCTCCTGCTCATTCCCTTAGATCATATACGACTCCCGTTTAATGGTAGACTCTCGTCAGTCAACCACTGTAGGCCAGGCAGCCTTCTCATATCACTTCCCTAAACCATGGTATGTACTTCCCCACCAGATTCGCCACTCATCCTCCACATACTCCATCTCTTCTGCCCTACATAACTTCTTCTCAGAAACTGTACCTGTGGCTAACCCCCTTCCTGTTTCTCCCTCATCTCCTCCTACTCTGTCTACCAATATAATAATCATATCTATTCCTATTGCTGCACCTATCCATCCCTCCTGTATCCCTCTTCTGCCAATTCCTATGCCTGCACCATATTCACCCCTACTTTACTTCTCTGTTCACTGTCTAACTGGTTCAATGTTATATATCTCAATACTGATAAAGCTTGTACTCGATAAAGTTTGTACTTATAGCATTTGGTCCGTTTCCCTCAAGTTTGTACTGTATATATTGTTCATATGTTGCACTTATTTTATGTACGTTATTTCTGTAATCTTCAGCATTGTATACATTATGCTTTTATTGTATAATCTGTATAAATGATTGGCTGTATGTATGTTCCTGTTACCCTCTCTCCCAGGACGCACTGTGAGACAAGCAACATGTTGTTCAGTGTGCTCTTCCTGGTAAGTATGAATAAATAAATAAATAAATAAATAAATAAATAAGAGTGGGCTCTAAGGCCAGCGATTTTTACACCATTCATTAGCGGACTTTCTCCACCCTAGCCAGTAGTACCGAACCTGCACTTTTTTGGGAGCGTTTCTACTATCAAATGTCTCCCAGTGGCGGTGTCATGCAATCCTTGAAGGACCTTCGGAGCTACCCCTTGGGGACTACTGTGCATTTGTGATCAGGCCTGCCCTTGGTATTTTAGGTCTTCAGCACTAAAAGTCCTTGTTGTGTACTGTTCTGAAGGCAAGGCCACACAACTTGGTACTTGCAAAGTTCAGGGTTATGTGAGGCCCCTTCGGAGAGTACAGCCAGTCCTTTCTAACCAGAACATCAAACTGGTGACCACTGGATCTTCCTGCTGGTGGTCGAGCAAACTTGGCCATTTTGCATCCTCTTCTATATTGGCAGGGGCCAGAGACTCAGCATATTCCAGGCCCAGAACCTCCTCTGGCATTGTGGCACTTATGTTGGCCTCCTGGATAGGGCGTCTACATTATAATGCTACTGTCCTGGGCAATGGGCAATGTATGATATGGTAATCAAACTGTTCCAGCCAATGAGTAAGCCATCCTTCAGGCTCATGGAAGTTGTGTAGCCAATGGAGCCAGCCATGGTCCGTCCTTAACTTGAATGAGTTTCCAAACAGGAGGTGGCAGAAATGGCAAAGTTAAGGTTAAAACAGCTAACAGCTCTCTCCTTGCTGTGGCATATTTGCACTCTGCATTAGCTACAGCCTGACTCATGTACGCGACCACTCTATGCTTGCCATCTACCGCCTAGGTGAACACCGCTTTGATGACCATCTTGCTGTTAGCAAGGATAAACGGCAGTTGTGGGTCGGCATATGTTAGGATGGGTGCAGAAATCAGTCATCGTTTCAGTTCCAGAAAGGCCTCGGTCAGGAATCTGCCCAGATGAGCTGCGTCCCCTTCTCAGTAAGCTTGTGCAATGACTGGGTAATGGTGGCGAACTCTGCAATGAGTCTTCTCTAATATGACACCAGTCCCAAAAAGCTCCTCACCTCCAGCACCGAGCGAAGTATTGGCCATCACCACACTGCCACCACTTTTTTTTGGGTCTGTTCCCACTCCATCTGCTGAGATTAGGTGTCCCAGATACTTCATTTCACTGCAGAAGATGTTACACTTTGATGGCCTACCTTTCGGGTTCATGGCCCCTAGCTTCCTCTGAACCACTTTCAGCTTGTAAAGATGATCTAGAAAAGTCCTGCCAATAACTATTATGCCACTGAGGTATTCCAGGTATGTTGTCCCTTGTAAATCCACTAGCACAACATCATGACATCTACCAGTCACTGAAACATGTCCGGAGACACAATCCAAATAGCATGAGACTGAACTCAAACAGACCTTGTTTGGGTGTCAGTTCGATTTTCGACTGGTCGTTGGAGAAGAGACTTGCCAGCATGCACTAGCCTAGTTCAGGGTGGAAAACCAGCAAGCCTTTGCCAACAAATCTTGTGTGTTGTTGATACAAGGTTGTAGGTATGCATCCTTTATGGTAACTTCATTCAGGTATGATAGTCCACACACACACACACACACACACACATATGCCCCCATCCTTCTTTTTTTCCATATACATTTTATTTCTCCAGGCTGTGGCATTGCAGGCTCCCTTCAGCCGACTCGACCATCCCCACTCATCGTCCACAATCCCCCGGCTCACCTGTTGAGTTGTACCCCCATGGATTCCCCCCCCCCCGTGGCAAGGTCAGGAAGGCGGTCGTCGTCCCCAGGTACAATCCAATATGCCCTGCAGGTAGCAGTGATGCATTGGACAGTGCCGTGGTGAGCGGGCATCATGTGACCTTGCCACACCAAGCCTTTCTCCCCTCTGGTTTTCTTCCCCAGCCTGAGGTCATGGCAACAGAGGGCGCACGCATGTACTCCGGCCCACTCCCTCTTCCACCCTCCCGACATGTACGTCGACCTCCTTGCGTCTATGTTCTGATGCCCAGCCACCACTGGGTGTCAGCCAAGATGGAGATGGTATGAAAAACCCCCCGGGAAAGGAGAGCTGCCTTTTGGCGTGCTTAATCCTACTCCCATCCCCACCCTCAGGCCAGACCCCAGCAACCTAGGCTCTGAACGAACTGAGTCACCAGTGTGGCACAAGGTAAAGCACTTGAACAGCACTTCAGTGCCACCTAGCCAGCCCATCCCCATCCTTCTTCTGTACCAGGACTAGTGGGGTGGCCCACAGGCCAAATAAGTCCCTGGTCATTCATCTGTTGCAACTGTTCTGTGAACTCTCCCTGAAAATGCAGCAATATCCTCCAAGGTCTGTGCCTGATCGGATGGGTGCTTCCAGTGACAATCCGGTGCTTGGTTAGCCCAATACATCCCAGGTCATGATCCCTAATACTGGATACATTGGTGCACTCCCTCATCACAGCCCAGGCTGCTTACTATCTGCTCTGGTGTCAGTACTCGTTCCTCAAGTTGGAGTTTTTGAGATAGTCTGTTTCATCCAACCCAGTACTTGCTCTCCTTTTGTGGTTCTTGGGGGTTCAGTTTGCAAGCCTTGAACTGTCATCAAGTCTTTAGGTAATAACCTCACCCCAGAGTAGAAGGTGCCGATCATCATCCCTTGGTACAGCATCTGCAGCTCTGCTGTCATGCAAGAATATGCTCACCCACAAGCACATCACGTACACAAGGTACGTCATGACTACAATCTTACCCACACACACATCACGTGCACAAGGCACATCTTGATTACCTGTTTGCTCATGCCATGCAGATGATACACAAGTACATAACCAACAGCCATAAGTGGGATAGTGTTTACATACACACAAGCCCATATCTATAAGTGGGGATTCTTACACGCACACCCACATCTAATAAGTGGGAGTACTAACATCTACACAATACCCACATCTATAAGTGGGGCATCTCACACACAAACAGACATAACGTGGTGATGTCTCACACAGACGTATCAGTTACACCACGGAGCTTGGGACACACACACACACACACACATACACGTAGAGCTAGGAACACATACCATTGGAGGGGGTTGACACAGTAATTAGTATAAGCTTACATAAGGCTTTTTACTTTTACATATGCTTCTCGCACCAGTCATATTACTCCTGTGCTGTGCGATCTGCACTGGCTGCCTATACAGTGGCGGTCCACCTTCAAGGTCGGTCTCCTGACCTATAAAGCCCCACATGGATTGGGACCGAATTACCTGCAAGAACTCCTGGTTCCTTACAGCCTGGGCCAACCCCTATCCTCAACTGACAAGGGGTTGTTACAGGTTCCCAGGATGCAGCTAAAGACATCTGCTGCCAGGGCTTTTATGTTCATGGCGCCATCCCTGTGGAACTCTCTACCTCGTCAGATTAGAGAGTGCGGGACAGTGGAGGGCTTCAAGACCAGTTTGAAGACTTATTTATTAAAACAGGTGTTCAATACTTGAACTTTTAGGTTATTCTGTGGATCTTGATTGAATCTGTTATTTTATGTGATTTTAATGAATTATTTGTTGATGTTTGTATGTGAAGTGCTCTGACACTGGAATTGCACTACACAAATAAAAAATATATATATATATTATAATAGATCCAAGCTATGCAACACACTGCTTCTGAAAGCACAACTTTTACCCTACATGTGATTCTGCAGGGTAGAGAACAAAACTACCACAAATGATATGCTAGGCTAGAACTGCACTGCTTCTTGCTGCCATAATGTCTAATATTTACACAGGATGTCCCGGAGCCCCCTCTACAGCTAAGGTGTCATGTGCAACCACAGCAATAATTTATGAATGGGCTTTTCAGAGATCATGATGATACATTACAAAATGTTTCATCCACAAGAACACATCATTGACATAAGCGTATTTTTATGACTGGAATGCTACAAATTGTAGCATTTGAAAGAAGCAACTGTGATAATACTCTGCTGCCCCCAAACTGACCCAACAGAAGTAACAGTAGCAGCGATCATCACACGCACATGACCTGGCTGTCACCAGACTAGATGTTATCAGGGTATAAAACCCGTGCACCCGTAACATCTCCAAGGAAAATGCAGGCAGACCCTGCATGACACTGCAGTGTTTGAGAGCTCCAGACTCTAGCTGCGATGTTACATAATTAGTATGCAATGTATAATGACTGTCCTATAAGCAAGCTAGTAGGATGATAAATGCGCCTTATGCAACTTTTATAACAAATTCTGCTTCTTTTATTGTCTTTTCTTTAGTACTAGAATCTATAAGAGGGATACTGTATGCTTTGTTATGGTATAGTGATCTCCTGACGCTCCCCAAAGGGTTACGTTCCCCTGCAGGTAACCAAGGGTTTATTAGATCATAATAACAAAGTCAGAGGGTGTCCCACTGTATTTGGATACTAAACACGTGATGAGGAAGAAACAGGATCAGAAAGGGTTAATACCTGCAAACCCCACCCCTAGAACAAACTATAAAGGAAAGTAGGAGCAAAAATGAAGTTAGAGACCCAAATAGGAAGGATTATGTTAGTAAACAGCAAACTAACCATGTAAAATACAGAATGCATTTGAAATGAGTAATGTAAAAGCTTTGCCATATGTGCTGTTTATCAACCTTGAAGTTTTGAATGTAAAATGCTACATAATTTTTCACATAACTGTCCTATGCAATCTTTCAAAACTAAACTGTACCTCTCTCTCTCTCTCTCTCTCTTCTAAAAAGAGACTGGCCAGTCGAACTATGTTTTCTATTTCCTTAGACTGAACTTCTTTCTAACTCCTGAGCCTGACAGCTTAGAGCAAGAGAAAACACACACACACACACACACACACACACACACACACTCTACAAGCTGTAAGAATTATTTTTTTCCTTTCTTGTTTTATCTAAATGTTCTGAAAACTAGCAATTTTTAAAAGTGCCATGTAAATATGCAGAAAAAAGGTTTTTTTTCCCCTCTTGGTTAAAGGGGCACTGTCCATTTCCAAGCTGTAAGCTTGTTAGCACGCACCTATGAAATGTTTACATTAGAATGCCCCCACAGATGTAAAAATATGC
Source organism: Neoceratodus forsteri (assembly GCA_016271365.2). Lineage (NCBI taxonomy): Eukaryota > Metazoa > Chordata > Ceratodontiformes > Ceratodontidae > Neoceratodus > Neoceratodus forsteri. The sequence continues at coordinate 581,162,270 of JADMNL010000023.1, forward strand.
AATTGTACCGGTTTTTAATAATTTCAAGTGAAAATCCTTTTTCGCGTGGGCCGACGATTACTCACCTACCACCGGAAGCATATGGTGGCTGTGAATGTGCGTCATGAACGAGCGCAGTCCCGAAGTGCGATTTTACAGCATGCCGACTCCAAAAAGATATTGCCTCTGTAAAGTCTGCTAATCTGAACCACTCCTGGTGCTTAGAAACCCAAACCGAGCACTACGAATATTACAAGTTACATTTTAGACCGCAGTAGAAATCCCGCACAGCATCAAGGTTATATCTGAGCTAAGGAAAATAAGCTCCATGCAGGGGAGCTCAGCTGCCTCCGCGGCTGTTTAATATGTATATTGTTTAATAAATCCAGTCCCTAGAAAGATATGGGGAGAATCCTTATTCACAAATTTTGTTTTTTATAACAGGACTTGTTTAGACACAATTGGATTGGTTGGTTTATGTGCAAAAATTTCTTTTTTATCATATAATATTTTATTGAGTTTCATCTTTTTCGATACAGCCGGGTAAAAGCAACAAGATGTTTAGCACATAGAGATAATCAGTTATTGATACAGAGATCGCCAGATTTCATACAGTACAATACCACTTCTAATACACATCAAGTATGATCCTAGGATATGTTGCACACATTGCCATCTAGTCAACAATTACATACTGGTTGAGGCTATTATTACCAAGCCAGAGGAAATGTATAGGCTCTGAGTTGACCCAGTATAGAAATTAAGGCAGAGCAGCTTATTATCTAACTTCACTCTCCTTGCATAGTTTATAGTAAATGTAGTAGATTTTAAGACACAGATAGGAAAAGGATCAATAGGTGAGATCAGGTGAGGTATAGGAAAGTTTCTCGATAGTGAGGTGAGGACTCCTTTTCTCATGGTGGAAGCAGGGATGGATGAGTGGGGGAGGGGGTGTTGTAGATCACTGCCTTGGGGGATTATTTGGCGGGGGAGGTGGGATTGCACAGATATGCGAGTGCAGGTATGCGTTCCATTACTTGTGGTATATGGAGAGGTGACCCTTCCATGCTGTGGTAAGCCTCTCAAAGATGGCCAATCTAGCCAGGGCTGCCCACCAGGCAGATACCGAGGGGACGGTGGGTTGCCTCCATCTCATCAGGATAGCTCTTTTAGCTTCCATGACTGAGGCAGGAGTCCATACTTTAAGAGGGACAGGAATGGGATCCAATGTGGAAACATCTCCTAACAGAAGGAAGTCTTGTGACTGGGAAAGCCTTTTGCCCATGATTCTTGAGCAGTCTTTCAGTATCTGCAACCAGAAAACTTGTAGGGCTGGCACATACAAAGGATATGAAGTAGATGGGATGGGGAGGACTGAACCTCCAGCATTTGTAATGATTCAATACTTTAAGTTTATGGAGCAAGACAGGCATCCTATACCATCGAAGAAGGATTTCTAGCTGTATTAGTTGGCTTTTAACATTCTCGTATGCCATATGTACCACCTTTAAACAGTTGGACCACAGCTGTGGTGACAAGGGACACTGAATTCCATCTCCCATACCATTCGGAGATGGTATCCGGCTGGGAGTCTCTCAGTATTTATAAAAAAAAAAAAAAAGTCCCACCAGTCCTTGCCCTTTTCTCAGCTTGTGGAGCATGGCCAAGCAGCTCCACCCACCCTGCTCGGTGTGTTTGACCAGGAGTGGGGAGAGGGCACTTCATATCTGAAGGTATCTCCAAAAGTCTTATACCTTAAGATCAAAGCGACTTTGCAGTTGCTCAAAGGACATCAGAGTTCTACTGTTTGGGAGAAGGAGGTCTCCAATGAGGCAAATCCCCTTGGAGGCCCAGTGGGGCCAGCTCAAAGGTCTATGGTCCACCATAATTAGCTTATTGTTCCAAAGAGGGCATAGGAAATTGGGGGCATGCACTGGACCTCCGAGAGGGCCATCGCTACGCCACATGTTACAAGTGTCCTCCATAATTGGGGTAAGCTGATTTTTGGGGGTTTCTTACTGGTTAGCAGGGAAAGACAGAATTATCTGGTATAATGGCAGATTCTAAGAGTACCCACGGGGGGGCAAGGTGGGGACAAACCAGGCAGTGGCTTGGGCATACAGAAGGCTAGGGAGGCTAGGTGACAGCCGCCAAACCGTGGGAGTTCAAGCCCTCCTTAGACCAGTGAGCTCTTAGCTTCAAGGCCCCTCAGCGGGCTGCTTTACCTTCCCAAAGAAAAGACGAGATAAGCTTGTTGACAGAGGAAAATGGTTTAGGGACAAGGGAATTAGAGGTTATTTAAGAGAGATATAGAAACATAGAATTTGATGGCAGATAAGGACCGCTTGGCCCACCCAGTCTGCCCATTTCCCTACCTAATGGATAAGCTGCAGATCCTAGTTAACCAGCAGCCTACTTCTTCCTACCCCCACCCCCTAGAATTGCCTTATGACTGTCCCATGCATGCTTGAATCCCACCACTGTTTTTGACTCCACAACCTCCTCCAGAAGGCCATTCCATGCATCCACAACCCTCTCTGTGAAAAAATACTTCCTTAAATTACCTCTGAGCCCCCCCATCTATCTTCAAATTGTGCCCCTTGTTCTTGCACACCTCTTTTTTTGAAAGATGCTACCCTCTTGGACTTTGTTGATTCCCTTGAGGTACTTGAAAGTTTCTATCATGTCCCCCCTCTCCCTCCTTTCCTCAAGGCTATACATATTAAGCTCCTTAAGTCTCTCTCCATATGTCTTCCGGTGCAGACCCTGCACCATTTTAGTTGCCCTCCTCTGGACAGCTTCCATCCTGTCTATGTCTTTGCAGAGATTGGGTCTCCAGAACTGCACGCAGTACTCCAGATGGGTCTCACCAGCTGTCTGTACAGAGGGATAATAACTTCCTGTTTTCTACTGGTGATGCCTCTCCCTATGCATCCCAGTATCCCCCCAGCCCTCCTTGCTGCCCTCTCACATTGCTTGCCCACCTTTAGGTCATCTGACATGACTACCCCCAGGTCCCTTTCCATGTTTGTTGTTGTTAGTATCTCACCCCCCACTGTGTACTCTTCCCCTGGGTTTTTGTTTCCCAGGTGCATTACCTTGCACTTCTTAGCATTGAATCTAAGCTGCCATACATTTGACCATTCCTCTAACCTTGCCAAGTCCTTCTCATCCTTTCCACCCCACCTTGTGCATCAACTCTGTTGCAGATCTTTGTGTCATCTGCAAAGAGACATACTTTTCCTTCCAGTCCCTCTGCAATGTCGCTTATAAAGACATTGAAGAGGACCGGTCCTAATACTGAACCCTGCGGTACCCCGCTAGTAACCCCCCTTTCTTCAGAGTGGACTTCATTTACTATTACTCTCTGTGTCCTATTCTCCAGCCAATTCTTTACCCAGGCTGGCTAACTTGTATATTAATCTTTTGTGTGGGACTGTGTCAAATGCCTTGCTAAAGTCTAGGTAGGCCATGTCCACAGCCCCTCCCTGAGCTACTACTTTGGTCACCCAGTCAAAGAAATCTATCAGATTCATCTGGCATGACCTTTCCGCTGTGAATCCATGCTGCCTTGGGTCCTGTGCCCCTCTGGCCTCTAGATACTTGACAATTCTTTCCTTCAGAAGTGATTCCATCGTTTTCCCTATCACTGAGATTAAACTAACAGGTCTGTAGTTTCCTGCTTCTGCCTTGCTCCCACTTTTGTGAAGGGGAATCACATCTGCCCTCCTCCAGTCCTCGGGTACCACTCCATCCTCCCATGATTTGTTAAAGAGGGTAGTCAGTGGTGTCACTAGTTCTACCTTTAGTTCTTTTAGAATTCTGGGATGAATCCATCAGGCCCCATTGCTTTGTCCACCTTCAGTTTTAAGAGTTCTTTCAGAACCCTTTCTTCTGTAATGGGCTGGTATCAACTTCTGTATCCAGAGTGTTTCTATTGTTTGTTTTAGGTACCTCCCCCACTTCTTTTGTAAATACTGAGCAAAAATATTTGTTTAGTATCTCTGCCTTTTCACAGTCACCCTCTGCCCACCCCCCTTCCCTTTATGAAGCCTCACTATCCCTCCCTTGGTCTTCCTTCGCTCCCTGATGTACCTATAAAAGGTTTTATCCCCTTTCTTAACTGAGTTGGCTATCTTTTCCTCGATTTGGGCCTTTGCTGTTCTGACTGTCTTCCCAGCTTCCTTTTGCTTTAACTGATACAGTTTTCTGTCCTGCTCCTTCTGTGATTCCTTGTACTTCCTGAATGCTTTTCTCTTGAACCATCACTGCCACTTCCTTTGAGAACCATAGTGGTTTCTTACATTGTTTTGTTTTGTTTATTTGCTTCACACAAAGGCTTGTTACTTCTGTGATGGCAGTTTTTATTATTCCCCATTGTTCTTCCACCCCTCCTTCCTGCCCATTTGCTAGTGCATTCCTTAGGCATTCACTCATTTTGGCAAAGTCAGTCCTCCTAAAGTCCAGTATTTTTACCTTTGTATGGCTTGACTCTATTGCTGTGTTTATTGTGAACCACACTGTTCGATGGTCGCTAGTTCCCAGATGGCTACCCACTTCTACATCTGTGATCCTCTCTCCATCTCCATTTGAGAGAACCAGGTCTAAGACTGCTCCTTCTCGAGTGGGTTCCAATACTAGTTGTCTAAGGCATGCCCCCTGTAGGGATCTAGAACAACCCCACTCTTCGAAGTGGCTGCTGCAACTGCACTCCAGTTAACATCTGGCATATTCAGATCACCCATCAGCAATATCTCCCCTTTATCTGCCATTCTAAGTATACTTTCTATCATTTCCTTGTCCATTTCCTCCCCCTGAGAGGGGGGTCTGTATACAACCCCTGTGCGGATTGTGGTGCCATTGCCTGTCTCCAAATTTACCCACAGTGCTTCTTCTCTCCTGTTTACCCTTTTGTTCTGTTGCTTTGATTCCTTCCCTTATGTAAAGAGCTACTCCTCCTCCTCTTTTACCCTCCCTGTCCCTCCTGTAGATAGTGTATCCTGGTATGTTTACATCCCAGTCATGGTTTATGTGTACCATGTTTCTGTGACTGCCACGATATCCAGATGTTCCTCCTCCATCAAGGCCACTAATTCAGAAGCTTGTTACCCAGACTACGGGCATTGGTACTCATTGCTCTCCATTTTTTGATGGCTTTACCTTCTGTTGCAGCATCCCCCACTGACCTTTCTACCTCAGTCTTTTTCTCATTTAGTACCCTGTTTTGTAGGGAGAGGCTGGGATTTTCCTGCTGCTTATCAGTGCCTCCCCCCTTGACTAGTTTAAAAGCTTGCCAATGAAGCATTTAAACCGATTGCTCAAAAGACTTGTTCCCTTCCTGGACAGATGCAGACCATCCTGCCAGTATAGGCTGGTGTCCCTCCAGGTGGAACCCCAGTCCCCAATGAAGCCAAACCCCTGTGCTCCACACCATTTTTTCAACCATTCATTAAACTGCATGGTGCAAAGTACCCTCACCTCACCCATGCCATTGACAGGCAGCACCTCTGAGAAGGATACTGTGTGTGCTACTTGTCTTAGGCCCCTCCCCAACTCTACAAAGTCCTCCTGCATTGCTCTAATCTCATGATGAGCCAAGTCATTTGTCCCTAGGTGGACAATGACGTCCAGCTGTTCTCGTGATCCTGAGGATGCGCTTCCTGTGCCTCCAAGCCATGGCACCAGGCAGGCACCTTACTTCAGTTTTCCCTGCTCCCCCCAGTTCTATCCCCCTAATAATTGAGTCCCCCCACCAGGAGCTGCTTCCTTTCCCCTGTGGTGTCCTCTGCCTCCTTCCTGTGGGCCTGTTCCTGTCAGTCTGACCTCTGTGGTAGGGAAAGTGATGGAGTCACTTCTGAAGGAAAGAATAGTTGAGTACCTAGAGGCCAGTGGAGCAAAGGACCCAAGGCAGCATGGGTTCACAGCGGGAAGGTCATGTCAGACAAATCTAATAGATTTCTTTGACTGGGTGACCAAAGTAGTAGACCAGGGAGGGGCTGTGGACATGGCCTACCTAGACTTTAGCAAGGCATTTGACACAGTCCCACACAAAAGATTAATAGTCAAATTAACCAGCCTGGGAGTGGGTCCCAGGGTGGTAGCCTGGGTAAAACATTGTCTGCACAACAAGACATAGAAGGTAATTGTAAATGGAGTCCACTCTGAAGAAAGAGGGGTTACTAGTGGGCACCGTGAGGTTCAGTATTGGGTCCAGTCCTTTTAATGTCTTCATCAGTGACATTGCAGAGGACTGAAGGAAAAGTATGCCTTTTGCAGATGACACAAAGATCTGCAACAGGGTTGATACACAGGAGGCGTGGAAAGGATGAAAGGACTTGGCAAGGTTGGAGGAATGGTCAGAAGTATGGCAGCTAGGATTCAATGCAAAGAAGTGCAAAATAATGCACCTGGGAAAAAAGAACCCAGGGGAAGAATACACAATGGGTGGGGAGGTAGTAACAACAACAAAAAAGGAAAGGGACCTGGGGGTAATCATATCAGATGACCTTAAGGTTAGCAAGCAATGTGAGAAGGCAGTAGGGAGGGCTGGGGGTATACTGGGATGTATAGGGAGAGGCATCAGCAGCAGAAAACAGGAAATTGTTATCCCTCTGTACAGACAGTTGGTGAGACCCCATCTGGAGTACTGTGTCCAGTTCTGGAGACCCCATCTCTGCAAGGACATAGACAGGATAGAGGTAGTCCAGAGGAGGCAACTAAAATGGTGCAGGGTCTGCAAGAGAAGCGGATGAGGAGAGACTAAAGGAACTTAATATGTATACCCTTGAGGAAAGAAGGAGAGGGAAACATGATAGAAACTTTAAGTACCTCAGTGGAATCAACAAAGTCCAAGAGGGTAGCATCTTTCAGAAAAGAGACTTGCAAGAACAAGGGACACAATTTAAAGATAGAAGGAGGGCAGTTCAGGGGCAATGTGAGGAAGTATTATTTCACAGAGAGGGTAGTGGATGCATGGAACAGCCTTCCTGAGGAGGTTGTGGGGTCTAAAACTGTGGGAGAATTCATGAATGCATGGGACAGACATAAGGCAATTCTTGTGGGGGGTAGGAAGAAATAGGCTGTTGGTTAACTAGGATCTGCGGGCTATCCTGTAGGTAGGGAAATGGGCAGACTAGATGGGCCTAGCGGTCCTTATCTGCCGTCAAAGTCTATGTTTCTATGGCCTCCCTTGTGACAGTTGTCCTCAGCCTCCTTAGTCTCCTCTGCGGGTGCATCCATAGGGGAACTATGCTCCCCCAGAATGGTGTATAGATTGTGGAGTGGAACAACTGACTGGGTGTGCCTCTGTTCCACCATCCTCACCCTCCCTGAGCCCACTGTGGTCCAACTGCTGTGCTTTCTTCGCAACCTCTGAGGTAGTGGTGGTGGCTTTGGTGCTCCCTGGATGGGGGAGGTTCCCTTCCTACTGTCCAGTGTGGCCTGGGGGAAGGTTCCCTTACTACTGTCCAGTGTGGCCTGAAGACGGGCAACTTCCTCCCTCAGGGCAGAGAGTTGTCTGCAAATAGGGCAGCATCCAGAAAGACTCCCGGAAGACTGCTGCCCCACAGCCATTACATTGCACTACTCACCACATGTTTATCTACTTTTTTGTGTGTGTGTGTGATTGGTTTGTTATATAGAAATATATATATTATACAATGTTATGCTTATATTGTCAGTGCAGTGTGCTGGAGAGGATGTGACAGTGATAGGCACCTTGCAATCTTGAGAAATGATGTCAGAACCCCAGGTATAAAGGAACTATTTCCAGGGTGGGTGGGGTGTGGGGTGGGCAGGGGTTGGGCCTAAACTGTGCCCTCACGAAACAATCAGCTAAAAGCTCTGACCCACCGCTGTGATGAGTGCCTTCCTGTCAGCAAGATGCCCTACACAACAATTTGACAGAGAAAATACCCTGCTAATCAAATAGAGAAAAATCCAGACATCCAAGTCAGACACAGGTAAACCTCCCCAGCCCCAAAACAGCCTGGTGATTTGTGCTCTGAAAGCAGTCAGCCCCAAAATAAGTCAGCTGTGCACCAGGACAGACACAGTAAACAGTATTCCGTCCCTCAGGGTTTAAACTCTTCCTGCACTGAAAATCTTAACAATTGTAACAAAAGTAAAGCAAGATCCACCTCCCTCTGTTGCTTGAAAGACTGTCTTTCCTGATAATTCTAAGTTCCTTATTTCACCTTTCAGTTAGAAGTAGCCTCCACCTGCAGAATATCTGCTACAAACCAAAGACAATTGTAAGGTTCACCTCCCTCTGTTGTGAGCACAACTCGCTTTCTTGCAAATCCTATGTTCAGTATTGCAGCTTCCAGCCAGAGGCAGCTTCACCTGAGACTCTTGATGGTATGAACATATGCACTGCTTTAATTTTGCCCTTCAAAGATAGCTGCAATTTGCACCATCACTGGACTTCAGCTGTGAGGGGTACTAGAAGGGGAGAAATTGGCTTTTCTAGGTCACTACATGCCGAGGAGATAGAGATTCCGAGATAGGGAAATCTTGAGGGCCCAGGTGATATCAGTGCCTGCCAGGCAGTTCCTACTACATTTTGTGTTGAGCGGGGAAAGAACTGTTTTCTTTTGATTTATGAGCAAGCCAGAGAGGGAAGCAAATTCCTGTAATACCGTCAGAACTGTCAGTATGGAGAGTTCTGGACTGGACAATGTGAGTATCATGTCATCAGCATAGGCATTAACTAGAAAGCTTGGTTTCTGATGGGGATCCCACTAATACCCGGGTACCCAGAAATTTCCTAATCAAGGGGTCAAGAGATATGATAAAAGAAGAGGAGAGAGGCACCCTTGCCTGGTGCCCCTTTAGAGTGAAAGGAGCAGAAATATCTCAATTAGTGACAATTCTGGCCACTGGTAGATGGTATAGTGTGGAGACCCAGGAGCAGAAATGGGATCCAAATCCATAAAGATTTAGGACATTATGGAGGTAGTTCCACTCCAATGAGTCAAATGCCTTGGCGAAGTCAATCGCCAACGCAGCCATGGGTGTCGAGGATTGGAGCACTAGCCATTTAGATTAAGGACAAGGCGCAAATTATCTGCCCCCAACTCGCCCTTCGAAAAACCAGATTGCGAAGGGTGTATCAGAGTGGGAAGAATCTGGGTTAGTCTAATTCGCCAGTACTTTGGCTAGCAGTTTGTTGTCCACTGAGAGTAATGAGATGGGGCGAAAGTTGGCACAATCTAGTGCATCTAACGACTTTTTGGGAATTAAAGTAATTAGAGCTTCCCGCATGGTGTTGGAGAGGGTGTAGCTATATTTTGGGCCTCACGCAACACTTGTGGGGGGGGGCGGAAATCTCGTTTTTGAGAAGTTAGTAGAGTTCTACCGTCATTCCGTTGGGTCCCGGGGCTTTCCCTTTCACCATTTGAGAAAGAGCAGATTGTAGTTCCTCTGAGGTAACAGGGGCATCTAGGGTATCACTGTCTAGTTGCAAGAGTTTAGGGAAAAAAATCCCCTTTACATAGCTCCGACTTAGGTGTAGAGAGCTCACCAGCAGAGAGCTTAGACTGGGCCTGATAGAGAGTCTGATAGTATATCCATATCCTTTCATTTATAACTTTAGGTGCCGAGACTACTTTACCCTCTTTGTTCTTAAGTGCTAGTATTCTGGATGACGCCTGTTACTTACGGAGGTGATAAGCCAGTAGCTTGCCTCCCTTGTCACCACCTGCCCACGACTTGTGTTTGGAGCGCAGAAGTTGCCATTCTGCTTTCTTGTTTAGTAGTGTGTTTATTTGGTATTTCAGCCCTATAATGGTGGGTAGAAGGGGGCGAGTGAAGCGAGTGCTGTATCACAGCTTTAGATTGCCTCTCCAAAGTTGCGAGCTCTACTTGCAGGTTACGCAGAGTCTCCGCATGGGTTTTAGTCTTGGCTGCTGTAAAGGGGATAATTTTCCCCCTGATGACAGCTTTAAAAGCTTCCCATACCGTGGAGGCTGAGACCTCATCAGAGGTATTAAGAGAAAAGTAGGAGCGAGCCTCTTCTTTTATGAAGGCCTGGAAAGTTTTATCTTGCAACAGTAGTGGGTTGCATCTCCACCTCATGGTAGGAGCCCCCTGGCCAAGAGGAGAGAACAAGATCGACACAGGGGCATGATCGGATATAATAATGCTACCAGTCGAGGTTTCCATAACCCCAGGTGCGGCTACATAGTTGGCCAGCCACAGATCTAGCCTGCTGTGGGCTAGATGGACCACCGAGTAAAAAAAAGAGTAGTCACACCCCTTTGGGTTGTTCCTCCTCCAAGGGTCACATAAGCCCCATTCAGCCATAAGTTCAGTAAGGCCTGCTAGCACTTTGGTTGTAGGTTTGCGGGATGGGGAGGTATTTGTCAAGGAAAATATCCAGGATCAGATTGTGGTCACCTCCAAGCAAAATCGGGATATCCGAAAGCCAATGGTGAGATCAGTAAAAGCTTGGCTTAGTTCAGGATAGACTTCTCCAGAGTCTGTATGTGCCGTATACATTGGCTAGCAAAACCCTACCCCGGATAGGAGAGTCTAACTGCCACCCATCTTCCTTGAGAGTCTGTCCATTTATCTTCTACCGCCCAAAGGGAGGCTTTGCATAGTAAAATGGCAACACCCCTAGATTTAGTGGTGGCGCAGGTAGCAATTACTGAGCCTACCCACAATTTTTTGAGCCATTGCACAGTTCTGTTGGTTAGGTGCATCTCCTGGAGTAAGGCTATGTCTGTACCTTTAGAGTTCAAAAACTGTAGAACTTTCGTACACTTAGCCGGGTGGTTAAGCCCCTTGACATTCCAGGACACGCACCTCCAACCCTGAACAGTAGAGGGGTTACTCGCCATTGTTATCAATTTGCCCGTAGCCAGAGAAAGAAGAGGGAGTACTCACTCGGTAGAAGGGAGGGTAGCTGACAGTAAGCACATGAAGTCACCTGGTTATTAGCTCAGACGGGGGGGGGGGCCCGACCTGGTATACAAGAAGGTAAGCGAGTATGTAGAAACAGTTATGAGAAGAGCTGCTGCAGCTGTCTCCAGATGGTAATAACCTGGCCAAATAGAAAGGGAAAGTTTATGTGCTATGTTATTGTAAAGTAACAGTACAATAATACACCCAGTAAAACTTTGTTAGTGCAGATTAACAGCGAGTAACCCCTCAATAACACAGGTATAGAAACAAACACACAGATCAAAGTCAGTGATGCTGAGGTGATCGTGTGAAGGAGTCTCACATACTCCATGACACACTGCTTCAAGCACCAAAAAGAGGGGGAAGGGCACACCTAACATGGGTGATCTGTCCCAACCTGGTCTCAAAGAACCACTCTGAACTAGGTCCGGAGGACCCAGGTATTCCTAATGGCGACATTGATAGGCTGCAAATAAATTATGTAACTGGAAGTATGTGTGGGGGGGAAGTAGCGAAGGGGAGGTGCATTCCTCTGCTTGGAAAGAATCTGCATGGGGGGGAAGGGGGAATCTCTGTCAGCCAAGTATTAGAAATATCTTAATGGTAGGTCCAGAGAGCCATACAAGTGAGAAGGGGGGAGTGTGCCATATGTTCTGTTTGGCTGCCACGTATCCGTAAAGTCGGTAGGCCTCTGGCTATTCATCCCCAGACCCATCGCCGGGTACCACCCCAACAGAAATATGCTCAATTAAGGTCATCCAGCTTCTTTGGGATATCCCCCTTTAGTAGGCCTCTCCAGCCGTCTGATAACTGTGGTCAAATAGCTGCTAATACAGGGGGGAGGCGCAACAGCAGAGATAGTCAACCCTGCAAGCCACCAAGTATCAACCGGGAGTTTGCCAGCCAGTAAAACAAGCGGTGTCCCTAACGCTAACTTTCTGAACAGTTAGAAAAGAAAGTCTTAGCCATGTTTGGAAAGTCCTGCAAGTCATCTGTCCATTCCAGATTTGCATGGTCATCCATCCGATTCTTTTCACTTCTGCCAGGTTGTTGGGGACGCCAGGGATTCTGCAAAAGATTTGGGGCCTGGTTTGAGTAGGCCAGTCGCTAGGCGATTTCTTCCTCACGTTTTCCCCACTGTGGATGCCCAATCCAGTGGGCCAATGTCATTCATGGGCTCACCTGGCTCTTCATTTGAGAGTCGTGCACATTTACACCTGTTGGGATGATATTTCTGCCCATGGGAGCTTGGCAGGCGGTGAAGCAGAGGGCATGCCTATAGATAGATGTCCTAGGCTTCTGGAGCGTTGGCGTTGCCGGTTGGCGTTTGGGTAACTGGGCCGGTTTTGTTTGCCTGCTTTTTCCAGCTCCGCAGGGGGGTGCTCAGTAGAAGATAGTGGGCTATCAGTAGAGTGGTGCCCATAATCCCTGGATTGTTGATAGGCCTGCGAGAAGGGCGTGGGGGATGTTTTTATGATAGGACCAGTCAGACTGGAATTTTCTTCTCCAGGAAAGTGTGCCCCTTGTTTATCTGTTCCCCTCCCCATACGATCTCCCGGGGCCCAAAGGCATCTAAGGGATGCAGTCTGAGAGGAGGCATGGCCAGTGACTGTTGATCCAAGTTTCAGCTTCCCGATTCTGTGAGGAAAAACTTCCCATCCTTGGAGATATGTTATGGTAAGTTTTAAAATCGGTATTGAAAGGAATTGACCATCAGAATTTTCTTTAGAGGGCCATATGCCCTCCTCCTGGCAGCTACCTCTCAAGTAAAGTCTTGACAGAAAGAAATATTAACACCCCTCTATATAATCTCTCACAGGTCTCTGGCTGCCTGCAGCAATTTCTCCTTCACCAAGTACCTCAGAATATATGCAATTATGGTTCTGGGGGTGTTGGAGCTGCCAGATACCCTGTGAGCCCTTTCCATGCCAATTGGTTCTCTCCACCTGTCCCCTAGCAGCTGGGGCAGCCAGTCATTCAGAAAGCGTTCCATGTTTGGACCTTCAGCCCCTTCCAGGACCCCCAGAATTCTCATATTATTCCTCCGGCTCCTGTCCTCCTGGTCCTCAGCTCTATACCAGAGTCTGGAGAGTTTGGCTTCATGATCTCTGAGGAGTTGCAGTACAGTAACATGTTGCCACTTGAGCTCCTCAGTTCTCTGCTCTAAAGCATTTTGTTTATCCTCTAACCTGCGCCCGTCAGCCACATTCCCCGTCAAGGATGCCCCAATGCTATCTACTCTCGTTAGGAGGGCTTCTAACATCTTTGTGATGTTTGGAGAGTATCCATGAGCTGGGCTTGTTCATGGGGTGGTTGAACACCTTGTGCGCAGGGCTCTTGACTATCGCTCTGGAGTCCATCTTTACCTGTGGCACAGGGATTGTATTTAAGAAAAAGAACTGTGGGCCAGCAGCTTGTACTTCTTTTACAGAGATTTGAGGTTAACCGGTGATCGCGACCTGTCAGGCTGTAGTCAGGTGCCAAAATACCGGCGAGCGTACTGCAGACAAATTCGTATCCCCGCGCTCAGGCCTGTGCGGCCTGTTCTGACTGTGTGGGCCCGAGATATGAGAGCTACGAATCTACTGCCAGTGTGGCTCTCCGAACAAGACTCAATGACATGTGGGCGGCAGAGGTGGGGAGGGGTTTTCCAGTTGCTTTCAAGGTAGTTCAGTCCGGCATTACGGCAGATTGCATACGATTAGGTGCCAGGCTGGGGCAGAGTGAGAGTTTTATGCTGCCATTTCTATCGGGTCCAAGCCACGCCCCATGTGCAAGAAATTTAAGTGATTAAAGAATTATGTAATTGGTCTGAGCTATATTTAGTAAGGCAGTCATCACTGGTCTTGGGTGTATGACTATGAAAGTTTAAGTTTCGCAAGGAACTTGCAATTTGGGTGAGGTTTGATAGCTTGAGATGTCTTTGTTGGTTTTAAAAATATTTTTTGCTTCCTCTCCTTTCAAAAGAAATGTTTTTTTTTTGTTTTTTTTTAAACTATGGCTGACACCTCAGCCTTGCCTAACAGCAAGTCAACAGTCATGGCAGCTAGCCAGGCCAGGAAGTTTATTTATTTATTTACTTAATTACTTACTTACGAGTTTAACCAGGAAGGCATACTGAGCAGAGTTGATCGATTCCAGAAGCGACCTAGGGGTCAAGACCCAAGACAATGACACATACATTTGGTACAGAGTTAACACCACAATGAATGTCCATCTGCCATACAGACAATCAGCAGATAGATAGAAAGTCAGAAGATCGCTACAGGAATATTTTAGATGGTTACAACTGAGTACAGAAACACAATATGTGTACATAATTTGACATTAGTTGTAAAAGGCAGCAGGAGGAGAAGTGAGAGGTGAGCAGGCGATTGCGATGGCAGGGGTTGGGAGAGTGTCTTATATCAGCTGGCAGGGCATTCCATAGCTGTGTGACTAACCAGCTGATAACACACCTGTGTTCTCTCACACCCTTCATTGTTCAAAACTAAAGCTTTCAAAGCTTTGTTTGGTTTTTAAATGCTATTATAAATACTTTATCCTTTATTTTATTTGTATGTTTAAAATGTAAATACAGCATTGTGTTCTGAAGAAAAAAAACAGAAGGCCCATCCCTTTTAATAAGCTATTTTATTTTACAGTTTGCTATACAATGTTAATTTCTGGCAAAACACAATCTGTTTGCTATGAGAGGCATGAACCTCCTGTGGACTTCTAGTAGAGTGCAAATGTTTCAAAAACACCCATCAACTAGCAATTCCTGTAATTTAACTTTTCACAAAAGCATAAGCTTCATGCTTATACTCCTCTTTTTTTTTTTTTTGGAGGCAGCCCCATTGATAGATTCCCTTGCCAAGCAAGGCAATCAGAGGAGGGAGAGACATGGATTTTCTAATGCCCCAGCATCTATCTAACAAGCCACTTATTTTGACAGCTCACAGGAAAAAGAAAGCAAGGTCAATTGCTACGCCGTTCTAACTGCTAAAAGGAAAAATATCAGAACCATGTTTTTTTTATTTTATTTTTATTATTTTTTTTTTTTTTTTTTACTGTGCCCATGAGATACACCAGGGGGCATTTAATCTAGGAGTGACATGCAAGGTCAATAGGGAGATTCTCCTAAACATTCTGACTTGTTTTTATTTTTTATATGTACTTTATTGTCAGTTCACAAGTATTTAAAATACATCCTTGATTTAGCAATTTTCTCTTTTTGCTTTTACATGTAGATGTAACTTATCACCCTCTAACTGAGTGACTTTGGTTACTAACAAGACTATACAACCAGTAAATAAACAAATAATTCAATTACCTAGGTAAGAAGAACTTACTAAGCGTATCTGATTAGGTTTTCCAGTACTTCAGTCAGGAAGACTTTCTCTATATAGTAACACTGCTTTATCAATCATTTCATATTACTTCCATTTTATTTTATATTAAACTAACGGTACAGGTGGTGAGTGCGCTTTTGAGATGAAGACACTAAGCTCACTTTAATCCTCTCCTATCCCACTTTCTATCAAAGTCCCAGTCATAAGACCCATATCCCATGTTCTCTGTTGGGTACGGCTCCTATACTAGAGACTTTATTTTATTTCATTTCAATTCATGTCAAAAGGTCCCACCTAGTCCATCTCCTAAGGCCCTTTTCAGTTGTATCCCTTAATTGGTAAGTTAGTGCTTCCATATACTGTATGTTATTAATAGTCTGGATCCACTCCTTAACAGCTGGTGAAGTGGATTGTAACCAGTTTCTTGTTACAGCTTTGTTATAGGCTAAAACACATATATACTGTACCATACATATAGCGTATCCGCTCCCTTATCCCCTCAGGAGGCAGACCTAACATCAAATTTTGCAGTAATAAATGAGGCATCTGAAACAAAGTAGAGATCTTTCTCCTCCATCTCTTCTGAACTGTTCTAGTTTAGGACATGTGTAAAAATGTGTGGGCATTGCTTTTAGTTCCCCACATTGTCGCCAACAGCTGGCTGTGCCTGTAGAAGAGTATTTAGCCAGTCTGTCTGGAATAAAAAAAAAAAAAAAAAAAACCTGATTTTTCATATGTATTCCTGCCAGAGAGGTGACATGGTTGCCCTCGATGAGGAGTCCCAGAGTTTATCCCAAAGGGGGGTGGTTAAATGGAATTCAGCCTCTCGTTCCCATTTTGTCTGTAAGTTTTGTGTCACCCCCTCCTCCTGTGAATTCAGATATTTATATATCTTAGTGGTGGATTGTTTTGTACTTGTTAGACAGAAAAGATCACTGAGGGTCGGTGTAAGTCCCCCGCTAGTGAGCTCCTCTCTGCCATGGAGCTTGTGCTGTATATAAGTGTACATCTGTAGATAATATATTTTTCACCCGATTGATCCCCATTTCAAAGCACATTCCTGAAAAGAGAGTATCGCACCACCCCTCAACAGCTGCATGGGTGAACAAAATCCCCAGGCTGCCTGTTTCTTGTACCAGATTTCTCCCTGGCCTGGTATGAAATTATTGTCGGCTATAAACCATCTCACCCTCCATATTTCTCTCTTCGGGCCAGGATATGTCTGAAACAAGTCCCATGCACCAAGGGCTACTTGAATAGGGGTGTTATCTGTGAAGTACTGTGGTCTTTCCCTACAAAACAGACTAGTGTGGATATGAACATCTTGGCTAATGGCTTTTTCTATGTCTTGCCAATGAGCCCTTGCTGGGGTCTGTGCCCCAAATAAAACCCATCTGACCTGTGCTGCTATCCAGTATTCTTTAAGGTTGGAGGCTGCTCTTCCCCTACTCTGCTTAGGGGCTAGCAGTAGGGTTCTACAGACTCTAGGCCTGCGATTATTCAAATGAAGTTAAACACCTAATCCTGCTGATCTTGGAACCATCTATGAGATGGTGTAACTGGAATACATGGAAATAAGTGTAGAAGTCATGGAAGGAGATTTGTTTTCACGGCCTGTATTCTAGCATACAGTACATATGTAGGGGGAGCAATGACCATCTCCCTATATCTGATTTAAGCTGCATATCCATAGGTTTGTAATTATCTACAAATAAGTGCATATTAGAGGCTCTCAGAGTCACCCCCAAATACTTTAATGTTGTGAGGTCCCATTTCATGTTATACTCTGTCCTTAATTGTTGGGGGGGGGGGTGATAATTAAATGTAAGTACTTCCGTTTTTCTGGTATTAAGCGCATACCCGGAAAGGTCTGAAAAGGTTTTCATTTTTGTCATGACCCGTTCTAATGAGGTCTCTGGATCAATCAAATAAAGCAGCACATCGTCAGCGTATAGCGCCACCTTGTGCATGCCGGAACCTATCGACACCCCCCCCCCCGATTCCCAGATCATTCCGTATCCACTGTGCCAAGGTTCAATATATAGAGAAAATAAAAGGGGGACAAGGGACACCCTGTGAGATTGATTTTTGGAAATTATGCCATTGGCACGTGATATAGGCCTGTGGATCTGTATATAAAAGCTTTATTAATGTTATAAATTTGTCTGGGAAAGCAAACCGGCAAGGACCCCATATAGGAAACTCCAGTTTACTCGATCAAAAGCTTTTTCGCATCGAGACTCATTATAATAGCAGGTGTTTTCTGCTGAGTAAGATGGTCAATAATATGTATTGTCGTCTAACACTATCAGCCGCCTGTCTGTCACAACAAATCCAGTTTGGTCTTTATGTACTAATGTTGGGATTAGGTTTTGCAATCTTTCTGCAGTAATAGATGTCAGGATCTTATAGTCAACATTTAAAATTGATATGGGTCTATCGATGTGTAGAAAGAGAGTCCTTGCGGGTTTGGGAAGAACTGAGATAATAGCTTGTCTCAAGAGGAAGTGGCGTTCCATCTGATATTATTCCCTGGTAGGTGGTTTTCATGATGGGGACAATGTGGTCTGAAATTTCTTACAGAATTCCATGGAAAGTCCATCATTCCTGGTGACTTCCCTGTTTTCCCATCCCGTATGGCACTGTTAATTTCACATTCTGATAACAGGCTCAGATGTTTGGTCTTCCAGGAATCTGGGACTTGGGGAAGATTCAGGTCCTTCATAAAACTCTGTATCTCTTTGGTGGGGGATCTTTCGGTTGAGCCTATAATTGTTTGTAATATGTTTGAAATACCTATATTATGTGCTCTAGTTTAGAGCTTTTCACCTAGTTTGGGAGCACCATTTTTACTATATGAGCTCTAGCTCTTTTGGCTCTTAATCGGATGGCAAGGCGTCCAAGGGACTGTGGACCACCCTCATAGTAACTTTGCCTTAAGTACTGGAGATTAAATTCCACTTTAGCAGCTAGGATATTATTTAACTCCTTTTTATATTTTGTTAAGTCTTTTTCTCTTTGTGCCTAGAATGTTTCCTGTTGTTGTGTTTCTAATGTTTTGATCTGGTTTACAAGTATTTGTTGCTTTTGCTCTCTCTTTTTTTTCCTAGCAGAGGCTATAGATACTAGCTTTCCATGGATCACAGCTTTGAGGGTGTCCCAAATTATGCCCCTACCCACCTCTCCAATATCATTATCTTGCAAAGTTTGTGTGATTAATTGGGGTACTTGATCTTGTACTTCTTTATTCCGAAGTAAAGAAAGGTTGAGCCTTCAAAAGGATTACAGGCGGGAGGGCTAAATCCAGCTATATTAACAGTGCGGCATGATCTGACACAGTAAATGGGCCTATTTCACATTTTTATCTTAGAAACTGTGTCTCTATTTAACAAAAAAAAGAAAACAGTCCAGTCGGGTGTATATGATAGATTGCTGAGTAGTGTGTATAGCCTTTTGTGTGGCCTTCAACAGAAGACCAGGCATCCTGCAGTCTTAATGTTTGTAAAAGAGCCTTAATTTGCTTTTGTAGTTTGTCTGTCTTCCTGGGTAGTCTTGAAGCAGTATCTGTTGTCTGGTCTGATATATTCAAATCCCCCACACACACACTATCAATGTCCCTTCCACCTTTTCTACTATCCTAGATAAAATTTGTATGTTTCATAGGGAAAGCCTGGAGGGATGTATAGTGATACCACTGTCAGCCAGTTTCCATTTAAGCTCCCTTTAAGTAAGGCAAATCTGCCTTCTTTATCCATCATCAGATCAAGCACTTCAAATGGAGTGCTATGTGGAATTAGTACTGCTACCCCTCTCCGTCTACCCCCCTGGTATAATGAGAAGCAAATCTCTGAAAAACCAAAGTTTTAATTTCAAATGTTTTTATCCGATAAATGAGTCTCTTGCATTAATACAAGGTCTGTCCTATATTTCTTAACTAGGCCAAGTACCTTTTCCTCCAGATCGGGTTTGTTAACCCATTACGTTAAAAGAAAGTACTTTAATCCCCATTATTTCAAGGTATAAGGTTTGGCTGACAGTGGATCATCCATGTCCTCCATGTCTCTCCTCTCTCCAGCACACCATCTGTTGAAATAGATTTAATATGTCACCTAGGTACCATAAACAACAAACTTGGACTACTTGCAAAACTTTAAAAGTAGCCAAATTTGTAGCAATAGCCACCAACTACAACTTTTTACAAATCTTCCAAGGTAGGGGAACAGTCTGGTTCCCTAACTCTGCAAAACACTGTTTTACAGAGATGTAGTGCTATTTGCTTCCCCCGAAATGGAGAGTCACCACAGGGGCAGTAGCTTATGGAGAAAACTCCCAGCTAACTCCTGTCCCAAGCATAAAATACTGTACATTTTCCATCACTAATGTTAGTGTTCTCAATTTCCTCCCCAAGAGACACCAATGATTACAGTGCCAGCTGTGATTGAGGGTTGACAGTTTAATTATTGTTCCAGACCAAGTTATCTTCCTCCCAACTGCCAAGCCCCACCCACATTGTAAACCGGTTCAGAAAACTTTTAGACCGTTTGGTCAGGCCTTCAACTGTGATTACATATTACTAAGCTACCAGCTTCATTAACACTGAAAGTGCTATGCACATAATGTGTCTTCAAATGTCCTACTTGGAAGCTGGTCCAGCGTTTCCACAAGTCCCAATGTCTCAGTTTAGTTAAACTGCTTGGAGGATGTGACAACAAAATATAGTCTGATTCTATCGCTGTAAGTCCCTCAGGTGTTGGGGTCTTGTTGCTTGTTTCAAGATTGTTGTACTCGGGCTTGCTTCAGCCTGTGACAGTATCTGTGATGGTTCTGCGTGGAATGGGCGTCCATTGGTTTATCCGTCCCCTCTGTAAATGATCTCCCAGGAGCCTGAGGTTCCTATCTTCAGCCCTTGTGGCAGCCCGTTGGAGATCTTCTAACGCTGGCGCTCTATGTTTAAGCACCTCAGCCACATCTTCAGGAGTGGAAATATCTGGGCCCTTCTGCCCAAAACACCCTCATTTTGCTGGGTGGGTGGGGGTCTGGAATCTGATCTTTGGAGCAGAGTTCATTCATAGTGGGTTTGTACTGCAGCCTCATCTTTTGAATTTCTGGTGGGTAATCCTGGTCGCTATATAATCTATGTCCATTATATTTGATTTCCCCATCTGCCAGGCTTGTCTAAGTACCTCTTCCTTTATGGCATAGCTTGAGAATTTCAGTAGGATCTGGCGGGGTCTTGCCATGGGGTCCATAGGTTTTGGGCCAAGTGTTCTATGAGCCCACTCGATTTTAATTTGTAGTGTGGGCGGGAGGGCCAATACGTCTTGTAACAGATCTTGCATGAAATGGGCCATATTGCCCACCTCGGTTCCCTCTGGTAGCCCTGACAAGCGAAGGTTGTCCCTTGGGGATACTGCCTCCAGGTCCACACACACTTTGCTTGAAGCTGATCAAACATAGTCTAAAACCGTGGTCAAGGCCTCCATTATGCAGTGAACTGCTGCTCTCCACCTGTGTCACTCTTGTATCCATTTCTTTAAGCGCCGTATCCATATTTGCTAGCTTGTGGTGTAGTTGTTGAAATTCGGCTTTATTCTCTTTTCTCATTCTGACTTGTTTTTACAGATTTTGTTACAGGAATGGTGTGACTCACTCACCACGTATATAAAATGTACAGGATTTTGTGTGACTCAGCTAAAAATGTTTTTGTACATTAAAACCGAGGGAAAAAAAGGGACGCCTTTTTGTCTCTTTTGTTTGATTTTATTTGATTTTTAGAAATCGAGTAAGGTGTGGCTGGCAGCCACAGCACCATCTACCCTGCCAATGGCACAGCTGGTAGGGGTAGCCGAAGGCATACATCTGTATAAGGCTAATGCAGCAGCACTTTAAAAATCAATACTAATCTAATGCTGGGAGAACGGTCTACAAGAACTTGCTCTTTGTGTTGTGTTTTTTTTTTTCTTCTTTCTTTCTCCATGAAGAAGAAAAGGGTTCCTCTAGCCAGACACCGAATCAAGACATAAGACCCACCCCTCCTGGGGGGTTGGGGAGAACAACACTCAATATTCTACAAACCACCTCTGGTAATGTGTGGAGTAGGCTACTTTAAAATGTAATGCTGTTAAAAATTTGAAAAATATTGGGATACTCTAGGGCCACCCCATTCAGTATCTATTCAGCATACACATTTTAAGGTACTGATTGGCAAATACGATTGTCAACACTTTTGTGGTTAAATGTCCACACCCCTAGTGTCAATAGAGTGTCATTTGACATCTGTGCAAAACTTTTACAGGTAACTTAAGTGGGAATTTACTAATTTCTTGTCTGGCCTCTGCTCCAGCATTGGCCAACTCACAAAACCCTTCCATTTCTCGATAACTGAGCTGCCTCTTTCACAAAGAAAGAGCTCGAGAGGTATGAATCATGCCCCTTCCATTACAACACCTATGGTGGCTGCAAACAACAAAACAAAATCCCTCTGGACCCACTGAGCCATAGCAGGCAGATCCAGAAATAAAGGAAGTATACCAATATCTCTCCAAAGCCACAAAAAAAAAAAAAAAAAAAAAAAATGTCTACAAATAATCCATTTGTTGCTTACAGTTTGCTTTTTCAGATATACACAAGAGCCACCTAATGGTACCCTGTCTATATTCCAGGCCCAAGCACAACACACAGGTTTGTATATATATTTAGAAAATGGGCAAAGACCATTCTGTCTTCTGATTAGCTGAGACACTTATTTAGGCGGGCATCTATCAGACAATAGATGCCCACCAAATAAACCCCAGCCTAAGCCTGCCTGATAGCCGGCAAAGTATCTGTGTGCCCAGCACCCTGCTTCCTCATTGGCTGAAGTGCTGGGTACACAATTTCAAACTGCCGCCATTTTTTTCTCTCGCTTAGCGAGAGATACTGCCCAATCAATGTTCCCACAAGAAACCACACACCACCATCTGCTGCACTCACTCATATCAACATGAAAAAAAATTACACCGAATCAACACATTTCAGAAGGTAATTATTAAGCAAGCGGTCACTGTCATCATCAACTTCCCGTAACTGTAGTGGAACTAGCAGTACCTTTTAAAACTGCAGCACGCGCCTCTCCCTTTATGAATACTACCACCACTACCACTTCCAAGACACTGGCGATCTCAGACAAACCACTCCAAAATGCTACAGTAAAATACGTATAGTTTTCTGTTTTTTAGACGTAAATCCCCTTCTCCTAACGTAATGCAGTTACCTCTCTACATTATGTCCATGTCTTTGATTGCGACGAGCTCGTGGTGCTGCAACAGCCAAACCTCAACCTGGTACTCTGTCACCATTCGCCAGACAATATCCTTTATGTCTCCTCTTCAACCCCTTAAAAAACTATTCCCGCTAGCGATCCACTGCGGCATGTCTGTAGTAGCAGACAAGTTAAAAATACATTTGCAGCGTTGCCCTGCTGCATAGTATGTTTTGCTCTGCACTTTCTGATTTACATAGCGAGTCAGATAAATGGCACACAGGTAACAGCTGCAACTTAAAACTGCAAAACAAAAAAAAACACTCCTTCATGTGGGGCAGAAAACTGTTTTGTGGTGGTTATTTATTTTTAGGGGAGGGGGATTGTAGATTTTTTTTTTTTTTTTAGAAAACTGCTCCTGAGAAAAACTTAATGCAATGTCCTGTTTGGGGGATACCAGAATGGCACTGTAGGGGGAGTGGAAACAAAAGATGGAATAGCACAGAAAGGAAGGGACTACTTTAAAAGCAAAACACTTAAGTCACTCTTACTATGTTTTACTAATTATTTCTTTAATTTTGTAAAAACCCCCACAAAACTGCCAACAGTAGCACATTTTCTAAGTGCAATAATACCCTCCAGGGTGGGCGGTATTGTGCTATACGGACCTTCCAGGGACTTTATTGCTTACACACACACATACATACATACACACACATATATATACATATATATATATATATATATATATATATATATATATATATACATACACACACACACACACACACACACACACACACACTGCACTGCACTCAAACACAAATTTTTGTGCTCAATTTTCAAATGATACTATTAGACAGCCTTGTGCACTTCATTCCATTGCTAGCACTGTCATGTTTCCAACTGTTCTTCCCCAACAGAGGAAGAACCCACCCAATGTCCCAAGTAGGAACACGGATCAACTAGGTGTGGTCTGGTTAGGCATTATCATCCCAGGTACCCTTGTAAATAATGGGCAATTTATGCATGTCCCTGTGATTTTAAATTTCACCAACTATAATATGGCAGAAATTTAGATCCTGCTCCAGTACCAACACTTCTAGGCTGCATAGTGCCATGTTACTGAACTTACCTGCAGCATACCAGACACGTACTCAAGACCCAGTAGCGGGCCCCACACTACTGAATACCTAGGAGCATTTAAGCCAAAAAGAGCATAGCTAACTAAAAATGGTGCTACACAAATCAGTTGAAGCTGTTTAAAGGTTTTAAGTATACAACTATATGACCCGTTCCCCACTTATTGGAGAAAGGACATGTATTTTTAACAGATGGCCTGTTCAGACCTCCTTGACCAAGCATGACAACAACGCTTTCATCAAGGCTGCTGGAATTCCATTTTCTAATAAACTCACCAACTCCTTGATTTTGTGCCCCATCAGACTTATCAAATTTTGGCTTTACCAAGTTTGAGTTACCTACAGTTCTGAAGGTTTATACTGTGTGGTTACTAACCACAAGTCTTATTTTATAACAATATGATTTATAATGTGACAACACCCAATTTCTGCTTTACACCCCATGAACATACTATCATTGGCCATAGAGTCATTACCCGGTGCCCTCCACGGCCATGATTCTATAAGCGACCCACTTATATAAAGAGTATGGACCAATACTTACCAGTTTTTAATGTTCATATAGATCAACTGCAGTTTGGTATTAAAGGTTAATGAAAACATAAGACACACACATTATTCAAATCAAAATAGTGTTACAAACAAAACAGAGAATTCATTAAAACTATGTTTCATGCTGGAGATACACACTGCACTTACCAACACATAGTTGGATTTCAAATTTAAAGTTTGTTATTGTTCAAGTTTTTCTTATTTTCATACTTTTTGCATCTGTAAAACTCTCAGCTTTTAAATATCTCAAGTTTCTCTATGCTACCCAGTCTATCCACTCTCCTGTTCACTAATTCTTTCTTTCTTCTTTTTGTGTTACCTGTATAGAGACAGGTAACGGGGGGATTATAAGACTATGTTCACCTACAATCACATGACATATACAAGGTATGTGATGACTACAATCTTACCCACACACACATTATCACGTGCACAAGACATGACATGATTACCTGTAAGCTCATGACATGCACGATACACAAGTACATAATCCACAGCCATAAGTGGGATAGTCTTACACACACACACACATCTATAAGTGGGCATACCTACATGTACACCCACGTCTAATAAGTAGGGTACTAACATCCACACAATACCCACATCTTTAAGTGGGGCATCTCACACACAAACAGACATAACGTGGTGACGTCTCACAGGCGTATCAGTTACACCATGGAACTGGGGACACATACGTCGGGGAGTTGACACAGTAATTAATATAGGTTTTACATACATAAGGCTAGGTCATTTTTTCACATTTACATATAATAGATCAAGCTATGCAACACACTGCTTCTGAAGCACAACCTTTACCCTACATATGATTCTGCAGGATAGAGAACAAAATTACAACAAATGATATGCTAGGCTAGAACTGCACTGCTTTCTGCTGCCATAATGTCTCATAATTACGCAGGATGTCCTGGAGCCCCCCTCTACAGCTAAGGTGTCATGTGCAACCACAGCAATAATTTACGAATGGGCCTTTCAGAGATCATGATGATACATTACAAAATATTTCATCCATAAGAACATATCATTGTGAATAAGTGTATTCTTTATTTACTTGATGAGAATCGAATTACAATCCTTGAGTCATAGACTCCTTTGCAAAGGCTCCTCATCAGTACAAGCATACACATTAAACATTTTACATACATTGGTCACACAGTTATTACAATAGATATTTTATACATTGGTCTCACAATATAGTGGATTAACATTAGCTGGTTACTATCGCCGAGCTCTTATAGAACCCTGGGTCACTGTAGCGAGACAAGACAGCTGAGGGTCGTTTACAGAACCCTGAGTTGAGGTTTATGTGCAGCTAGATTGTGGGACTTGGGGTTAATGCCACGATCTAAGCTAGCCACTTGGTATCTATGTTCGAGAGGAATGTTGGTGACAGCCACAGGCTTCTGAGTCAAGAAGGAGGCTCTTGATACTTGTTTTGAATTGGCCAAGACTAGTGGCTCAGAAGATAGAGAGAGGTAGGTTGTTAAGCCAAAGGAGGGAGCACGATAACGGAAGGACCTTTGTCCTAGAGAGGTTCTACAGTGGGGATTAGTAGGGAGGTGTTTGTAGGGCATCTAGGGCACTTCTGAGTGTCGCTGACTGGATGAGGGGTGGAGGCCCTTGGGCATGAGATTCATGAGTATTTTTTGGCTTGGAGGCAAGTATGGTACTTAAGTCTACCTGAAGGTAAGCCAGTTTGCAAGCTTGTAGAGCTCACACGGTGGGTTAGTCTAGCACAGCCTGTGACCAGACGGCAAGCTTTGTTGAGAGCTAGGCTAATGCTAATGTAGTGTTGTTTTGTCCGTAGAGCCATAAATCACAATACCATAGTCGATCAATGAAAGGACCAAGCTGGTTACCGCTAGATGTAAGGCCTGGGGGGTAGGCAGTGTTTATGTCTGTATAGTATCCCTATCCAGGTATTTACAGAGGTGGAAAGGTGTTTGATGTGTGTATGGTAGGTGGGGAATGTGTCCAGGATGACACCCAGACATTTAAAGTTTGAGACCTGTTCAATATGGAGGCCCTGTGAGTTTGTGATGGTTAGAGGGCATTATTATATGAACTTTGACGGTGGTCAAAGATCATTGACTTCGTTTGTTGTAGTTTAGTATTAAGCAATGGTCAGTGAACCAGGATTCTAATTCTCTAAAGAAGCCTTGTAGGGCGCTGAAGGAGTGGAGGATTGGGGTAAGCTCTGAGAAAAGCACGGCACTGCCTGCATAGAGCAGGAGCTTGCCGTTGCAGGACTGAGGGAGGGAGTTTAGGAATAGGGTGAAAAGTAGAGACCCTAGAATAAACCCTTGAAGGATGCCAGTTAGGACTGGTCGCTTGGAGGAGAGGGTGGTGTTGATTTTAACTTGTTGCGACCGGCCAGTGAGATAGTCCTTGAACCAGGAGATGGCCTCAGTGGAGAAATGGTAGGAGGGGAGGGAGTGGAGTAGAAGTGCGTGACTGACGGTGTCAAATGCTTTGGTAAGTTCGACATATATAGCTCCAGCTATTGACCCCTGTTCCAGTGCCTCGGGTATGTATGATGTGAATTCGAGTAAGGCTGTTGTTGTGCCATGTCCCTTCCTAAAGCCATGTTGTTCGCAGCAGAGCAGATTGTGTTTGGCCAGGTAACTGGTAAGCTGGTCAGATACAATTTTCTCAAGAGCTTTGGGTGGGGGGACAGAGATGGGTCGGTAGTTACCAGGAGAAGTTGGGTCTCCACTCTTGAGGATCGGAGTTATAATACCTCTTTTCCAAAGAGATGGGAATTGACCTAATCGCAGGGAGCAGTTTAGTATTTTGGTAAGGTGGGGCAGGGTTTCATCAAGAATTAGCCTAAGGATTTTGAGGTCTAGGGAGTCACTGTTGTAGCAGGAGTTGTGCAAGGCTTTGGAAAGGTAGTTTTTGCCTTCCTACAGGAAATGATTCGGAGCGGAAGGGAGGGGGCTGCTGTGACAGAGGTGTCGAAGGGCAGCTAGGGATGGGGTCGAAAAAAGTTTTTGGAAGAATGTGGCCAAGGTAGGAAAAGGTGCTGTTTAGGGCATTGGATATGGTGGCGGGATCCTGGAAGAGGGCTCCCTTGACTTGAAGCTGTGCCAGGGCAGGAGTCAGTTTTCCCATAGCTCCTTGATGTTGTTCCAGAAGTTTTTCCCCCCCCGAGCCCCAGGTGGTTGTTAGAGATTGCCTATAGCATGTTGCCTTAGCTTGCCTGATGGCCCAGGTACATTTGTTTCTCACCTCTCTGTACAGTTGTCTGTCCTGGGGTAGCTGGAATTCAGGGCCCTGTGCCAGAGGTCATCTCTGAAGCATCTGGTCAAGGAAGCCTGAGATCAAGGGTATCCTGTGTAACATAGGGATCCCCACCCTGCCTTTTACTAAAATGACAGGTGGCATGCTGTTGGCATTTGGCAGCAATACCTAGTGGGGACCTGGGTTCGGGGAAGGATGAGGTTACCTGGCACAAGGGACCTAGGTTTGGCTACTCTGCAGGGGGCACCCAAGTAAATCCAACTACAGGAAGCAATAACTGTCAATGCAGAACCAGAATTGGGATTTTCAGTGTGGCTTTATTTATTAACTAACTGAACATAAACAAAGCATTGCATGGTCCCCAAAGGACTCGTTACTGTATGTGCAGATTAGAGGTTAACACAGCGGTCCATTTGAGGAATGAACACATTACTACAGTTATCTGGCTTTGGACCCACCAGGCACTCAGCCCGGACTTTGCATGCGCATTGGAAACATAGCCCGACTGGCCCGGCTCCCCTGCCGGCCACTCGACTGACAGTCCACTTGAAGAATGAACCCAAACTTTACTTGGAAAGACATCCCATTAAACAAGGAGACTCCCAAACTGTGGCTCCCCACACCACTTAGAGTCTGCGACTCCTAGAGAGATTTGTTTCGTGCTTCAAAACGAAACTCCCATCAAACAAGGAGTAATTTTCCCATCCTGTGGCTCCCCACACCACTTAGAGTCTGCAACTCCTAGAGAGATTTTCAAGTTGACCCACGTCTGGGTACCCACCCCATCACTGTCCAAGTGCATGAGGCAAGTAGCAAAAACACAGAAGAAATCCGTAGAGGTGGACCTGGTTACTAAAGATGGGGGGTTTTCCCACCTCCAGCTCCCACAGCCCATACCCGGCCATTTCTCTGGACACACAGAAAACTTTAGACTTTAAAATGTAGATTGAACGGTGGATGACCTGAAGCACCCCCTCTACAGCGAACTTTAAATCCATTTAAAACTTTAAACTGTTTGACTGCTCTGTTTGTTTGTCCTAGTTGACATAGTCCTCCCAAATAGCAGTCCACATTTATTTCCCAACTGAAGAAAACAATATGTTTGCCCCTTCAAATGGAGCCAAACACTCACCCATTCGTTGCAGGTGCCCCACAGGCGAAGTACTGTAACCTTTGCTGTTATACAAGAACAGACAAAACAAAATCAGGCAGCTTCCTTCCATGGTGGGAGAAGGATTGCCCTGGAACCCAAGAGAACTCCCCCTGGAGAGGGGCACTGAGACAGGGAGGCGTCTCCACCACTTTAAAAAAGGTAAACACAGGAACACTTCCTTTTTCTTAGTGAGAGATAAAACAGCAGACTTATGCTTCCTTCTTGCTTAAGGACAAACGGAAGACTGACTTTGAATTTCCCAAAGTTCTAAACTCACTTCCTCAGCTGTAGATTCCAAAGTGGCTCATGCAGCTGCGACAGTTCTATAGTGATGTCATCTCTCAAGTCTCAGCTGTGACTGAGGACAGAGTGAGACAGTGTGAAACCCATTTAACTGGAGTTTCACAAGCTGCCTTCCTGCCTACCACTAGGTCTTACTGGGATTCTAGTAACCCGGGTAACAAAGGGTTACACCTGCTTTTATGACCTGCTTTGAGAAGGGGAGGCGAAGATGTAGGCAGTGTTGAAGGTGGTAATAAGCCGAGTTGAGGCTGCATCTACAGTCCAGGCAGTGTGGATGGGTGAACAGTCGCAGGAAGAGAGTACCCTTTGAGGTGTGAGAGGGCACTTTTTTGAGGTGCCTTTGAGGAAGTGTTTGGGCCACTGGGGGATTTTATTGGACCACCTGCAGGAGATGGGGAGTGGTCACTTACTGCATCAGGAGCACTTTCATCTTGGAGAGGTGATTAGGAAGGTTAGTAAAGATGAGGTCAATAAGCGAGAAGGACCCTGATCTAGGGTCGTGCCTGGTAGGGGACTGGACTACCTGGGTCAGCTCATAAGCTCGGGCATCCTTAAAGGTGGCAGACGTGTTGGATAGCCAATTCACATTAAAATCTCCCATAATAATCAATTCACACTTGGGAGGGAGATGGGAGATGCTGGATAGTATAGATTCAAAGGTGTGCTTTTGATTTGAGGGAGGGATGTAAACCACTATACATTACATCGGTTTACCAGGGGTGCCAAGGAGGACCTTGATGGTTAATGATTGGGCATCATGGGTAGGGGGACCGTGAGGTCTTGCAGGGATGTTTCGACATAGATGGCACATCCTCCTCCCCTTTTGCCTGTCTTGTTGGTTCGGAAAATGGAGTAGTCAGTGAGGATGACGGAGGCATCAGGGGTTGTTTTTTTTTTTTTTTAAAGAGAGCCAGGTCTCAGATAAGGCCAGGATGCCAGGGTTGTGTTGGGCAATCCAGCCTTGGAGAGGAATGAACTTTCTGGGGAGGCTGCAGATGTTCAGGGCAGCCAGTAGTAGGCCACCATGCCTGCCCTCGTGAGCTCTAGGCAGCGGTGGTCCTGGGTTAAGATGTACATTCCCTGAGAGAAGAAGGAGGAGTAGGACTGCATGCCGGCGGAGAGCTTTCTGGCGCAATCTGGGTAGAGAGCAGCGGAATCGGGGGGGGGGTAGTGGGGAATTTGGTGTACTTTGGCTGGTATAGGAAGAGTATGGATGAGATGAACCAACAGAGCTGGGGACAAAGAGTGCTGGGGGCTACAAAAGGGGTACCTGTGTGGAAGGAGAGGAGGTAGCTCCAAACAGTTCCAGATTGCAGTGTAGCTTAGGGTGTGGGTGTAGTTGCTGCTGAGTGGAACTGGGGAGATGGTAATTTGGGGGTATAGGGTGGGTACAGTACTTCTGTGGTGGCGATTGGGGGCAGACTTTGGGATCCCTTATGGAGCATTTGTACTGGGAGGGTAGGTGGGGTGGGAGAGTCAGCACTGTGATGGCTTGGACTAGTGCCCGAATGTAGCTATTCATGTTGTAGTAGGATGGTGATTTCCAATGCAGTTAGAAGAGAGGAGGCCTCTACTGGCCAGCTAATATAGGCTGCTAATGTTAAACTGTGCTGATAGGTTTTAGACGATCATGTGATATCGAGATATACAACGCGATGTCGACCAAGGGTGGTGGTGGGGGCCGCGGGGCTAACAGTCCACAGAGCTGCTAGGCAGCGAGCAAACAGTGTTTGTGGCAGGCTCCGGAGTCCCTTGTAGCGTACCTGATTCTAGGCAAGTTTGGCGCAGGTGGGGGAGGGCAGCTCTGATCCCTCGCGACCTCAGGAGTCCAGCTGTGGATGAAGGAGGGTAGAAGGGACAGGATTAAATAAGGTAAGGCTGGTGGGCGGGATAATAATAAGAGGTATAGGCGGAGAATGGTAGCAATTGATTGGAGTGGTGCCACAATTAATTCGGAGCAAAGGAGATTACAAAATAGTAATGTTAAGTCTAACCTAGACTGCTTACTGTTT
The DNA here is from genome assembly GCA_016271365.2 of Neoceratodus forsteri. Lineage (NCBI taxonomy): Eukaryota > Metazoa > Chordata > Ceratodontiformes > Ceratodontidae > Neoceratodus > Neoceratodus forsteri. Next base: position 581,193,154 of record JADMNL010000023.1, read on the forward strand.
CTCAGAATTTAACAGGGACAGTGCGCCGAAATTCAATATCCTGAGGCTACAGCTGTAACTGGCAGGTCAGCCATAAAAATACAGTTCACGTTTTAATATTACAGTAGCCTAAAGCTGCAGTTGTAATTGGCAAAAGTGGCTTAAATGCAGTACAAGTTATAGGTTACTTTCAATCCTGCGCTAGGGTTACCTAGGTCTGTGTGCAACTAAATTGTTTTAAAGGCAGGTAGAACGGTACTTTACTGCATTCATTTTAAACAAAGGCTTGGCGCCAAAAAGTTTGACTCAAGTGCAGGGCTGCAAGACACCTTCCTACAGGTGGAATTTTAAGCAATTAAAACTATCTCCACATGTGTGGGGACACAAATAATAACTTAGATCCTTTAACAGCCTGACCAGTTATAACTTGGATCCTTTAACTGCTTGGTAACAATTAAATAAAACAGTAACAGTCCACAGAGCTGCTAGGTAGCGAGCAAACAGTGTTTGTGGCAGGCTCCAGAGTCCCTCGTAGCGTACCTGATTCTGGGCAAGTTCGGCGCGGGGGGGGGAAGGGCAGCTCCGAGCCCTCGCGACCTCAGGAGTCCAGCTGATTCTGGGCAAGTTTGGTGCGGGTAGGGGAGGGCAGCCCCAAGCCCTTGTGACCAAAGGAGTCCAGCTGATTCTGGGCAAGTTCGGCGCTGGTGGGGAGGGCAGCTCTGAACCCTTGCAACCTCAGGAGTCCAGCTGATTCTGGTCAAGTTCGGCACAGGTGGGGGAAGGCAGCTCCGAGCCCTTGCGACCTCAGGAGTCCAGCTGTATTCTTATGACTAGAATGCTACAAACTGTAGCTTTCGAAAGGGCAACTGAGGTAATACTCTGCTGCCCCCCCAAATTGACCAACAGAAGTAATAGTAAGTGCGATCATCACACGTACATGAGCTCGCTATCTATCTCCAGACTAGATGTTATCACGGTATAAAACCCTGTGCACCCCGTAACCTCTCAGAGGAAAACGCAGGCAGACCCTGCATGACACTGCAGTGTTTGAGAACTCCAGACTCCCAGGTGCGTATGTTACATAATTAGCATGCAATGTATAATGACTGTGCTATAAGGCAAGCTAGTAGGATAATAAATGTGCCTTATGCAACTTTTATGATGACTACTTCTTTTATCGTCCTTTCTTTAGTCCTAGAATCTGTAAGAAAGTGTTATCGTTTTGTTATGGTGTAGCGATCTCCTGACATTTCCCAAAGGGTTACGTTTCCTTGCAGGTAATTAAGGGTTTATTAGATCATAATAACGAAGTCAGAGGGTGTCCAACAGAACCCAACAACATACCCAACAGTCACACTGGCAGCTCGCACTGGCACTTGTCCCCGTCTTATTCTACTCATTGACCAAGCTACCAGGAAGTCATGACTTTCTGTGTGCTGGGCTACCACAAGTCCTTTAAGTTGTTGGCCTCATCCCCTTCAACCAGGCCAGGGATGAGCACTTCACTTGTTGGTGGAAGTGTCACATAGCTGCTGGCCACAATCTCTTGGACCTCCATCCCTTCACTGTCGGACGTAAGAGGGAAATTCCTCCCCAGTACAGTACAGCCACCTTTGGCAAAATTCAATGTTGCTCTGTATTGCCGCCACAATCAGTCCCCAGTAGTGCAGTTTGGGTAGCATCTTGACCACAAGAATTCACAGGTTAATCACAGCTCCTTAGGCTAATCACAGTTTGCCACATTCCCAACACTTTGAGGACAGTTACATTCACTGTACAGACTGTTCCTTTCTAAGGCTGTAAGCTTTGCGAGGATCTTTTAGTTGCTCCTCCCCACTCCTGGACATACACAGTGGGCACCTGTACACCAGAATGCACCAAAAACTTTCTGTTTCCCCAAGAAGAAAGTAGACCAGTTCCATCACAATTTGCTGAGTGGGCATCTTTTCCTTTGTCAGCCTGGTATCAGGTTCTGTTCCACAGTCTGCATGCTCCAAGTCCTGATGAACCTCTCCACTGAGGACACTTTTTCATAGTGGTCCAGGCCTCCACACCTCCGACACACCCGATCATCCAACCTTCAACTCTGAAAATTCACTAACTTAGAATGTGGGTTTCCATAGGTCTCTTTTGCCCATTCAGTAGTTCTGATTGTGGAGTCCTAGGGTCTCGAGCTTCACTTTCCATTTTCAAGTTCAGTATGCAGAGCTGCAAGAGCCCCCACCATTTCCTCTTGTACCTCTTCAATAGCACCAGTCAGTTCTTTAAAGAATTACAGTTTCTTTGGACACTTTATAGGCCAAACCTGGGTACTCGGGAGTCTTTGTGAAAATCCAAATGTTGCACAACCTCCAATTCGGTGGCGTACTGGATTGCTTGTTTTATCCCCGAGGGTTTCTGTAGGCATAGCTAGAAATAGCGCTTCCACTCTCGGCATGAGCAATGAAATGGTCTCGGGCCAGCAGATCTTGGGTGGCTGAGTCACCATCCAGAAAGGCCTCGACTAGCAGGTGCTGCAGGGCTATTCGAAAGTCTTGAGCAGATGCCTCCTTTACTCTCCTATTGAAAAAGACAGTTCTTTCTTGATCAGCACATTTGGCAGGCTCAAGGGACTGTTTTGTGGCCAGTAGCAGAGCAGCATTTTATTTGACATCCCAGTCCCTGATACACTTCACGGGCTCCCCTCCCCAAAAAGCCCATAAATTTTTGTTTAGCCGCTGCATCATTCATTCAACTCAGCGGAGTTTAAACTGCTCTGACCAATTAGCCTAAAGCAGGCAGTCTCATATCTTATCCGCCTGGGTTACCTGTAGGCCAGCAGCGATCTCCCAAAGTTGGGACATGTCTAACTTTAAATGCAACATAAAATAATACAATTTCTCAAAGTAGAAGTTTTTCTTTTACACAGCAAACTTGCCTGCAATGAATCCCACTTCTGCCACCAGTCTGTGACGGACCCCATGGCAAGGTGTGCTTGGGCCATGCAGGTGTCACTGCCACAACCTCTGGTAAACTAGTGTTGTCCGGTAAACTGCAGTTCAGAGGCAAGTGCTGGAGACGCTCCAATCGATAGAGATGCAAGGGCTTCATTCTTGATGCCTTGGTAAGAAAACACTGATTTCTCTACCACATGGAGAGTCAATAACCTGACCAAGTTTAACGGAATAACATAACTTTATTAACAATCGACCGCCTGCAAGAAAGAGGGTTAGTGCAAATGTCAACTTTAAACATGGCCCACTTAGGTGCCTTCCTAGACAGGCCAGATCTGCCCCATCCCAGCTGGTGCCAGGTTTTAAAGAGATCAAAATGGGAGCTCCCTTAACTCAGTCCCTGGGTACTGCAGCTGTAATATTGCTACAGACCTGTAGATGTTGCTGCGAGCTGGCTGGTGTTGGCGCACTTTAAAAAGAGAAATGTGCTCAAACCCCACAGGCAAGGGTGTTGGAAGCTTGGTGTGAGTGGTGCTGCTACGCCCCCACCTTTCGGGACTAAACACAGAAACATAGAATTGACGGCAGATAAGGACTGCTTGGCCCACCTAGTCTGCCCATTTCCCTACCTGATGGATAAGCTGCAGATTCTAGTTAATCAACAGCTTACTTCCTCCTACCTCCCCCACTAGAATTGCCTTATGCCTGTCCCATGCATTCTTGAATTTTCCCACTGTTTCTGACTTCACAACCTCCTCAGGAAGGCTGTTCCATGCATCCACAACCTCTCTGTGAAATATACTTTCTAACATTACCTTTGAGCCGTCCCCCCCTCTATCTTCAAATTGTGCCCCCTTGTTCTTGCACATCTCTTCTTCTGAAAGATGCTACCCTCTTGTACTTTGTTAATTCCCTTGAGATACTTGAACATTTCTGTCATGTCCCCCCTCCCTCCTTTCCTCAAGGGTATACATATGAAGCTGCTTTAGTCTCTCCTCATGTGTCTTCTGGTGCAGACCCTACACCATTTTGGTTGTCCTCCTCTGAACAGCTTCCACTCTGTCTATGTCTTTGCGGAGATGGGGTCTTCAGAATTGCATGCAGTACTCCAGATGGGGTCTCATCAACTGTCTCTACGGAGGGATAACAACTTCCTGTTTTCTACTGTTGATGCCTCTCCCTATGCATCCCAGTATCCCCCCAGCCCTCCTTACTGCCTTCTCATATTGCTTGCCCACCTTTAGGTCATCTGATATAATTACTCCTAAGTCTCTTTCGATTTTTGTTGTTATTAACTCACCCCCCATTGTGTACTCTTCCCCTGGGTTTTTGTTACCCAGATGCATTACCTTGCACTTTGTTTCCACTGAATCTGAGCTGCCACATATTTGACCATTCCTCCAACCTTGCCAAGTCCCTTTTAGTCCTTTCCACCCACCTTGTGTATTAACTATGTTGCAGATATTTGTGTCATCTGCAAAGAGACATACCTTTCCTTCAGGTGCTCTCCAATGTCACTTATAAAGACATTAAAGAGGACCGGTCCCAATCCGAACCCTCCGGTACCCGCTAGTTACCCTCCTTTCTTCACTGTGGACTCCATTTACTATTACCCTTTCGTCCTGTTGTCCAGCCAGTTTTTATCCAGCCTACCACCTTAGGACCCACTCCAAGGCTGGCTAACTTATATTAATCTTTGTGAGAGACTGTGTCAAATGTCTTGCTAAAATCTAGGTAGGCCATATCCACAGCCCTCCTGGTCTCTATTTTGGTCACCCAGTCAAAGAAATCTATTAGGTTCGTCTGACATGATCTTCCTGCTGTGAAACCATGCTGCCTTGGGTCCTGTGCCCCACTGGCCTCTAGGTACTCAACAATTCTTTCCTTCAGAAGTGATTCCAACATTTTCCCTACCACTGAGGTCAAACTAACTGGTCTGCAGTTTCCTGCCTCTGCCCTGTTCTCACTTCTGTGAAGTGGAATCACATTTGCCCTCCTCCAGTCCTCAGGTACCACCCCATCCTCCCATGATTTGTTAAAGAGAGTAGGCAGTGGTGTTACTAGCTCTATCCTTGGTTCTTTTAGAATTCTTGGGTGAATCCCATCAGGCCCCACTGCTCTGCCCACCCTCAGTTTCCAAGAGTTCTTTCAAAACCCTTTATTCTGTGAATGGACTGGTATCGACCCTCCTATTCAGAGTTTCCCTCTTGTTTGGTTTAGGTACCTCCCCCTCCTCTTCCGTTGTGAATACTGAGCAGAAATATTCATTCAGTATCCCTGCTTTTTCACTGTCACCCTCTGCCCACATTCCCTCCCCTTTATTAAGTCTCCGTATCCCTCCCTTGGTCTTTCTTCGCTCCCTAAGGTACCTATAAAAGGTTTCATCCCCCCGGCTAACAGAGTTGGCTATCTTTTCCTCAGTTCGTGCCTTTGCTATTCTGACTGCCTTCTCTGTCTCCTTCTGCTTTAACTGATAAAGGTCTCTGTCCTGCTCTTTCTGTGTTTCCTTATATTTCCTGAATGCTACCCTTTTCTCCTTAACCTTCCCTTCCACCTCTTTTGAGAACCATAGTGTTTTTTTCCTTCATTTTGTTTTGTTGATTTGCTTCACACAAAGCCTTGTTGCCTTTGCGATGGCTGTTTTGATTATTCCCCATTGTTCTTCCACCCCTTCTTCTTTCCGTTTGCTAGTGCTTTTCTGAGGCACTCTCTCATTTCCCAAAATCAGCCTTCCTAAAGTCCAATACTCTTGTTTTTGTATGGCTTGAATCTATGGCTGTGTTTATTGTAAACCACACTGTTTGGTGGTCACTTGTTCTCAGATGGCTACCACTTCTAAATCTGAGATCCTTTCTCCTTCCCCATTTGAGAGTACCAGGTCTAAAACTGCTTCCTCCAAGTGGGTTCCAACACTAGCTGTCTATGGCATGCCCCCTGTAGTGCATCAAAGAATAACCCTGCTCTTGGATGTGCCTGCAGCAAAGGTACTCCATAGAAACTTAGACTTTGACGGCAGATAAGGCCACTTGGCCCATCTAGTCTGTCCATTTCCTACCTACAGGATAGGCCGCAGATCCTAATTAACCAACAGCCTATTTTTCCTAACCCCCCACAAGAATTGCCTTATGTCTGTCCCATGCATTCTTGAATTCTCCCACAGTTTTAGACCCCACAACCTCCTCAGGAAAGCTGTTCCATGCATCCAATACCTCTCTGTGAAATAATACTTCCTCACATTGCCCTTGAACCGCCCCCCATCTTTAAATTGTGTCCCCTTGTTCTTGCACGTCTCTTTTTCTGAAAGATGCTACCCTCTTGGACTTTGTTGATTCCACTGAGGTGCCTAAAAGTTTCTATCATGTCCCCCTCTCCTTCTTTCCTCAAGGGTATACATATTAAGCTCCTTTAGTCTCTCCTCACACGGCTTCTCTTGCAGACCCTGCACCATTTTAGTTGCCCTCCTCTAGACTGCCTCTATCCTGTCTATGTCCTTGCGGAGATGGGGTCTCCAGAACTGGATGCAGTACTCCAGATGGGGTCTCACCAACTGTCTGTACAGAGGGATAACAACTTCAAAGTCCAAAACTCCAGTTAACATCTGGCATATTTCAGGTCCCCATCAACAATATCTCCCCTTTTTCTGCCATTTTAAGAATGCCTTCTATCATTTCCTTGTCCATTTCCTCCCCTGAGGTGGGGTCATACACAACCCCATGCGGATTGTGGTGCTGTTTTCTGCCTCAGGGTGACCCATAGTGACTCATCAACTTCCTGTTTACTCTTTAGTTCTGTTGCTTTAATCCCTTCCCTTATATAGAGAGCTACTCCTCCTCCTCTTTTACCCACCCTGTCGCTCCTGTAAACTATGTATCCTGGTATGCTGACATCCCAGTCATAGTTCTCTGTGTACCATGTTTCAGTGACTCCCACAATATCCAAACATCCCTCTTGCATCAAGGCCACTAGTTCAGGGAGCTTGTTACACAGACTGCAGGCGTTGGTACTTATCACCTTCTTTTTTTTTTTTTTAAATGGCCTTACCCCTTTTAGCCCCATCCCTGTCCTTACTGCCTTTTTCTGCATTTACCCCCGTCCTGCTCCCTACTGACTTCTCTACCTTGGTGTTTACCTCTCCAACTACTGTGTTTTGTCAGGGGAAGTTGGGATTTCCCTGCTCCTTTTCACTGCCTCCCCCCTTGGCTACTTTAAATGCTTGCCAATGAAGCATTTAAACCCATCACCTAGGATCCTGGTCCCCCCCCCCGGACAGATGCAGACCATTGCGCCTGTATAGGCCTGCATCCCTCCAGGTGGCTCCCCAGTCCCCAATGAAGCTAAAACCCTGAGCTCCACACCAGTTTTTCAACCATTCATTGAATCCCATGGTGCGGAGTACCCTAGCATCATCCTTGCCAGACAGGCAGCAACTCCAGAAGGTTACCGTACATGTTACATGTCTAAGGCCCCTCCCCAACTCTACAAACTCCTCTTGCACTGCTCTGTCCCACTCACAGCCAGATAATTTGTCTCTAGGTGAACAATGACATCCAGCTCCCTCCCTCGTGCAGCTGCTCCCGCGATCCTGAGGATTCGCTTCCTGTCCCTACGAGCTGTGGCGCCAGGCAGGCACCTTACCTCCCTATTCCTTTCCTTCCCCACTTCTACCCCCCTAATGATCGAGTCACCCACCAGGAGTTGTTTCCTTCCCCTGTGGGGTCTTGTGCCACCCTCCTGTGGGTCTCCTTTGTGGAGATTCCCAGCATCCTCCTTGGTCTCCACTGCAGGCGCCTCCATAGAGGAACCACTCTTTGCCAGAACAGCATATGAATTGTGAGAGGTACAACTGGAAGCATGCCTCTGTTCCACCACCTCTCCTCTCGAGCCCACCCTGGTCCAACCGCTCCTCTTTCTTGGCAAACTCTGAGGTAGCAGTGGTGGCCCCTGGGGGAAGAGGTTTCATGAATCCTAGCCAGGTCAGCCTGGAGACGGGCAACCTCTTCCCTCAGACCAGAGAGGTACCTGCAAACAGGGCATCGCAGCCTCCAGAATGTCTCCTGGAACACTGCTGCCCCACAGCCATTGCACTGCACCACTCCCATCTTGACTTATTTTGTGTCCCCTCTCCTGTTGCTTTGTATGCTTACTGTCTCCTCCTCTATGTATTTTTACACTTACTTTCCTACTGTCTACATGCCCTTACAACTCTCTCTCCTTCCTGTTCTGGGACAGGAACTTCCTGTAGTCTTCAGTAGTCTCCTTCTTCCGTGCTTGGATTCAGACCTCCACCAGCCAGGGGGGTAGAAAGAGTTATTTTTTAGGTTCCTTCAAAGTTGATGAAACTAATGTGTCTCAGTGATCCTGCCCTTCCTACTACCAAACAGGAAGTTCCTGTTGTACATCAAATCCAGGCTACAAAAGTAGAACTGGCTTACGGTGGGAAGGAGGGCAATTAGTAAAAAAAAAAAAACTCTGTAGTTCTAGACTGCTTTTTCTTGCTTTGAAAGCAAAGTTCTCCTCTGTCAAAAACAGCAGGAACAGTGATACAGAAAGCAGAAATACCCTTTTGAAGCTGTCATCTTTGCAGCACCAGTTAAGCAAACAACAAATGCTTTTTTGAAGCTGCCGCCAGTTTAGGCAGACAGTCAATCAGCTCTCCTTCCTGCTCCACCTCGGAGTGCTGGCTGCACTGAGTCCAGAAACAAAGTAGCACTTTGTTTTAGCTGAAGTCAGCTGGCTGGAGGACAGTTAAAGGTCAGCAATTCATACCTTTTTTCCTCCTGAGCAGTGGTAATGCTAGTATTGTGCCGAGTTTGCAGACACACAACTATCCCTGGCCCAGCCAGACTCCTTGTCACAGCCCAGGGCCACAAACTGAAGAGATTAGGTTTAGGAACGGACTACAGTAATTAAACAATCACTTGCTAGTTCCTCCATCCTAACAGCCTCTGTGCTGGCTGTACTGATGTTGTCTGGTAGCAGGCGGCACTTTTGTGATGAGCACTTCTGTCTGCTCTATCTGTGCTGCATTTCAAAGAAATCCAGAGGGTATAAAGAATAGCCCAACAAGCCCCTGATCCATTACTTGCCATTTCATTGCCCTCACGGTGGCTAGTGCAGTGCCTACAGCCTACTCTATTTGCTTGCCTTTCTTTGCTGCTGCAGTACTGACCAATCAATCATTATTGACCAGTGTCACCTGCTGAACGAACCAGAGGACGACTCGACCTCAATGCTGTTTACTGGTCAAGACGACAATTAGTTAAAGCAGCAGTACTACGAAATCAGGAAGTGAGCTATCAAAATTCTGTTTTTCGGCTGTAAGCATGCAGCCAAAGTTCCAGTTTCCATACCTGTAAATGTTTTTTTCCAGTCGTCTTTAGTTTTTTAGATATTTGCAATTTATTTGAAGTGTTGTAGTGCTACAACAAATATGGCGGCTGACTAATTTCAGCTGTGCTTTTTCTTCAGGTCACATCACATCTTTTGACAACAGCAGAGGGACCCTCTGCTGATCATTCCCGATGTCCCTGCAAGTCATAAACATGTGCAGTTGGCAGCAGAGGGGGTTCCAGTGCAACATTCTTAGTGGCAGAAATGTAAACAAAAGCAGAGGATAACTGAGCAAATTACTCGGCGATAGTACAATGCGGCGAGAAAGTGTACCAGGTATACAATTAGCAGGACACAGGGAATAAACTGTCAAAAAGCACAACTTTTTTCATAGGACTGCTGCTTTAAGTCAAGTAAGTAAGTTGCAAATAAAGTGTTGTTTAAGTCCTAAATCCGATTTCTGTCCTATGGAGGAGGTGCCCATGCTGGCATTGCAGTAAGTATCGCTGTAGGTTTTGAATCAGCTGAGAAGGCTAGATACAATGTTTTTTTTTTTTTTTATACTAAATATAGGACAGCAAGGCACAACATGGCTGAGTCATTCTTAAAAGGTACTGTATGTTATATACTGTATCTTTCCTGTTTTTGCCTTTATTATTCATGGTTCCCACTTTTCCTCATTCGGTAAGTTATTTGTATGGCAGAAGCAGACCACAGGAGAATGGGGTGGGGGTGGGGGAGTTAAAGGTAAGCCTTAGGCTAGCCATCTTATAATTAAATCCATCCCCGTCAGTCGCATGTTGTTCCATACCGTGGTGGTCGGGGAGGTAGGTATTGCCCCTAAACCTAATTTTTCTGTTACAGTAAATGTAACTGTCGGAGTGTCCTCCTTGTTTTAGAGCATAGCGCTAACATCAATCCCACCGACCCATTCTCTTTTCCTCCCGACAGCCTTGGCCATCATCTCCTCTGTTAGCCTTTGCCCAGAATTAGCTGGCACCAGCCGGATAGGCACAGTGTGCTTTCTTTGTTTTTATCATTGATCTGTCCTTGAAGGCCCAATGGGAGAAACTACATCTCATTTTCAGTGGGGTTCTGTTTTCACCCAACTTTACTGCTGGGTGTACTGGTGCACAGGAAGGTTAAATGACCTGCGCAGGTTCACACAATGTGCACCTGGCTCGGGTGGGATGTTAGCTATGTCTCCATCCAGGTTCACATTTCTGTGTTTAAGCCACAAGGCCACACTACTTGACTCACTGCTATGCTCCTCTCTTTTGTCCCTGACTGGGTAATACATTTTGTTTGGTCTCTCTGGCTTGTAGGCAGTCCAGCAGACATCAGCCAGGTTCACTGTTAGCCAGCAGCTATCAAACTAAAAACGTGGAAACTTAGCTGATTAGTTAGAATTTTTGTGCCTACAGTATGTTATTTATGTCACACAAGGACTGCCAAATGTGTTTTCTAGAGAGGGAATACTAACTCCTGGTTTCACAAGATGGCATCTAGCAGAGTAAAAAATTAGCAGTCCACAGCTTTTCTTGTATGATTTACCGAGTGTCTGTCATACTGAAACATATACCGAGTACATATGCCAGTAAGTAGGGCGCTTTAGTATAACGTAGTTCTATAGTATTATGAAAGTATAATGCATTGATAGGATAACAACAAATAACTCCGCTTTGGCTTGACTGCTCATAAACGGAATGGGTGTTTTCAGTGTTCTAGTTCATGCCCAAACAATGGCATTATATATTTAGATAACTCATATATGCCTAGATCAACCGTTATCATTGCTAAGACTGTTGATAAAATATACAGTAAGAGCGAAGTGTCTTTTTTGTTCTCATAGCCCTGCATCTCCCTTGTTATGTGGTAATTCGAACCAGCAGAACTGGGCACTATTTTTAGAAGTGATAAGAAAAAGAAGAATAAGTATTAGTATCCAATTATGAGCAGTCGAGCTGATCGAGTTATCTGATGTCATCGTGTCAAAGCATTTCCATTTTTTTTTTTTTTTTTTTATATTGGTCACAATTAGTATTTTAGGTCCGACAGCAGCAATACAATGGGTTGCTCAGCAGTGCGATAGTTTATCCGACGATGTTAACCAATAACCATGCTCCAGGTCAACATCCATTGTTCTCCTCATACTACACGGTTGTTAGAATAAGCTAATTTAACCCTGGTCACACAGTCTGACATGTTCATGGTTTAGTGGGTTCTGCTCATCTGCTGCCACTCCACTGTTGTGGGACAACATATCATGTGGTCCACAGCTGCCTTTTAGAATTATTTCTTTAAGTTTGAAAACTGAAACAGAGCAGGAGACAAGAACAGAATCGAAAATCTGCTGTATTATATCTGTTTAATCTACACCAGACAGGTTGCCAACATTTCAACCAACCCGTCAAGTTTCCTACCCTTTTGACAGTCTGCCTACTAATTATCTAAACAGTTTATTATTTCTCCCTAGCAAAATATAAAATAAATTCAACCTTTTAATGTACTATTAACTACTACCAGCTGATTTTAAACCCATAAAAGACCTGCTGCTCAAGATATTTTCACTGCCTATACATGCACTGAAGCTCCTTCCAAAGGATATACTGTATGACTGGTTTTATTCTTATTAGTACAATTAGAAAACTCCACTTGTTCAATACTCATGTTTTAGATATTTTACATACATACAAGCACAGAACAGCAATTCCAACTAAAACTAGCTACCCATCATTTAAAGGAGAACTCCCAACTACCTGAAACTCCCCACCCGGTTAGGCTTTTCGCAACAGAAAAAAATAATGAAGTGCCTGCACTTATTTGATGTTATGTTCATGAACTCAGCCATCAGGCAATATGGCGGGTGCTGCGCGGTGCCATCTCGTGTTAGAGAGTGCAGCGTCGCGCCAAATCACTTGTATCTAGAAGCATATAGGCGAGCAGTACAGTGCTGCACTCCAACAGGAGATGGCACCGTGCAGCGCCCGCCATGTTCCCCAATGGCGGAGTTTTACGACCATAACATCAAGTAAGTACAGGAATTTAATTTTATTTTTTTCTGTTGCAAAAAAGCCTACCCAGGTGGTGAGGCTTTGGGGATAGGGAGGTTCAGGTAATTGCAGTTCTCCTTTAATATGATGCCAGAGTTCTATATCTTTTTTGATATACAGATTTAAAGTTCTACTAATAATTCCCTGTAAGCTTATTTTATTATACTATTGGCCCGGACACTATTCCGCTTGCAGAACAAGTGAATAATTACAAGACCAATTATACAGACACATGTGTGCTTCTTTGTTTGCCCATTTGATTTGTTTGTGCATTTCATGTTATACTGGCAGTTTGCATTCATTCAAATTATAGCCCAAAGAACCTGTGTCTCATTAAGGCGAGTGGCTTTAGTTATACAAGATCTCACAGCTGGTGCAAATGGAATACACAATATCACAGTAAACATCCTCTAATGTAGTCCCTTCCCATTCTTTATTCCAGTGCTAATTTTCTTTTAACCCTTGAAAGGAGATTAATTTAGGGCAGTGGTCCTCAGACTTTGTCACAGTGAGCCTCCCCAAATCCATGGAAAATATTTTGAGCCTCCCCAAAAAATTGAAATAATCTTGGGCCTCCCCAAAGAAAAATAACGTACTGTACTTCATGCAGTACACGGTGAATAAATTGAAGCCCTTTGAGTAATTGGCAAACATTTAGTTCTTTGTCTTATACTGACTTGGGACTTTTGAAAAGAGCTCCTGTGCTCAAAGGTGTTATCTGAATAACAAATAAATAAAATAAACAAATATTATTATTCAACTTAATGTAAACCTCCTCACCCCCACAGACCAACCTAGTTGCTCTGCTATTCTCACTCTTGAACCATTGTTAACCCTTGTTGCAGTACCTTCATGGGTCAGACTACTTCATCTCTTCCTCTCTATAAGAAACAACCTTCCTGCATACTTTGCTCTCCCCTCCTTCTCTGCTCCTAAGCAACATCTCAGGGATTACTTTACTCCTTCCTGCTATTGCTCTAGCACTTCAATGCTCAACCGTTGTATTTGGGCTGTTCTGCCATCAGTTTACAAATTGATCAATTACCACTACTCATTATTAATTTATTGTTCATATTTATTTGCATTATTGCTCATTGTATATTTCTTGATTGTTGTGCATTTACCTTTTGAAATGTATTCACTCCCTACCCTTCCCCAGGTACACCTGGAATGAACCTTGGCTCATTCACCTTCCCTTGTCACCCATTAGAAAATAAATACATAAAATTCACCTACTATTATTATTTTCTTTCAGTTTGCTTCATCTCTTCACACAAAATATATAAAACCCAAAATTTAAATACAGTACTTTTTCCTACTTACTTGAGCCTCCCCTGGAACAGGTTGGGGCCTCCCCAAGGAGGCTGGCCTCACCATTTGAGAACCCCTGATTTAGGGCAATATCAATCCTATTTTCACAGTCATACAGTGGTGAGCTGGGATCTTAAAAGGGCACTGTCAACCTGTTTTTTCATCATATTATCTCTAGTTAAAAACCTACATTTTATAATTGCTTACCTTCTCTACAATGCATTGATGTTGCTGTTTGTTTTGTCTGTCTCCTTGTTAAGTAGAACTAAAATGCATGCTAATGCATATTTATAAACAACTTTGTTTTATTTACAATCCTGGATCTGTTCTTACTGCATACTTTCTGAGCATCAGAAACACACTCAAACAGTGCAGTCACTCACGAGGCCGTAGCCTCCTAAACTCCCACTGCATCATGAGGGGCTAGACTGTGTTGTGGGTGTTCCCAAGTCCAGGAAAGATGCAGCTGGAGCTGATCAAGGAATGTAAACAAACCTGTTTTTGTGTGGTAACACCAGTATGGTGGGCAGTCTGTTTTTCACTTTTTTAAAGAAAAAAAGAATCAGAATCAAACTACCAGTTACATCAGCAATCTTTTACAGAATGTTGGCAATCATAACATTTTTTTATTTTTTTTAAGCTAGGGACACTTTGAGACCTAAAGGGGTTGTCAGTGTCCTTTAAAGTTCATGAATGTAGTATTGGAAGTGTAAGGTGACCCACAGACCCTTAAAGGTGTGAGGTCATCTTGAGGGTGCATATAATCCTTTGGCTCAAGCATGTACCTTTAAAGGTGAAATGTAATAACATCTATATATAAAAAAAAAAACTTGCCTGTGTGAGGAGTCTTATTTGTAACCTGTTACAATCACTGTGTTGGAAGTACATATTGCCATGGTTATTCAGGGTAAACGTTTGTTTTGTTCAGGGTTTGAGCAGGTCAGAGCCCAACTGAAAACTGACATCTTCCGAGGACAGTCCTGTCGGTTGCTCCTTGTCTGACTTCCTAGCCACGAGACTGCATCGATGTCGCAGCCTCCCTGCTGAACTGTCAGAATCGCTCAGCTGTTAGATGGGAATACACTGTGGCGGGAAATGCTGTTATGATTTTCCACTGCCATCAGAGGTTGAAAATGTAACTCCGATGCAACAGTAGTTTTTTTACTGAAATGTCAAGACATACAGCAGAGTAGAAAAATGGAATCAGGAAAACACACAAGTGAACCTGTCCTCATGGAACGAGCGAGTGACGAGCCTGAATATTTAATGCAAAACGAAACCAAAGACAGCAGTCAAATAAGCAAAAAGTGACAAAATGACTTACAAAATCAAGCCATCCAGTGTGTACAGCCGATCCACAGCACTGAAAAACAAAACAAAACAGAATGACTGCAGACGACTGCCAAATTTGTTGATTCTCACCCACCAGCTCTCAGGTTGTTTCTTTATATGTAATTTTGGCTGCTAGAATTGTTTTTACTTCTTTAGTTAAGTAACGTTGTCGGAATTCCTGAGTATCATGATGAAAAACCTGTTGCCATCTTAGCTGTCTTCTTTATTATCTCACCTTGATTACTTACATTCCATGTATACAATGGTGGGGAAGGTACTAACAACAACAAAAATGGAAAGGGACCCGGGCGTAGTCATATCCGATGACATAAAGGTGGGCAAGCAATGTAAGAAGGCAGTGAGGAGAGCTGGGGGGATATTGGGATGCACAGGGAGAGGTATCACAAGTAGAAAAAGGACAGTGGTTATCCCTCTGTACAGACAGTTGGTGGGACAACATCTGGAGTACTGCGTGCAGTTTTGGAGACCCCATCTCCACAAGGACATAGACAGGATGGAGGCGGTCCAGAGGAGGGCAACTAAAATGGTGCAGGGTCTGCATCAGAAACCGTATGAAGAGACTGAGAGAGCTTAATATGTATACCCTTGATGGACGGGGGACATGATAGAAACTTTCAAGTACCTCAAGGGAATCAACAAAGTCCAGGAGGGTAACATTTTTCAGAAAAAGAGATGCGCAAGAACAAGGGGGCACAATTCAAAGATAGAGTGGGGACGGCTCAGGGGCAATGTGAGGAAATATTTTTCCATGGAAGAGTGGTGGGCGCATGGAACCGCCTTTCTGGGAGGATGTGGGGTCTAAAACAGTGGGGAATTCAAACATACATGGGACAGACATAAGGCAATTATGGTGGGGGGTAGGAGGAAGTAGGCTGCTGGTTAACTAGAATCTGCAGCTTATCCAATAGGTAGGAAATGGACAGACTGGGGCCAAGCGGTCCTTATTTGCCAACCAAGTCTATGTTTCTATGGTTACTTGCAATACCAAACAACTGCACAATCGTTTGGAATATTGTGTAGATGCAGTTACTTTCATTTACGTCAGCTTGAAGTGTATGCAGTACTGCATTTGTGTTGCCTGAACTGCACTGGTTACCTGTTTGTTCATGGGGGCAACTCATGAGGGTGAAGGAGCGCCTCTGAGCAACATGCACGACTTAGTGGCATTTACTTCTGGTTCTGCTCTATAACAAGTGCCCAGGTATATGGACCAGGGCTGAAGGAAACTATACCACCCATCTGGAGACACAAGAAAAGGAAGGTGGCAGGAAAGTAAGCAGACAAAATGATGCAGCCAGCTCAGAGAGCTGGTACTGCCGAGGTTTTAATAGTGTGGTTCCAGTAGAAGGGGTTTGGCATGGGCTTGCCCACCGATCCATGAGTGAAGGCCCTTATAATATACATAGATGCTTTCAGCAGATAAGGGCCTATAGCCCACCCAGTCTCCCCATCTGAGCTCATAAGATCACTTTAAGTTTGTCTAGAAGTCTGTTGCCCCTTACCCTTACCTCCAGGATTCCTTATATCTATCCCATGCATCCTTAAATCCTTTGATTGTTTCAGCCTCCCCCACTTCTTCAGGCAGGGTGTTCCACTTGTCCACCACCCTTTCTGTGAAGAAATTCTTCCTCATGTTTCCTCTGAATCACCCTCTGTTCAACTTCATCCCATGCCCTTTAGTCCTGGAACATCTTTTTCACTGGAAAATAGTGTTTTCCTGCACCCTGTTCCTCCCGGTAAGGTACCTATATGTTTCCATCATATCCCCTCTAGGATTTAACGAGCTGCTGTTGGTTCTTGACTACCTCGATGGGAATGTTCCTATTATCCATCACATTTACTGTTCTAGCAGTGCCCAGAAGATTTTTGTGCTCAACTCAAAGCACTGACTTAGTGTAGTCTGATGAGAAAAACTTCTCCCATTATAATGCACCAACACATCGACTATAGTCTTCGTCAGGGGGTGGGGTCTTAGAGGCTGGACGTCCCATTTTATATTGAACTGACCTGGAGCACAGTACTCCCCATTAGTTGCATCGTTAACATTTAAACTCGCAGATACATGGTTTTGGTGGGATGACAACAACAAACAAAAAAAAAAAAACTAGCACAGTGAACAAAAGTGTTGAATGTGACAAAATGTCAAGTGTTCCAAGTGTGATAAAACACATAGATACTGTATATATATATATATATATATATATGGTAACATGTTAGTGCTACCATAGTTAGGGTTGAGAGCCATTTCTATATTAAACCCAAAATTTTGCACCTTAATAACTTTGCAACGTTTGATGGATTTGCCTGAAATTTGGAATTTATGATCAAGAACCATAGGCCTTAGGATCTGCCAAGTTTTCATTACTGGTCGGATATACGGCTCCAAGTTAGTAAAGTGTGATCTGTGCGTGCGTTTACGCTTTTTCTGAATTCTCGCGATGGTGCCTACAGGTCGTATGGTTTTGCGTGACCGCCCGAAATCTTCAGGGAACATGCAGGCGGGGTCCCGATGTGCCTTTGAAGATTTCGTGAAAAATATTAAGCAGTTCAAAAGTTATTCAAAAAGCGGTTTCCCATTATAAGTCAATGGGAAAAGTTAACAAAACGTTCAACACTTTATAAATGCATTTTACTTTGAAATGGGCCTGTTACTTCGCAAATTGGCCATTTTGTTTTCAGTTGGTGATCAGAAAAATGGTTAGCATTTAAATTTGGGACCCTCTAGCAACCTAATTTTTTGTATTCACCTAGTAGGGCCCTGAGGATGCTTGCCATGTCTTTATTTTGTGGTAAACACCCCAGAAATATGTTTTCAAATTTCTGGAAAAATACTACTAAAATTACTTCGTGCTCACAAAATATCATGAAATTTTGTGAAAGCTTTGCAAATTGCGACAGTAATTTTCTAGTCTGTGGAAAATGACAGCAATTCTTTGGCACTGCACTGCAAAATAACGTTGGGAGTTTTGGGCTGAAATTTGAGGAACGCAGCTGACATCTCACAGATGTGCCTTTCAGTGTTGTATTGAAAAATATTACACGGCGGCAAAAGTTATGGCACTGCAAAGTTGACAGTTTTTCCCATAGGATAACATTACGGCCTCAAGCATTACAGAATCCTTTGGCACCCTGCTGCAAAATAATGGTTTGGTCCTTTTCCTGAAATTTGGAGGAAGACAGCCAACAGTACACAGATGTGCCTTTCAGTAGTTTGGTGAAAAATATCACATGGCGGCAAAATTCGGCACTCCAAAATTGTGGTTTTCCCATAGGATAACATTACGGCGACACTTAACAGAAATCATTTGGAGCCCTGCTGCAAAATAACGGTTTGGTCTTTTTCCTGAAATTTGGAGGAAGACAGCCAACAGCCCACAGATGTGCCTTTCAGTAGTTTGGTGAAAAAACATTACAGGGAGGCAAAGTTATGACGCTCCGAACTTTTCTTTTTTTCCCCATAGGATAACATTACGGCATTCGCCACGCCTCTCAGGGCCTGTATCTCGGAAACGGTGCGAGATACGGACTTTTCGTTGGAAAATTTCTTAGCCCTTTAATGGGGCTAAGATCCAAATTAGCCAGGACAGTTGTAAATAATATGACTTTTAAATTTTTTTTCTACGTTGTACGGTTCCTGAGATATAATGTATTTAGTATTCCAAGATCTCATTTCTGCTTGATACTCATTATTTTGCATACATTATTTGTACTCACTGTCTTTCTCAATGCAGGTTTTGGGGAAAACCAGCCTGTCGCTTACATTACTGTTACTGTTGCCCTTTCCGCTTGCGGATCAGTACCGTTTACTACCATTGGCGTCTGCGCCCATATGCGTTATCGCTGCGTTTTCATTTGCGCTTGCGTTTCTGTTATTTTGCCATTTCTGTCACAGTACTGTTTATCTTACTGTTTCACGTTACATCACCATGCCCATTGACATTTCTGTTTGCAGGCACCATGTTACTTGTGACAACACATCCGGGCAGACCATTCCGTCCACGCCACCATGTGAGTTACCCTTTCTGTTCTCATTCGTGCTTGTGTTACCATGTGCGCCACTGTTAGCATTTCTGTTTGTGTTGCTGTCCCTGTTAGTATGCCACAACACATCATGGGCCCCGCGCTCCCGCCGCTGCATTACATTCACTATTTCTCGTTATCATTCTCAAAAAGAAGGGAAATTAGAGGAAAAAAACTCCATTTGATGCATTAGTTAGGGTTGTTCCACAGCGACAAAAGTGAGGAAATTCGCTGTTAGGGTTGAAAACCCCC
This sequence comes from Neoceratodus forsteri, assembly GCA_016271365.2. NCBI lineage: Eukaryota > Metazoa > Chordata > Ceratodontiformes > Ceratodontidae > Neoceratodus > Neoceratodus forsteri. The sequence continues at coordinate 581,212,385 of JADMNL010000023.1, forward strand.
CTTGGACCCCGCCCACCCCAACCCGGCATTGGGGTGCGCATTGGGATTGTGGGTCCTAACTCTCACCATTCTCCTATACTTCTGCTGCTTTACATGTCATGGGGTGAGGAGTTGGGCCGGCCGATCGCGCCTGCGACAGAGAGAGAAAATCAGGGGTTTTCAGCTGCTGTGACCTACTGCTGCACGTAAATGGGATTTCTCTATATATATATATATATATATAAAATATATATATTACTACACTCAGTTACATACAGAATTATAGTGTGCTGAATGCAATATGCTGGCAAGGCTAACAGGCGTATCAGGAGGGGTACAGATAGCAGAAGAAAGAGGTAATACTTCCCTATACAGATCCCTGGTGAGACCTCACCTAGAGTACTGCATCCAGTTCTGGAGCCCTCACCTCAGAAAGAACAGGGATAGAAACATAGACTTTGATGGCAGATAAGGACCTTGGCCCACCTAGTCTGCCCATTTCCCTACCTAATGGATAAGCTGCAGATCTAGTTAACCAACAGCCTACTTCCTCTACCCCCAACTAGAATTGCCTTATGTCTGTCCCATGCATTCTTGAATTCCCCCACTGTTTTTGACTCTACGACCTTCTGAGGAAGGCTGTTCCATGTATCTGCAACCCTCTCTGTCAAGCAATACTTCCTCACATTACCTCTCAGCCGTCCCCCCCCTCTCTCTTCAAACTGTGCCCCCTTGTTTTGGCACATCTCTTTTTCTGATAGCTTGGAAACAGTGCACTACAGAGTAAGAAAAATGATTCAGGGCCAGCAGGGTAGATCCCATCAAGAGCACCTCAGGGCACTAAATATGTACCACTAGAAACCAGATGGGAGGGGAGAAAACATGAAGAGACCTTCAATTCCTTAAAGGAATTAACAAGGTAAACTGCAAGTGTTACCCTGAATACCAACCTAGGTCATGTGGCCGGTGGAAATTAACAGGGGAGGCCAGAAGGGATGTGAGAGTACTTCTTTACAGAAAGAGTGGTGGAATCTTGGAACAGTCTGTCAGCTGAGTGGTGGGTGCAAACACAAAGTCAAGTTATTAGTATACTTCCTCCTCCCTCCTCTCCTTGCATTTTCAACCATCTTGGTCCTAAGACACACTCATTCACCCTCACCTTCTCTTTCCCTCTCCTGCTGAAATGCCTTCCTTGATCAGGCTATCTTTCTACTCTTGTCTCAGACTACATGATAGCAGACTGACTGTACATAATTCAACTGCTCGAATTTTGAATAATAAGTACCTACTGAGTACCCTGCATTCATTTGTACTATCTGTTTATTATCTATATTAGTGTACATTGTGATGTTTGTGGTAATCAATGCATATTCTGATTGTATTTATTTTCACTTATGTCATGCTGTGTACTTATTGTTTTTGTGCAACTTTTGCCTGTTTCAGGACCTCCTTGCAAATGAGCAAGCTCATCAGAGTTATTTCCTGCCAATAAACTCGACTAGGGAATTCTGCAGCTCTGTTCACAGTTTGTTTCTGTCTGTTGCCCCGAAACTCAACAGTCCACAAGATAGAAAAGGTGCCAGAATTTGATGTCTCTCCTTTCCCCAAAGTCTACCAGAGTCCTTCCCTGTGAGGTTTCTGAGAGTGGGATGGGCCTGCCTCAGCAGGTCCATTACAATATTAATAATACATGTAACTCTATATATAATTTAACCAACATATATTGAAAACACTTGAAGTTTTAAAAAATGCACTTATTATTTTACTGCTGCCTTTAGGAACTGAAACATTATAACAAACAGGTAGCATCCTCTGATGGCATTCTGGCTGTCTAAAATAAGCTGACACGAAGCATGCTCCTTATAAACTGCACTCCATATACAAACTTTGCATGCACTTCCAGGCATACCTTTCAGCTGTCCCTAATTTTCAGCGATATCCCCGATTTTGCCTCAAACATATTCTCTGTCCCTCCTAAAATTATGGTTTTTGTTCCTGAAACGTATGGACTTGAGGCACTAAATTATGACAAGCGTTAATGTTACATTGTATTTCTCCATCAGAAAATGCTTTTTACGTTAAGGCGTACAATCTAGCAGGCTTCTTGAGCTTATATTCAGTGGTGGCTCAACACCAGGGCACGTGTCCTGGTAAACAAATGCTGTGCCCTGGTTGGTGCAAAGCTACTCCTATAGAAACAGGTGCCCTGGCTGGCAGCTGTTGTGCCCTGCCAGTGCCCTGGTACACAACAGAAGCTGGAGTTGCCACTGCTTATATTCCCATTTATGTTTGCGTGCGCATGCTCAGCAGTGACAACCCAGTGATTGGGAGGCTGATAGTGACGTGGTTTTCATTTTGCAGGGCATCAAGTGCGCATATAGCGAAGCGCCATCTGCTCCATTCATGGAACAGCTCACTTCTATAATCTGCATTCACCTGCCCAGCAACGGTCTCTGTAGCACATAGCCTCCAGCAACTGTCTGCTGCTGCCAGTTACCCATGCCAGCTGTTAGCCTCCACACTAAGTGGATAACCTGAGCTCACCTCTGAGGCCAGCTTCTCAGTCTCTTCCCCACTTTCCAAATAAACATTCCCAGCTGCTCCATCTTTTAATGATGTCACACAACCTGGCAACAACTGCAAAGGTCCTGACCAGCCGAGACTGCCCCTTCCCAAAGGCTCCGTCTCTGTTCTGGGCCTCCACCCTACCAGTTTCACTGTGTGGCACCAGGGAGCCCACCCGGTGCCGCAAACATGACACTGACACTGGGTGCCCATTCACCAGTGTTGGACCCCGAAATATAAGAAAACTGTCCTCACAATATTTTTTATTTTGTTTTAATCCCTGTTAAAAAAAAAAAAGACATTGGTCCATCGAGGTCTGTTGCGCGCTGCTCCTCCTGCCGTTACTCTCCCCACAGCCACCTCCACTCAGCGCCCCACAACACCACACCTCCCCAGCCCTAGCTTACCTACAGGTCCAATGTCAGTAATCCACTCTTGGACCGGAGACATGTCTTCAGTCTTTAACGCTGGACCAGGAACAGAAGAAATCAGTTATGCGGTCAACATACTTCAACATGTTTTGAACTTGTTCTCATAATATGGTCATTTTCTAATATCCCCAATTTTCAACATGGCCTTTTGGGACCTCACCTCATGAACAATGTAGGTGAATTTCTTCAACTCTGGGCTGACAGATGATTTTGTAGTCACTTCCTGAAATCACCTTTCAGGCGGTATTTGAAAATTTCCACCTACCGGGTTCATGACAGAGGTCATATGAAGGCTATGTTGAAAATTAAGAATAAAAATATTAAACAACCAAGTTAAGAACCGTGTCTGGTCAAACCACAACAGCACATACACAGGTCAAGAACTGCACGGGCAATGTAAGAGTGCCACACAGTTTCAGAGTTCATTCACTCTAGTGCAGTTTTGGATCAACGGCATGCTTTTGCCCTCACCGCTTTTGACTGCACGGTCTCTGACATAGCCCCATTATGAACATACACTGAAATGTCTCAATGCTCACTCATAACTTAGCAATTTTCAGTATCTGACCCCAAATTTTAAACATAGTAATTTTTCCACACTATCTTGTGAATGTAACAGCTGTCATTTTTCAAGTCCAGCAAAATGTGTTTTTGGACCTCTGGCTCGATATGATGTTTTGTCTGGTATCTGAAAATGTTCACCTACTGTGTTCATATTGGGGGGATAAGTCTATGCTGAAAATGTAGGGTCAAAATATTGTTAAAACAACAAAGTTATGAAAGCACGTTGACATTTTTCGACACTCGCTCATAACTTTGGTAATTTTCAATATCCTGACCCCAAATTTCCCACAAAGCCATCTTTTCAAACCACCTCATGAACCCGACAGCTGTCATTTTTCAAATCCTGACCAACATGTGATTTTGCACTTGTGACGCGAAATGACATTTCGTCCGGTATTTTATAAATGCCCCCTGTCATGTTCAGAAGGGGGTGGTGATAAAAAGACAGAGTTGAAATTTTGTGGTCAAAACTGTTACAAAAAAAAACAAACAAACAAAAAAAAAAACATAGATAACGTAATGTTGTTTGCTGGGATGACCGCTGGCCCAGTGGGGACCTCAATCAGTGCCTTCTCGTGCCAGTGACTCAACTTCAGGTGTGAGCTCAGTGAGCCAGCTGAATGGACTGAGGCTGGGGAAAGCGCTGCAGTGTGGGGCACTGGTTCCTGCCTGGGGAGGGCACAGCAGTTGTTCTGTGCACATAGGGAACTTTGTGGCAGGCTGGGGAGCCTTCCCTCACAAGGGGTTGACGCGAGTATCATGGTCTGATGGGCCCATGCACTGCATCTGGTAAAGTAGGTTAGTGTGAGAGTTTTAGGCATCAGCAAACCCTGCAGTGGCCTTGGCCCCCTGCTCATGTGTGCCCCCCCAACTGCAGCAGTTTTACCTTACTGGTAACCTTAAATCTTTTTATCTTCTAAAAAAAACAAAAAACGCAATAAAAGACTGTGCAGCTCCTTCTGCTATGGCATCATAATGTCATAAAATGCCCCACAAGCAAAAGGGCAGAACTGGATGGGATAGGAAGAACAGACCCAGGACTAACACCACTGTCCTCCCCTAAACAATATAAATATGTTGCTGGTTGTAGTGAAAATAAAATAGAATGTTGTGCATATGAGCTACCATCAAACACATGGTGGTGGGTCACAGGGGGAGGCAAGACTTCATTAATCCCGCAGGGAGGCCTCTCCCCACACACACTCCCTAAAGGTGTCCCTGGCAGTCACAGCCCTACAGACAGCAGGCAGTCAAGATCCATTACAAATGTTACTCATCTTGCTAGGCATGCCTGCCACACACACACCATATATGCAAACATTCGGCACTGACAAATGCTTGTTTGAAGAGCAACTCTGCACTTCAGCATGTGTTTTCATTTATTTATTTATTACAATCTTGGAGTAACCATTTGAGTTCAGAGCTCTTTACATAGGTTCCACGTCAGGGGTTTACAATACAACAGGCGAGTTTGAACAGAAAACTGCAACATACAGAGTATAAAACAGGTAATATAAAATCAAGACACAGTAAAAGTCTTAAAGGTCAACATACATACAGATTCGATGCCCAACAGTGAATACCAGTCCGTTGTCAGCAGTGAGGATTGCTTAGAAGGTGCTAAGTGCAAGGGTGGAGGACCCAAGTGCCAACAACGAGAAAGAGCGGAAACTGGCTAGCAGGAGGGAAGGGAGGGACTAGAGTGGAGGCAGATGGTGAGTACAGTAGGAGGGGTGGGAAAGGAGGAGCAGGATAAGGTGGGATGGGGATTAGGAAATTGTGGTGCTGCAGATGGGAGTAGCGATGAGGGGTGGTGGGATGGTGGAGTTAGCGATGACAGTCTGGCAGGATCATAAATGAGATGTTTCTGCTGTTACAATTTACTAGAGACAGGGGCAGGATTCACAAAGGGATGTGACCAGCGCATCCCGACATCGCCCAAAGCGATTCGGACGGGGACTGATGTGCCAGTGCAACCCGATGGCGCATACTGCCGGTAATGATATGTGGCACATCTGGAGGGGTCTCTGAAGGGGCGGCCCATGGCTACTGGGCACAACCCCATTCAGTGGCGCATCCCCGGGGCAAGTCCGGGGATGTGTCACAGAAAGATTAGTCTAGAAAACTAGACCTAAGTGGGTGGCCACCCACAGGCAGGCTACCGTACTGCAGGCAGCAGCACGGCAGCCCACCATGGCAGTCCAGTATGCCTCCCCTCTGCCCCAAGTCCCCATACAATGCCGCTCCCAGCAGTGGTGAATGAAATGAAGAACCCCCCCCTGCCAGCCCCAAGTCCCCGGTACAGCTATCCTCCACAGCAGTGGTTGAGTAAACAAGAACCCCATCTCAGCCCCAAGCCCCCAGTAAAGCCGCCCTCCACAGCAGTTGGCGGTGCAGACAGCCACTGCAAGCACCAACCTACCCCTCACCCTCCACCCCAGCAGGGTTCCACTGTCATGAGCAGCTCACTCACCTGCATACCGCCGGCGTCCGCCGACCCGAGCTGTCTGAGGCCGAGCAGCTATCGTTGCAACGGAAGACCATTATGGGCTCAGGCTGTGTGATAGTGGTCATTCTCAGATTGTCGGTCAGCGCATGGCTCGCTGGTGGTGAACTGCCTGCCTGAGGGACCCTGCTGAAATGAGGGGAGAGTGAGTTGAGGGAGTATCAGGGGGGCTGTCCGCACCGGCCGACTGCCGTGGAAGGTGGCTTTACTGAGGGCTTGGGGCTGGGAGGGGAGTTGTTCTTTTCTTTCACCGCCGCCAGGACTGGCATTGTACGGGGGCTTGGGAGAGGTTCCTCATTTAATTTACCGCTGCCGGGAGCGGCATTGTACGGGGGTTTGGGGTTCTTAATTTCTTTAACTGCCACCAGGAGCAGCATGTCTCGGGCTGGGGTCGGGCCAGGGAAGGAACGTGGCTACAGGTCAGCGCTTTCTGTTGGGGCATCCCTGCAGATGCAATGCAAATACGGCTATAATGGCATGCCAATGGCCCCACTGCGCCATGCATGCCTAATGGCCTCATTTGCATGCCCCTGGCTGTGAATCGCATTTTTGGGTGCAGGGCATCCTGAGATGCCCTGCCCCAATGGGTTCACAGCCTGACATGGGGGATGTGCCGGCGCAGCCTGGGATGCCCTTGGGCATCCTGGGCAGGGCGCTCCTGTGCTATTCACAGAGGGGATGCGCTGGGGGCATCTCCCTGCGCCTCATCTGTGAATCACCCAATTTGAACTCAGTGTATCTATCTCCCCTTCGCCAGGGCAGCTCAGATGCACCGAGCACATCTTCTTTCTAAATCCTGCCCTACATGTTTTAATTTTTAATATTCGTTTCCAAAACTTATAGCACATCTTGTTAGTCCAGCTAAAAAGTCTGAGCAGAAAACATTTCCTCTCCCCTATTTACCGCACAGTGCCTTGGTTTTACTACAGCATAGTGGTCACCATGACAACAGATTGTGATGTCACACACAAACCTGGTGTGTGGTGGGAAGGGAGAGTCACTCAGATACATGTTGTAAGACTCTGAGAAACTGCTGCATTATCTACAATATGTTGTAGACCAACAACAGAGAATAATAGAGAAATAACGTACTAGAAAATTATAAAGTTAAAACACAATTGACTTAAATCTAGTGTTTGTAGCCTTTTATTATAATAAAGAGTTATTTAAAACATGCCCCTAATTTTGGCAATCTGTGCCTGATTTGTAAGACGGGAAGTTGTGACGTATGCATCCGAGAATTATGTTTTATTCATTGCAAAGAAAAAACCCGGAAGGCTTCGCAGGATCGTAGTTCTGTCCCAACTTACGGTTTCCCTGCAGGATTCCACCGGCAAATGATTGGTTCGTGTGACTCTGCCAGGCGAAGGATGCTTTCCTAGCCACTCCACTTCACAGCGAATAAAATGCAGTTCGTTCCCTCAAACAGAAACGATCACTTCGTGTCCGGAACATGCCGAGCTCCTGGACTGCCTCGCCGGGAGGCGAACAGCGGAACTCGGCTCCGAGCCGCAGCTACTACAGGTGTGGGGTGACGTCACTTCCGTTCCCACTCCCAGTTCGGCGCCTCCCCAAAATACTTCGCGAGGTCTGTGGCACATTCTGGATGACAACTGCATTATTTCAGGAGGCGTACCCAAAAATTGGCTGGCCAGTGTTCCGGCGTTGTGCGGATTGTCTCATTAGCCCACCATCCGACCCGAAACCGTTGTTTTTTCATTTCCCAAGCCAGGCTGGGCCATTGTCTGACTCATTACCGACGTGTGTGGAACAGAAGTTAAACCGGTTCTAGTTCTACGCCTCTGTTCTGCGGTCCCGCGGTCTGTGTGTTGCGAAGTAGGTTCTGTGGCGGGGGGAGTGACGCTGTGTGCTAGGAGCGCCCAGCACCGCGGTGCCGTTAACTTGTTAGAGCCAGCGAACTGGGACTGGCGTTCAACTTCAGCGGCGCGTGCTGCTAGTAGGGAAGGGCCGGAATTTTCCCGGCCAAGCATGCACTGAAGCAAAGTCCAGTGTTATTACAAGGTGCAAATAACGGGCGACAGCCCCAAGCATACACTAAGGCAAAATCTAGTGTTACTGCATGGTGCAAATCACACAGGCTACAGCCCCAAGTATACACTAAAACAAAGTCCAGTGTTATTGTATGGTGCAAATAACGGGCAACAGCCCCAAGCATACATTAAAGCAAACTCCAGTGGTCTTACATGGTGCAAATAACGGGCGGCCTCAGGGGTGACAAACCCGCGAGGTGTCAAAGCGCTGGGTGGTCAGGAAGGAGCTTTTTTTTGTTGCAGACCTTGTTTTGCCACAAAGCAATAACTTCTTGATCTTCACTTTGTTCTTGGCTGGTGCATGTTAATGCTAATTAAATGGTTGAGGTTTTTTTGTCAATATGGGCTTCATAACCCATTACCCTAAGGCATTGCTAGCACATTCTTGGCAACATCGGGACTTAAGCTGCTCAAGTCACCCTTTTGAATTTCAAGCCGGGGCGCATTGCGGGGTTGTGCAGGCGTAACCGCTCTTGACTATCCGGCCCAGTGAAAATACAAGTTTAATCCATTTGAAAAAGGGGTAGTCCAGTTACAGCAAGAAGGCTGCTACTCCAAAAAGTTCCATTCCTTAGAGGTGACACAATCTGAGGAACACTTGTGAGAGTGGAAGCGTCGGGGTCTTTTTGGAGTATGGTAACAACCTTCTTGCTGTAATTTGACTACCCTTTTTTCAAATGGTCCGCTGTATTCACCGTCTTCTATGTAGGTGTCCAGTTTATATTATTTTGTGTGCAACAACTGTTTGTGGACCTCAGTTCTGGTAGACTGTTCCACGGCTCCACCACCCTTTCTGTAAAATAATACTCTCATGTCTCTCCTAATAGTTTCCACTTATGCTGTCGTGACCTCGAACTAGCATTCAAGCTAAATAATTCCTTGCAGTTCACCTTGTTTAACCTTTTAGGAACCTGTAGGTGTCTGTCATATCTTCCTGTCCATTCTGGTCTTCCAGCGATGCGTGTTCAGTGCCTTGTGGTGCTCCTTGTAAGACCTGCCCTGTTGGTCCTGGGTAATTTTTGTTACCCCGCGCTGCACCATGTCCAGCCGGGTCTCTATCCTTCCTGAGGTGACCGCAGAACTGGGTGCAGTATTCCAGGTGTGACCTCACTAAAGATGTGTAAAAGATAATATTCCCTATGCCGCAGGGGTCGGTTAACGCACTAGTGATGTCTTCATCGGAGAATTTCATCTCTGACGCACTGGATTAGGATTCAGTGCATCTTGATTGACGCAGCAATTCTAGCTTTTAATCGCAGCTGGAAGGGAAAAACAATTTATTTTGCTTGCCTGTGAGCTGCAATACAAAAGCCACCATACGAAGTGCACAGCTAGCATAACCTTTTAATTACACTGCCTGAGCTTGGGATCACGAGTCAGCTCTCATCATTACAATACAGGGCTGAAAGAGGCAGCATGTTAAGGGTGCTTCCAAAAGCTCCTTGTGTGTCTGCAGTGTCAGGAGAAGCATGTCCGAGCTCCATCTTAAGTAAACGGCACATTGTGCTGAAATTGGATGCGGAGAGTCGGCAAGCAGAAAAGGAAAGGGGCGTGACATATTTAAATATGTTTCCAGAAAGCTGAAATTCCCAGGGCTGAAACTGCATGCAGACCAGTCAGCACAAAATGGAAGGGGCGTGATATATGCAAACGATGTTGCTGGATAGCTGAAACTGGATACGGACGAGTCAGCCGGCTGAAAACTGAAGGGGAACGAAGTATGCAAAACGTGCTGGAGAACTGAAATTCCTTTGCAAAGCCAGAAGAAAGAAATGATTAGAGCGAGTGCATGTGAAGAGAGGGACTGGGGAAGTATGTAAACAGATGGAACACAAGACTGGGGATAGAGAATGGGAAGTATTCAAATAGTGATGAGCTGCAATTTGGAAATGTCATGGGAGGAAGCCAGTTCAAATATGAACAGTCTAAGCTAAGTAGCATACAAGAGGAGGGGGGAAGCTAGCACTGGCTTCAATGGACCTGTACCCTACCAGGCTCTTGTGCCCTTACCACAGTTTCAGTTTTGCTGGTATAGGTACAGTGTGCTGTGTGTACACTTTGTGTAATAGCCTGAGAATGTAATGTACTTTTACAGTCTGAGAAAGAAATCATAACGTGGCAGGTTAAAGGTATTGTGTAAGTGTTTACCACTGCCAAATATCCTTGAATACTACAGCAGGGAAGGATATATTGAACTCCTACACACACACACCCCCTAACCCTATAAACAGCACGAAGCATTGGTACAGTAGAGGAAACGGATAAGCTGGTAGACACACCCTTCCCATGGCAGCCAGGTTATTGTGAAAAATAAAATTATGATAAACAGCACAACTGTGTCAGAGAACTTAAAAAAAAAAAGTTACATATTTTTCTTTTTTTATCCTGGAAAGCCCAGCCTGGATTCAACATCTTGTTTCTTGTGTGGTCCTGCTTCTTCCAATTCCTGCAGCTTGGTGGACGGGAGCACTGAGAAGTTAAATGGAGGCAGGTTTGAGGCAGTATAACACAGTGATTTAAGGCTCTGAGCTACAAATCTGGAGCCCTGGGTTTGAATCCCATAGCCCCACTTGCATATTGTGTGATCCTGAGCAAGTCACTTCACTGTGCTCCCAGGTCACACCTGTAACAAGCTTTCAGCTCAGTGTGTCTCTCCTGGTTAAACAATTGGAAATTGCTTGCCCAAACTTAGAGTCACACAGTCTGTATTTGGCTTCAGTGGGGTTTGAGCCTGTGGTCTCCCAATTCCCAGACCAGTGTTACCATTATAACCCACAGACTTACCCTTAAGATACCCACAAGTCTCCTAACAGACCTCACTGCCTCAATGCATACATTTTGTAAGGGAAGAAGGTGATTCTGCCATCACACAGATCACTGGTCAGACCCCACCTGGAGTACTGCATTCGGTTTTGGCATCCTTATCTAAAGAGGAACATTAGATTTCTAGAAGGGGTGCACTGCCAAACAACAAATATGATCCTGGGTCTGTGGGAGTTACCATATGAGGTTAGACTGAGGAAGCTGAACTTGTATTCTCTGGAGGAGAGAAGGAACAGGGGATATGACTGAGACCTTTAAGTACATGAGAGGGAATAAACAGGACAGGCACAGGGGACTGTTCAAGTGGAGAATGGGGAGAGACAGTCATCATGATTTGAGATTGGACAGTGGAAGGTTTAGGAGGGAAATCAGGAGGCATTTCTTTATAGAAAGGGTGGTAACAGAATGGAACACACTGCCAGCAGAGGTGGTGGCCTATAAAACAGTGGGATGCTTCAAGAGGCTGGGATGGGGAAAAGGGAGGGTCATGGGAGGCAGGCTGCAAGGTAGGGTGCTAGCTGCAAAATCTAGCAGACTCGACAGACCAACTGGCCTTTTATGCTGGCAGTTTCGATGTATGTTCAGATTTAAAAGTCAGCCCTGGTTTGGTCTTAAAGTAGCCCTGGTTGGCTAGAAGTGCCGATACCCAGGAGCTATCTCCAGCCTGGCCATTAAATCCTTATTTCGACCCCCCTGCAATACTCTCCTCTCCCCGATATGTGCCTTCTGTGGATGGTAAATGCTTTGGTGTACGTGGTGGTGTCCAGTGATGTTGCACCTGCTAGGTCTGTTTTGGGAGTCTGGCAGGAGGAGCGAAGAGAGAGTGACTGTCAGCCCACTAATTTTCTGGGTGCACAGGGGTAAAGAGAGATGGACAGACTAAATGGATGCTTTTTGGGTTGTGTTCTGCTTATGTGTGTTTGGGGGTCCTCATTTACTCAGGATCGTGGCAAGGCTCATGATGGATCGGATGGCGATGCAAGAGCAGGGTTGAGCTGCATGAAGGAGGGTTCCATAAAGCTGTGCCGAGTCAGACATAGAAAGGTGTTCTGCTTGCCCAGTGCCGTAACTACAGAAAAATTCCAGGCTAGCTTATTTAAATGGCAAGTCGTCAATCGCCAGCACGCCGCACCTTCAGTGTAATGTAAAGAGAACAGCAAAACATCACGCCTGATGAGTTACACAACACAGATGGGTTCATTATTAACCCTTCTGTGTTTTGTACTGCATCAGGGCTGGTGTTTTCTTGCTGTTGTCTTGATACAGTTCACTGAAGGTGCGGCATTAACAGCGCTGCTGACGACTTGCCATTTAAATCAGCCAGCCCAGATTTCTTTCTCTTGTTTCACAGCCAGCAGAGCAGCTTTTACTCATGTGTCTGATCAAGACATCAGCTGCCTGCGCCCTCCGATCTTCACACTGCTCACTGTGCTGACCCAACTAGGAGGACTTAAGTTGAACTCTGCCATAACAGATTGACGGAACTTGGGCTAAAAATGTTTTCTCTTACTGGGAGGCAGGAGTGTAATGAGACCTACCTGGAGGTGGCAATCCTGGAGTTGGGGGAATGAGTGATGCACTATGCAGGCTCTAGTCTGCATTAATTACACAGCAGCATGCAATAATTTAGCCATATTCAGTGAAGTGCTGTGACTCAGATATGAGAGGCAGGGGTTCCAGTAAGTGTCCGTAACATGCATGCTCATGAACAGAAAGTCTGTATCATCATGGTGCCCTCTTTCAGTCTTCCATACGCACACAGTGGTACACAGATCGTGTTAACTACACCTATGCATTAACACGCAGTTACTTTAAGCTACTCAGCCATTGGAGAAGGATCTCCTTTAGCAGTGCAGGGCAGTTGAACTATTTGGCATGTTAAAACATTAAAACTTTCTCCTCCGAGAAGAACTCATTTTATATATTCTTTCTTCCTTCTGTTTGAGTTTTTGATAAAAAGAATTACTCTGGACAACAGCTTTTTAAGATGGATCAAAGGCTAACAGCATGACTGTAGTGTAGGAGAGTCTGAGGGAATAGTGGCCTCAGTGAAACGGATCAGAAACCAGATTTTTATTTTCATTTTTTTATACATTATTTCTGACTTTGGATGTAACTTGCTGACAAAAAAAACAAAGGAGGCAGAGAAAAGTGACTCTTAAAAAAACAGCTTGCTTTGAGTAATTACTGAAGAGCTTGCTAGTTGGCAAAGCACTCAGGATTTGAAGAAGACAGTCTGTAGAACTCAGACTTTAGTCTTGGGGGCTGGATGTTGAATTTCTGAGTAACCTTTGCATTTCTCTGATTGACTAGTCAGCACAATCTGGCTAAAGTGGTACACTGCCTCTCTGTACTGACTTTAATATTCTTTCTAGATTTTTTTTTTTTTTTTTGTCTTTGGTAACTGGGTAAGGCCCACTAGGCACAAGTGCCTGTCTTCAGGGGCAACCTGGGAGCACTGGGTGGTTAAGTGACTTGCTTAGAGTTGCAGAGTATGCAAGTGGAGGCTGTAAGAATCAAGCCAAATTAATAAAAGCCATTTATTTTGGTGTTCACAGTTTATAATTTCAGTGCATTGACCCTCAACTTTTGGCTTCTGACCCCCTACTTTGGAAGCAGGGGTCAGACTGACCCCTCATTTCCAACCCTAACGCAAGGCCTGCTTATGCCTGCTATCAATACCCTCCTATACACCCCAGCATCCTACTTGCCTTCACAGGCCTTGTTGCACCGACTCAGTTGCTTGAGGTGTCACTGATAACTCCTAGGTCATGTTCCTCACCTGTAGTGCTGAGTCTGATCTCACCTATCCAGTACTCTATCCTGGGGTTCTTATTTTGTAGATGAATCACTTGGCATTGAATTTCGACTGCCAAACCTTAGACTACCCTCTAGCTTTTGTAAGTCGCTTGCATTTCTCTGATTCCTTGCCACTATCCACCCTCCCACAGAGCTTAGTGTCATCTGCAAAGAGACACAGCCTACCCGGATACCTTCTCCAATGTCACTGATGAACATATTAAAGAGGGCAGCGCTTAGGACAGGTCACTGTGGCACCTGCTGGTGACCACCCTCTCTTCTGATTTGACCCTGTTGACCGAACCCTCTGCTGCCACGCTTAGCCAGTTTCCAACCCAGTTAACTATATGTCCTAGCTGCATGCAAATCCTTCATCTTCTTCAGCAGGTGTCTTGGGGAGGGGCACCAAATCTAAAGCCTTGCTGTAATCAACCAAGAGCAAATCCATAGTGTGGTCCCTATCCAGTTCCATTGTCACCCAATCAAAGAAAACCACCAGGTCTGTCTCAGAGGCCCTCCTGCCATGAACCCATGCTGTTTACTCTCCCAGAGACTGCTTCTCTCAAGTGGTCCACAAAGTCTTCTTGATCAGTAACTCCAGTCATTGATTTCAGTTTCATTTATTAAAAGCAATAAACAGGATGAAGTTACGACATATGGGCTGTCACATTCGTTTTATGGTGGCATTATCTGCATATCCCACATAGATACAAATAATAAACATTTACTAAATAATAAAGATACAAAATATAGACACTTCATGCAGTTAAAATATTATAAAAATTACAACATAACGGATTCAATACACAAATGTAAAGAAGCTATCCATCTAACAATACCGTTTCACTATCTCCCACAAACACAGTTTTCTTGTTCTGTTGTCATCAAACACTGCAGAACGTTGTTCAAAGAGATTGGCTCTCCATAATTGGGATGCAAAAATAAAGAGAGCGAATTCCAAAAAGATGGGACAGTATCCGTAAAGTTTGCTCTTCCCTTAATCGTAAGGGTGTGTGGCATCGTAAATTCAATACCCCCCACATCGCAGACCTAATCTGATTGGCCTCATTTGCAGGAGATCCAGTATGTAGTGTGGTACGTTGTACTTCAATCTCATGCGAAAAAATTAAAAAGATGTGTCATTTCCTCAACACTAAGACAGCCCAATCTGCCAGGTGGTGCAGTGCACATCTACTGGGTTCCATACGGGGCACCAGTTTTAAACCAAGCATTCAGTTAAAGATTGGCATTTACACCCCATAAACCAAGTCTCCATAATGAATTAATGGTAAAAGCATAGTATTAACATTTTGAATCTGGAATTTTAAGGAGAGCATTATTAATTCAAGAAAGAGCCACTAATATTTACCCAGTCCTACTAAGTGTCTTATAGGGCACATATTTAGTCTTGGACATCTTGAGTCAGCTTGTTCTGATTCACCAATGATCAACCTCCTCTTATTAGGAAGCCACCAACCAAATAATGCCAAACTCCACGAGGGCACCAGTTCTGGGGCATGAGGGGTGGCTCCCAACACTAGCTTTGGATGTGTTCTCCCCCATCAGAGGACACCGCCCTGGTGTGAGCATATGCTCTGAGAGGCCTGCCATCCTAACTGATCCCCCTTTTTACCAGGGGAACTCCCATCAACTGGCACAGACCTCCCGTCAGCCTCAGGGGATTTGGCTGCATAGACTCGTAATCCTGTTACCCCCTCTGCACATACCTTCCAAGACTACTGAGCCGCCCTGCACCACTTACAATAACACAGCTGTGACATCCTAATGTAAAACTAACTACCAGCTTGTCATCTCCCTCCTTGCTGGAGAAGGCAAAAACCCGGTGGGGAAAAAAAACCGGAAATTCCTTTTCGACCCCTAATGCAGTCTCCCATATTTGATCAGCAAGGTCCCTGTACACCCCATGTTCCCTCCCTGCTTTTACGAGGGTGAGGTTCGTGTGAGATTGAAACTTGGGAGCAGTCTGGAAGAGAGGGATCCTCTGTTCGGCAGCCTATTTTATAGGCTCGGCTTCTCCCCTGCCTCTCCACCACCCTTCCCCGGAACCTCCCACCTACCTGCCCCTTCCCATCCCTAGTAGGCGGCTACTCACCTTTTATTGCTCCACCCAGGGTATTCTCAATACCTGCCCCCAGACAAGCCTTGCCTCCTGCGATGCCTTGCAGGCTCCTTTATTGTCTTATAGGGCACATATTTTGTTCCACCTGAACAGACTGAGACAAACAACCAGTTTGGAGAAAATGGCCGAAGCCATGTATTTATTATACCAAATTGTAATTATTAATACATCCAATCAGTGTGATGCGCACAGCTAGGTAGTCTTGGAAATCTTGAATCAGCATGGTCTGATTCACCAATGGTCGACCTCCTCTTATTAGGAGGCTACCAACCAGATAATCCCAAACCCCGCAAGGGCACCAGCTCTGGGGCATGAGGGATGGCTCCCAAGACCAGCTTCGGATGTGTCCTCCCCTGTCAGAGGACACCACCTTGCCGTGAGCATACGCTCCGAGAGGCCTGCCATCCCGACTGCCCCCTTTTTACCGGGGGAACTCCCGTCGCCTGGTACTGACCTCCTGTCAGCCTTGGGGGATTTGGCTGCATAGATTTATAATCCCCTGTTACCCTCTCTGCACATACCTTCCAAGACTACTGAGCAGCCACAGGGTGAGCTGTCCTCCTGCTCACACCCCCACAAGCTCATCACACTAACACTTTCTCCACAACTCGTTGTATATCATCTAAAACTATCTCTAAACCTATCTCTGTTAAATGTACCCTGTCTTTCCGATACAGTTTCCCCGTCTTTATCCCAGTTTCGGGTGACACGTGGTCCCGCTCAGTGCTAGCCATGAATGGCCACATAGCCCCATTGTGCAATCTGTGCACCTTTTTGATTGCCATAGGATTGCAAGCATGGGGCCATAGCCACGCTGAATGTCAGACCATATGATGCAAGTTTTTGGCCACATGCCCTTCAATCTTGACAGGTCATTCTTTACCAGCAGTTGCAGCTCAAGGACTTCCCTGGCCCAGGTCGTTTCCCCTAAGTGAACTACTAAGACATCAGGAGGAGCCTGCCTCTGCTGCACTCAGTCTCTCAATCTTGGCAACAACTCTTCCCATTTCATCCTCGTTGTCCCAGCCAGCTCACTTGTTCGCCTGGGGTCCAAAACCAGCTTTTGCCCCCTTCCGCTGCCCTGCCTGTATGTGCCCAATGTACAAATGAGTGTCGCAGACACCCAAATTCGTTTTCAGTAAGCCATCACCTGTCAACAGAGAAGAAACAATTAGAACATCAGTGGTCTGACATAACTTTCAAAGGCTTAGGACCTCCATCTCCCCAGGGCTTGAATCTGCGCATCCGTGAGCCCTTCCGCCCTGGCATGCGACGCTGCCCGTATCCTAAATGAATGCGTGTTGAATTGGTTTGCCTCCAGCCCCAGTTGCTGCAACGCCTTCTGCAACACGTGGTGGAACTGGTATACCATCATCGGGGATCCATCCTTGTCTAAAGTAGACCTCCCCCACCCTTGGCTGCCAGACCATATAGTCTTTTACCCATGCCCAAACTTCCCGCTGCTCTCCCATTTAGAGCTCACATGCTACACCAGCGACTCAGAGCAGACTAGTCTGTCTTGCTCTTTCTTAGCTGGACTAATACCCCTGCCATGGTTATCACCACGCCCTCGTCACCCAATACCAGTTGTTGGTGTGCACCTTGCTTGGTTGCACCAACTCGAGACCGAACGTCCACAGAGTGCCATTAGGTAGGCAGTTCTGAATAGGGGCATCTCTCCTCCTGGGAAGGGCATCCCAGATATGTCTAAACAGAGTGGGGCTAATCGGTCGTCGCTGATCCGGTAACTTTGGTACCGTCCGTGCCCAACCTTGCAGCATTTTGTGAAGGGGAAAGGCTCTTGTGGTATCCATGTACCCCCTCACCTTCTAGAACCAGGCTATGCCTGCCAAGTGTTGTTCCACCGTAACTGGCGTAGCCCACCACCCATTTTTTTAGGAACACGTATTTGCATAGCTGTTCCACAGGGACCGGCCATACCTTGCTCCACCCTTGCACGTGCTGTACTGCCAGGAAACTGTCCAGCCCCCCTTTATACGCCACTTGCATATTGGGTGCCAGCACGTTCCTGATCAGTTCCTATGCTTCTGCATTACCAAACCCCAAAGGTATGTTGGGACATCCCTGGGGCGTCTTTCCGCTCCTGGTGCCAATTCTCAAAACCTCCGCCACCGTGAACGAGAAAGAGCATCAGCTATACAGTTCTCAACTTCTGGGACATGCACTGCTTTGAATTGTATATTAAGCAAAAGACATTTCAGCACAAACACCCTCATGAGGTTACCCATAGGGGCCTTTCCCCCCAACTGGCCATTAATGGCATGCACCACACCGGTGTTGCCTGAACAAAACGTAATGGCTTTGTCCCTTAGCTGGTCACCCTACACCACCAATGCCACCACAATTGGAAAGAATTCCAAAGAGTGTTATCTCGTCAGTACCCTGGCGCCTTCCATTCCTCAGGCCATTGGTCGGGCGCACTACTTCCTTGGAAGTATGCACCAAACCCAGCCCCAGATGCGCTCCATAAAGAGCTTCCAGTTCCTGACTGGACACCGCACTGGCCATATGGTTACCCCATTAAAGCAATTCAGAAACGCTTGCCAGATGCTTAAATCGTCCCTCATTGCCTGTTATCCGAATCCTGTGCGTGGTTTCGCATAGCCAGACCCTATCCCGCCAGTCGTCTCGTGAATGTTCTACCCATGGGAAGTGCATGGGCAGGCAAAGTTCAGGTTCCCTATCAGCTGTTGCCATTCCTCGCACGTAACCTTGTGTGCCTTGGCCACCCTTCCCAGGAGCTCTTTCAGTGCTGCCAGCTTGTCCTGTGGTAGCCGAAAGACCTGTCTTGTCGTGTCGATTTCTGTGCCTAGAAAGGACAGCTGTGTGCATGGCCCCTCTGTCTTGTCTTGTGCCAGTAGGATGCCCAGCTCTGCACAAACCTCGTGGAAGGCCCCATCAGCTGGCGCACAACGCCTGTGTTCCTGCCTTGCCCACAAACAAAAAATCATCTAAGTAATGCACCAGCTCTGCACATTTCGCCTGTTTGATTGTGACCCAATGCAGAAACGCATGGACTGCTCAATACTGTGCACCCCATTGGCATACAATTGCTCACATAATACAGACCTTTGAACCTCATCCCCAGCAGTTCTCGGTCCTCAGGGTGGACAGGCAATAGCCTAAAGGCCGCCTCGATGTCCGCCTTGCCCAACATTGCCCCTGACCCACCTGCTTCACCACCTCCACTGCCTCATCAAATGACCGATATGACACCGATGTATGTGCTGGGTCAGCGAAATGGTTGACCGACTCCCCCTCCGGGTATGACAAATGGTTGATCAACCGAAATTCCCCCGGCGCTTTTTTTGGGACCAATCCAATTGGTGATACCCTAAGCCATGGGATGGGTGGTGCGGCATACGGGCCACTAATCCTACCTGCTGCTAACTCTTTTTCTAACTTCTTACACACTGTCTCTGGTCACTCCTTAGCTGATCTTAGGTTATCTGCCTCATATGCCCGCCGGGGACCCTCATAGAGCATGCGAAAACCAAACCAAGAAGCGAGCAGGTTCCTTGTTCGGGTATTGATCCAGCCATCTCTCAAGATGTTTCCCCACTACGAGTGTTGACAGGCTTGCCCTGCCCCCCCCCCGAAAGGAACAAAACTCACTGTTCTTCTGAAATGGACAGGCATTCCCCGTCTTTTTCCCGCAGTGCTGGAATAGGTGCTGGCGCCCACATGCCATGCATTCGTGCTTGTACCTACACTGTTTGGGCTTGCAGGATCCCTGATTGTAGTTATAACAGTACCTCCCCCCCCCACTCCCTTTCGCTTGAAACCCCTTTTTTGGTGAAGGGGCCCACCGAAACGGAAACCCGCTATCCGTATGCTGGACCCCCCCCAAAAAAAATGTCTGTAGTCCACAGTAATGGCAGATCCAACATAGCCCAAGACCTCCCTGTATCATTCTGTTTTCTTCTCCTAAACTCCTCATCATATTCCAACCAACTCCCCCCTGGTTTGCTCACATGCATAGTCATGATCCGGCCAAAGTACACCCACAGCCCTTTGGCATTCGCCGGGTTGCCCTGGGTCAGGAGGCCTGGCATATATTGCGAAACCCGCTTTCCAATTTTCCCAGGTGTGTTGACCAATGCCTTGCCTTCTTTTCCACCCCATCATCCTTCTTTTTTATCCCTATCTTTTCCTCTTCAGGGTCCTTTGGCCGGTTGAGGAGTGAAGAAAACATCCACGTATTCCCCATTTACAATTTGTTGCCTATCTTTATCAGGCAGATGTGACCCCACCGGTTCACTTAGTGACACAAACCCCAGCTGTGTTGGCTGTGAAGCCACCAGTTGTGTCATGGTGTTAACCACTGTGGTCCCCATATTCAGCGTTCCGCTGACTGTGGGGCTACCTGCGACCACTGTTGGTAGTTCTTTGGGAAGAGGGCTAATAAGCAGTCGAGCTTCTGCTCTGAGGCTGACTGTGCTGCAAGCCCCGGCATACCTTGCTGACCTGCCTCTGTTAGCCAATTCAGAATGTGATCTGCTGAACCCTGGCTTTATAAATTGAATTATTTTCAGAGGGGCTCCTGGTTGTGACCAATATCAATGAATGAATAAAGTCCAGTGTGCCCCTACCCCCCACAAACTGCCCAAACAGGCCTGTAACAGAGTTTTTTTATATGGGCTCTTAGTTATCAATTTTGGCCAAAATGTGAACAAGCCAAACCAGTCCGTTAAAGTGGCCCCAATTGGTTTGGTCCTGCACTTTAAATAATATTGGAAGTACCTTGCTGATCTGAGTCGAAGTCCTGCTGTTTTATTCTCTGTTTGCAAAAACAGCACTCCAGCTTCCTTGTCTCACATTTATAAAGTGCAGTCTACTAGGCGTGGCTGGGAGCAAATCACTGGGGAAGAGTCACATCTTTCCCTAATCATAAACCAATTCAAAGTGTGATCTGCTCAACCCTGGCTTTATAAATTTAATTATTTTCAGAGGGACTTCTGGTTGTGACCAATATCAGTGAATGAATAAAGTCCAGTGTGCCCCCCCCCCCGGAGGGGTAGGTAGCCGTGCACTAGGGGTGGGAAGGAGCAGGGCCGGCGTTAGCACCCGGGCCACATGGTCAACTGCCTGGGGCCCTGACAACTGAGGGGGCCCACCACGGGGCTCAAAGTAAAAAAAAAAAACCCAGTCAGCCAGATTGGGAGAAATTGAAAAAGGTTGTGGGGTGGGGGGAGGTGGCTCAGCTGGTGAGAGTGCTGCTGTGATCCAGACAGACTCGAGTCATCAGTCGCCCTCCCCCACCGGCCCGCAGAAAGCTAGTAACAACACACAGACAACTGTCATGTCCTTCTGGATCCAAACTCCAAGTCCCAGTGTGCATAGTGCTAGCTGCACCTCATTATCCATGCACGGAAGCAGGATGTGGATTGCGTTTGGCTAAGAAGGCAAGTGGGCAGGACAGTCGCGACGTGGAGGACTGACATCACTTAAGTGGGAGAAGCCTGCCTCTTAAGTGTGAGCAGGCAGGGTCGCCGGAGGTGGGAAAGTTTGTTGGGGATGGTGGTAAAAAAAATAAAGCGGGTGAAAGTAACAGACCACGGTAGTCGGCAGGTCAGACGGTTGGAGGAGTCAAGTCTCAGATGGGATGGGAGTAAAGGGGGAGAGGTCGGCCAGCGCCGGACTAATTTTCTTTTCGATTATCGGGCAGCCAGGGCCCGGCGGGCACAGCGGTCTCTCAGAGTCTAAGTCCTCCAGTCAGGAGGAGACACAGAGTGAGCTGCTTGCTGTGAAATGAGGAGAGTGGAGAGGAGCGGAGGATGACTCGGAGGAGGAGGAGAGGGAGTCTAGATAAGGAAGAAAGAATGAACTGCAACTCTGCAATAAGTAGCAGGTATGATGCAAAAATGCAAGAGCAATGTCATTTACAGATTCACCATGGAGGGATAGTGTCTGGGACTGTCTGCTTACATTAGATCATTGGCGACCTACTGGGGATCTCTGTTAACTTGGGGCACTCAGCACATCGGGGGATGGAGGTAAGTGAGAGGAAAAGCAGCCTGGCCCAGGGTTCTTCCCTCATCTCACCCCCATTTAAAGAGGACAGACCATGGGGGTTCAGATTTAACTTAGAATGTTTCAAGCAGAAAGGCCTGAAACTCTAACCTGTTACCTGCTTTAGGTTATGTGACAAAAGGAAGCAACAGGTTTTAATTGTAAGGAAGAGAATCCTAGACAAGAGATTCAGACAGGGATTGAATCTGCATTCTGATGTAAACTATGTGTAGCTCACCCTCCCCAGTGTCTACAGGTATACAGTACTGATAACTGTCCATAGAGAGGGGGACTACAGCAGAACTGTGCCAGAAGAGACACGGAAGTGGTTTGCTGAGTCTACTGTAGACTTTTATTATCACCGTTTAACCATGTGATTGCTGCTTTTGCACTTTCTTTCTTGTACAAATCTTTAGTGTTGAAAATGGGATTTCCCTTTTAAAGACATATCCTGTTTTGCATTTAAAGATACAGTGCCTGATATATACCCAATGTTCTACCCTGCCTCTTGAATTTGTAGCATAATGGGAGCAATCCAGCACAGAAGGTGAATGTAGAGTTACAAACAAGGTGAGAAAGAATAAGTGCCTCAGCTCCGACTTGAACCCAAGGCCACTCGGAATACCATTCAAGTTCGCTAACCAGCTGCACCACTGAGACAGCGAACCTGGGCGTTCCTGTACGCATTATATTAATGAGTAATGTGCTCTGGGATGACCCAGGTTCCAGTTGTCTTAGTTGGCACAGCTGGTTAGCGCAATCGGAATGGTATTTCAGGTGGCCTGGGTTCGTGTCCCAGCTGAGGCACTAATTCTTTCACCTCTTATTTTTCATTTGCAGGACCTTATTGGATGTGCAGTGCTGCAATATGCTACTGTCTTTTTTCGAGGACTCAGCTGGACATAAAAATACTGTACTGTTTTTTGCACTACATGTTGCTTATTGTCTGAACTATCGTTTTCAGTTGCTTTTGCTTAAATTCTGTTTAATTCTTGTTTATTTTGGTTGGAGTTCAAGGTGAGGGGGGCCCATTGGAGGTCCATTGCCCTGGGCCCACAAAAACCTGCAGCCGGCCTTGGGAAGGGGCAGGTAGGTGGGAGGTTCCCGCGGGGAGGGTGTGGTGGAGAGACAGGGAGGAGGAGCCAACTCTATAAAATAGGCTGCGAAGAGAGGATACCTCTCTGGGAGCAGCCTGGAAGAGAGGGACCCTCTGTTCGGCAGCCTATTTTATAGGCTCAGCTCCTCCTCTGTCTTTCCACCACCCTCCCCTGGGAACCTACCTGCCCCTTCCCATCCCTAGTGGGCGGCTATCTACCCCTACCTGCCCACCCAGGTGTACCTCAATACCTGTTCCCAGACAAGCCTCTCCTCCTGCGATGCCTGGCAGGCTCCTTTATTATATAGGACATATGTGCTTCCCAAGACAGATGAGAATCGAGCCACGCCCTAAGGTACTTGCACCTTTCCGCTACTTTCAAAGTTTTAATAGACAGCTGGGCTTCCTGCACATCTAATCTCTTAGGTGAACCAAAAATCATAATCCGGCTTTTCTTGGAATTTAAAAAAAGTTTACTGTTATCCAAGTAATCCCGTATCTTGTCTCAATTATTTTGGAATGACTCCTGGATCACACCCCTACTCTCCCCTACACATTAAACTGTGTCATCTGCATAAAGACGCACATTAACATTCTGTAAGTTCACGTCAGTATCATTAATGAACAGGGAGAACAGGAGTGGGCCCAGGATGACCCCTAGGGGACCCCATTTTCATCTGGCTTAAAATCCGATCTCATCCCACGATACTCTACTGTATGCTTCCTCTCTCCAGATAATATGCAAACAGTTTTTTTTACCTTACCCTGGAAACCCATCACACTCAGTCTCTCCAACAGTAGTGCATGGCTGATTGTGTCGAAGGCCCTAGAACGGTCTATAAACAGTGCTCCAACCACGCACCCTCTGTCCATGGCCAGCTGTATATTATTGGCCACTTTCAGGGCTGCAGTGGCGGTGTTGGGCCTTATTCAGAATCCTGGTTGTCTACTATTCAACAGCTTATAAAACTTAAAAAGAGAGGAAAAAAAGAAGCATTAATGCCATTTCATAAGACAGTCATCAGACCACATGTGTAGTGTGGTGTCCAGTTCTGGAGACCTCATTTAAAGAAGGATATTGATGGATTGGAAAGGGTTCAGAGGAGGGCAACTAAAATGGTTCAAGGACTGAAGGATAAGACTCATGAATGTAGATTGAGGGAGTTAGATTTGTACCCTCTGGAGATTAGAAGGGAGAGTGGATATGATTGAGACATTTGAGTACATTAAGGGGATAAAGGAAGTAAGAGAGGGCACTATATTTAAAAGAAAACTTGAAGTAAAAACAAGGGGCCATAGCATGAGACTGGAAGGAGGTATATTTAAAAGCAATGTGAGGAGATATTTCTTCACTGAAAGGGTGGTGGAGCCATCGAATAGTTTACCTGAGGAGGTGGTGAGTACCGAAACTGTGGAAGGATTTAAGAGAGCCTGGGGCAGGTACAAGGGGTCGGTGGGTGGGAAGCAAAAAGAATCTCTGATAAAGAAAGACAGATAAGGGGAGTGAGAAAATGGGCATACTGGATGGAACAGGATGGTCCTTTTCTGCTGTTACATTACTATGATACCAGGTTATTTTTATCCAAGTAGCCAGTCATTTGCTGGCCGCAAGCCACTGCAGGACCTTCGACACAGTTGGCAGCAGGGGAAGTAACCTGTAATTAGATAAAACATTTGCAGTCCCACCCTTCAAGACCGGAGAGACCTTTGCAGTTTTCCAGCCAAATGGGAAGGTACTAGTCGCTGGAGAAAAAATAAACTTGTATTTCAGTGGCTTACAAATACCCAGCACTGCATACTTCAGCAATTTACCATTTAACCTATCCAGCTCATTGGCTTTATTAGCTTTCAATTGAAGAAGTTCCTTTAGAACTTCTTCTTTTTCAATTTCATCAAACTCAAATAGGAGTTTGAAAACTGCCGTCATCCTGATTGCTCACCACTGGTGGTGCATCTTGGAAGCAGCTAGCAGCACAAGGAACAGGTCATTAAAAGCATTACTAATCACCCCAGGATCACTATTTAAACTAGCACCGATTTTTTTAACGAGAGAGGTAACTCATTACCTCTATTACCAGACAACTCTTGAGTATTTTTCAAAAGTTCCTGGCTGGGCAGCGCTTTCCTCTTCACACCTGTTTCTAAAAAAAATTACTTTTGGCCCTCCTAATTTCTTTAAGATATTCTTTATGAACAGCCCTAAATTCATTTCAGACTGTGATATTATCATGTTGGCTTTTTCCTGTGTTGTATTACGCTGCTTTATAACGTGTAATTCCTTGGTATGCCATGGAGACTTGGCTTGCTCACCTTTCCTACATTTAATCAGGTTCTGTTCATCACTGACCTTGCTGAATTCAGTCTGGAAATAATCCCAGGCCTCATTAATTGATGGAATAATCCTAAATCTGTCCTAGTTTATTCCCTCCACATCAACCGTACAGGACAATCAATACCTCCTCCCATAAGAAAAACTGCCTCTTCTCCTGCCTTTATAAATCTTTTGAAATCTCATTACCCCTCCTTTGTCACATGTCAACATTTCCTCTAACCCACCCCACTCTACCTTTGTTACCTAGTACTACCTGCACTCCCTTTTCCATTTCCTCCTAAAACGTTACTGTTCTCAAACATATTATCCCACCCTTTTGCACCTTCTGTAATCAAAATCATGTGTAAACTGCCCTGTAAATATTGATATCTCTTCTCCTGCTGTTTACAATGACTTGTAATCATAGAAACATAGAATTTGATTGTAGATAAGGACCACTTGGCCCACCTAGTTTGTCCATTTCCACACTTAATGGATAAGCTGCAGATCGTAGTTAACCAACAGCCTACTTCCTCCTACCCCCCACTAGAATTGCCTTATGTCTGTCCCATGCATTCTTGAATTCCCCACTGTTTTTGACTCTACGACCTTCTCAGGAAGGCTGTTCCATGCATCTACAACCCTCTCCATGAAGAAATACTTCCTCACATTACCTCTGAGCTGTTCCCCCTCTATCTTCAAATTGTGCCCCCTTGTTCTTGCACATCTCTTTTTCTGAAAGATGCTACCGCTTGGACTTTGTTGATTCCTTTGAGGTACTTGAAAGTTTCTATCTCTCCCTCCTTTCCTGGAGGCTATACATATTAAGCTCCTTTAGTCTTCTTCATTATGTCTTCTGGTGCGGACCCTGCACCATTTCGGTTGTCCTCCTCTGGACAGCCTCCACTGTGTCTATGTCTTTGCTGAGATGGGGTCTCCAGAACTGCATGCAGTACGCCAGACGTGGTCTTACCAACTGTCTGTACAGAGGGATAACAACTTTCTGTTTTCTGCTGGTGATGCCTCTCCCTATGTATCCCATTATCCCCCAGCCCTCCTTACTGCCTTCTCACATTGCTTGCCCACCTTTAGGTCATCTGATATAACTACTCCCAGTTCTCTTTCCATTTTTGTTATTGTCAGTATCTCACCCCCATTGTGTACTCTTCCCCTGGGTTTTTGTTTCCCAGGTGCATTACTTTGCACTTCTTTGCGTTGAATCTAAGCTGCCATATATTTGACCATTCTTCCGACCTTGCCAAGATCCTTCTCATCCTTTCCACCCCACCTTGTATATCAACCCTGTTGCAGATCTCTGTGTCGTCTGGAAAGATACATATTTTTCCTTCCAGTCCCTCTGCAATGTCACTTATAAAGACATTAAAAAGGACCGGCCCCAGTACTGAACCCTGCGGTACCCCACTAGTAACCCTTCTTACTTCACTGTGGATTATATTTACTATTACCCTCTGCATCCTGTTGTCCAGCCAGTGTTTTACCCAGGCTACCACCCTGGGACCCACTGCCAGGCTGGCTAATTTGTTTATTAATCTTTTGTGCGGGACTGTGTCAAATGCAATGCTAAAGTCTAGGTAGGCCATGTCCACAGCCCCTCCCTGGTCTACTACTTTAGTCACTCAGTCAAAGAAATTGATTAGCCTCATCTTACATGACCTTTCTGCTATGAATCCATGCTGCCTTGGGTCATGTGCACCACTGGCCTCTAGGTACTCAACAGTTCTTTCCTTCAGAAGTGATTCCATCAGTTTCCCTACCACTGAGGTCAAACTGACAGGTCTGTAGTTTCCTGCCTCTGTCTTGCTCCCACGTTTGTGAAGGGGAATCACATCTGCCCCACCTTCAGTCCTCAGGTACCACACCATCCTCCTATGATTTGTTAAAAAGGGTAGTCAGTGGTGTCACTAGTTCTCCCCTTAGTTCTTTTAGAATTCTGGGGTGAATCCCATCAGGCCCCATTGCTTTATCCACCTTTAGTTTTAGGAGTTCTTTCAGAACCCTTTCTTCTGTGAAAGGACTGATATCAACCCCCCTATCCAGAGTGCTTCTATTGACTGGATTAGGTACCTCCCCCTCCTCTTCCTTTGTGAATACTGAGCAAAAGTATTCGTTCAGTATCCCTGCTTTTTCACTGTCCCTCTCTGCCCAACCACCCTCCTCTTTATTCAGCCTCAGTATCCCTGCCTTAGTCTTTCTTTGCTCTCTAATGTACCTATAAAAGGTTTAATCCTCCTCCTTAACCGAGTTGGCTAAGTTATTCTCGGTTTGGGCCTTTGCTATTCTGACTGCCTTCCCTGCTTCGTTCTGCTTTAACTGGTACATTTCTGTGTCCTGCTCCTTCTGTGTTTCCTTATACTTCCTGAATGCTTTTTCTCCCTAATCTTCCCAGCCACTTCTTTTGAGAACCATAGTGTTTTTTTCTTTCATTTTGATTTGTTTATTTGCTTGTACAAAGGCTTGTTGCCTCTGTGATGGCAGTTTTGATGTTTCCCCATTGTTGCTCCACCCCAGCTTCTTGCCTGTTTGCTAGTGCTTTTCTGAAGCACTCTACCATTTTGACAAGATCAGCCCTCCTGAAGTCAAGTACCTTCACTTTTGTATGGTTTAACTCTACAGCTAAGTTTATCGTGAACCACACTGTTTGGTGGTCACTTGTTCCCAGATGGCTACCCACTTCTAGATCTGAGATCCTCTCTCCATCCCCATTTGAGAGTACCAGGTCTAAGATTGCTCCCTCTCAAGTGGGTTCCAAAACTAGCTGTCTGAGGCATGCCCCCTGTAGGGCATCGAGAATGGCCCTGCTCTTGGATGTGGCTGCAGCAAAAGTGCTCCAGTTAACACCTGGCATATTCAGGTCCCCCATCAGCAATGTCTCCCCTTTCTCTGCCATCCTAAGGATGTCTTCTATCATTTCCTTGTCCATGTCCTCCCCCTGAGACGGGGGTCTATATACAACCCCTGTGTGGATTGTGGTGTCATTTCCAGTCTCCAGGGTGACCCACAGTGCCTCTTCTCCTCCCTGTTTACCCTTTAGTTCCATTGCTTTGATCCCTTCCCTTACATAGAGAGCTACTCCTCCTTCACCCTCCCTGCCCTCCAGTAGATTGTGTACCCTGGTATGTTGACATCCCAGTCATTGTTCTCTGTGTACCATGTTTCTGTGACTGCTACTGTATCCAGGCATCCCTCTCCCATCAAGGCCACCAGTTCAGGGAGCTTGTTACCTAGACTACGGGCATTGGTACTCATTACCCTCCATTTTTTTAAGGCCTTATTCCTTTTTGCCCCATCCCTGTCCTTACTGCCTTTGTCTTTTTCTCTGTTTACCCCTGCCCTTCTCCCTATCGACTGCTCTGTCTTGGTGTTTACCTCACTAACTACCCTGATTTTTGGGGGAGGGTTAGGATTTCTCTTCTCCTTTTCAGTGCCTCCCCCCTTGTACATGTACATATTGTTCTGTACATATTGTTATCACTTGCTATTAGAAACATAGAAACTGTTGGCAGATAAGGACCGCTAGGCCCATCATGTAGTACATTGTCTACATGTGTTATCTGTGCATTAGCTCCCAGGTCGTGCCTGAAAAAGGCTTCTACTGCTAGTGTGTTTACCCAGTCAACAAAGTTAAATAAATAAATAAGTAGTAAACATTTTATTACACAAGAAAATCCTGATGATGTGAGAAACTATCCAGCAGCACTCCAGTGTAGAATTAAATCAAAACAATACAAAGGCTGGCCTGTCAGTGCAGTGGTGGAGCCACCGCTTTGCTCCAATGACCGGGTTCGGGAGCGAGCCCAGGAGGCTGGAGGGTTGCCTGTGGGGAGATGGATTGAGTGGCAGTTGCATGCGCTCCATCTCTGGGGAGGGAGGGGGGAGCCAGAGCTCGTGTAGCACCCTGTGACCTTGGGAGCCTGTTTGTGGGTGTGCTTAAGTTGAGGCTGTCAGGCATCCAGGGACGCCATGGAGTTCTGCTTTTGTGTCATTGCACGCCACGCCTCTCACTCCCAGAAACTAAAAAATAAGCATAGCTCCACTGGTCTCCTTGCCACCAGCTAAGGCCCCCCCGACGCTTGGATGTGTTAGGGGCATGGCCGGCCACCCCTTGTCCCTGCCGGAGGGCAGCCTCATGCCCTTGGGGTGGGTCGGTGGTGGTGGGCTGGAGGGCTGCTTGAAAATTCAGGGGCTTGCTCAAATAGTATAAAAAAATTGCAAAAATAAGATCCAAAATAGTGGATTTAGAGGGTTCACAAATTAATCCTAGTACAGTCCAATATTAACTGCTCTAAGCCAAATATTTCTGCTGTAAGCTTTATTAAACTTGACTCTCCAGTATCTACCCTTGAAAATTAAAATCTCCAATGCAGATAATTTCATGAGTATCCACATATGGAGAAAGCATATTCTCTAGCAGTACTATTCCCTTGGGATTATTCCGGGAGTTGATAGCAACAAGCCAGACAAAATTCAAGCAAGGGCCAGTTCAAACTAAATGAAGTTATGGTTACTGTTCCTGAGTGGCTTCCCTACTCTCACTGCTCCTACCAGGTCTGAGTTGGTGAGCACCAGATCGAGAATGACAATCTGCCTGGTGGGTTCCTTAACTAGCCGTACCAGGAGACAATCCTGGAGTGCAGCCAGCAAGGCCTGACTTCTAGTGCTCCTGGCCACTGGGATATCCCAGTCGATGTTTGGCAGGTTCAGGTCACCCACTACCACTATTTCCCCCTTTGCTACCTCCATTCCAAGTTCTTCCCTGAGCGCTCTGTCCTTCTCTTCCCCCTGCCCTGGAGGTCTGTAGACCACCCAAAGCGTAGTTTCCTGCAGTGACTCTGATTCCCTATTATTACCCCGATGCACACCATCGTTCGTACAGAGGGCTACTCAACCCCCTACCTTTTCCTCTAGACCTTCTGAACGATGAGTACTTAAGAACCATCAGGTCCCAGTTGTTGTTTTCTGTAGCCCACATTTCCATGGTGGCCACAGGGTCAGTGTCTGCCATCGGCGCCTGTAGCTCGCTGATTTTACTACCTAGGTTTCTGACATTAATGCATATTCTCTTTAAACAAGCTTGGAGAAGAACGAAAGCCACTGCTCAACTAATATGGCTCCTGTTAGTTGAGCAGTGGCTTTCGTTTTCTCTAAGGTTGTTTAAACATACAGACAAAAAGATGATTTTTTTGTACACATTTATTTCTGCACTGGGAACTAGGGCATCTCTCAGGAGTGCCCTCTCAGTCACTGCCTCAACTCCCAGCCTCAATCCTCCGTACCACCATGAGACACATTGCTGAGCACCCCCAGGACCCACAGTCCTATCCAGCCCCCTTGATCATCCCTTGGGAGGGCCCACCTCACCTACCTGGTGGCCTATTTGCAGTTAGAGGGATGGTCCTGGGTCCGGGGTCGAGGGGCTCGGGAGAGCCAGTGGTTGGCAGGTCCAGCGACGGGCTGTGGGCCTGGGTCCTGGGGCCTCCGTTGCCTCCTTTAGTCCACCAGGAATTTTCTTGGTGAGTTCCCCCTCAGGACGGGGTCCTTCTATGTCCTGCACTTGTACTGTCTCTGGTCTCCAACAGAGGGCGCTACAGTGCCGAGAACCCCATACAACCCACACTGGGAGAGGAGAGCAGTCCACTGGATGCTCAATCCTCCCCGATCCTCGACCGCCCAGGTCCATTCCTGAACCAGGGTCACTAGCATGGTGCAAGGTGTGGCATCCAGCCACCGACCCTCGGGCGCCACCGGACCCGGCTACAAACAGATGATTTGATACCTTTTATTGGACCAACAGAGTTGTTACAAAAGAACACAAGTGCTTTTAGCTTTCGGATTACACAGAATCCTTCATCAGAAAAACTACAAAAACAAAACAAAAAAAAAAGCGCCTATGTTCTTTTGTGACAACTCTGTTGGTCCAATAAAAGGTATCAAATCATCTGTTTGTGTGGATCCTGTGTTACAAGGACCAGTATGGCAACAAGTTTTTCTGTGTTAAACATACAGAAAGATGCATTGAAAAATGTCCCCATAGACTTGTATGGGGCATACCCTTGCACTCTCCCTGCTTAGACATCACAAAATGTCTGAGTACGGGGGTTGGGCTGGTGGACTGGGAAGTTGAAGGGATCGGCTGACTGTGGGTTCGGCTCAGTTATGATCCTTCCCTCCCAAAAAGTATATGCTTAAAATTCAACTTTGCCAGGAATGGGCTAGTGCTGCCTAAGGGAACTCTCATCTTCAGGATTTCTTAGTGTCGGAAAGTCCATAAAAGGCTAATTTGAGCAAACTATTGTGTTGCATGCAAGTCTTAGCAGTCCAGAGTTATTTATATGTAAATCAGCCTGTAATGAAAGAGTTACTGATGCCTGAAAGAAAACTTTAAAAACATAATGAGTAGGTAAAATTCTGCTTGTATTCCATATATAGTCTAGATTTCTCCTCCCATTATTTATTACTGAGGAAATGTGCATGAATACATGATTTTTTAAATATTATTTCTATTTTATCTCTTCCTCACGGCCCCATCTGACTGGCTCCCCAGCTCCATCCCCAGAATTACGGGACTTACTATATGTCTGGTCCGGGAGGCGGTGCCTGCGGAGAGTCGGTCGTCATCCTGCCGCCAGTTTCTTTTTCCTCTATTTTCTCCCCATTCTTCCCGAGGGCCCCAGGAGAAGGTCGCATGTGTGTGGAGGTACACATACACCTTACAGCCCCGGTAATGACCCTCCTCCACTCACCCCATTGGCCTGTCGCCGGCACCCTGCTTGCGCAGCCCCTCGGCCTCCACCAGGGGGCAGCTGTTAGCGAGGGATGCCATCCCACCTCCCCAAAGAGGAGAACTGCCTGCCGGCCGCTCAGTCCAGCTACGCCCTCCCGCTGTTTCCACCTCCGACGCACCGGACTTCCCACCCTAGGTCGCCAGCTGCTGCGAGGTGAGACATCCAGCACCTCAGCCCTCTGCACCACCGGGCCAGCTGAATACATGATTTTTATCCCTTACAGTTACTTTAAAGTTAATCTGCCTCTATAGCTTACTCCCTACTGCAAGTCACAATACTCTGTTGTGACATCACAAGCTGTTGCCATGAGAGTAACTGTGATGTTACAAGCAGTGCATTATGACCTCAGGTAGGGAGACAGCAACAGAAATAGATGAACTCTTCAGGAGCAAAAATCCTGGTTTCATGCAGTTGACCTCAGCAATAAATAATGGGGAGGGGGAATAAAGAGCTAATGTGAAATACAAGCTGAACTTTATTTAAATATTTTGTTTTGTTAAAGTTCTCCTGAAGTTGTCAGTTGCTCTTTGTGGGCTGGGAGCAGCCATGTGTTTTAGGCTGCTAATTAGCAATGATGTCACCACAGACTTGGCCCCGCTTTGACTGCAAGTAATCCAGTAGGTTAAATAGGAAGTTATTTTCTTAAGTGTGTTTTAAGGTGTTATTGCAACACTTCTTAAATAAATAAAATCCTCCTCCAGGCACACCCTCCACCGTGCTGCGGTGCATGGTGGCTGCCACCAACTCCTTCTGCGCTGTGAGCAGTGGCGCATCAGAAGCCCCCTCCGGTGGCAGTCCAGGAGGCATGGATGCCTGCCACTTTCTCCTTTATGCGCCTCTGTCTGTACCCACCATTTTACGACACTCCTCTCGCCAACCGCTGGTGGATGCCATGCTGATTAACGTAGCCAACCACCTCCGCCCAGGCCCGAGCCCTGGCCTGTAGTGTACTCGTGGCACCACTCAGCAGTGGCTCCCCTGTTAAAGTAGGCAGCCAGACAGGGCTGTATTTCATCCTTTGTGAAACTGGGCCTGCGGCAGCCAGGCAGGCCACGCTCCTCACTCCTCACCCTCCTCATGTCCGGACATGTCGCTTCCTGTGGACATAGACAGCATAGTGTGTTAGTGGCAGCATCCCCTGTAGCATCCTGCCCTGCTGTGCCATCTGCTCCCAGGGGCTGCAGTGGCATCATCGCAAACCACCTCAAAGGGACGCAATACCGGTCCATGGCCTGTGCTGTTATGTGGCGCTTATATGGTGCATCGCATGCAAATGAGCTTGGCACAATAATAACATGCTAATTCCCCAGTGCACCACGCATTGGCTGATGAGCACATTTGCATGTGGCGTCGGAATATCACGATTTTACTCCGTGCTCACGATTGCTCCGGAGCAATCGCGGCACAATGGATGCATCGTGGTGCGAGCCCACAGTGCAATCTGCGCGGAACTGTATAATGCTGTCAATCCAGCACTGTGTGCATGTGCCGATGGGGCCCAAGGCGCATGATGCACCAGGTCTGCTATCAAGCTGATGCAACTGCGCGGAGGTGGGTGACCCTCAGGTATGGTGACCTGGTCAGGAGGGACCCAGAGCACCTGAGTAGGCTGGAGGTGCAAGTCCAGGCATGGGGCTGTGCCACAGCCAGGTGAGTAGGCCCATATTGCATGTGTGCCCAGGTGCTATACTGTGGTGTTGGCTAGGCTGCCTGGCATACCCTGCAGAGCGGTGCACTGCCATCGTGCGCATCATGGGGTGGCATTGCCAGCTGCTGCTTGTGTTGCAGTGCAGCTGTGTGGGACATGTCGGGCAGGGGCTCACACTGTGCACAGGGCTGGGGGTGGTGGGCAGCTGCTGTGGATGTTTACTGATGTGTACCTATGTTCCATTCCCAGGGCCTGAAAATTGCAGGAGGGCAGCAGCGGTGGCAGCAGACCAGTGAGTGGCGCAGGAGGCGGCTCTACAACTGTGAGGCCACAGTGAAGTAGGCACTGTCATGATCCCGTACTGTACATGGGGGTGGCAGGGGCATGGCTGCCTGTGCTGTGTGTGGTGCCCGCCACTGTGGCACATCCATTGCACGTGTGTGGCAGCTGTTTGTGAGGTGGGAGTATGCCCGGCTGCCATTGACGTTGCTGTGGTGCTGCCAGTGCACTGTGCCATGTGACTGTCATTGTGCAGTCGGGTGGTCATTGTGCGGTGGGCCCACTTCTGTGCACTGTCGTGGTGTGCATCGTTGCTGGCGAGCATTGGCCCCCCGCAGGTGGCCAGTACAAGCCCTCTGGGTGTATGTGTGTTCCCACTGCCCATTGCGCGCTGTGGGTGGGCATGGTTCCTTGGGACATTGCACTGATCACCTGTCCTGTCCCTTGTCATAGGTGTCCGGAGGAGGCGTAGCATGCCACTGTATTGCCAGCTGCTCCGCCAACTCATCCTTATAATGTCCACGACGATGGAGGCGGTCCTGCAGATGAGGAGGATGATGCTGGCCGACCGAAGGCACCGCCCACAGCAAGGGGTAGCAGGACATAGCCGCCAGTAGTCGGGCCCCAGCAGTCCCCTGTTGCCCCAGCTATGCCTCCCCCTACAGTCCCCCATCCCACTGTACAGTCCTTGTTCCCTGTCCCCTTCCCTTGCTTTCCTACACTGTCCCACCCCTTGTTACTGCTGTACATAGTTTTCCTACAATATATATTTTTGACTTACCTGCCTGTGTCTGTGTCTGCAGGTGGTGTGAGGAGCCATGCTGCAGCGGCCCAGTGCCTGTCCTTGTGGTGTGCATGTTGCGGGAGTGCGTGTTGTGCTTCTGTGGTTCACTGCTGTGTGCTGTGGTGTGACCCACTGTGGTGATGTCCTCCCCGGTTGGTGGCTGTGCCTTGGGGTGCCCATGGGGCAGTTGCCAGGTGTGCATGGTGCTGACACATGGGCATGGTCTTTGGTCAGATACTGGGCACACGCTGTGTTGAGGCCCCTGCCTGGCGCAGCGCTGCCTGTCCCATATGGTCTGCCACGCCACGTGCCTCCCAGCATGTTCCGTCCTGCCGTGGAGCCGCCTGTGTGGTTTTGTGTGTGTGTGTGTGTGTGTGTGTGTGTGTGTGTGTGGCTGCCTTGTCCTGGGTGTGGACTACTGTGGGGGTCCTTGCTGGCCTTCCATTGGCACCCCAGTTGCCTGCCTCTATGCCGCTGCTGTGTGGGGCGGGGCTGTGTGTATAGTGTGCCCTGCTGATGGTATGCTCGGCGCTGTCGCTGTCCTTCCCTGGCACTGTCCCTGGGTCTCCTCTCTGTGCCATGCCCCACTCTGTTGCTATGCTGCTCTGCTCCCACAGTTGCACTGGAGCTTCTCTGCACCATGGTGCAACTATGTTTGCGCCATGGTGCATATCTGGTTGCGTCATGGTGCAAACACAGTTATGCCATGGCGCAACTGTGCCATATTCAGCCAGGTTGCACTGGCGCACTGTGGCATGCACATCCTCTGAATATGGTTCCTGCTGCACCAGGGCGCAGCGGATTTGCACTGCGCTGGACTTTGATGCACTTCTGAATATCTGGGCCAGAATATTTGAAATACCAGGAATCAAATTCTGCCCTGCCTTCTTCTTAAGTCTGTGTGCCAGAAGTTTCCAGCTTTCTGCCAGCCTCCCAGAAAGTTTGTTTTGTTCTATATAAAGAGTATTCTGCTCTGGCAGAATATATTTTATTAATTTCATATTTAAGCTTAATGATATTATTAAGCAGCGTCCCTTTCTTATCACAATTCTTTTTAAAACTCTTTTCCAAGTTGAGAAGTTCTGCTTCTTTTTGTGCTAAGTCATTATCTCTTTCCCTTTTCTTAGCGGCAGAGAAACTAATAATCCTGCTTCTCAAGAAAGCTTTGAAAGCATCCCATAAACAATTTGAGGAGACTTCTCCATTGTCATTTAAATTAAAGAAGTCCTCCACTTCCTGATTCATCCAGGTGATAAAGTTAGGATCATGTAACAGAGAAACATTTAGTCTTCAGTGTATACAGTTACTTTAAACCCTTCAGTTGAAATGAGGCCTGCACTAGAGCATGATCAGCTAGGAAATCTTTAATATTATAGCAGAGAAGAGTCTTGGGGCTGGATGTTTAGAAATCAGTAGCATTTCAATTCTGCTAAAGGAGTTATGCCTAGGAGAGTAAAAGGAGTAATCTCTGATAGTCGGGTTTAAAAGCTGCCAGGCATCAACCAAATTTAGATCAGAGATAAGCTTGTGAATACTATATTGAGCCAAAGAAATCTTAAAGGGGGAGGCATAAGAGATTTTATCTGTGTCAGTCTTCACCGTTTATCACCTTCGGGTATAGTGGCCAGAGGTCACGACCCCGTGGGAGCTCTTTTTTTTTTTTTTTTTGATGATCGGAGTCGATGCACCATCAGCGCCACCCTCGAAGCCCACGCACTGCATGGCATTCGCGTGTTGGCCGTTAGATGTCATCGACCTCACCCTCCTGACAGTTCTTCGTCTCCCACCGTAGAGGTCGCACCTCGTGGGAAGCTCTGCACAAGAAGCCTGCTGTCTGCTATCAAGTGTTAGATTTCAACCTCGACGCTTGCTTTTCGGCCTTGACATAGTTCAACACGGTTTTATAGCCTGCCGGTTCCACTGTTCACCACCACTCGACTTAACGCTGGTAAGACTGTTCCTTTTTCTTTATCGTTAGCGACGTCGAGTCTTTGGTTGTTTTTTCCATAGGTCATGTCTCGGTTGGGTGGCAGGAAAACTTCGAAGACAGGACAGCCCCCTATGCGTCAGTGCATGTGCAGCTGTAAGTACTCCGTCACCAACCAGCATGACCGTTGCCTCGCGTGTCTTGGCCTGCTTCACGACATGGATTCGTGCGATGCCTGCTTCTCCATGGACCGTCGTGTCATCGAATAACGCTCGTGGAAAGTTGGACGAGCTCCGCCAACATTCGGGGATGGGCGTGCACTCGTCGGGCCAAGCCACGGTCTCTCAGCCTTTCCTCCTGGTTCTATATGGACCGCGGAGGAGGGGGCTTCTGCTAGTAGCCTCACCATTGCAGAAGCCCCTTCCATGATGCAGGAGGCCAGTCTCCCCGAGGTATGGGCGGAGGCACTGCATTGGCAGTCACCCCTTCGGGGGTGAAGGCTCCCCTGGTGTCATTTTCTTGGGCTGGAAAGCCTGGGTTGGCGCCATCCGGCGCCATCTTGGTCCTCGACACTGTTCATGTATGTTTCCTCCCCCACCCCACATCCTTACTTCTAAAATTCCTTTACCCCTCCCTCCCTCCTCCTCTTCTACTTCCAGAGATTGGGGCCCCTCCCAATCCCCTTAGTTTTCCAGCTTTATTCTGTCCTCTCAGTCATTTATTTCTCCTTTTAGTTTGTATATCTTTTCCTTTATCTGTCCCTTGGACACCCCTGCCCAACCCTCTTACTCTATGGTGACTCAGAACTGGCTAGAGGGCAGGGTCAATGACACCTAACAGCCAACCCACGAGCACCACGCAGTGCGTCGGCCTCGAGGGCGGCATCGATGTTGCGTCAACTCCGCCCATCCAAAGGAAAAAAAGAGCTCCCATGGGGTCGTGACCTCCGGCCACTATACCCAAAGGTGATGAATGGTGAAGATACACAGAAAGATCAGAATTACGGTAGGTACGTAATTTTCATTTCCTGTCTATCATGTTATCTAGTGTTAAATTAAAATCCGTGCTTGGGGGTTGTATGTACTCAACTTTAAATTAAGATCTTTAAAAAACAAACTGGTTCTGAGTTTGGGGCATAAACGTTACAAATTGTAATTTCCTAC
This sequence comes from Neoceratodus forsteri, assembly GCA_016271365.2. Lineage (NCBI taxonomy): Eukaryota > Metazoa > Chordata > Ceratodontiformes > Ceratodontidae > Neoceratodus > Neoceratodus forsteri. Next base: position 581,250,287 of record JADMNL010000023.1, read on the forward strand.
CATCAATAACACCTTTCAAAATTTGGAATCTACCCTGTGGATCAGCATAATGAGAGCTCTTCAGAAAATTCACCCTCTTCTAATCAGAATCGCAGTACCCTTTTCTTTGAATTGAAGGAACTGAACTCTACTTAGGCAACCCAGGACCTGGCCAGTTTTAGCTTCACTCTCCTCCAAGTGTGTTTCTGAAGTGAAGTGATATCTAGCTTATTCCGTTTAGATATTCAAGGATCTTTCCTCTTGACTGGGGACCCGAGACCCTTGAATTTCCAAGTACCTATTGTGAGATTTTACAAATAGATAAATATTTATGGAAATAATAGAGAGGGGTTATTTTATTTATTTACGTTTTTGGTAACCAGGTAAGTGCGCTGATCCAGTGGACCATTTTCAGTCATGACCTGGGCCACAAGGTGGCGGTACATGGATACAAGCAGTAGATATAATATACAATTTACATATACTGTACAAGCATCAATAGATCACAATAGACAAAAGCTGTGGTAAACAAACAATGGTAAGTGAGGCACCATAGGGGTACCTGCAGCAGTACAATGGGAGAAAAGTTACAGATTCACAAGGAGTAATTTAACATAACAGACTTAACAACATCTAGTCTAGGTAACACGCCTGTCCTGAGAAAGAGAGCAGGTTGGCCTGAGAGCTTGTGGTAAAATTAGGCATGGCTTCCAGACAGTGCGCTGAGTCTAGGCACTGAGGGAGCGTAGTCTGAGTAAACCGGAGAGCAGGGTAATTTGTGTTATGCCCCACTAAGTGTTGGTGTCACCTTGAGCCATGGCCTGCCCAGATCAGGTACAGAGATGTGGGAGGAGGTCTCACAGGTAGGTTTGAGAGGCAGTATAAGAGTCAAGTGAGTGGGTTAGTGCTTTAGGATAGAGGTGCGAGGGAGAGTAGGATGGGCAAGCGCCCGACTGTGGTAGGATTATGGTGGCTGCTGCTCCTGCACTGCCCTGTGTGCATTTGCAGGTGGAGCCTATCATTGACCAGGCCTTTAGGTTAGATTTGAAAGACGATGGGATGTAGATGTACTGACGGGCATGGGAAAATGATTCCAGAGGGAGGGGCAGAGACAGAGAAGGCCTACTGCCCATTACTGTAGAGACACAGGGAGCTTCCAAGGATTGGATGAAGGATGCCCCAAGCGGCCTCGTGGACGCCTCTGTGTATGAGTGGGGAGGCATATGGGGACAGCTGGTTACTTCTGAGGGCATTGTCGACTAGGCAGCCTATGTATAGTCAAAGCGTGCCTGGAGAGGGAGCCAACCAAGGGACTGGTAGAGGTACATTGATGAGTTAAGGAGGGAGCTTTGAGAGCAAAGCAACAGATGGCATTGTATGTCATGTTGATATGGGAGTGCTGCTTTATGGACACTTGGGAGTAGATAGGGAGCAGTAGTCAAGGAGTGGTAGGAGGTTTCCTGTGCAATGGCAGACAAGCTCAGATGATAGCAGGTGGTTTGCTCGGTATGCCACCCTAGCTTCAGGTTTATCCTATTGATAGTCAGGGTTATGTGATCATTATAGGTGAGCGATGGGTCAAGGGAACACCAAGATATTTGAAAGAGTTGACCTGTTCCAGTGGAAGTCCAGCAGTGTATATAAGGTGAGGGAGGACTTAACTTAGCTGACTTGTTTAGGAAAGGTTTTGATCCGAAGAGCATGGCCTCTGCCTTTTTCCCATTTACAAGGAGTTTTCTGGATGTGAACCAGTGAGCAGCCACTGCATAGCTGTCGGTGAGAGTGGAGGAGATGGCTTCTAAGGACTTGTTGCTGTGGTATAGGACTAGATCGTCCGCATAGAGGAGAGTGTTGCAGTTTAGGCTATATACTGGTAGTGCATTGATAAACATGGAGAAAAGAAGGGGGCCAAGGACTGATCCCTGAGGAACTCCAGTGCTGGTGGGAAGGGAAGTTGAGGCTACTTTGCCTATAAGCACGGACTGGGACCTGTTTGTGAGGTAGCTATGAAACCAGGCTGCAGGTCCAGGGGCACAACCAAAACGTTGAAGTGTGGAGAGGAGAAGTTGATGGTCAGCAAGGTCAAATGCCTTTGATAAATCAACAAAGACTGCACCTAGTATATACCCATGTCCATATTTCTGAGGACATGGTTTGAGAAGGCTGCCAGGGCAGAGGAGGTGCTGTGGTGTTTACGGAAGCCGTGTTGAAAAGAACACAGGAGGTTATATTTATTGAGATGTTCAGTTAGTTGGGAATGGACTACTTTCTGAAGTAGTTTGCTGAGGTGTGGTAGCAGGGAGATGGGCTGATAGTTTTCTGGGCAACTGGGGTCTCCTGCCTTGAAGATGGGAATCACACTTGCATGTTTCCAGGTGTCAGGCACTGTTGATGTAGACTGGGCAAGGTTAAAATGTGTGTTAGTGGTTTGACAAGGGCAGGGGAGATGATCCCCAGGAAAGCAGGGTACAGCCTGTCACTTCCAGGGCTGCCACTAGAAAGGAGGGTTTTCAGAAGTTTTATAATGGTCTTGTGAGTAATGGCCCTGAAATAGAAAGGAGGGGTGGAAGCTTCGGTGTTTGTGGGAGTTGGGGGGCTATTGTTGCTGTTTGGGTTGGAGGGAGGGTAAGGAGGGAGCTTGCTAAGATAAGGGGTCAGGTTGGTAAACATATTATTGAGGAGGTCAGCGATGAGAGCAGGGTCATCAATGGTGCCTGCTAGGGAGGCAAGTTTTATTTGCTTACTGGTCTTTGGGTTTAGGATGGAATCAGTTGAGGCCCAGAAACTACATGGGTTCCTCAGGGTATTTTTTTGGAGGTCAGTGAAGTATTTCTTTTTTAGTGACTTTGCCAGCTGCTTACAAGCATTTCGCAGTTGCCTGTAGGCGTTCCATAGTTGTGGGGATGGAGACTCTTTGAATGCTCTCCATTTAGAGTCCTTGACCTTCATTTGCAGTAACAGTTCTTTTGTTATCCAGTGCGTGCAGCCTCCCCTAACCCTTATGGTTTTGGTGGGGAAATACTGGTCCTGAAGTTTCTGAAGGGTGCTGGTGAGGTATTGGACAGCAGCGGAGATATTTTCAAGCTGGTATAGGGAGGGCCAGTTTAAGGGCATTGCTTCCCTAGTCACAGGTTCACGATTCTGGCTGTTGAAATTTCTGAAGGATAGTAATTTTGCTGGTGGGCGAACTGACTTATTGTTCACAACAATGTAGGTGGAGGAGTGGTCGCTAATTGCATCTGACATGGTGCCTGTTAGGAGGAGTGGGTCAGACCGGTTAGTTAGAATCCAATCAAGGATAGAGTGGTTTGGTGTGTGTGTTGGTTGAATCTTGTTGTGGTCGAGATTACTTGCCCTAGGTTTAGTGGCTTTAGTAGGGCTGTGTATTCTGGGATTGAGTTTGCTGTCCAATTGAGATTGAAATCCCCCAGTAGGAAGAAATCTCTAGATGGGGTGGTGCCTGCCAGACCAGACAGTAAGCTAGAGAGTCCCTGGGTAGAAGCTGGAGGAGGGGTTGTAACAACAGCCAATGTACAGTTTTTTGAGGCGCTAATGGTTAGCTCAGTAATAATCCACTCACTAAGTGAGATGGCAGTGGAGCAGGCGACAGTGGCAGCTGATATATGGTCCTGGACATACAGTGCACGCTGCCTCCTCTCTTCCTGCCTGGCCTATCTAGCCAGAGGAAGGAATAGCCTTGGAGTTGGTACAAGGCGTTGTCGTGTATGGTTTTAGCCAGGTCTCCAGATACCTAGCACATGGGGCTTGTATAGGGTCACCCAGGCCTCTATCTCACTGAACTTGGAAGGAGGCTACATACATTTAGGTGAGCAATTTTGATACCATGGCGTCCAGCCCATGTGGCATTAGTGTGGTCAATGTGTTCATTTGTAGGTCCTGGGTTGGTTTCAATGTCACCTGCTAGCAGGGCTAACAGAAGGAGGGTCAGGAGGGGCACGGTTGGGGATGCCAGTGGTGTTTTTGATCATGGGGAATGAATCAGATAGCCTAGTTGTCTTTGTTCTTTGTTTGATAGGGACGACAGAAATAATGACACTAGTGGTGTGACTTTTTTTGGGGCCATGTTGGGCAGGCTGAGAGTAGGGGTGCAGTGATGAAGGAATTTTTGTTCAGTAGCTAGAATTGATGCAACTGAATCTGTTGTGAGCAGTAGCCCAAACAACGCGGATGTAGCCACAGGAAAAGACTTCCATTGATTTGGGGCATTGATGGGGAAAGGTATTCAGAGTTTGGAGGAGTTGCAGGGAAGAGGAAAAAACAGATAGCCATATTCCTAGGGAGTAGTTCCTAAGCGAGCAGAATGTGATGTTAGGGGAGGTGGAGGGATGAAGAAGTGCAGGGAATTGGAACAGTGGCCACTGGTGGTGGTTTCTGATAACCTGCAAATGGGAAAAGCCACTGATTGGTTTTTGCACTCACGTGACATGAGGTATAAATGCGATGTCGACCAAGGGTGGTGGCGGGGGCAGTGGGGTAGCCGGTGTGCAGCACCAGAGGGGTAAAACTTTCACCACGGAGCCATTGGAGCCATTGTTACTGGTGATTACCTGCGGGCTATCTGAGGGAGAACTGCGCTTCTGTTTGGGGGGGGTTTGGGAGGCTCCTCGGCTGTGGAACACCTCGCGACCCTTGCTTACATGGACAGCTGTGGAGGAAGAACACAGATTCAATTTAAGGAGGTAGGTGGAGGAGGGACTGAGAGAAACAAAGAAAGGGGAGGAGGGGCTGACTCTAGCACAGTGCTTCAAAAATACATTTCAGGTCAGTCAGGTATTAAAAAGTAGTTTTAACTTAACCAAGCTGCGGAGAAAGGCTCCTTAATACATTTGCAGTCCTTTTTTTTAACTTGACTCAAGCTGCGGAGAAAGGCTCCTTTAAAACAGTTGCATTTTTTTTGTTGTTAAATTAGCCCAAGCTGCAGAGAAAAGGCTCCCTTAAGAACATATGCAGTCTTGGTTTAATAATTTAAAGTGAGGAGAAGGCTTAAAGGATGCAAGTCAGGTATTAAAGTAGTTGGGAGAAAGGCTCCCAATACAGTGTGCAAGACTAAAGAAAAACTATCAGCATTTCTCTTAGCAGCGTAAAGAGCTGTTTTGGCACCACAATCCAGGATTCAAAACTTTCACATGGAGTCATTGGAGCCGTTGTTACTGGTGATTACCTGCAAGCTATCCAAGGAGAACTGCGCTTCTGTTTGGGGGGGGTTCGGGGAGGGCTCCTCGGCTGTGGAACACCCTTGCGACCCTTGCTTTCACACGGACAGCTGCGGGCTATCCAAGGAGAACTGCGCTTCTGTTTGAGGGGGTTCGGGGAGGGCTCCTCGGCTGTGGAACACCCTCACGACCCTTGCTTTCACACTGAGAGCTGCGGGCTATCAAAGGAGAACTGTGCTTCTGTTTGGGGAGGGTTCGAGGAGGGCTCCTCTGCTGTGGAACACCCTCGTGACCCTTGCTTTCACACGGATAGCAAAATGACCCTTACATTTTTTAAATAGAAATTACAATCCAACAGTGAAAAGTCCTAAGCTATATTTAACATATTTAAAGAACAAAGTTTATAAACAAACAAGTACTAATGCAATATTTAAATATTTTAACTATAAAGAAAATAAAAGATAAAATAGTATTTATCTAAGGTAAGTGTTGAATAAAATAAATAGCCTCAAGGCTAAACACAGATATGCCAGGGCAAATACAAAGTAACAGTTAACCCAAGGCAATCCTGTCGTTCCAGGTAACGGAACAGACTAAAGAGCCAGTTAAAACCAAGTAATCTTTGATGCCAAAACACTTAATAATGACAGAAAGCAAATTCAGCTTATCTGTAACAAATTACATTTGTCTATTAGGAAAAACTAACTTAGAAAGTCCCCACTTAAAAAAAAGCAACAATGTGAGGCCCAGTTAAATCAGAAAGGATGCCGGAGGGACCTGTAATGCATAGTATGAGTATAGTGTAAAACAGTACATCCCCAGAATATTATAGACAAATCTAATTTTACTGTCTTCAACATCCAGTCATAGATCCCATACAAAGGGTATATGTGGTTGGTGCTTTGCAGACCTCAGGCCAAGATACCATAGGATGACTCAAAAACTGACCCTAAACCCAGTGGGAATTCTAAATTAGCCTTATTGCATTATTAAAAGATAAAATGTCTTTTCTTTTCCAGTCCTCAGACTACATCCAGTAAATAATATGTTTGTTGCCAATGGAAGTCCCATGAGGGAGTGCAGCACAAGTGTCCAGACTGCCCCACTAGCTCGAGTGTACCCAGAAGGATTAAGTATTTGTAACCAGTGATCTTGGTTCGAAAACTCCTCCTCGGTAGATCGCCTCACCAAAGGTCATTCCTAAACTTTCCAAAACAACATGGCAGGGGTAGGGTTCCTGGGCCACTTTATACTAGGGGCCTACAGTCCACGGTAGATAATTACTAAAGTCACCAAGGTCTTCAGTAACATTCCCAGGTTAGCCATATAAAAACTGGGACCACATAAAGTCAACCAAGCAATAGCTTATTATTAAATAGAAGATTTATGTAGTCAGAGGGCTGTAAAAGTTCAGATAGTATGCACCACAGCATGTGCACTCTATTACCCCTCCCTCACTTGTTGACCAAAGGCCAGGTGAGCACCAGCAACATATCCCTCCAACTGGATTAAATCTATGACATAGTTGCAAAGTCAGCAAATCAGACTCACCCCAAACAAGGCAAGGTGTCCAGAGAAGTTGGTTGAAATTCAGGGTACCACACTGAGGAGACGGGGGAGGGGGTGGGAGACTCTGAGGAACTCTGGAAACCAGAAGTCTTCATAGCATAGGTTCAGGTTATACCCACCCAACTGCAGATGAATACTCTGAAATATTGCATAGTATAGTAAGAAAAAGCATTATTTCAAACAGTTCAGGAGTTAATCCACTAGATGGCACTAAATGACTACAAATGCAAGTAGATAGAGATAAAACAGTAACATGTAGAAATAGGCAGATTGAATTGAATATTTTGACTAGCATTTATAGATCAAAAACACATCAGAACCCCAGTGGTTAAAAAGACAGAATAAATGCTTGTCTTTAAAATAACAATGAAAGTCTGCAGTTACTGTAGGTACCCATCCTACTTCCAGTGTTGTAAATGATCCTTCTATAAGCAGGAGGAGGAGGGCCTCTAACAGGACACATGAACCTATGTTAATTCAGCATATTCGGGCGCACCAAAAAGCCTTTGCTATATGGACTTTGTACAAGACAGTTAACGAGAGGAACGGCAGAAGACAAAAAAAGTAAGATACCAGCCATTCAGGATCTCTGAAGTTTATTATTCTGGCAGGTAGTCATCCGCAAAATTAGAGTAATCATCATAATTTTGTTGCAGCCAGGGATGACAAGGCAAGCACTGTGTCTTACATGTGGCCCTCCCAAAGGAAGGTCCACTCTGGAAAGTTGCATAAGATTATCAGTAGTTTTGTTTGCTGACTCCAAGGAGTGGTACCTGTTCTTGGAAATTGGGATGGTTTTCCTGTAAGCCTTGGCTGTCTAAGCCATAGACTTAGGAAGAGGTTTGGGGTTATTTGACAGAGGGGCTGCTGTTTTTGCTGAAGGTTTATTCGGTGTGACTTTTATGAACTTGTCTGACCCTTGTTTACTCTGGTCATGCGCAGTGTGGATTAAATCAGCCGCAGACTTAAGTGTTCTTGAGTGAGCTGCAGGGCTTGAAGACAGTTGATCAGATCGAGCTCTGTTAGGCAGAGATTTATGGCTAGCATCAGGCCATTGTCTGTTCACATATTTCCACGCCTCTTCCACTGACTGAAAATTGTGCATAGTCCCCCCCATTCTGTATCACCAAGATAACTGGGTACTTGACAAAATACTTGATTAAGTTTTGTAGTACAGTTCTGAGTGGTGAGAAAAGCTTCCTCTTTTCAACAATGTCAGAGGAGAAGTCCTGAAAAATATACACTCTCTCTCTATTCCAATTCCGTATTTTCCTTTCTCTCTAGCCACCCTGCATATCTTGTCCTTAACTGAGAAACGTAAGAAATTTGCAGTAATGGGTCTTGGTCTCTGACGCTGTTTTGGCTTTTCTGAAAGAGCCCTGTGGGCTCTTTCTATTTCCAATGGCCGTCCCCATTGGTAATTTAATATAGCAGGGATGAATTCTTGGAGAAAACGCACCACATCTGTCCCAAGTCCCTCAGGTATACCCATGAATCTTAAGTTATTTCTTCTCCCCCGTTCTCTAAATCATCCATTTTTTCAGTTACCCAGTTTAGTTGTCTAGCTTCTCCCTCTATAAAATCCTCTATTTTAATTAAAGAGTCCTCCAAAAATGCAAGACGTTCTTCAAAAGAGTCCATTCCATTAACAACTTCAAGTTTTTTATTGATGGAGGTGTCATTTTAATTTTAGGCCAGCAATATCATCTTTAATTGAAAGTAGCATGTCTTTAATGAATGCCTTGTCAGTTTTATTCTGCTTTATCTGGTTTATCGGTTTTACCTGGAGATAGTGATTTTACCGACGAGCATGACAAGGATAAGGCAGGAGGAGTCCCATTCTGACAGCTGCTGCGTGCTGCATTTACTCTACCATTGTCGGTGCCATCTGGGCCCGAGCCACGGGAATTTTAAAAGTAATTTTCTGAGGGAAAAACAGTAAAACCACAGTAAGATTTTTGGATGTCCCAAATGCCAATAAGTAAATAAATTAAGTGACCACTGCTGAATTTGAATCAAATTATTTAATCTAATTTCTTTAGGAAGGCAGAGTGGCATCAGAGCTCTTGTTCTAGGGTGGCAGGCTGGCAGCATCGTCAGGTTCTCTCTAAACTCGTGCATGAGACTAGGAGAGTGCTTAGGGGTTGTTCATCCTGTTTTAAAATGTTCAGAGTACTTGACGTATCTAGGCATTACAATTTCTAAAGATACTCATAATTTAGAGGAATTGAACTTGCTCCCTTTAATAAAAGAAACTGAGGCAGATCTACTAAAATGGCAAAGTCTTTAATTTATCTCTTTGGGTAAGATAAATTCAGTTGAGATGATTGTGGCCCTAAAATCTTTACTATTTCCAGAACCTGCCCTCAGAATAGACAAAACTGTCTTGGATCAGTTAAATAAAATAACCAGGCACTTCTAGTGGAACTCTTCTACTCCTAGACTTTCTTTACCAAAACTTAGGGCACATAGATCAGAGGGAGGCTTTGGTCTGCCAAACTGGAAGAAATATTACTTTGCCTTTCATTTCAAACAAAGTAGTTCGTATCTACACTCCAGTTCAGAAGACTATCAGCCATTATGGGTTAAAGTTGAAAAGCAGTTATTGTTGCCCTTTAAACTGTCCGACTATCTTTTCATTAAGCTCCCCTTGCTCTTCTATGACAACATTTGCATTACCTTCTCTGTTTGGGTAATCAAAAGGATGCAACAATTATTACTGTTTGAGGGACTACCTCTTCACTTGATGACACTTTGGAATAATGCTAACCTACTGTATAATCAGCTTCCTATTACAGATTTTGGATGGAGCAAATTTGGTATTACAAACTTGTCTGATTTATTGGGAAAACAAGGGGAGCTACTTTCCTTTGAGCTTCTCAGGGCTTGATATAATTTACCAAGATTCCATTTTGCCAGTTACCTCCAGTTACAGAAGGCTTTGCAAGACTCATTGTTAGGCCCTATCTACATCTGAGGGGTGGGTCTGAATGGGAGTCAGCTCTGAAGTTAGTTAAGATGAGGAAAGGGGTAAGTCTGATATATAAACTTTTAATGAACACCCAAGACCCCTCAATTTTGACAGCTTCTGCAAAAGAAAAGTGAGAGGGAGAGATCAGGGAATCCATAACTGACTTGGAGTGGGCTTCAGTATGGGACAACGCTTACAGCAGATGCAGGGAAGTCCAAAGTAGGACAACACAGTATAACATTTTACATTTTATTATTACTATTCATCTAAGAAACTAGCCTTCCTGGTTTCCAGCCAGAAGGAAAATGTTGGAAATCCCAGAGGAAAGATGCGGACCTTCTTCATATGCCCTGGTCCTGCCCCTGTAATACGATCCATAAAGTCTGTGAATCTGACCTTGGAACACAAATTACCTTTACCCCTAAATTCCTTATTCTTGGGATAAAGGAACACTCTGGGTTTTTAAACCAGCATCTGAACTCCATCATAAGGTCAGCTGCTCTGGCTCTTAAAAGGATTTTACTCTCTCACTGGAAATTACCTAACCCTCCTGGATATAGTGAATGGGGTAATAAAATGAGTGAGGTAATTAATAATGAAAGACTGGCTTTACAAATTATTGGTAAAAGTGAACTGTTTGATAAAATATGGGCCCTATTCCTAAACCATCATGTCATTCAATGATATTAAGAATAATTACAAATTTATAAAGAAATATTGTGTTTCTTCTGTGTTGTACTTGTTACTTCTGGTTTGAAGTAATAACTATGAACTATTTGTTTACTCTATAGTGAGCTTTTCATCTCAATTTTATATGTATGTAATACTTATTTTATGAGACCTAATAATCAGTGATACATTAAGTGCCTTATGATTATTGCACCATTGTATTAAATATTGTATTGTTAACGTTGGCTGTATCCTGTGTTATTGGAAACTAATATAAATCTTTAAAGCAAAAAAAAAAGTGACGGTTACCTCAGATATTGTGCCCGATTATAATCCATGGCTGTTACATCCAGCACCTTCTATTGCCTTGTATGCTTGGTGCTAATCTGATGATCTGGTTTCCCACAGGTTCCTGGGTGCAGCTTTGGCTTGCCAGAATACATAGCACAGCATTTTTGCAACTTATTTGTGTGGGCATTTATTTCTGCAGGAGTGCTGGTGCTTTGGAGTTGTAACACTTTTGGCCTAGCTGCCTGCTACCAGCACCCATCTCCTGTGGCTGCACAGCATAGTACTGGACTTTAATCGTATGCTAGATGCTGGTCTGATCTCCTGGTTCCCCACAGGTGGTGGTCCTCTAAGCCTAATCTCCAGCAGGATATTGAGGAGTGATGGGGCCAGCCACTTTTATGTAGATACTGATGCATGATGTCATGAGTGGGTGGCCCCAGCTAGCAAAAGTTTTCATGGTCGTGAGTGCCTGACGACTATAGTTACAAGGTGTGGCCTAATGGAAAGATTCTCTTGAATATCAGCTGTTACGTAAGTACGTAACTGTTCTTTTCTGAATGGGCTGCTGCCAGTGCCTTTTGAGGCTGAGGTGTGATGAGTAGAGATGCTATGGGTGGGAAACAGTGATACATGCATACCTTTTAAATGTTCTTCAGGGGATGTATCTAATTTCACCCTTTAGAAAATCACTATCCCAGATTGTAGAGTAAGATAAAAAAAAAAATAGGGATACATATTGATGAGCAGCTAACAGTAAACTTTCTTAATGCCAAGTCACTCATTTTCACAGTAGCTCTGGTATTCGTCTCTGGGATTTTTGTGGTCACCGTTTTGTCTTGTTTTTCCATATTTAATGTGTCAGCATCTCACATTTGGATGCTGGGATGTTAAGGAATATAAATCACATGTGTGTGTGTGTGTGTGTGTGTGTGTGTGTGTGTTTCTGCCAAGGGAGGGGGCTGCATATGCCACCCTGAAGTTAAAAAACAAAGGTCAGAACTCTGCTTGTGGGGTGATCTGGCTCAAGAGCCACTTACCATACCAGTTACCCCAACGAGCCTGCAGGGGATTGCAGTGGGATTTATTTGAATGCTGGTTAGCCCCATGTTTGTGCGCACACTGGTGATGCAGGAAGGAAAGATGCCAGGGACATGTCAGTGACAGGACTGAGGCTCCACAGACACATGCACATGCTTGGAGCTCTTGCTGACCATGTCTGGGAAGGAGGAAAAATACCAGCCCAGAAGAATTATTATCTCTGGCACTTTTGGGCCCTTCTCCAACCTGACCTCACTAGATCCTACTCTGGAGAGAGAGAGTGTGTGTGTGTGTGTGTGTGTGTGTGTGTGTGTGTGTGTGTGTGTGTGTGTGTGCTTAAAATCCCAGCACGGGAGGGGGTTGAGGAATATGTGGAGGATACAGGTCAGGTAAGGGGTTGGAAGGGCTGGAATGTCATCCAGGAAGAGCCAGAAGGGGCTGACTGAGGAAGGAGCATGACTAGATGGGGGTCCACTTTACATCTACATTTCCCTGCACATTGTTTACTCAGTTCCTTTCAAACTTTATACTCCTTTAGTAGTTTCAAATATATATGAGATACAGTTCAGATGTACATATTTTTAAATTACTTGAGCAGTGTGTCCTGATTTGCATTTAAACTTACTTTTGTACTCCTTTAGAATTCTGCAAGTGCCTGACCAAATTTTAAGGCATGCACAGGACCCACATTTAAAAATATCCTTTGAGGTTCCTAGTGCTCTTGCTTCCTCATTTGCGTAGACATGATGGAACTATCATCCTTGAACATTCTGTTTATTATTTTGTAATATATGGATCATTATTTTTACCCATAGGAAAATGCTAACATCCAGATCCTATATTTCTATAGTTGTGACATCATTATCTTTTAATTCCATTGATTGGATCAGTAGTACTATGGGACTGAACATGAAATCCCATGTGCTACCTCAAGTCAGTTTTTTCTGTACCCTATGCATTCTGTAAAAGCCAACGTGCACAAAATTCAGACCAAATGTTACTTCATTAAATGTTGAAGAAAAGAGGATTGCTCCAGTGTGATGGAGATTACCTATCTAGTGTCTGTAACAAAGACAGCATGGCCAAACAACTTGAGCTCAGGCTTGGGAACCAGAATACCTTGGTTCACAACCCACTGCAGTAAATTACTTACTGTTTGACCCTGAGCAAGTTAACCTTCAGTGCTTCACCCAGCTGTAAAAGTGGATAAAAGCAGGACCCCACTGAAAATATCAATCAATCAAAATCTTTAACCAGGCGAACACCATTGAGCAGAGCTCCTTTTCAAGGTGAACCTAGGTGAACACAAGTACAAGATAGTGGGGTAATACACAAAAATAATACACAGGCTTGATCAAAAACAAGCATAGACAATACATTTTAAGGAACTGTAGGCTAAGTACCACAATAGTTTACAGATAAGAAACTGAGCTAACAACAGTAATACAGATAAGATCAACAACTGTGAAAAGATGGGGTGACAAGAGCCATGGCGAATCGACTGGGGACCCTGAAGAAATGAATGGGCCCTGAAGCACAAGTAGGGGGATGGAATAGGGGCAGCGGAGAAGGGAGAAGATGGAGAGCGAGTAGGTCGGAGGCCTATGGGGTGGGAATGTGAACCGGGAGTGCAGAAGTAAAGTAAGGAACCTGACGATGGGGACTAGATGGGGGGCAGGGTGAAAGGGAGAGTGGATACACTACTGGGAACAGATCAGTGGGTAAAAGATCAAGGAGAGAAGAAAGGATGAAGGGGAGGGAGAGAGGGCTGGGAAAGGCTGGGTTCAGCGACAATAGATCGGGGGTGAAGAGATGAGAGAAGCAAAGGAAAGAGGATGGAGGAGAGGGCCATGCAGAAGCTGGGATCAGTATCAGGAAGAGGCCAAGACAAAGTGATAAGGGACACCCAGAGAGGGAAGTCGCTTGATCAGGAGTAGCAAGCACAGGATTCTTTATGGTGCTGAAGATAAAGTGTTTTGAAGGCTGTGGTGCTGACTTTGTGCTTTAATTTCAAAGTTTTGCAGGTTATTCCATAGCTGGAGGCGCATGACTGATGGGCCAGTCAAAGCGGGATCTGGCCTTTGTTACCTTTAAGGTAATTAGGAGGCACGTCTCAATGCATATCTGCTTAGAGTGCAAAGTGATAAACAGGCAGAGATGTAGTCAGGCAGTTTGTTAATAATAGCTTTGTATGTCCAGATGGCGGCATTTCTTTGTCATCTGAGGGTAAGAGAAGACCAGCCTACAGCGGTGTACAACAAACAGTGGTGGGTGGAGTATAGAAGATCTGTTATAATTCTTAGAACTCAATGATAGAGCATATCAAGTTTTGAGAGTGCACCGACTGATCCTTGGCTGTAAAGGAAATCAGCATAATCTAGCAGGGGTAGGAGGGTAGTTTGGACTAGTCTTGTCCTTGCATCTGAGGGGAGGAGATTTTTTATCCTAAAACAAAGGCCAACCTTTGACAAAGCTTCTTTGTCAATTCTTCTATATGTACTACGAAGGAGAGTCTATTGTCAAGTCATACACCCAAGTATTTGAATTGATTTACGTACTCCACCTGTTCACCCAGGGCAGTGGGTATCGAAGGGAGAGTCCCAGTCGAGGCTGGATTAGGTAGGTTGGGAAAGGGTGAGAAGAACATAGCTTTTGTTTTCTTAGCATTAGAAAGCAACTTTTGGTTTAGGAGCTGGTGCTGCAGCAAGTTAAAATCATCGTGGAGAGCTGTACGTGCCACATCTGGAGAGGGACCACTGGCATAAAGCACAGTGTCATCCGCAAAGAGGTGTATTTGGGCTTTTTTGATGGTGGCGCCTATCCTGTTTATATAGATAGCAAATAGCAATGGTCCCAGGATGGAACCTTGGGGTACACCCCTCAGGAGGGGTTTTAGAGGAGAAACTTTACCTTCAGCTTTTACCTGCTGATAGCGGCCTGTGAGATAGTTCTCAAACCAACTAGTAGATAGAGAATCCAATCCAATATGCTAGAGGTCCGTGAGGAGTAGGTCATGATCAACAGTATCGAAGGCTTTGCTTAGGTCCAAGATCACTGCACAAAGTTCTTACTGTCTAACTCACACTACCAGTCATTTGTAACCTTAGCCAGGGCCAAGATTGTACTATGTTGCGCTCTAAAGCCTGACTGTAGTGGATTGAGCAAGTTTGCCGATTCCAGGTAGTTTCTGAGCTGGGTGTTCACAATTTTTTCCAGTAATTTGGACAGAGTTGGTAGGATGGAGATTGGCCTATAATTGTTCAGGTCACTGGGATCTCCCAATTTAAACAAAGTGATAACATCTGCTGTTTTCCAGATGGTGGGAAGGTCACTGTGTGAGAGGATGAAAGTTAAACAAGTGTGTGATAGGCACTGCAAGGACATGGTAGCCTAACCTTAGAGGTAAGGCTCAATAAGATCTGCTCCACTTTTCCTAACATCCAACTGGAGCAGAAGGTCCTCAACTTCCTTCAGGGTTGTGGGTTGGATTGAGAAGGATGCATTTGGGAAGGAGATACCTTGATTATTGACTCCAGCTGTGGCCGAGTGAACTGGCTGGCAAGTGTCGAAGGCAAGCCCTGCAGTGGCAAAGTGATTGTTGAAGGCATCAAGAATTAATGGTTTGTCGGTGAGTATATTGGCACCAGTCGAAATTTTGGATGACAAGGAGGCACTGGAGGAATGACCTTCAATGTCTTTAATTAATTTCCAGAATTTTGAGGAGCATTTAGCTGATTGGTCAAATTGAGTGAGGTAAAACTTAGCCTTTGCTTCTCTAGCCATTGTGGTGCAGAGGTTCCTTGCCTTCCTAAAGAGGTTCCAGTCATTCAAATGTTTGGATTTACAAGCTTCTTTCCACAGCATATCTCTTGTGCATAGCTTCCTTCAGCTCAGTGGTGAACCACCGGCAGGACTTATTCCTAACACGAGTTTTCACAAGGGGTGAGTGCCTGTTAATGGCGCCTAATACTATGCCTTGGAATATGTCGTAGGCAGTGGACACTGAATTTGCTAAGTAAAAAGTCAGTCCAATACACCGAATGAGATAGCTCTGAGACGTATGCACAGGGATCAAGATACCAGAGGCACCTTTTGAGGGAGAATTTAGATGCACTTGGGGGAGTGTGATTGGACCTCATGCAGATGATGAAGCAGTGGTCACTAATATCTGAGAAAAAGACACCCACCAGCATGGGTGAATAAGTAGGGTTTGCTGACAAGGATAATATCCAGCAAGGTACTGTTAGAGGGGTTTGACTTAATAGGGTGTGTGGATTCACAGATGAGTTGTGTCAGCCCGAGAGAATCGCAAAGCATTTTACGGGGAGAGGATGCACTGGACAACCAGTTTAAGTTAAGGTCCCCTAATAGTATAGACTCAGATGACCTTTGCCCCAGAATAAGGTTAAATGATTTAGAAGCTGCAACCTGGCAGATAGGGGGCCTATAACAGCCTAACACACAAAGTGATACTCCTGATGAAATCTCAACCTGCAGTGTAAGACTTTCAAACTCGTAAGGGACCGAGGCTGAGTCAATGACAGAGACCGCAAATTGATCTTTGACATAAATAGCCACCCCACCACCTCTGGACTGCCTGTCAGTTCAAAACAAAGAGTAAGAGGGGAGGTTTATTTCATTATTGCTGGTTGCCGGGCAGAGCCAGGACTCTGTGACAACCAAAATGTCAGGTGCAGTGTGGCATATCATAGCTTGGATAGAGGTTATTTTTTTTAACAAGCTGCACGCATTAACATGCATAAAACTTAACCCTTTAAGGCTAGGTAAGTCTGTCGGAGATCCAGTAGATACAAGTGGCCTGGGTTCAATTCAGCATTACCTGAGCACTGTAATAAGAGAAGCAGAAGCTTCCTAGATAATCCTAAAACTAATTTGAAAAATTTGATGCGTTCCTCTTACAGGGAATGTGGGTGTGGCATGTAGGAGCCCTAAGGCTAATACCTAACTGATGCAGAGCTACATATAACAGTACCTTGACAGCAAAGTACAGAGTATGGTGGGTAAAGTGAGGAGATGAGTAAGAGAAGCTTGGGGAATGCACAGCAAGAATACCTCCATACTGTGTTAAGTATGTATCCAATCAATCAATCAAAATCTTTATTTAACCAGGCAATCACCGTTGCGCATAACTCATTTTCGAGGTGGACCTGGGGTATACAGGGTGAGACAGGTCAGAAAGATACAATGAACAATATGAGGCAGGAATAAAATACAGTAGAGATAAAAATATATACAAACTCGGGGTGAAGCTGAGGGCACCTATGAGGTAATCGGCGATTCCCAGGATGTTGGCAAGATCTCAATTATAGATGATTTCCTGTCTTAGTGGGAAATGGCTGAGTTGCAGAGTTTGATGATAATGGGGAAAGCTGGATCACAGACAGGCAGAATAGTAACCACGACCTCCGTGTTAATAAGCCAGTATCCATGATGCAGAGATAAGAAGGACAGAATTCCAAAGGATGAGACAGATTTGAAAGCCTGGGAGTAGGAAAGGGTAAAAGTTTTTTTGAAATCTAGGCAAGTTTTTTGTTTTTTTCGGATCTGGACAAGGTGCTAAGATATCCAGAATATAATGAGAAAGTATCTAACAACAGTAAATCAGGTAAAATTAGTAAGACATTTAGTTAAGGGTGGCAAAGAAGGGGTGTGGTGGAAAATAAAGTGGGTGGGAGATAAGCCAATGAAGAGAGGGATAGCTAGGTGGGTGGGGATAATGGAGTATTTAAGGTGGCCTAGGGAGGGGTGGGCCTAAAATCCACTGAGAGAGACAAATATTTAGAATTGGGCCTCAAAGTCCCGGACAAAGAGGCGGGCCAATCAGGATGCACTGCCTGGCTAAGCAGCCAATGAGAGCTGTCCCAAAGCAGCACCGAAGGTTTGAGGAGAAAAAGCTGGTCAGAGTTCCCGGGCTTGGGTCTGAAGCGCTGACCTCCATGCTAGTAGTCAAGGAGCAGGGACTGGTGCAGTAGCTTCAAGTGCCGTGGGGCAAGGGTGTAGACAGGCTTATCACTCACACATTTGTGTACAGTTTTGTTGAGTGCCTGTCAAAACCATAAGCCACTCTGTTAATATTATCATTCTAATCTGTAGTGTTTGGGTTAGTGTAGGCCACTGAGGTGTCAATACATGTATAACCTCTTTAGAGAGTAGAGGTCATCTGACAACAATCTGACTTGTTTTGAAGGGTGCCATTTGGAAAGGATGTGTACATTTTTAATTGGGGGTAACTGTTGGAGATTGTGTACAAAATGGAAATTTCTGGCTACACTCCTGCCGTGGGGCGCCTGGCGACGGTCCTGACCACAGCGGCGGTTACAGCCCGAGCGGGCTTTCAGGAGTCCTGCAGAAGGAAAGAAGGCACACTTTAGAAGGGCTCAGGATTTGGGGGAGGGTTTGAAAGTAACAAAAGCATACAAAGAGCTGTGACACTTAATTGTGTCTTAAATCGGGGGGAGGACTCAGACTAGGGCAGGTGCCGACTGAGTCTGAAAGGGTCTGGGAGAAATAACAGAGGCAAAGGGTGGGGGCAGGCAGTGACAGAGCAACAAGGCCTCTGGGACCCCGAACACAGCCCTCAACTAGTGAACCACAAAGGGTACAAGAGAATTAAATATATATCATTTTAAGTACAGTGCAGTCACACATTTAAAATACAGAGGAACTGTGGCAGAGGTTAGATGCAGGGACCACCACCTCCCACTAGCCAGTAATCCCGTGAGCAGCAGCCAGAAACTTACTGGCACCGGGAATCCGACACAAGTTCAGACTGCTCGCAGCAGGCTCTGAATTAGGACTAAAATCTAGTAGCAGCGGTCAGTGCAAGCATTTACATCAGCATAACAGTAAGTTGTTCACGGTAACCTGAAAAATCCACCGAGAGAGACAAATATTTACAATAGGGCTTCAAAGTCCTAAGCAAAGGAGCGGGCCAATCAGGACACACACTGCCTGGCTAAGCAGTCAATGAGAGCTGTCTCAAAACAGCGCCGAAGGTTTGTGGAGAAAAGCCAGTCAGAGAGTTCCCCGGAGAAGCCGGGTCTGAAGCGCCGACCTGCACTCTGTAGTCGAGGGCAGGGGCTGTTGCAGTAGCTTCCAAGCACCGTGGGCGCCTGCTGATATTGTTTTTTTCCTTCAACTTCAGCTGGGCTATCCTGGATAGATGAACTGTAAAAAAATGGGGCCATTCTTCAAAGTATTTATTTGTAATTCTGCTTAACATTTTCAATTTCCCAATCTACTTCTGGGTCTGTAAATAGAGCAGGGCAAGACAAAGTTATTGTACTTAGAGGTCTGAATGAAGAAATACTTGCAATCCATGAAATTCAATTGGCCGTCATGTTTTTAGGGCTCAAAATTCTTCTTTGTAGTATAGGGGGTTTTCTTCCCGAAGTCTTGCAAGTAGGTGGGAAATGATCAGAATTTAAGAGGTACTTTAAAAATGTTTCTGTTTTGGTTACACTACCCCTGCCAGTTCAGTTCTTTTGCATCCTTTCCTTTAATAATTAGCTGTACTGCCCAAATTTTGGTTTCAGTTTTCTTCTTCCTCTTATCTTTACCATAAATGCATTTAGATTCCTCTGGCTCTTTATTTCCCTCTCTTTTTGTCTCATTTTGCTAGTTTTCTACATTTCCCGGTATTACTTTAGTTGGCTATCTTTTATTTTTTTTCGTTTGTTGCTCTTGTTTCTTTTCTGGCTTTCTTCTCATGTTATGCAGTTTTATATTTTCAGTTCTAGCGTCGTATTATTCACAGTGCTGCCATTTCCATTCTGAAATGTAAAGTTTATTTTATTTAAAGTGTCAAATTCATAATTCAAACAGAAGTAGTCAGCTTCACAGCACTGCTAATGCTTCAGAAAATGGCAGTATTATGAATAACTAAGTAGTATGGAGAAAAGTGAAAATCAGCTGATTTTGTAACAGAGATCCCCGCCCCATATGTTCCCAAAATTGCAAGATTGGTTTTAAAATACAAGAATCTCACAGTCCCTCCAACCCCCAAATTTTAAGCCACATTTTTGTTTTTGTATTAATTGCAATATATGGTCAATTTTATGCACTTTTTCTTTAATATAAAAAGTTAATTGGATGCATGATTCCCCTTGCCTAATGGACATCTTTCTTTAACAGAAAAATGGCCCCACTATCATAATTAATTTGGGTGTTGCCCAAACATCGAGAGTTTACCTGGATTTTAGAAGGTGCTAGATGAAGTCACTTTACCTGTACTTCCTGCACACCTGCAGATTTCAGGCACATTCATCATGGCAGATAATGCTTTAAACCCCAGGTCCCAAGTGTCTGTAGCAGAAGTTAAACTGATATTTCCTTCCCTTTTGCAGCTG
This sequence comes from Neoceratodus forsteri, assembly GCA_016271365.2. Taxonomy (NCBI): domain Eukaryota; kingdom Metazoa; phylum Chordata; order Ceratodontiformes; family Ceratodontidae; genus Neoceratodus; species Neoceratodus forsteri. The sequence goes on from JADMNL010000023.1 coordinate 581,270,347, forward strand.
CAGTAGGGGATCCTGCAGACGTTTTGCATGTACAAAAGGAGTGATGTCATGTTTTCTGTCCATGGAACTGACTGAAGGTGTAAATAGTCTCTTCCACCTTACCCTCCTCCAAGCAATGTTTTCCGCCCTCAAATAAATACACTTTCATGTTAGTCGAAGATTGTAGGGTATTATTTTCTTTCTAAAATGGGTGGTACAAGAACTGGAACCTGAGTAGTGGGAGGCAGCATTAGTTTTTTTTTTTTTTTTTTTGAGTAAGGTCCACCCCCCCTCCACCCGAGAAGCTCCCAAAGATCCACCCCAACTTTTTTTTTATTCATGTGGGAGGGGCATGAGGTGGCTCTATCATGCTGTAATGAGACACACTAGTTTGGGACCTGTATAAAGCAACAGAACAAGTCTGTGAAGTTGTGGAGCCCTGCATTTTATTAAGGACTAGGAGAACAGAAGATACGTAATGCCTTTATTAAGGACTAGGAGAACAGAAGATATTTAATGCCTTCAAACTGACTTAAGAAACCTTCGGAACAAATGATTATCAGAGCCACCTGGGGCCTTAGAAGGAGACAGCAAGTGAAACTACATCTCCCAAGGAAAACATAGATATATCATTTTAATTTACAGTAAGAGCCACATGTTTTTCTTAAACATTTATATACTAAAAACATAAAGTTCAGCTTTTGGGATTAACAATATTTGTTTACCATATTCAATATATAGTTTATATATAATTTGTATTTTTAGTAGTTTCAAAACTTTGAAAGCATTGGTGTTAGTAATGCATTTAGAAATACATTTTTGTCTTTACAGTTAAACATGCAGTTTCATTTCAGGGCACATTTCTGGGGGGAGGGGGTTCAAATTATTTTAATCCTGGGCACAGTACTTGGTAAACAAAGACTTTGATGATAAAGTGTGTTATTTCTTTTAAGTTTGAAAAGTATGTATTAGAAAACATTGAACAAGAAAACAATTGATGATTTTATAAGCTATTCTGATCAGACCTGACATTAAAAAAATCTCAGCTGCATTTTATATTTCATTTTATCAGGGACACTAGAAACAGGATGTTAACATTTACTCCCAGAAACCTGATATTCAGTTTTTTTTTTATTGCATCTTGTCCCAGGCAATCTTCCCAGAGTGTAGTTTGTCAGAGCACATTTTTGGGGGAAGGGGGTTCAAATTATTTTAATCATGAAACATTGGTTTTAGTAATACATTTAGAAATACATTTTAAATTGTCTTTACAGTTAAACATGCAGTTTCATCTCAGGGCACATTTTTGGGAGGGTTCAAATTATTTTAATCCTGGGCACAGTACTTGGTAAACACAAACTTTGATGATAAAGAGTGTTTTTATTTGTTGTTGTTGAAGAAATAGAGAACTCCCTGTTGTGGTGGTGCCAAGTTCAAAATTAGAAATGCTGCTATGACACACAATGGGACAGCACACATCTCATTTCAATGGAGTAAGCAGACCTCCTTTATTTTCCATTTATGTGGGTTCAGTGATTACCATTGTCATATATTGTGATACTAGTGCTAAGACAGCTCTTTATTGAAAATATAGGTGTCTTCAATACAAAATGATAAAGAGCAGCTAGAAAAAATAACACCGATGTAGAATTCTTACATATTTGTTTAAGACACCAGCTCAGCGTCCAACTGTTAAAATTCCCAACTGATGTTTTACACTTGCATCCTCAAAGTACTGTACAGCACTTAGCTATAACTTAATTTCTGCCAGTGGGTATAATAACCTGGCAATGGCCTCATTGATCCAGTTCTTAACTGCATGCCTACATTGCTTTGGCATACAATTGCTAGGTAACCATAATGTCACATGTTACACATTCCTTCTTTGGCTCCTAAATGGCAAAACAGTCCATTATACACACTTAAACCAGGCATTTAATATATGTTCTTTTCAGGCTAGAACAGGAGACAAGATCAACATGAAATTTTTTCTGTTTCAGAAATGGAAGCTGCGGTCCCAAACAACTCTTGCCCCCCCCCCCAGTTGTTATACCTCTGCATGTCTCATTGGTAGAATGACTGATCTGTGTTTTTTTTTTTTTTTTTTCTTTTTGTTTTTTAGAACAGCCTACTGTCTAGCCAGCAAAGGAGCACACCTTGCTCCTGGGGACACTTAGCACATCCCAAACCACTGACTATCATAATTTACATTAGTCCGGTAAGAAGAAAGGTGCTATTCTTTTTATCATTAAATTAAAAACAAAGAAGAGGAAAGGCCTAATATCTTGAAACAGATTTAAGAAAAATTATTCTGCACATACTTTGAGACACATTTTTTCAGGTCTCCTCTTTATAATCAGAGCTGCTGATGCCACAGTGAAAACTTTGAAAAAACTAATAACTTGGTACAACTCAGCTTACATTTTAAATATATTCTGTAGCTTTCTCCAGCCTATCTTTTATTACAGAGGAAATCTGGATGAATATATTATCTTTATCTGTTAGAGTTCATCTGCCTCTGTAGCTTACTCCCTACTTCAAGTCATAATGCTATTCTGTGACATCACAGTCTGCTGTCATGGGAGTAACTGTGATGTCACAAGCCATGCATTATGACCTCAGGGAGAAAGCATCAGGAATATATGAACACTTCAAGAGCAGCGGTCCTCTTTTCATGCAAATGGCCTCAGTAAAAAGTAATGGGGGGGGGAGTACAGAACTAATGTAAAATATAAACTGATCTGTGATTAATATTATGTTTTCTTTCACTTATCCTGAAGGTGTCAGATGCTCTTTAAGACTGGCACTCTGCTTGGGGGAGGGTGCTCATTGGAGCAAGGTGGCAACATGTATGTTACATGAATGTTTCAGTACTAAACTGTAACACAATTTCATTGTTTTTCCTGTACTATAACTGTTTTAAGACATTCCAATACATGCTTAATCCCATAGGCGATTACTGACAGCAAAATAGAGCTGCTTGAAAAGTTTTTCAACCCAAATTAGTGAACATGACTGTGACTCTAGGGGCAATTACCACTCCAAGGACTGTCATGACTATAACTTCTCTCTCTCTGTCTATGTAATTATCTATATTTCTATCAGTTGCATCTATTCCTATTTTTACCTACTATATATGTAAAATAAACCTGCATATCACATTTACCTGCACTCTGAACACATACTTATGATACAGTGCATATTTGTACTCCACTCCTGTATAGACCTCATACTGTCCTGATATTCCCATTATCACAGGCATAACTACCTTAACCTTATCAACAGTGACATAGAAACATAGAGGATTATGGCAGATAAGGACCGCAAGGCCCATCCGATCTGCCCATTTCTTTTTCTACCTTATGGATGTGCCATTGGCCTTTGCTCTGTCAATGGCCTATCTATTCATACTCATCTGTATTGCTCCCTTATGCCTATCTCATGCCTGTTGGAAGCCCTGCACTGTATTCATATCCCCCACTTCCTGAGGTAGGCCATTCCATTCATCCACCACCATTTCTGTGAAAAAGAACTTCCTCACATTACCCCTTAATTGGCCTCCCTCTAATCTCATGTTGTGTCCTCTTGTCCTGCTAGTTTTCTTATATTGAAACATGTTAGACTCTTTCACCTTGTTAATGCCCTTAAGGTGTTTGAATGTTTCGATCATATCACCTCGCTCCCTCCTTTGCTGTAGGGTATACATATTGAGTTCTGTTAATCTGTCCTCGTATGTTTTCTGATGCAGTCCCTGCACCATTTTGGTTGCCCTTCTCTGGACTGCCTCAATTTGGTTAATGTCCTGGTGAAGGTGTGGCCTCCAGTACTGCACGCAGTACTCCAGATGGGGCCTAACCAGTGTCTTGTAAAGAGGGATTATCACCTCCCTCTTCCGACTTGTGATACCCCAACTAATATACCCTAACATCCCCCTAGCTTTACCTACTGCTTTAGTGGCCTGCTTGGATGATTTCAGGTTGGCCCCTTATAAAAGATTATTTCACATTTTCTCTCCTAATGAAGTCCGTCATTACACCTGACTGCCTGACATCAACACATTGCTTAAATACAACTTACATCACCGTATGGACAAACCTCCTGTTTTCTCTATAAAACAGTGTAAATAATGCCAAGACCGAACATATACCAGCCATTCCTTTTTCATGTACTGCCACCTACTGTACCTGTCAAACTTATATTGCTTACCATTCCTTCCATTGAAAGCAACACCTCCATATCTGTTCCCAATAATGTGTCTGCCTTCCTTAGAATGCAAAATAAAACAAATCTTACTAGTTAAAAATCAGTGTGTTGTTTCTCCATGTCTCCTTAACAGTTCCACACAACCTCACTAACTTCATTATGCAGCCATGGTGGATCTGACCAGATTTTGTTTCTGAATAGTGTTTACTCAATTCTTCCTAAATTTAATGTATGTATTCATTATACAGAACTGCATAAAATATAAGATGACCAAAGTCTGTGGTCAAAATAATATTTTTTTAATGGACATTAGGCACTGTCTGTGGGGTGGCAGTCTTTTGGGAGACATTCTGGAGACTGTGATGCTGCCCTATTTGCAGGCACCTCTCTGCTATGAGGGAGGAGGTTTTCCATCTCCAGGCTGACCTGGCAAGGAGAAAGGAAACCTCCTCCCCCACCCAGGGATCACCATGGCTGCTGCCTCAGAGGTTGCCAAGAAAAAGAAGCGATTGGACTACAGTGGGCTTGGGGGAGGTGAGGGTGGTGGAACAGAGGTGCATCCCTACAGTTGTACCTCTCCACGATTCACATGCCATTCTGGGGAGTGCTTCTTCTATGGAGGCACCCGCAGTGAAGACCAAGGAGGATACTGGGAACCTCGCACCCACAGGAGGGTGGCACGGACCCCACAGGGGAAGGAAACAACTCTGGGTGGGGACTCAGCTGTTAGGGGTTAGAACTGGTGGAGGGAGGGAGCGGGAGGAAAGGTGCCTGCCTGGCACTATGGCTTGAGGGACAGGAAGTGAATCCTCAGGATTACAGAAGAGGGAGCTGGACATCACTGTCCACCTAGGGACAAATGACATAGCTAGAAATGGGATCAGAGTAGTGCAGGAGGAGGAGGAGGAGTTTATGAGTTAGAGAGGGGCTTTACTTACACAAGTAGCACGCATGGTAACCTCAGAGGTGCTGCCTGTCTATGGCATAGGTGAGGCTAGGGTACTCCACACCCTGGGATTCAATGAATTGTTGAAAAACTGGTGCGGAGCATGTGGTTTTGGCTTCATTGGGGACTGGGGGTTCACCTGGAGGGACACAGGCCTATACTGGCACGATGGTCCACATCTGACTGGGAGGGGGAATCAAGATCCTAGGTGATAGGTTTAAATGCTTCATTGGCAAGCTTTTAAACTAGCCAAGGGGAGTGGCACTGAAAAGGAACAGGGTATTCCCAGCCTCCCCCCACAAAACAGGGTAGTTAGCGAGGTAAACACCAAGGTAAGGAGGTTGATAGGGAGCAGGGCGGGGGTAAATGGAGAAAAAGACAGTAAGGACAGGGATGGGACTAAAAGGGGTAATGCCATCAAAAAATGGAGGGCAATGAGCACCAATGCCCATAGTCTGGGTAACAAGTTTCCTGAACTAGTGTTCTTGATGGAAGAGGGATGCCTGGATATCATGGCAGTCACAGAAACATGGTACACAGGGAACCATGACTGTGATGTCAACATACCAGGGTACTCAACATGAGGGACAGGGAGGGTAAAAAGAGGAGGAGTAGCTCTCTACATAAGAGAAGGGATCAAAGCAATGGAACTGAAGGATAAACAGGGAGGAGAAGAGGCACTGTGGTTCACCTTGGAGACAGGATATGGCACCACAATCCACATGGGGGTTGTATACATACCCCTGTCTCAGGGGGGAGGAAATGGACAAGGAAATTATAGGAGGCATCCTTAGAATGGCAGAAAAAGGGGAAATATTGTTGATGGGGGACCTGAATATGCCAGATGTTAAATGGAGCACATTGTGCAGCCACATCCAGGAGCAGGATCATGCTCAATGCCCTACAGGGGGCATGACTCAGCTAGTGCTGGAACCCATCGGGAGGGAGCCATCTTAGACCTGTAGTCTCAAACAGGGATGGTGAAAGGATCTTGGATTTAGAAGTGGGTAGCCATCTGGGAACAAGCGACCATCGAACAGTGTGGTTCATGATAAACACAGCCATAGAGTCAAGTCATACAAAAGTGAAGGTACTGGACTTCAGGAGGCTGACTCTGGCAAAATGGGAGGTGCCTAAGACATGCATTAGCAAATGGGCAGGATGAAGGGGTGGAGGAACAATGGGGAAAATCAAAACTGCCATCACAGAGGCAACAAGCCTTTGTGTGAAGCAAATAAAGGAAAAAAAAACACTATGGTTCTCAAAAGAGGTGGTGGGGAAAGTTAGGGCGAAAAATATAGCGTTCAGGAAATATAAGGAATCACAGAAGGAGCAGGACAGAGAACAGTTAAAGCAGGAGGAAGTGGGGAAAGCAGAATAGCAAAGGCCCAAACTGAGGAAAAGACAGCCAACTAAGTTAAGGGTGATAACACTTTTTATAGGTACATTAGGGAGCGAAGAAATATCAATGGAGGGATCATGAGGCTTAATAAAGGGGCAGGGGAGGCAGATACTAAACAAATACTTTTGTTCAGTATTCACAAACGAAGAGATGCGGGAGGTACCTTCACTAAACAACAGAAGCACTCTGGTTAGGGGGGTCAATACCAGTCCATTCACAGAAGAAAGGGTCCTGAAAGAACTCCTACAACTCAAGGAAGACAAGAACTTGGGGAGAACTAGTGACACCACTCACTACCCTTTTTAACAAATCATGGGAGGTTGGTGTGGTACCTGAGGAATGGAGGAGGGTGGATGGGATTCCCCTTCACAAAAGTGGGAGCAAGGCAGAGGCAGGAAACTACAGACCAGTTAGTTTGACCTCAATGCTAGGGAAAATGATGAAATCACTTCTGAAAGAATGAATTGCTTAGTACCTAGAGGCCAGTGGGACACAGGACCCAAGGCAGCATGGATTCACAGCAGGATGGTCATGTCAGGTGACTCTAATAGATTTCTTTGGCTAGGTGACCAAAGTAGTAGACCAGGGAGGGGCTGTGGACATGGCCTGCCTATACTTTAGCAAGGCATTTGACATAGTCCCACACAAAAGATTAATAAACAAGTTAGCCAGCCTAGGAGTGGGTCCCAGGGTGGTAGCCTGGTAAACAATTGGCTGACAACAGGATGCAGAGAGTAATAGTAAATGGAGTCCACTACAAAGAAGGGGGTACTGCAGAGTTCGGTACTGGGACCGATCCTCTTTAATGCCCTTATAAGTGACATTGTGGAGGGACTGGAAGGAAAAGTATGCCTCTTTGCAGACGACACAAAGATCTGCAACAAGAGTGTCTGTGGAAAGGATGAGAAGGGACTTGGAGGAATGGTCAAAAGTATAGCAGCTTAGATTCAATGCAAAGTAACGCACCTAGGAAACAAAAACCCAGGGGAAGAGTAGGAAGAGTACACAGTGGGGGGTACTAACAACAACAAAAATGGAAAGGGACCTGGGGTAGTCATATCAGATGACTTAAATGTAGGCAAGCAACATGAGAAAACAGTAAGGAGGGCTGGGAGGATACTGGGATGCATAGGAGAGGCATCCCAGTAGATAACATAAAATTGTTATCCTCTGTACAGTTGGTGAGACCCCATCTGAGTACTGCATGCAGTTCTGAAGACCTCATCTCCACAAGGACATAGACAGGATGGAGGCAGTCCAGAGGAGGGAACTAAAATAGTGCAGGGTCTGCACCAGAAGCCATATGAAGGGAGACTAAAGGGGCTTAATATGTATACCCTCGAGGAAAGGAGGGAGAGCGGAGATATGATAGAAACTTTCAAGTACCTCAAGGGAATCAACAAAGTCCAAGAGGGTAGCATCTTTGAGAAAAAAAGATGTGCAAGAACAAGGGGGTACAATCTGAAGATAGAGCAGGAGACAGCTCAGGGACAACATGAGAAAGTATTTTTTCACAGAGAGGGTGGTGGACACATGGAATGGCCTACCTAAGGAGGTCATGGGGTCAAAAACAGTAGGGGGAAATTCAAGAATGCATGGGACAGACATAAGGCAATTCTAGTGGGGGGGTAGGAGGAAGTAGACTGTTGGTTAACTAGGATCTGCAGCTTATCCAATAGGTAGGGAAATGGGCAGACTGGGTGGCCCAAGCAGGTACATTTTCTGAATAAGGGATCTGAACACATCAGTAGATGAACTGGTTTAGAATGAACGTGTGGTCGGTAGAACTCCGTCGACGACTGGTAAGCAGAGCTCCGAAGGAGGACTTGTTGCATGCAGGTCGCAGTTGAAAAGAACTGAGGAGTAGCTGGGACCTCCCCCTTTTATACGTGCCATACAGACACCACGTGGTAACATTAGGGGGAGGTCCCTGGGGTCGACTGCAGAAGTCATCTAGAGGAAATGACGCCCTGCTGAGATCCCATGTGTTATGACCTGCTGCAAGAGACTGTCTCGAAGAAGATCTTGTTTTTCTGCAATCTGGCTAACAGAAGTACCATCAGAACATCTTGGCTCTCTGGTTTACGGTAATAACATTATTTATCTGGCAGGTTTAGAAACCTGAACACCCTCTCTACCTGGGGTGAAAAAAGCAAAAAGCTGCTTCAACTTTTTGCATTCCTTAGTTCGGAGCACATAATAGTTTAAAATTCTGTGCAAGTCTAATGTATGAGCAGTGCTTCCCTGGACTGGCATGCTGAGGAAAATAAACAGGTAGGGTGAATAGACTGGTTCAGGTAAACTGAGACACTACAAGTCGTGCAAAAAATATTGGTGCCTTGCACTTTTTCAAATAACTCACAATTCTCTAAAACATAAGTTGAAACAACAGTACAGTATTTGGTCTCCACAATTCTTTATTTCTGTTAATATTACAGAACCTTGTTTTTGATTCAGAATTTAATATATCCTTTTAAATCAGAAAATGAAAAGAAATGGCATTGACAAAATTATTGACACCCTAGACTTAATATTTGGTAGCACAGCCTTTGGTTAAAATAACTGCAATCAACTGTGTTTCCTATAGCCATGGATGAGCTTCCTACACCTCTCTACTGGCAGTTTGGCCCACTCTTCTTGTGCAAACTGCTCCAGTTCTCCCAGATTTGAAGAGTGCCTTCTCCCAACTGCTGTTTTCAGATCTCTCCAGGTTTTCAATGGATTTAGATCTGACTCATTGCTGGCCACTTCAGAACAGTCCAGCGTTTTGTCTTGAACAATTTCTGGGTCTTTTTGAAGTGTGTTTGGGTAATTGTCCTTCTGGAAGACCCATGACCTTCGACAGAGACCCAGCTTTCTGACACTGGGTTCAACATTGCGCTCCAAAATGGCCTGGTAATCTCCAAGTTTCATGATGCCATGCACACGTTCAAGGCACCCAGTGCCAGAGGCAGCACAGCAACCCCAAAACATCACTGAACCTCCTCCATGTTTGAATGTAGGGAAGGTGTTCTTTTCTTTGAAGGCTTCATTTTGTTTTCTGTAAACATAGAGATGTGCTATACCAAAAAGCTATAATTTGGTCTAATCTGTCCACAGGACATTCTCCCAGAAGGATTTTGGCTTGTTCAGGTGTGTTTTGGCAAACCCCCATCGGGCTTTCTTATGTCTCTCTCAGCAGTGGGGTCCTCCTGGGCCTCCTACCATATAACTCCCTTTCATTGAGTTGGCGACGGATGGTGCGAGTTGAAACTGTCGTACCTTGTGTCTGAAGGTCAGCTTGAATCTGTTTGGCAGTTGATCGAGGTGCTTACTCCACCATTCGAACAATCCTGTGCTGCAATCTTCGATCAAGTTTTCTCTTGCAGCCACGTCCAGGGAGGTTGGCTACAGTGCCATGGGCCTTAAACATCCTGATAACATTACGTACAGTGGAAACAGGAACATCAAGGTCTCTGGAGATTGATTTGTAGTTTTGAGATTGTCCATGCTTGGTTACAATCTTCTGTCTGACCTCCTCAGACAATTCTCTGGCTGTCTTTCTTTTCTCCATGCTCATTGCGGTACACACAGTGACACAAAACAAGAGAATGAGTCCTTTTCTCAATTCAAACTGGTTGAATGAGTGATTTTTATATTGCAGGCACCTGCAACTCACCACAGGTGAGTTCAATTCAAAGTGAAGGAGAATTACCTGCTTGAAATCTAATTATTTCTAACTACTTCTAAAAGGTGCCAATAATTTTGTCCGGCCATTTAAGGATTTCTGTGTGGAATAAGTTAAGACTTACTAAATTTTTCTGCTTTTTGTGTTTTATTCCACTGCAGACCAAAGAAATACATATGGATACCAAAATATTTTTAATTTCAACAATTTTCTAGAAGGAATGGTGCATTATTAGAAAAACTGCAAGAGGCGCCAATATTTTTGGCCATGACTGTACCTTGAAAGAAACTTAGAATTCATGCACAAGACACCCTGTCATTGGAAAAATCAAATAAGGCTCCTCGCACCAGAGGGCCTGAAGCTCAGAAATCCTTTGAGCGGAAGTAATAGATGCCAAATAACTTTCCAGGAAAGAAAGCGTAGCTCGCAAGTTGTGGCTGGCTCAAAAGGAGACAGGGTCAACTTCTCTAAAACAAAATGAAAATTCCAAGCCAGGACAGGGGAATGGACTGGAGGTTTCAGATGCAGGATGCCCCAAGAAAAGTTCGGGATACATCCAATTGAGCCATGGTGCAGCTGCACATGGGCTCATGAAAGGCCGAGATAGCCAAACGGTGCACCTTGAAGGAGGAGTACTGGAGACCAGAGTCCGACATAGTTATCAGATACTCCAGAATCTGGCTCACTGGACAAGTGAAAAGGTCCATGTGACGGTTGGCAGCCACATGACAAACCTCTTCCACTTCATAGCATATATGTAGCACTGGTGGAGGCTTCTGAGCTGCAGAGGACACTCGCCACTCTTTGGGACACCCAAAACCAGAGCGATGGCTATGTCCTTAGGAGCCAGGCATGCAGACAAATGGACTTGAGGTTGTGATGGACCAAGGTTCCCTGAGCCTACGTCAACAGATCCCTGCAGAGGGACTGAAGGTTCCTCCGCTAACTGTTGCAGTAATGAAACCATATCTGCCGTGCAGAATGGAGCAACCAGGATCATGCTGGCCCCTTCCATTTGCAGCTTGATTAGCACCTTCTGAATCAGAGGAAATGGAGGGAAGGCATAAAGGAACCTTCTGCTCTGGGAGAGGGATAACATGTCTCACCAGAAAACCCAGGCCCAGGATCTACCAAGCAGAAGACAAATTTTATTTTTTAGGCACCAAATCCCGGAAGCTCTGGCCAGTGCAAATACAAAGCAACAGAGCAATAGCAAGATAAACAAAAAATAAAACCAGAAAAATCTAAAACAGAAGGCTAACAATAATAGTTGAAATATAGCAAAAGCCTAAACAGCAGATAAAAAGGCTAACATTAATGCCTTGAGGAGCAGGTCTGGGAAGGCCTGACTGAACAGGTGGGTCTTGAGGAGGGCTTTGAATGTCTCAACTGAAGGGGCCTCCCTAATATCTGGCAGAAGTGAATTCCACAGGACGGGGCCGGCAACACTAAACACTCTGTCTCCGGCAGTTTTTAACCTCATCCTGGGAATCGCTACCCAAAGGAGGAGCGAAGGGAGCGGGCTGGTGCAGCAGGTGTAAGAAAGTCCAGCAAATAGCCAGGGCCAAGCCCATGTACGGCCTTAAAGGTGAGCAAGCCCACCTTGAAGAGAACCCTCCATCTGACCGGCAGCCAATGCAGTTCACATAAAACCAGGGTGATATGACTGTACTTAGGCTGTCCAGTCAACAACCTAGCAGCCGCATTCTGTACTAGCTGTACCTGATGGGAGAGCCCCGAGACCCCAAGGAGGAGCACATTACAGTAGTCAAACCTAGATGTCATGAAGGCATGTATCAAAGTAGGGAGGTCCTCAGGCGGAACTAGGAGCATGATCCTAGCGACATTCCTCAGATGACAGAAACTGGTACGGAAAACAGATGACACCTGAGATTCAAGTGTCAGCCCATCGTCGAGAATAACGCCCAGATCATGCCCCCTAGAGGAGGCCTTCAATGGAGCAGGCCCAAGGAATAACCCTGTTGCCATACCAGAGGCCAACCTATCACACCTTCTGTTCGACTCTACCAACACCTCTGTCTTATCAGGGTTCAGTCGCAACCAACTGGAGGCCATCCAGTCACTGATCTCGGTGAGGCAATTATTAAGCACCTCCACTGCGTTTGATGTTCCAGGGGCTAAGGAAAGCTACAACTGGGTATCATCTGCATAGCAATGAAAACCCAAGTTGTACTTTCTAAGGAGCTCACTCAGGGGCAGCATGTATACGGCAAACAACATTGGTGACAGGACCAAACCCTGAGGTACCCCGCAAGACAGTAGGCTCGGGGAGGAGGAGATGTTCCCCATCACCACCTGTTGCCTTCTGTTTGTGAGGTAGGACTCAACTAGCAGATGACAGTGCCAGTAAGTCCACAGTACTCTCTCAGGCGATCGAGTAACACACAATGGTCCACCGTATCAAATGCTGAGGAGAGATCAAGGAGAATGAGAATTGACCCCTCTCCTCGATCCCTCACCCTGAGGAGGTCATTGTGCACCAAACTAATGCAGTCTCAGTGCTATGCCTCACACAAAACCCCGACTGAGAGGCCCATATAGATCAAAGGTCACAAGGTGTTGCTCAAGCTGTTGCGTCACAATCGTCTCGACATCCTTTCCTAGAAAAGGGAGATTGGACGGTAGTTCACCTTGATGTCAGGATCTAATGATGGTTTCTTCAGAAGGGGTCCTACCAGTGCCTGGAATCTGGGAACACTCCCTCCGATAAAGAGCACCGGACAATCAAGGCAAACACCGGGCAAACAGAGTCGACATATCCCATCAAGAAATGTGTCAGCAATGTGTGCATCAGCTTGGAAGCTACCTCAATGACCTCAGCCATCTCCACTGGTTTAAACTCACCCCAACTAGGCAGAGTGTTCCCCTGATGTTGAAGGCAACCACTGTCGGCCATATTCTGGCTCACTGGCAGAATTCCCAGATGGATGGCTGACACCCTGTCAGAGAAGAATCGAGCAAACTCCTCACACAGGGCATTGGAAAAGGCTTTTGTCAACTGCAAACAGACTGGATGACGTAGTCTGTTGACAGTCTGAAAGAGCACCATCAGTCAATTCTTCCTGCAGCAATCTCCTGGACAGAAACTCTGCCTTCTTACAGTTGATTGCCCTTGGTACTCACTATAATGAGCACACAGGACCAGTTTGTCATCCTCCCACCCAGTCTTCTGCCAGTAGCACTCCAACTTCTGACCCATAATCTTCCTCACCTTGAGAAACTGGGCAGTTCTGCGTTGAGTGGGGGTGCAAAGGTCCAACTCTGGGTGACCCCATCTGGCGACGGATGAGAGAAGTTCTCATTCGTGCATGCTGGAGAGTGTCCAGTGGAGGCTGTCCGCTAGGGTGTTTAACACGCCTTGGACATGAACTGCCGAAAGAACCAGGCTGTGGTCTAGTGCATAGTACCACACTGTTATGGCCTCCCTGCATAGTGGATATCAATGTGTTCCCCCCCCCCGGCTTGTTGATGTAGACAACACTGACATTGCTGGACTGGATCAACAGCTGACCCGGGAGGAGATGGTTCTGGAAGGCCTGCATGACATACAGGACCACCCACATCTCCAGAACATTGATATGCAGGGGCAATTCAATCTGGGACCATGTCCCCTGTGTCTGAAAGGAACCCAGATGTGTTCCCCAGCCTGAACCAGAAGCATCCATGGTGAGGATTTACTGGGTAGAGGAGATCTGGAATGGAACCCCTTGCAACAGGTTCTGTGGGTCCATCCCCCACTGGAACACCCTGAAAACTGGGGAGGAGACCAGCACTAACTGATATAATTCGTCCATGCATTTGTCCCACTGCACCGAGTATCCACTAGGGGACTCGCATGTGCAGCCTGGCCAAGGGAACCGTTGGAACGGCCACAGCCATCAACCCCAGTAGCCCCAAATGTACCCTTGCAGGGATATTAATGGCTCTGGGAGACCTCCTGAGCCTGGGCAATAAGGCACTTTGCCCTGTTGAGAGTCAGGAAGGCTTTTCCTGTGCCATGTTCAGAGCCACCTCTATATATTACAGCCTTTGGGATGGGGTCAAGACTGACCTAGGCAAGTTGCCCAGGGAAAGAAACAGCTGAAGGGATCTTTCCAGAGTTTGAAGGAGCTGTTCTCTGGATGGGCCTTTAGACCAGTCATCCAGATAGGGGAAAAACATAACAGTCCCTCCCTTCTGAGAGCTGCAGCTACTGCTGCTAAGCACTTTGTAAAACCTGCAGTGCAGAGGATATGCCATAGGGCAATACTTTGGATGGTAGTGCTCACCCTGAAAAGAAATCGGAGGAATCTCTTGGTAGGTGGGAACACCAAGATATGCAGGTAAGTATCATGCATGTCCAAGGAGCATAGCCAATCGCCCTGCTTGAGTAGAGGCATCAGGCCTAGCAGGGTTACCATAGAAATTTTTGTACTGGACATACAGACTGAGGTCCCTGAGATCTAGTATGGGCCTCAGATCTCCGGTTAATTTGGGGACCAGGAAGAACCTGGAATAAAATCAGATTCCTTTGGCACCTGGGCACTGGCTCGATGGCCTTTTGCACAGTAGAGACTGTACCTCCTCCCAGAGAATAGATAGATGGGTGGGGGTAGGTGGAAGGTACTGGAGAAGTCTCTTGGGGCAGCTCTATCAGTTCCAGAGTGTGACCCATCTCTATGATCTGAAAATCCAGGCATCTGAGTGATGGTTTCCACTGACTGAGATGAAGGAAGAACTGACCTCTGACCACCACCTCTTGGTGGGGGACTGGGGGGTCCAGCAAGGAATCAAGTAGAATCAGATCCAGCCACTGGGACTGATCTGTCACCCCTATGGCACTTTACTGTAGTGCCAGAGGAGGGGATAGGCAAGGTGGAGGAGGTTCTTCTCTTGCCTTGGTTCTGGGAGGCCACTCTGGATTTGTTGGGCACCTTGCAAAAGGGAGGGCACTGTCTGCTCTTAGGCCGAGTATGGTAGAGGGAGTGGACAGCCTTGATAGCCCTGCCAAATGCCTGTAGCTCATTTATGATGTCCTGAACATCTGGTCCAAATAGCTTGGAGCCATTAAAAGGGACGTTAAGCACCTTTTGCTGGACATTAGCCAGGAAACCAGAGACTCTCAGCCAAGAGTGCCTATGAATGCAAATGCCTTGGCAGCAGCCCTGGCACCTGTATCTGAAATAACATAAAGGGCCCTCAGGAAGTGCTTGCTAATATCCTCTGCACTCTGCAAGCATTTGAGAACCTCCTGTTTCTGGGAGGAAGCAGGAAGGGCCTGGGCAACAGCCTTGCCCCTCTTCCAAACAGTATTCTGGGACTTAACCATCTGAGGAAGCTGGCAATCCTCGGTCCTAGGGTGGAGAAAGCATATATTCTCTTGCCCCAGTGGTCAATTCTATGGTATTCCCTGTCAGGGGGGCAGGGAGGTGAGCTGCCTTTATAACCACAGAATCGGTTTCTGGTTGGGCAGCATAATGTGGGAGGCCCTGGGGGGCATGATACAACTTATCCACCCTGCAGGGCATGGCTAACACCATGCCAGATCTGTGCCAGACAGCAGTAGTGGCATTCCTCAGGACTGGAAGGATAGGAGGCATGACCTTGGAAGGAGATTTGAGGTGTCTTCTGTGGCATCCTCCTCTTCTCTATGAAAACCCATAGCTGAGGACAGCTGCTTCATAACTCTGAAGAAAGCAGGGTCCTCTGAAGGAACACGAAGTATGTCTGATGGAGTCCTCACTCACTGAAGAGGCAGTGAACCTGTCAGGGAAAGATGCTCTTCCTCCTCTTCTTCAGGTAAGATGAGGTCCAGATGATACTCTTCCTCAATGTCGACCTGCTCCAGCTCAAAGTCTGATGAGCGAGGGACTGATAACAGCCCGTGGAGGCCAAAGTGGTGTCAACAGCGGGGCAATCAACAGCACAGGCGATCCAGGCCTATACACGCCCAGTTGATGGACCAAGACAGATGTGAATTTGGTCAAAATATTGTTGAGGTCAACGACAGTGGACTGCTGTGTCGACGGTGCGAGGTCAAAAGCACAGGGTGTGAGAACCCATCCACTGGGTCCTGAGAGCATGAAGCCCAAGGACCTGGAGAAGTATTAGGCCTTGACAAGAGGGCTATCGATGAAATAGGGACCAACGACCCAAGGGTCGACGACCGGCCGTCCTGTACAACATGCAGTGGTGCTGTCGGTAGGGGTCTGGTAGGAAAAGAGATGTGGACAGCCGCAGGTGTCTCCCCGGATGAAGAAGAGGAGGCAGTCAGGGTACAGGAATGGCACTGGGCGGAGCAATCCTGGTCTTTTTTTTTTTTTTACTTTTCCCCCCGAGGACATGTCTCGGGCCTTAAGAGTCCTGGGAGCTCGAGGAACCCGCCAGCGACTGGGAAAGAGGGACCCCGGAGGATCCCTGCCCAGAACTGGCTACCTGCTGCTCCATAAGGAATTTCTTTTGAGCCTTTTTTCATTGCCTGAGGGTGGTTTGGTTAAACTTATGGCAGAGTTCATAGTCCACGACTTCGTGGTC
This sequence comes from Neoceratodus forsteri, assembly GCA_016271365.2. NCBI lineage: Eukaryota > Metazoa > Chordata > Ceratodontiformes > Ceratodontidae > Neoceratodus > Neoceratodus forsteri. The sequence goes on from JADMNL010000023.1 coordinate 581,287,078, forward strand.
AGGCCCAAGACAGCAAACACAGAGTGTTCATCTATAGACACAATGTTCTTTCCAAAGCGGCAGCGATGGAAGAGAGAAGTAGAAGGATTAACTCTCGACAAACAAGGTAAAGGAATCTCTTTGGAAAAAAAAAGATTCTAAATAACTAAACGAAATAAAGTTGTAGGCAAAAATGGCGAGAAACTGTGTCAGAGCTTCCGTGGAGAACCATGTGAATAGAGTCGACGGTGGGAAAGAACTGAGGAGGGAGTGGGGCCGCTCATGCCTTTACAGGGTTGTGATGTTAGCAGAAGACATCGGCATGGGTGGCCCCAGTGGTACTGCTGAGTGGATCCTGCTTCACTGATGGTGTAGTTCCATATGTGTGATCTGATGATTGAGATACCCCCAATGAAGAAGAAGAAGAAGAAGAAGAAGAATCAGTATTTATATAGCTTTCATACATCCAAAGCGCTTTACAAGCAATGCTAGACTGGTAGTGAAGTGACTGAATGTGTGGTGGCGGCCATATCGCACATCATCACCCACACACAGCCTGGATAATTGCAAGAACCGTTTTATGGGAAGGGGAATGTTGGCCAGGACACCGGGAATGTTCCCTACTCTTTGCTGAAGAGTGCCCTGGGTTCTTTTACTTCCACCTGGACACCCACCAGGACAACACCAGGATAGGCAGAAGGGATCTCAGTTTAACGTCTCATCCGAAGGACGGCACACCCCAGCAGTACAGCACCCCCCAATACTGCACTCAGATGCCAGCGATTTTTAGGTGCAAGTCCAATCCCGGTGTGGGACGAGAACCCACGACCTTCTGGTCCAGAGGCGGATGTGCTACCAACTGAGCCACGCTGACATCTGAAGATCCTCCTACTCCTCTTCCTCCTGGTACAAGTCTTGTACATACTGTTCCTCAAGTTCCATATCTGGAGAGAAAGCCACAGAGGCTGAGGAAGAAAAAATTACTCACCTTAGTAATGTTGTTTCTTCTAATGGAGTCTTGCTATATTATGACAGATGCAGTTTGTCCCACCATTAGAACTGCTCCGGAGGTGAAAGAGTTAACTTCCATGCAGTGCATGGAGCTTAGAGCTCGAGCTCGGTTAGAAAGCTCTGTTAGGGTGGTTTCAAACCGAAACCGTCAGATCTTTACAAGCAAAACTCACTAAGGCTCTGTGTGGAAGCTGTAACCTACACTAGCCAACTGGCTACTAAAATATTCACACATTTTCCTGGTCCCAACACCAAGACTCAAGTCAGGGGACCAGAAACAACAAGATAAAATAAATAAATAAAATACAACACCCAAACATAAAAGGGGGCATCAATAAGTGCCAACAGTGGACTGCCCACCCCATACCCGAAGTAGAAGTTCTGAGAGGGGCAGGCTGGGGGAGGTCATAATATAGCAAGACTCCATCAGAAGAAACAACATTACTAAGGTGAGTAATTTTTCTTCAAACAACATGAAGTCTTGCTGTATTATGACAGATGCAATTCTACAGCAGTACCTCCAAGGAGGGAGGACAGAACCTACTTAGAGAATAGGCTCTGAAGCACGGCTGTGCCAAACCGAGCATCCCTCCTGGCCTGGATATCCAGGGAGTAATGTTTGGTGAAAGTGTGTACTGTTTTCCAAGTAGCTGCTTGACATATCTCCAAGATAGGGATGTCTCTAGCAGTGGCTAGAGATGCAGCTGTACCTCTGGTAGAGTGAGCCCTCAGGCCTGAAGGGGGAACCTTACCCAGTTTTTGATAGCAAAACTGGATACAAGAGACAATCCACCTGGCAATGGATCTCTTAGTGGCAGGTCTCCCTTTCCCAACCTCACCAAAGTGAGAAATAGTTGGAGGAGTCAAACCTGTGACCCTAGTGCAGCTCTATGTAGTAACATGGGTCCTCTTAACATCTAAGCTGTGCAGCCTCCTCTCACCAGAGGAGGAATGATCAGTGAAGAACACTGGAAGTGAAACAGATTGGTTAAGGTGGAAATCTGAAACCACCTTGAGGCAAAACTTCCTGTTAGTCCTGAGGACTACCTTATCCCTGTGAAAGGAAATAAAGTCAGTCTCCACTGATAAGGCCTGTAACTCACTTATCGCCTGGCAGAAGTGATGGCTACTAAAATACAGTTTTACAAGTCAAATACTTAAGCTCTGCCGAAGACAGAGGCTCAAAGGGGGTTGCATCAGCTGAGCAATGCAAACATTAAGATCCCAAGCTGGGGCAGGGTCCCTGAATGGAGGATTGGTATGAAGCAATCCCTTAAAAACCTGGAAAATACAGGGTGAGCAGAAAGAGAAGGGCTTCCCTGCTGAAATGAAAGCAGAGACAGCTGCCAAATGCACTTTCAGGGTAGCTGGTCTCAGTCCCAAAGAATTAAGATGGACCATATAATCCAATACAGTGGGTAAATCAGCAGATTCCAGGAAATATGCTTCCCAGAACACCATATGGAAAATCTTTTCCACTTGGAGTTATAGGTAGCCCTGGTGGAAGGCTTCCTAGAAGCTTTCAAGATTTAGAACACCTTGAGAAAGTTGTAGATCAGCAGACTCTAACTCCTCAAGAGCCAGGCCTTGAGGTTGAGGGATTTGAGATTCGGATACCAGACTCTCCCCTGAGCACAGGTTAACAGATTGTGGCTCCTGGGGAGGCACAGGGGAAGATGGACTGCTAAGGACAGAAGGAGTGGGTACCAGGGCTGCCTGGCCCAATCTGGAGCAATCAGGATCATCTTGCAGGGCTGAGACCTGATTTTGACTAGCACCTTGAACAGGAGAGGGAAGGGGGGGAAAGCATAGAGAAACTTCCCTTCCCAATCGAGGAGAAAGGCATCCAGGGGGACTGAGCCCAACACTGGGGGCCTGCAACAAAAAGTGGAAGTTGATGATTGTCTGGGGCTGCAAAAGATCTATCTGGGAGTGCCCCATCTGGCGAAAACTATCCCCAGTACTGGGGATCCAGTAACCATTCGTGATGGCCCTGGAAAATCCTGCTGAGAGCATCTGCCAGGACATTGTCCTTGCCTGGGAGGTGAACTGCTATGAAGGAAGTGTTCAGAGAATAAGCCAGAGACCACAACTTCGCCTGCCAGTGCACAAGGCCGAAGACCGAGTGCCCCCTTGTTTGTTGATGTACCACATTGTAGTGGTGTTGTCTGTTCTGACCTGTACCACCTTGTTATGAACAGAAGCAGAAAAACCTGAAGTGCTAGAAAAACAGCTCTGAGTTCCAACAGATTGATGTGGAGCAGAGATTCCTGAGGGACCATAACCCCTGGGTGGAGAGGTCGCCCATGTGAGCTCCCCATCCCAAGAGGGCGCATCTGTAGTAAGGGTCAAGGAGTGGGACAGAGGGATGAAAGGCACCCTTGTCTCAGATAGCTCTGATCCTGCCACCACTGAAGGGCCTGGATCAGGGTTCGAGTCACTGGGATTAACTTGGATAGGGGATCTCTTCTTTGAGACCAGAGAGCTCTCAAATTGAACTGAATGTCCCTCATCTCAAATCTTGCTCCTTGCACTACAGCTGTGGAAGCAGCCATATGTCCTAGGAGCTGCAGGAAATGCCTTGCTGGTGAGAGACCTGCAGAGTGAGAGGATGAGGCCAGGGCCACCAAGGTCCCTACCCTTTCTGGGAAGAAAGGCTCTGGCCTGCTTTGTGTCCAGTTCTGCGCCTATAAAGGTGAGTACCTGGACAGGTTCCAGAACTGACTTTGGAAGATTGAGAAGAAAGCCCAGAGAGGTAAGCAGCTGCTGGGTAATTAGCAGATGTGATTTGACCTGATCTGGAGACTGACCCACAATGAGCCAGTCGTCCAGGTAGGGAAAGATGGCAATCTTTTGCCTTCTTAGATGAGCAACTGCTACTGCCAGACATTTTGTGAACACCCTTGGGGCAGAAGTAAGGCCGAAGGGCATTGCTCTGAACTGATAATGGCCAGAGGGAAGTTCGAATCTGAGGTACTTTCGATGGGAGCTTCTGATAAGAACATGGAAGTAGGCATCCTTGAGGTCCAGGGAAGCTAGCCAGTCCCCTGGCCTTAGGGAGGGTAAAATCATTCCCAGAGTCACCATTTTGAATTTTGGTTTTAAAAGGTGCTTGTTCAGATATCTTAGGTCCAGGATAGGCCACCACTCTCCTGTCTTTTTTGGGGTAAGGAAGTACCTGGAGTACAGACCCTTGCCCTGGTGTAGGGGAGAAACCCTTTCTACAGCTCTGAGAGCCAGGAGGGTTGAGACTTCTGTTTCCAAAGCACGAGTCTCTAAAGGGTTTGCAGGTGGAAAAGATCTGGCTCTCATCTTTGGAAATTTTTTGAAGCTGAGAACCAGACCCTGGCTCATTACTTCCAGGACCCACCTGTCTGATGTTAAAGACTCCCAGTCCTGGACGAAGTAAGCCAGCCTGCCCCCTACAGGTAATGGAGAGCCGACCCTGGGCATCCCATCAGGATGCCTGTTTGGCAGGGGCTTTAGGCTGAGGGGTGGGAGCAGGCCTGCTTGTACCCCGTCTGCCTCTCCCTCTGAAGAACCCCCTCTGAACATAGGCTGAAGAGGAGGCCTGGGTCTGGTAAAAAGGCCTGTGAAAAGGCCTGCCCCTACCCCTGGGGGGCTGCCTCTGAGGAGTGGCTTGCCGTTCCTTGGCTTGTGCACTCCTATAAGTGGTTCTATATTCATCCATTTTCTTCATATAATTCTTGTCTGCTCCCCAAACAGAAATTTCCCTACAAGGAAAATCCATAGCCTCAGACTGGGTATCCTGTGACAAAGTAGTACACCTGAGCCAGGCCAATCTCCGAAAAGCCACAGATAGCCATGACTCTAGAGGATACATCCATTAGAATCCACTGCAGCATGGAATTGTACCTTAGATGCCTCAATACCATCAAAAGCCACCTGCTCCAGCTCCTTTGCAAGCTGGCCAGGGACCTGTTTGGCCAAGGCCATGACAGTATCCCATCTAGATTTTTGGTATCTTGCAACATAAGCCATATAGTTTGCCTGTCTGAGTCCCAAGGACGCTGCCATGTATTGTTTTTTGGCCATGGCATCAATCTTCCTGGAGTCCTTGTCAGGAGGATGTGAAGCCAGGGGAATATTAAGCTTTATCACAGGCTGCAGCCTGAACTACTAACATGACTGCATTGCTGTGAAAGAAATTCTGTATCAGGACCTGACAAAGTGTACCTCCTGTCCATCTTTTTATCTACAGGAGGCACAGAATTAGGAGCTTTAAAATTTTGTTTGTTTCCTAAAATATTTATGTAAAGGGATGGACAATCTCCTGGACTCTGGGATATCCATCATCTCTACAAAGTCAGGCTCCTCTTGCTCATCCAAAGCCTCCTCTAAAGGAAGTTGGAGGGTTTCAGCAACTTTTATAAAACAAAAATGAGAAGGGGACTCAGCAAGCCTAGGGAGATTCACCTAAAGGTCTGTCTGGGGAGATGTCCGGTTCGATGGGCACCCAGACTTTCAAAGTCACATTCACACTGATCATAATCCTCCTCCCCTCCTCTGGTTCTATAAAACTGTTCATATCATATTCTTGAACCGGTGGGAACCCGACCGAACCGACCTTTTGCCAGATAGTGGCGGTTCGGGAGGGAGACTGAGGAGCAGTGACTGGACAATCTGTATTGCCCTGGCTATCTCTGCAGCAGTTGGAGAAGGGATTTTGGACTCCACCTGCTGACTTTCTAGTTCTCTTTGCTGGAACTGGCTCCTCAGAGTCAGCTTCGTTGCCGAGAAGTCTGGCCCTGGTCAGAGGCACTCCCTCCGGTTCAGTTGGCACCCGAACCGGGCTAGCCATCGGGTCAATGGACTTTTGGCCTCGGTTCCCTGAGCCTACCAACTCTCTTATCTAGGGTAGCTGCAGGAAATTCTTGCAAATCTGGCAGTCTGCATTGGGTGGTCAAACCCCAGACAATAAACACATGTGGTGTGTGGGTCAGCCTTGGCAAAGGCTTCCCAGAACACTACAGTGTTGAAACCCAGTGGGCGGTTTTTCTTTTGGGTTTCTCAGACATAATGCCAGCCTAACCAAAACTTGCCCTTTTGATGGCAGTGCCAGGCAAGACACCCTTATCGGTTCCCAACCGTGTCACGGGTCGTGGAAAAAACCGTAATGAAATCCGTTTTTTTTAGAACCGATAAGAACCGGGAACCGCACTCTAACAAGCCTTAAAAGGCTTCAGAATAAAGTTTAAATACAATTTGATAAACATTTACAAGTTCCACACAGAAAACCTATTACTTACAATACCATAGACAGAGCTTGAACCGATCGGTTTGCGGTTAAAATAAAGAATATCGCGGTTGAAATTACCCGAGAAAAGACACTTTAAACCGAGAAAATGAACCGAGCAGCAGGAGGAATCTCCGGAGCGACTGTTCAGTGAGCCGGAGTAAAGAATCTGACGGTTTCGGTTTGAAACCACCCTAACAGAGCTTCTCTAACCGAGGCTAGCGGCTCTAAGCTCCATGCACTGCATGAGTTAACTCTTTCACCTCCGGAGCAGTTCTAATGGTGGGACAAACTGCATCTGTCATAATATAGCAAGACTTCATGTTGTTTGAACCACCAGTCCCCTGGGTACGAGAGTGGTGGAGAGGAGGAGGAGGCGACTGCGGTGATGTGGGCCTTCCAGCAGCCCCTGACGCTTTTTGTGTGAGGTCCAGAATAGTGTGGACTAAGGCCTGGATGTCCACCATAGCAACCTGAGGTGGTGACGAAGTGGTATATGTACCCATAGAATGGCCCAATGGCAGGACTGAAGGAAACGGAGCTGGTTGAAGTACCCGCTGTGGTTGATGCCCCCTCATTGACGAGGATGGTGGAGGCACTGTAAACAGGACACAGGGAGACTTCGTTGACAGCAATATTGAAGCGTTGATGAAAGCAGGCTAGTTCCCTGGAGAGAATGGCTGTCCCTGGAAAAAAGGGCCAACAGACCAGCTTTGGCCTCCCCAAGCGTAAGAGAGCATTATGAAGGGCAGAGCGCATGCGGTGGAGGCAATGGCGAAGCTCCAATACGGCATAATAGCCCTTCAGACCATAGTCGGGATCGTCAAGAGCCTTGAGATACCAAAGAACCCATGGCAGATCGACGACGGAGCCTTCCGACTAGGCGAGGCCTGTAGAAAGGGCTGAAAGTACAAGCGTATGTTCAGCATGGCTTGAGGGACTGCTGACTGCTCTGTCAACAACCCTGAAGATGCATTAGTCAACGAGGGGCACAGAGACTTACATCACTCATGGAAGGATTTGTTTCTTCCAGCAATGATGTTTATCCGTCGACAATCTGTCCCGGGACCTTGAGTGATGTGAGCCTGAGGATGATGTCAACGACATGCAGGAGCTCTAATCTTGCAGTTCCCGCTCTAGCAGGACTATCTTCTGTTTCATTAGATGTTCCCTTAGTGTTTGGAATCATCGATGACAGGTTGCCTTATTAAACCTCTTATGCAGGTACAATGACAGCTGTCATGAGCAGGTCCCAAGCAGCACACACAGGCGTCATGGAGATCTCCACGGTGATCTTCTGTCAACAGGAACAGTGTCTAAAGGTGCATCTGATGAAGACACAGGCGGCTATTGAATGACGCTGTACTTTGCAGGCGACACACCAGCCAAGCGACTTGAACTAGAGGCGAGAAATATCAAGTTGACTGCAGCAGAGGCTCTTCCATGAGTCGAGGCATGCAGGTAGACAACGAGAAAAAAAAACTGAGGGAGGATCGGGATCGCCCACTCTTACATGGATATAGCACACCACATGGCATCATCGTGGGCAATTCCCCAGGTGAACTGTTAGTGAAAATTGTCCATGTGGATCTGGCACCAACAGCAGGATGTTCCTACATGTGTGAAATGCTACAAGAGATGTCCTCTTTGAAGATCTACCCTACCACAGAGCTTTGTGTCATCTGCAGTCACAACTTGCCCCAGATGACCTCTCTGTCACTGATTAACATACCGAAGAGGATAGGATCCAGGACAGATCCCCGAGGCACCCCACTCATGACCTCCCCTTTCAATCTGATCCTGTTTGATACCACCCTCTCTCTCCTTCAACCAGTTCCATGCCCAGGTTCTCCAGCCTCTTCAGCGTGGCACTGAGTCGAAAGCCTTGCTGAAATTGGAATTGCTCCACAGGGAGGCCCTTTTCTACTACCTTGTTACCCAAACAAAACTATCAGGTTGGTTTGACAAGACCTCCCAGCCACAAGCCCATGCTGTTTATTTTGTAGCCTGTTGCTCTCTAGGAAGTCCACCAGGTCCTCTTTGTTAAGTGACTACATCAGTTTACCCACTACAGTGAGTACGACTGACAGGTCTGTAATTACCTGGTTGCCCCACCCCCATGTAGAGGACTACTTCAACTACCCTCCGGTCTTTGGAATTACCCATCTGAACTTGAGCTAATGAAGAGCCCTAATAGGGTTTGGCCAATTCCTTGAACACCCTTGTGAGCATCCCATCAGGCCCTTGGGCTTTATTTACCTTTGTGGTTTCAGGCCCTTCTGGACCCTTTCTCTGGTTAATACTGGCAGCCTCACTTCAGGAATACTCCTGATAGCTGCCTCAATGACACTTAGGAGGGCCACTGTCTTCCCTTGAGAGGAAACAGCAGAAGTAATCCTTAAGTACTGCTGCTTTTGTTCCTCTTCCTCTGGTATCCTCCTGCCCTCCCTTGTAGCCTAACAATACACCCAACTTCCTTTTTTCCTATATATATAAAGAATCCACCCCCCAACTCTTGACCCCCTCTGCAATACTCAGCTCCACGTCTGCTTCTGACTCCCTGACCATCCTCTTTGCTTCCCTAGTTTTTATTTGGCACTCTCTCCATTCCTCCTCTCCCTGCTTTTCCATGTACTTGGTGAAAGCCTTTTAGCTTGGTCTTCTCTGACCTTTTCTAAGAATCATATTGGTCTCTTGTACCGGTTTCATTTTTGTAACAGTTCTCGTGCGTGACTTGTGCAGTAGTTGTATCTGGATATCTTTAGTCATGGTGGAACCATCGCTGGAGCACTGTAACAGGGTCCTGTTACAGTGAAATATCAAGAAATTACAAGATCCCCCTTTTCAATTTCACTCTATCCTGTCTGCTTCTATATTAAGTATCTATCCTATTTTCTTGTCAGGGTGGCCAACCTGGCAAACTTTAAACCTTTCTTTACTGTCCCGATTATCTTTAAAACAACCTGGCATCCAATTCTTGATAAGCTCAAAAGTTGTTTAATTATAGATAGGACTTTAATAAAGTATTTGCCTTAAGTATCTAACCCAGCAAAAGTACTGTTAAAGAAAGGAAACAATAGTGTTAAGAGCTTCCCTGCTTTCTATTTAAAGGGCTGTTCAGTTTTGTTTTTTGTGTACCCTCACAGGAATAAATGTACACAGGCTATCCCATCTTAGTGCTGCATTAAAAGAAAATAATGTAGAAATAGAACATAGTTCTCTGCTTGGAGACTTTGGCTAAAGCCCTGTGTCCTAGATAAATGATAAAATGGAGCTATGGTCTCTTGAAATGAAGGCCTCTTATAAATGGAAGGCTGGGTGGTGAAACAAGCAGTCAGCTGAAATTCTAGCTGTGAGGAATTTTATAAAAAACAAGCATTATGCAGCACATATAAAGAAAATATGTTACAGGAGACTACTGTGTAAAAATATTTACTAGAACTGTTGTCTAAAATAAATGCATGTTTACTTTCTGACAATTACTTTTAAAAGTAAATAGAATCTTGAAACCTTGCAAGAAAGACAGTTAGGGGCGCACCCCTCATCTGTGTTACCTTGCCAAGGCTGCAGATTTTTTCAGTCTTTAACAAGTGTTTCTTTTCTTTCTGTATAAAAAAAAAATGCATGTGTGCAGAATGTCTTGCTTTTCCTGCTAAGGTCCTGTTATAGGGATGGCAGCCTACAAAATGGCTGGCTTTATAGTATTCAGGTAATGTGATGTCACAATAGGGAGGGGCTCAGTTCAAGACACACCCCTTCTGGAAAGTATATAAACCCTCCACTAGGAGACCTGTTTAGATAGAGGAGAGTCAGTATTCGACTGACCACAGAACAAGAAGGTTGTGTGTGTGTGTGTGTGTGTGTGTGTGTGTGTGTGTGTGTGTGCGTGCGTGCGTGTGTGTGTGCGTGTGTGCGTGCCCATACAAAGTGCTGTTCAGATAAAAGGAAAAGGCAATTCAGGAGTCTGTGGAGCAGTAAGTATTCCTGTTGTTTTGGTGTGAAGACTAACACAGATTTTTTTCTTTCTGTGAACTTTAAGTTAAGAATATCTTTTGTTTGTTTTTTTTGAAATAAATTGACAAACGCAAACCTTTTCGTTTTTTATGCATCTTAAACCTTTGGTCTAGACATCTGTTATTTCCCACGCTTCTACAGGCACCACTATATGAAGTCTAATTTTTTTCAGTAAAACCCTTTTGTACAGTAGGGACAGCCAGGGCGCAGCAGAGTAATGCTGAAGTATATCTCAAAATGCTGTAGTATACTGCAGGGAACACTGTAATTCAATGGCAATTAAGTCTTTTTGTCATGCAGTATTGTGTGACATGTCATTTACTGCAAGTTACTGCACTGCATGGTGGCTGGCACCGTTGTAGGTGGAATAAGACAATCTACAGTATGTTATACACCTCATGCTGCTCACCTGTTGGTGACTAAAATTTAGAACACGAATTCAAAATATGAGAAAATGTGGGCCGTGTCATTAAAGAGATTTTGTGAGGTTTTGCACATGCTTTTTTCACATAGTATGCCATTGCCGTCCATGCTTCAGATGGTGAAGCTGCAATTTGTTTTGTAAAAAAAAACTGTCATAGTCATTTTATGTTTTATCAGCACTCTGTCCTCCAGTTTTGTGTGTTGTGGCCAGCCAATGTCATGCAAGGGAACAGTCAATGTTTACATACAGCACCAATGCATTCTGGGTAAATAATAAGTTGATTTAAATGTTAGTTACTCAGAGGTGCAGTCCCTTATTTTGGTAGTGGTGACTACAAGAGGTATTATGCGGACATACTCTCTTGCCTGAGTAGACTTGTGTCTTGAACAATTATGTCTAACAATTTTGATTTGCTTCGGATTTAAAATAAAGTTTACAAAAAAACATTTAGACATATGAAGCAAGGCATTGTGGGTTCAATATGTTGTTTTCCAGTTTCCTTACTGTGAGGTGCAGTCTCATATTTCTGTAGTGGCTTCAATAATAATAGCTCTCATATGTTAATTTTCCAAACAAGGCACTGTGCATATAGTACGAACATACGAAATTTGCCAGCAGATAAAGGCCTAAAGGTCTATCAAGTCTGCTCGAATGTGCAGCTAGCACCCCTTATTCTTCTGCTGCTGCGGCCCCTCCCTTCCACCCTTCCCCCTCATTAACCCTCCCCCTTGTCCTGTCCCATCCCCTTTTGAAGCAGTCCACTGTTCTACTGGATACCACTTCTGCAGGTAGCGTATTTCACCCAGCCACCACCCTTTCTGTGAAAAGTGTCTCCTCATCTCCCTCCTGAACCTTCCTCCCTCCAGTCTCATATCATGGCCCTGGTGGCCCTCCCTCCTGCACTTTGAACAGCCCCTCTGTACCCGTCTTGTTTATTCCTTTCATGTATTTAAAGGTTTCAATCATGTCACCCGTCCCTCCTCTCCTCCTAGTGGTACATGTTCAACTCCTTCAACCTCCTCCTGTATAAGTCCCCAGCCCCTTAGATCATCTTTGTCTTCCTGCGTGCACCTCCCTCCAGATACAAGCGCCAGTACTGCCAGTACACAGTGTGGTCTAATGACCCTATACAGTGGCAGAATCACCTCCTCGAGGATAAACCCCTGCAATACAACCCAGCATTTTGTTGGCCTTTGCAGCTGCCTTCCTACATTGTGCCGAGTTGTTCATTGACCCTGTAATGAGCACCCCCAGATCCTTCTCCTCCTCTGTCTGGGCTGGCTGTACTCCCCCCAGCTGGTAACTCCTCCTTGGGTTCTTCATCCCAAAATGCAGCACCTTGCACTTTTTGGCATTAAACCCCAGTTGCCAGGTGTCTGACCAGGTTTCAAGCTTTGCCAGATCATCCTGCAACCCCTGCCATCCCCTAGGTCATCCACCACCATGCCTACCTTGGTATCATCAGCAAACAGACTGATCTTGCTCTTGATGTCCCATGATATGTCTGCAATGAATATCCCAAACAACACTGGTCCCAACACGAGCCCTGTGGAACACAGCTCGTCACTGCCCTTAGGCGTGAGGCTCCCCACCACCACCACCCTCTGTTGCCTTCCCTGAAGCCAGTTTCCTACCCATCTCACCAGCTTTACCCACCCCTGTGCCTACTAACTTCCTTCCCAGCCTTCCATGCGGCACAGAGTCGAATGCTTTACTGAAGTCCAGATACAGGACATCCACTGCATGGCCCCTGTCCAGTTGCCTAGTTACCCAGTCATAGAACTCCACCAGGTTGGTTTGGCAGGATCTGTCACGTATGAAGCCATGCTGTCTGCTGTCCTGTAATCCTTTCAGGATAGTCTCCATTAGCTTACCCACGATGGATGTGAGGCTCACTGGTTTGTAGTTTCCCGGTTCATCCCTGGGGCCCTCTTGTGGAGGGCACCACATAACTATCCTCCAGTCCTGAGGGTATACACCCCGAATCTAGTGAGGCATTAAATGGAGTCTGCCAAAGCGTCCTGCAGGACCTCTGCCAGCTCCTTCAGTACCTGGGGTGGATGCCATCTGGGCCTGGCACCTTGTCCACCCTCAGTGCCTTCAAACCCTCTCAAACTCTGCCCTCCATGATTTCCCCATCTGTGCCCCTTCCCCCCCTCGTTTCTGCCATTTCTCCACCTTGGGTGTCACCCCTGTTCTCTTTAATAAATACTGAGCAGAAGTACTCATTTAGTGCTTCTGCCTTATCGCACCCTGTTTCCACCCAACCCCCCCTCCTTCCTAAGCCTTACTATGTGGTCCTTACAGCTCCTTTTCTCCCTGATGTACTTAAAGAAGTCCTTCTCCCCCTTCTTAATGCCTTGTGCCAGCCTGAGTTCCGTAGATGCTTTGGTTCCCCTTACTGCCCTTGTCACCTCCTTCGATTCTGTCAAGTACTCCTCCCTGTCCCCCCCCCCATTTTCTTGTACTTTCTAAAGGCAGCTCTTTTCTTCCTTACCTTTTCCATGACCTCCTTGCTCAACCAGCTCGGTTTCTTAGCCCTAGCCTTCTTGCTCTGGGCTTTGCAGCAGGTTTTGGTTGCCTCCACTATCCCCAGCTTTATGAGCTCCCACCGCTGGTTAGTGTCCATACTAGATTGAATTCTGGCCAGGTACCCTTTTACCACTTCCCCCATCCTCCCAAAGTCGGCCCTCCTTAAGTCCTGCACTCTTGTGCCAGATTCCACTCCTTCCTTGCCCATATCCAATGTGAGCCATACTGAGTGGTGGTCACTCCCTGACAGCGGTTTCTCCACTGTAAGTTCTCTCACAAAGTCCCCATTTGCCAGCACAAGGGCAAGGGTATTCCCTAACCTGGTAGGTTCACTGACCATTTGCAGCAGGAAGCTGTCCTGGAAGGCAACCAGCAGTACCTGCTCCCTTCTGTTCCTGGTTGTTGGGGTACTACAGTCCACTCCTGGCATGTTGAAGTCCCCCACAATCACAGTACCCCTCTCGCAGGTCCTGCTGATCTGTCCCGCTAGTTCCTGTCTAACTCCTCCGTCTGAGATGGTGGCCTGTACACCACTCCCATTCTAAGAATCCTATTCTTGGAATCCTGAATTTGCATCCAAAGTGACTCCATACTACCCTCCTCCCTTACACACTTCAGTCCTTCCTTCACATATAGTGCCACCCCTCCTTTCCCAATCACCCTATCCCACTGAAATAACCTGTACCCTGGTACAGACAGGTCCCAGTCATTGTATTGGTGGCCCATGTTTCTGTGATGGCCGCAATGTCCACCTCCCCCTCTGCCATGAGAACCTGTAACTCTGTTTTCCTCCCAAGGCTCCTAGCATTAAGGGCACCCTTCCCCCTTTCCTAGCTTCACCAATAGTACTTGCCATTTGTCCTTTGTCACTGTTATGGGGGGTAAGCTCATATGGTTTCCCAACCTGTGGTCTCTGCATATCTCTTCCCCAATTGCCACCCCCCACTCCTAGTTTAAATTCCCAACTTCCTCTATGTACTCCTCCATCCTCTGTTTCAACACTTTCTTTCCCTCCTCACTCAAGTGTAGTCTGTCCTTGGCATAGAGACTACTGTCCTCCCAGGTCCCTCCCCACCCCCCCAAAAGCCCATACCCTTTAGCACAACACCAGGTTCTTAGCCATCCATTAAATTCCTCTATTCTCAGCTTTCTTGTTGAGCTTGCCTTTGCATCGAGAGTATCTCTGAAAAGTTACTGATCTTCCTGCCCCCTCCACATAATTGTGCTAGTTCCTCAAACCTCCTCTGGACTATATCTACTGTCTTGTCAGCCAGGTCATTTGTCCCAAGATGTATAATTAAATGAGGCTTGTCCCTACCCTTCTAGCATATTTCAGAACAGACTGTCCCACCCTTTCCGCTGTCATTCCTAGCATGGTCTCCACCCAAATCGACTATGCCTCTCCCCATGCTACCCACCTGACTCCTCTTAGTATTGAGTCCCCCAGCACTAAGATTCCACCCCTCTTACTCCCTGCTTGCTTCCATTCCATCCCTCTCTCATTTCCAGTTCGTCCAGCTAGCTTGTCTAGCTGACAAGATTTCTTTACTGAAAGATACAGTTTCCTATACTGGTACTGTGGATGTATGCAATATCAAGACTGACCAACAGAGGTCTCTATTTCAAACCTGCACGCTTAAAGTGATTTTGTTAGGTTTCGTAGATGCCTTCTTAATCCAAATAACTTCCTACTGTATTTTTGTTCCTATTCTCACGTGTAATACTATTATGATTGTTGTATTTACCCGCCATATTGTTCCTACTGTCTCTACTTATTGCCATCTACCCAATATGTAAACTGCCCCTGTATTCTGTGTAACTGTTGTATTACTGTCGCCTCAATTGTACCCATGTACTACATACTTGTGTAACTGCACTTCCTACCCCAGGACGCATCTGGAAACAGTTATTGCTCAGTATGTCTTTCTGATGAAACACTTGAATAAATAAAATAAATAAAAATATTATGTAGTAAGACATTATGGGTACAATAAGGTATTTTCCAATTTCCTTACTGTGAAATGCAGTCTCACATTTCTGTAGTGGCTTCAACAATAACTGCTCAAATATATTTATTTTCAAAACAAGGTATTGTGCATATAATAACTAGAGATGGAGGGCCAGATATTCAAAACTGTGCTCCGGGGCTGAAGGAGCACTGCCCGGCAGGCAAACTTAGCCCAGAGTAAAATGCAAGCTATATTCAAAAGGAATAGCCTGGAGCAAAACGTGCTGAATATAGCAAGTAAAGGAAGCTGGGCAAACAGGGCCAGGAGTGCAGGGCAAAAAGAGTCCAGGAATAAGACAGCACTGAATATAGCAACAGGGAAGTGCAAACTGAAACTGCAGCTCATTAAACTCTGTAGCAAGCCAGTGCTGCAGGTGGAGAGCATTGTGTTCGATTACAGAGATGTCTCACAGCTACTGCAAACAACAATGTAAGTCACACACTGCAGAACTGTGCTATGCGAAGTGAAGTTTGACCAGGGCTAACCTGATTGCACAGTGCTAACACATTAGCCCAGTGCAAACAGGGGCTATATTCAAAGCTCCCATGCAAATGAGCCTACTTAGGTAATCTGTGGGCAAACGGGCATATTTGCATCTCATCATATACTGCGTAGCATACATTACCATGCAGTTTGCCCAGTGCTACTGCGTGGTGCAAACAACTCCTTTTGGTCGGAATGGCAGTACAGGCTGGACGCTGCAGGCCAAGGCATGCCCACAGCATCCCATTAGTCAGAATGGAAGCACGGGCTAGAAGCAGCAGGAACTGTGTGCTGGCATGCACAGTCGGTTCATACATACTTCTCAACCCCCTTGCCTCCTGAATCAATGACACGGCACAAAAACATCAGGGACAAAGACCCAAAACAGGGACACATCGTGGAAAGTGGTACCATTCACTCAGAATGCTGATAGAATAAGGGGAATTGTGACATGATGCATACTCAGAAGACGAACAAGTCTGTAACTGATGTGTGAGGGTTATTGTGTGAGATTATTCCCCCACTGTTCTGTCACAAAACCACAACTTGTATGAGGGACAGAGGACAATATGGAGGTAATATCATGGACGTCCATGACTATCAGGGACTGTCGAGAGGTATGGGTGCATACAACACACCCGTGCATGTGTGTGCCTGTTACATGCCCGTTTCCCTGGCAGTCTGGGGTTCCCCCACCCCCCAGCATGTGTCCCGACTCCCATGCACATATTAAAATCAAATCTTCCCTGGTAGTCTAGTGGTCCCCCCATCCGGCGGTGACACCCCACTCTTCCAATAATGTCCAAGAACAGAGCCGGTGACCGGCTCAGTCCTCGTCTCACCACCATGGACGGAAGCCGACTGAAGTAGAAAGAAGCGCTCCTTCCTACCTCAGTCGACGGCCGGCCGTAGTGGCGAGAGGAGGGCTGAGCTGGTCGCCGGCTCTGTTCTCGGACATTTCTGGAGGAGCAGGGTGTCACCGCCGGGTGGGGACCGCAGACTACCAGGGAAGATGTAGGTTTAATATGTGCACCGGGGTCGGATATGTGCATGGGGGACCACTAGCTACCAGGGAAGATTTAATTTTAATATGTGCACGGGGGTCAGGATACATGCGTGGGGGTGGGGGACCACTAGGCTACCAGGGAAGATTTAATTTTAATATGTGCACAGGGGTGGGATACATGCATGGGGATCACTAGACTACCAGGAAGATTTAATTTTAATATGTCGACGGGGTCAGGATACATGCGTGGGGTTGGGGACCCACTAGGCTACCAGGGAAGATTTAATTTTAATATGTGCACAGGGTCGGGATACATGCGTGGGGATCACTAGACTACCAGGAAGATTTAATTTTAATATGTGCTGCGGAGATGGGGAACAGCTAGACTACCAGGAAGATGTATGTTTAATATGTGCACCAGGGTCGGGTTATGTGATGGGGTTTGGGGCACCACCACTATTAATAAAAGCAGCTTTTTCCCAGCGGTAACTAGCGCCGTGCTACAGGTCGCACTAATACCTGTAGTGCGGCGCTATGCTTTTGAATATGCCGGTGCGCTGGCATTCAGGGCCCCTTCCCCTCTGTCCCTCCTCTGCATACATTATGGTTAGCGTCGGTGCTAACACCTAGCGCAGGCACTAAATGGACTTTCCAATATTGCAGTCGGGCGCAAAGTCGGAGCTAGTCCAGTGCAACGGCTTTGCGCCCGGTGCTGAGCTTTGAATATCTGGCCCGTAGATCCCTATTTTGGTAGTGTAGATGTCTGCAATAGCAAGACTGAATAACAGAGGTCTCCGTTTTAAACCAGCTTTGTTTCCCCTTGCATGATGTCATGGTTGGGGGTTGCAGCACTGAGAAAAAGAAGGGGCGGGTTATTCAAATAAAGCAGAGCACAGATATTAAAAGCATGTTTTTCCGGGAAAACAGCACTTTTTGGCAGTTTGAATGGCAGGAGACTGAATCACAACTCCTACAGGTTACTACTCCATTTGCTATGGCAAACCCCACAAAATCACTTTAAACATGGAGATACAAGATCAGAACACCAGAAACTAGTGCCTTTTGTTTCTAGTTTAACTGTAATTCAGAGCAGTGTGAATTTATGCTTTAAAGGGACACAGTTAGCTTCTAGCATTTTTTTCTATATCCCAGTGGAAACAATGGCCGCACATCAGTATTATTGGACTTCCTATTCTTTAATCCTGTTTACCTCATAATGCTTAGTTTCACTTTTATTTGGCATATTTTATTAACCCCATCCTGAGTGGTCCATCGGTGGTCACATGCACTTTCAACATGTACGGAAGCAACAGTAGCTCATTCAGGAATGACTTAATTCTCTAAGCCATGTAAGGTACAAGGATTTTCTAAAGTGTGCAGCTTTGCTGTGCTTGAAAAAGTAGACATGCTGCTGAAACGAGTGTTTTAACATTTCAAAATTCTTATTTGAAACATAAAGCCATGACTCTGGGCATACGTATCAGCGGCAACTAATGTGCATGCCCGGAGTCACAGCTTTATATTTCAACTAAGGATTTTGAAATGTTAGGGTCCTCGTTTCTGTGGCATAGCCTCTGTTTCAAGCGCAGCAAAGCATATTAGAAAATCCTTTCACCTCACATGGCTTGTGAAAATTAAATATCGTTCCTGCACGAGTTTACTGATGCTTCAGCACCATGTTGACAGTGCATGTGTTGCACCGGTAGACCACTCAAGGTTTCACCTGGGATGGGGTAGAATAAAATATGCCAAATAAAAGTGAAAATCGGCATTACGAGAGGCAGGACCAAGAATAGTAAGTCCAGTAATAAAGATATGTGCAGCCATTGTTTCCACTGGTGTATATATCAGCTAAAAGGTGATAGTGTCCTTTTAAAGTCCATAATATACAGCTGTGGGCAACACTGTTCCATGTGGGCAGAACAATTTTAAGGGTAAAATGGGGATACACCACCAGTATTGTACTTAAAGGACCACAGTATCACCTGGGGAGTGCCAAAAGTACAGTTACATAAGAACTTACCGTAACAGATCTTGAGAGAAGCTCTTGCAGCAACTATCACATATAGGACTGATGCCACCTGGTGGCAGTTCATGGCAAATTCTTCTCTAGCAGTACCTAGGGGCTGCCCCTCAGCGTTAGCTCCACCCCCGACGTCCCCATATAAAGGAGGGTGGTCCCCATGCTCCAGTTCTTGCACGCCAAAAAGCAGGTTCGCATGAGGCGACATGGATATGGCATACACTCACCCCTGAAACATGAGAACATGGCCGATACAGGAGAAGCCTGGTCCTGGGGGAAGGAGGGCGGAAAGTATACTTGCTGCAAGAGCTTCTCTCAAAGATCTACTGTTACGGTAAGTTCTTACGTAACTGTACTATCTTACTTCGAGAGGAAGCTCTTGCAGCAGGTAACACATATAGGACTGAGTCCCAAGCAGTATAAACTGAAGACAACCCTTCGGAAGGGGAGAAAGGAAAGGCAGGGAAAAGGAACAGGAGGATCCCTCAGGAGACCAAGCCCTGCAAGACCACAAGGCCAAATCCTGCTCTGCGTCTGGAAACTATGTCCAGGTTATAATGCCTGACAAAGGTGTGAACAGAATGTCATGTGGCGGCGGCACATACGTCAGCCGCCAACACCCTCTTCATGGCCGCAAAGGAAGTGGCGACTGCCCTAGTGGAATGAGCCTTAATCGGGCCATGAGAGGATTTGTTGCATTTCTGGTAACAGAAGGTGATGCAGTTAACCAGCGAAAGCGTCTGCTTGGTAACCGGACAGCCTAAGGACCTGTCCGCAAAAGAGACAAACAATTGTTTGGATTTCCTGGCCTCCTTAGTTCTAGACAGGTAGCTGCACAGTGTCCTGTGAACACCCAAAGAGTGGAGAAGTGCTTCCCCTTTGTTAGAATAGTCTGGGTAGTAAACCAAAGTTGAACTAACTGGTTCAAGGTGAGCTCCGAAACCACCTTAGATAAAAATATTGGATTGCTGCGAAGGTCCACCCTATCCCTGTGGAAAATCAGGTAGGGTTCCTTGCACGAGAGCCTGAAGCTCTGAAATGCGCCTCGCTGAGGTGAAAGCCACCAAGAGTAAGGTTCTCCAAGGCAAAAAACGGAGCTCAGCCTCCATGGTCAGTTCGAAGTGGGAAGCGTCAGCTTTTCCAAAATGAAAAGCAGATCCCAAGGAGAGACAGGATCCCGAATAGGTGGTCTGATATGCAAAATGCCACGCAGAAAGGCTTTAGACACCTCCAATTTCCAATTGAGCACCGATTTGCCATGGACAGGCATGCGATAGGCAGAAATAGGCGTCACCGTGTACCTTAATGGAGGATTAACTTAGACCAGACTCCAAAGGAAAGCAGGTATTCCAAAATAGGGTTAACGGACAGACTGATATCCACTTGTCTGGCTGTGGCCCATAAGCAGAAATGTTTTATTTCATAAGCGTAAATGGCCCTTAATGGGCGGGCTTGCAACTCTACCAATACCTGAGCTACCTGTCTTTCCAAACCTGGACTTCGCTAGGTCTTGAGGAGCCAGGCATGCTGGTAGAGGGAACGACAATTTGGGTGAACCAGGGACCCACTGTCCTGCGATAGAAGCTGGGACAAGATTGGAAGAGGAAGCGGGGGCTCCGCCTTCAAACGCTGAAGCAAGGGAAACCAAATCTGTCAAGGCCACAGAGGAGCTATCAAGAGCAGGGTGAACTGTTCTGATTGAACTTTGAGGAGGATCTTCTGAAGCAGAGGGAGTGCCCAGTCCCACACTCACATGGCCTCTCGGCAGAGAGGGTAACAGTGTGTGTGCCACCCTGTTTGTTGATGAAGAACACAACAGATGTGTTGTCCATCTGAATTAGGAGGTGGCCGGGCGATAGGGCAAAGGCCAAGGCCTGAAGCATGTAAAAAACTGCTCTCAGCTCAAGGACATTGATGTGCAGGTTCTCCTCTGCTGGGGACAAGGAAAGTACAGTTACGTAAGAACATACCGTAACAGCAGATCTTCGAGAGGAGCTCTTGCATCAGGCTATAACAATTAGGACTATGCCGCAGGCACTAGGACCCTCCGTAAAACTTTTCAGCCAGCAGTATACAGCAGGGACCGCCCCAGATGTCGGCCCCGCCCCGACGTCAGCCCTGGTACAAAAGGGGGACCCAGCTCCACCTCAGTTCCCCGCCAAGGCCCGTGAATAAGCCCTGACAAGAGAAGGCGAAGCACTCGATGAAGATGTAGATGAAGATCTGCACACCTCGATGGGGAAGGCGGGTGGGAAAGTAATGCCTGCTGCAGAGCTCCTTTCGAAGATCTACTGCTCACGTAAGTTCTTCCGTAACTGTACTATCTTACTTCCAAGTGGGAGCTCTTGCAGCAGGCTGCAACAGTTAGGACTGAATACCAAGCAGTCCCATGCCAAAGAGGTAGTCGGTCCGGGAGGTGGAATATACTGACTCCAGAGGCCTAGGACAAAAGTCCCTGCAAAACAGCCAGACCAAAACACGACTGCAGCGTCTGGAGGCGATATCCAAGCTGTAATGCTTGACAACGGTATGCATTGAATTCCAGGTAGCAGCCGCACGTATGTCCCTTATAGAGACATTTCTCAGGGCGGCAAAAGAAGCAGACACTCCCCTGATGGAGTGACCCCTGACCGGACCCAGTAGGGGTTTATTGTGATTTTCATAGTAGAAGGATATGCAGTGGACAATCCACTTCGAAATAGTCTGCTTGGTCACTGGTTTGCCCAAGCATTGTGGTGCAAAGGCCACAAAGAGTTGCTCCGACTGATGGTGCGTTGCCATCCTTTTGAGGTAATACCTCAAAGTCCTGTGGACATCCAATGTGTGAAAGAAAGCTTCCCCTCTATTAGATGAGGAAGGAAAATAGACTGGAAGTACAAAATCACACATGCCCCCACAATGCAAAGCATCATGGGCTGCATATGCAAATCACCACAGAATGTTATGCTAGTCCAACTCTAAGCAGAACTGCATGGTGCCGAAAGGCCTCTCACACAGTTTGCAAAGGGTGTTAACAGAAGACATAGACACGTGTTTCGTCCTACCAGAACTCATCAGTATGCCTCGTCTGTTTGACACCCCAGTGGAATGGACCAGCTACCCTTAAGGCAGAGTGCCTTGGATATATTGTGGTGAACCCATTAAAATAAAAAACTATTTAAAAGACAAAGAACCTCTGTGCGCAAACACTGAAGCAAGGGTTACCCCAAAGGGCATTTGGCTGGGAAGCCAAGTTTCAAGAAAATACAAAATCACACATGCCCCCACAATGCAAAGCATCATGGGCTGCATATGCAAATCACCACAGAATGTTATGCTGGTCCAACTCTAAGCAGAATTGCATGGTGCCGAAAGGCCTCTCACACAGTTTGCAAAGGGTGTTAACAGAAGACATAGACACGTGTTTAAGTCTACCAGGACTCATCAGTATGCCCTGCTGTTTGACACCCCAGTGGAATGGACCAGCTACCCTTAAGGCAGAGTGCCTTGGATATATTGTGGTGAACCCATTAAAATAAAAAACTATTTAAAAGACAAAAAGAACCTCTGTGCAAACACTGAAGCAAGGGTTACCCCAAAGGGCATTTGGCTGGGAAGCACGTGTCTCCAACACAAAAAGAGATCCCAGGGTGGGATAGGATCCCTAATGGGAGGTCTCATATGCAAAATTCCTCTCAAAAAGGTGCGGGCTACATCCAACTGTGCTAACACCTTGTCTCCAATCAGAGCATGATAGTCGAAGACAGCCCACATGTGCACCTTAATAGAGGAGTAACTCAGGCCATGTTGGTACAAGGAGAGGAGGTACTGTAATGCTGAGTTCACTGGACAGGTGACGGGGGTCAAATGCTGTGATGAGGCCCATAAACAAAACCGCTTCCATTGCATGGCATAGGTGGAGCGGGTGGAGGGCTTCCTCGCCGACACTAGGACTACCGCCACCTCTGGGGAAACCCCGTATCTCTGTTGAGCTATGTCTGAAGGAGCCAAGCATGCAGATGTAAGGAATGAAACTCCGCATGGACCAGCAAGCCCTGTTACTGGGACAGCAACTGTGAGCATATGGGCATCGGAGTTGGAGGTACCGTGAATAACCGCTGCATGAGTGGGAACCAAATCTGCTGAGGCCATCTGGGGGCTACTAGAATCATTCGAGCCCCTTCTGCCTGCAACTTCCGCAGGACTCTCTGAATGAGGGGGAAGGGCGGGAAGGCATAGAGAAACCTCCTGCCCAGCAAGGGATAGCAGCGTCTGGCCAGAAAACACCAGGCACGTGCTCTCACGAGCAAAAACTGGCAGTTTGGCACTGCGTGGTGACACAAGAGGTCAGCTCTGGATGACCCCACTTGTCGAAGAGCTGATCTGCTACAGACCAACAGCTCCCACGTGCACTCTGGAATGAGACCTGCTTAAGCTGTCGGCCAGATAGTTCAGGACATCTGGAACATGCACTACAGACAGCAGAATGTGCCGCTCCGGCGCCCAGTGCCAGACTCTCATCGCCTCCCTGCAAAGGGGATACAAATGAGTACCCCCCTGCTTGTTGATGTAGAAGATGACCGCCATACTGTCTGTTTGAATTAGAAGACAGCCCGGCACCAGGTCCTCTTGAAAGGCCTGTAAGGCATAGAGAACAGCTCGCATCTACAATACATTGATATGGAGAGATTGCTCCTCAGTGTCCAAACCCCTTGCGTTTGATGAGCTCCCAGGTGCGCTCCCCATCCCAGATCTGATGCATCTGTCATAAGAGTCTGACCTGGTGGCTCCGGACGAAACCTGGCCCCTTTCTCCAAATTCCGGGGGTCCATCCACCAAAGCAAAGTTCTCCTGACTAGCTCGGTGATCCTGACCAGAAAGTCTAGATCATCGCATCCCTGGTCCCACTGTACCCTGAGCATCCACTGTGGGACCTGCATGTGGAGGCAGGCCAGAGGAGTGAATGGAATGGCCGCCGCCATGTGTCCCAGTAGCCTGAGGAAGTTCCGTGCTGGAACTTGAGGAGTTACTGAGATCCATTTGGCAATCTCTTGCAGGCGATCGCCCCTGTCCTGGGGTAGGAAAGCCATGCCCTGGATAGAATCCAGGACCGCTCCAATGAAGACAAGTCTTTGACTGGGCTCGGGGGACAATTTCTGAAGGTTCACTGTGATCCCCAGCTCTCGGAACACAGTATAGGTGTCTCTGAGGGCGTGAAGTAGGCTTGACCTGGATGGGGGCTGTAAGCTGCCAATCGTCGAGGTAAGGGAAAACGTAGTGCCACATGCGCCTTAGAGCCGCAGCCACCACTGCAAGCATTTTGTAAAGACTGTGAAGCGGAGGAGAGGCCGCACAAAAGAACTCAGAATTGGTTGTGCTCCTTGGAAGTGGAACCTCAGAAGCTTCCGTGGGGAAGGAAGACCCCTGATATGCATATATGCATCTTGCATATCTAGAGAGCAGAGCCAGTCTTCTTGGTGCAGCAGGGGAAGTAGCCCTGGAAGGGACACCATCTTGAACCTTTTGTACTCTATAAAGAGATTGAGAGAGCTGAGGTCCAGAATGGGACAAAGATCCTGCGTCTTTTTTGGGACCAGGAAGAAGTGGGAATAAAACCCCTTTCCCCGCTGATGCAAGGGGACTCGCTCTATTGTCTTTTTTTGCAAGAGGGTCCAAATTTCCCCTTCTATCAGTGGGATGTGAGATGGAGGATATCGGGAGTACTTTGGTGGAGTATTTGGAGGGAACTCCATGAGCTCTAGCGTGTGCCCTCTCCTGATAATGTCCAGGACCCATTGGTCTGCAGTTATTGACCTCCACCCTTCAAGATGGAGGGAGAAGCGGCCCCCGACCGTCTCCTCGGAGTCTTCCTTTGGAAGGGAGGGCAGAAGGGAGTCATCGGGCTGATCCGAGCGAAGGCAGAGAGGCCTGGGAGGACTGGGCCCACGGTTAGGAGTGCCTCCAGGTTGCTGGTTACTGGCTCTCCTATGAAAGCCACCTCTCTGACCCTGCCAATTACCACGGGCTTGTCCACCTTGACCACCTGACGGCTTGCGAAATGGCCGTTTCCGCTGCCGTCGCCGCAGTACATTTGGCGGACCGACCAGATGGACTTGCCCGACTCCTGGAGACGATAAATCAAAGCTTCTGTCTCTTGCCGAAACAACACGGTACCCTGGAATGGCAAATCCTGGTGAAAACCCAAAACTCTTAACCAGGCATGGCACCGAAGGCACAACCCTGAAGTGGCTGCCCTGGCTGCCATATCTGCAGTATCGTACGAGGCTCTCAGGACATGAGAACCTACGTCGGAGCTCGATTTAACAATGTCCAGAAGTTCTGTCTTCTGCTCGGAATCTGGCATGGCTCTCAGTAGCTCTTGTCCCCTCTCCCACAGCGCATTCTGGTACTGGACCATATGCGTCAGGAAGTTAAGGGACTGGATGGAGCAGGTGGAGGCAGAGTAAACTTTCTTGCCCACCTGGTCCAAATACAGAGACTCCGGATCGGGAGGCTGTGAGCCAAGGTGCTTCAGCTGCCTGGACTTGTCATGGGCAGCCGTGATGACCAAAGAGTCCGCCTGAGGGTTCTCTGCTAAAAAGGCGTCTGCCCTCGGGGCCTCATACAGCCTGTCTGATTTTTTGTGAACAGCCGGGATGGAAGCCAGACGCTTCCAGGTAGTCCAAGTCAGGTCCTGGAAAGTGTCCACTAAAGGAGGGACCACCAATGGTTTCGGCTCCTTTGCCTCAGATATCTGGCCAACCTTTGGCGTTCCGGATCCAGGTCCTCCGCTTCCCACTCATTGAGGCCTGGATATGCTTCATGACATCCATAAAGTCCGGATCGCCTGGAGCCGAGTGAGGCTGGTCCTTCTCCCGGGACCACTCCAAGTCAAGAGAGAAGATGATATCGGACGAAGAAGAGGGAGATCGACTACCAGGTCTGGAATAGTCAGATCTCTCCTTATGACCAGACTCCTCTATCGTCGGTAGCTGGGAGACAGACGAGGTCCGAAGACCGGCTCGATCCCGAGACCGGCGACAGAGCAAAGACGGCGCCTGTTAGAGGACCGACATCAGGAGCGTTCTCGTCTAGGAGATCGAGAAGGGCTGAGAGTGTGAGACCCGGACCAGCGACGGTCTCCAGAGTCTTTGGAGCGTCGGCGGTGGTCTTTGGACCGGGTGCGGGAACGACCCCTGGATGGAGGTGTAGGCGGCTGCTCCGGGGACTTCCTCGGGGAAGGCTCAGCTCCAGGCTGTGGTTTGCCCGCCGGGTCCGGTGTACCGGTGTCTGGGCCGGCGACTGGGGGGGTGGTCCGCTTCTGGACCTGTCCCCACCAAAGAGAGAAAAACTCCTGCAGCTCGTCCTCTGAGAAAACCTCAGCAGCGGGGCCCAAAAAGGGAGTATCCGGGACATCGGCCCTCGAAGGAGAGCCCTCTTGGGAGCCCAGGGGGGAGGAGGACTTGGGAGATGGGGACATCGGCTCTTCCGTGGCCGCACCCACACCCTTCGACCCTTCAACCGGCATCGGTGGTGGGACCGACGACGGGGTGCCGGGGTGCTGGAGAGTCCTTTGGCTCCGAGGCGGTTTTTAGCAGGCGGTGCCGGTGCCTTGGGAGGTGGGGCAAAGCTTTTACTCATGGGCTTGGTGGTAACCTTAGCGGGGTTATCTTAGGCTTGGCTGGCTTCTCCCCCGATGGGCCGGCCTTGGCCTTAGAAGATTTCAGATGCTTGCCTGAGCCCAGGGAAACACGGGCCTTCTTAGGAGAGGGCCGCGAGCGAGAACGAGACTGGGACCGGTGCCGGGACTGACTACGGTCTTTCCCGTGGCGCTTGGTCTTCTCCTTGTGCTTCCCCTCCAAGGAGTGCAGATCCATCTCCTTTTCTAAAAGGAACGCCTTCAGGGCCTTGAGACGTCCGGATCAGGTGCGTGGTGAACGCCTGGCAGGTTGAGCAGCCGCGGTGTACGTGGTCCGCCCGAGGCAAAGATGCAGCACTTGTGCCCATCCTGGGGCAGGATCTGCCTCCTGCAGTCGCACTTGTTCTGGTGTGGCTCTGAGAGACCGATGACGGAAGACATCTGTCAGAACTTTAGAAAAACCGTTGAAACGGTATAAAATGAGTGGAAAATAGTTATTTAGCTGTTTCTGGCAAGCTGGAAATGAGAGGCTTCTTCTCACGTGCACAGGAAGCGGCGAGAAAAGAACTGAGATGGAGCTGGGTCCGCCCCCTTTTGTACCAGGGCTGATGGGGCGGGGCCGTCGGGGGCGGTCCCTGCTGTGTGCTGCTGGTTGAAAAGTTTTCCGGAGGGTCCTGGTGCCTGCGGCATAGTCCTAATTGTTATAGCCTGCTGCAAGAGCTCCCACTCAAAGTAAGATCCCTGGGTCCTGTGGTCCACTAAGTGTGCACCCCATCTCGAGTGCAAAGCGTCCATGGTCAGAGTCTGGGATGGGGGGGTCCGAGATGAAACGGAAGCCCCACCAGAAGATTTCTGGATGACATCGATCAACAGAGTGCCCCTACGAACTGGAAGTGTCTGGGAGGGGAACAGGTGAGACTTGTTTTGGTTCACCTTAATGTCCAGACGCTGGCACAGTGTCAGGATGTCCCAGATGGTCTCCAATAGGCAGGCCTGGAAGGAGCCAGTCGTCCAGGTAAGGAAACATAAAAATGGCCCATTCTGTGAAGTGCAGCGGCGACCACTGCCAAGCACTTCAAGAAGACCCTGGGGGCTGAGAAGAGACTGAAGGGAAGGAGTCTGACTTGGAATAGCCTGCCTTCAAACCAGAATCTCAAGAACTTTCAGTGTCTTCTGACAATCGGGAATCTGCAGGTAAGCACCCTGCATATCCAGAGAGGCCAACCAATCTATGACTGAAACTGTGGGTAGGAGATTGGGCAGTGAGACCATGCGGAACCTCCTGTAAAAGATCCACTGGTTCAAGTCGCTTAGATCCAGGATGGGTCTAAGATCCCCGTACTTCTTGGGAACCAGAAAGAAGTGGGAAAAGAACCCCATCTGTCTCTCTGCAGAGGGCACCGGCTCTATAGCTTTCATGTCCAACAGAGACTGAATCTCCCTGATTGATAAGAGCTCTGTGTTTTCTCAGATGAGATAGGGGCAGTGGTCTGTCCGGAGGAATGGCGTCGAACTCTATGGAATGCCCGAATTCCACGAGGTCGAGGACCCACTAATCACTTATCTCCAGGCTTCTGCATATAGAGAAAAGCGGCCTCTGACCGCCTCTCCTGACTGGACATCTGGGAGAAGATGGTCACCTAGATAGTCAGGTGTTGGGAGGAGGGGAAGGGCGCAGTGGCAGGTCTAGCCTGTCATGAGGTGGCAGTCGAGGAGCCCCTGGCCCCAACTCTCGACCAAAGACACCACTTGTGACTGCTGCTGGTAGCGGGGCTGCTGAGACTGTTGTCCCCTCAGCCACGAAAATGGGACTCACAAAACGTCCCTGTTTCGGGAGATACATGAACTGAACAGTAGGACAGCCTTATTGGAGTCTTGTAGTTTCGATATTATTTTCTCCGGCTCTTCACCAAAGAGTATGGAACCTTTAAAGGGCGCATCCAGAAGGTTAGTCTGCACATCTGGATCAAACCCCAAGACCCAGAGCCAGGAGTGGCACTGAGGCTAATGCCAGAGGCAGCCGCCCTCAGCAGAAGTGTCCCGAAGTCATAGGCTGATCTCAAGATGGCGTGCCCATGTCTGAGCCAGTCTGGAGAAGCTTGGCAAGCTTTTCTCTCTGCGGGCAGTCAGGCAAGCCCTGCATGATGTCTAGTCCCTGTTCCCAAAGGGCATTCTGGAACTGGATCATGTGAGAGTCAGGAAACTGAGGCTCCTGATGCTGCAGGTGGCAGATGTGTACATCTTCCTGCCAATTAATCCAGCTGCTTAGACTCCCTGTCGGGCGGCTGGGTGCTCAGGTGTTTGGGCCTCTGCAAAAGGTCATTAGCGGCCAAATCACCACCGAATCAGCGGTAGGGTGTTCGGCCAAAAAGGCTTAGGCCTTAGGAGCCCGGTACAATATGTGTGCCTTTTTAGGTACCACAGAGGAAGAATGGGGATGCTTCCAGGTGGCATAGGTGACATCCTGGAAGGTGTCCACCATGGGTGTGATGACCACTGGTTTGGGATCTTTCTGGCAGAGGTACTTGGTCAGTCTCCAATGATCTGGGTCAAGGGCCTGTGTATCCCAACCCATATTTTCTTGTATGTGCCTCAGGACCTCCATGAAACTGGGGTCATTGGGGCAGGGACTCAGGATGGTCTTCCGGGTCCCCGTGAGCAGAGTCGATGTCGAGTTGGGCATGGATGGCTCTGAGTCGACGTACGACTCCGAAGATTAAGAGGAAGGGGAGCGCTGTCTCCTTCGCTTATGTCTTCTATCTGGAGAAGGCGAGTGGGAGGAACTTCTAGACCTGGTCCTCCGGCACCTGCTTTTATCCTTATGTTTTTTGGGTGCAGCAGGCTCTTTCCCTGTGTCATCACCAGATGGTTTGGGAACCTCCTGAATGTCTGGTACAGGATCAGAGGGTGGGTGCCGGTTTCAGTGTAGGTGCAGCAGGGTTCACTGGGAGGTCCTGCTTGACCATATCCCAACAATGGGAGAAGAGCTCCTTGACTTAAGCCATATTGAATTTTGGTGACTCCGGACGCAGGAAGGGCAGCCATGCCGGAGCCTTGCCCAGTACCGGCATCGGACTGACCGCATCAGAAAGCAGCCCTGCCAGAGTCTGCGCCAGTACCGGTGTTGGGAATGACCAGTGTTGGCCTGGCAGGAGATAACGATGGGGCAGCGGGTAGCCCGTCGCCAGGGTCCAACAGCAGGTGGGCTGGCATCTGATGAGGAGATGGGGTGGCCTCAGAGCTGATGTCAGACTGAGCCGGTGAAGCTGACGTTGGAATGACATTGATCGGCGGCAAGACTACCTTGGCCGGTGGCGGAGTGAACGCGGGTGGAGTGATGTCGGGGCATAGGTCAGACATCTGTTTTGCTGCAGGGTCCGATGGACGTCCCTCAGAGGCCTAAGGCTTGGGACGGTCGGACTGTTTGTGGGTTTTGTCCAATGAACGCTGCCTCACTGCCGGGGGCTGATGGTGGTCAGAACCCTTGTCTTTCGGTGGTAGGGACGATTCCCTACTGGAGGAAGATCCGGAGGCCTTTTTCGACTCCCAGGGGTCGGCTGCAGACAGGGAGGCCGAGCAGGAGGAGGACTTACCATGGCCCGTGAAGGATCCCTGTTCCGTGGGTGGACGTACCTTGATCGGCTGCAGGGTGCAGCTGGAAGATTTCCTAGCCACGGCACTGGAGGAAGAAGCTGGAGGCTTAACAGCCATTAGGTGGGAGTCGTGGCCAGAGGAGCCGGACCTGGAGGCCGAGTGGGAGCCTGTGGACCTGGGCCCAGAGTGAGACCTCTCCGTTCCCTCCGGCCAGTGCTTATCCTTGTGGTGCTTCTTTCTATTGGGCAATGGTTCTGATTCCCAGAAGAGGAGCCCCTCTCCATAGCAGCCAGTTTGGACTGAGCGAAGAAAGCCGAAATGCATTTTTGTCGACTGATGCGGGTCCTGCTGTTAAAGGCCTGGCAGTGGGAGCAGGCACCGGTGTTGTGGTCTGGGCCCAGACAGTACAAGCAGGCGGAGTGGCCAACCTTGGAGGGGATCCGACATCCGCAGGAGCACTTATTAGTGTGCCCTGAAGGAGTGGACATACAGGAAGATAAATGGTCGAAAAACTCGAGAAAAAACGTGGAGAACTGTGAAGCGATCAGTACTGACGAGAAGTAGCAGAGTGTGAACTAACCTGTGCCACGGCAAAAAAGAACTGGAGCACATGGGGACCGCCCCTGCTTTATACGGGGGACGTCGGAGATGGAGCAGACGCCACAAGGGGCAGTCCCCTAGATACTGCTAGAGAAGAATTTGCCGTGAAACGCCACCAGGTGGTGTCAGTCCTATATTTGTTACTTGCTGCAAGAGCTTCCTCTCGAAGTAAGATCTTAGTTTATGTCACATTCTGCTTGATATTTTTCCCTACTCTGCTACAGTACTTTTCCTATTTTTCCACGTTTTAGTTTTGAAGGTTCAAATTGCAAAGAAGACAAAACAAAATATGGAGCAACACACAAGCTACATCTGTACTATTCACTTTTATTTACTGTAACACTCTCGTCAGGACGGCAGAGTAAAACTGCATTTATAGATGTAAGAGCAAAGGATTCATGTTTCAGTACTTGACATACATAGCCTAAACTTAAAACAATTTTTTTTTTTCTCGTCACTGCCATGCAGTAACAAAAACTTAATCCTGAAGTGTAGAAGACCAACACTGGATATTAGTGTATTCCTATGGAGTCCAACGGTTTCATCTAAAAGTGGGTTTTAGTACTGTGAAGCAGTTCTAGCTGGAGGTACGGTCACTTGTAGGTCTTCATGTGCCAGAGACCATCATTTAAATAATGAATGTTTTCAATGCCAATCCCTTTGTTAACTTTCTCACTGCAAAGAGAAGAAAATAAAGAGGTTATGTAACCATGTGCATGTGACTGGGAATATTTGAAATTGTACAGACCTTGAAATGGGGAGTTAGATGATTTCCCAGTTAAGTTATTGAAGCCTGGATTGAAATCTTGGGACAAGTCTGAAGTAAAATATGTCTGGTGGTGTCATGCAGAGTTTAAGTAAATGGAACGCAAGAGCACAACTCAAACTCCATAACACAGTTTGATAGAGCATACTTGCTCAAAAGAAGCCCTGAACTGAATAAAAATGGAGATAGGCTAATACAGTTTCACCTTGGAGGAGTGGCTTCTACACATCAGTACTGCAGTGCACTGGTACAGCAGTTTGAGGAATCCTGCACTGCGTTCATCCACACTGCACCTGGTCTATAGATAAACAGAAGGTTTCCATTACCAAGGGCATCCATCCCACCTCCTCTATTAGCACTCTGACACTAGTTGTATACAAAAAAAAAAAAATCATATTTTGACAACAGGTGTGCTGTTTGCTTTAAAGCAATATTTAACTAAAATATTACATTTTAAAAGTACAAACAGAAATTACCCAAAGGAGGAAGTACAATTCTGATTATTGATGAAGGGACTCAAACTCAGAAGTTCAAAATGCTAGTTATAGTTTGACTGCACATTAGTGTTTTTAATTGGGTTACTTCTGATTAATACCATTCATACAGGAAGATGCACAGGGTATGTGTACCTAGTTTTCAGGGACACCAATTCGGAAAGCAGCACAAGAACACAGATCAGCTGACAACAAATCTGCACATAAACACAAATTACAATCTTTCAACAAATTAAGAACACTCTGATCAAATAAAATACAGATACTAAAGAATATACACATTTACACTTAAAGAGCTAGTGGAGCCAAAAAATGGCAGGCAGAAAACTGTAGTAATTTTTAAAAGTAGTCCCTTACTACTTTTTATTTCTGAAGCATATTTATTATTCTGTGTGCTGAAAAAATGTTTTTTTACATTACTGTATTGGGTGTGATGTGAAAAGTAATGCTTTACCTGGAAGCAGACAAATCTCATTTTATCCCTCCCACTACATCATCAGCATGTGACCTCGCACACTGTTACATTACAAGTCCTTCTGATTCAATGGTAACGCGGTCAAGTCACCAATCAAGCAGCAGATTAGCTCTTCTTGTTTACTATTTATGTCACAGGCACTAAGGTCACAATGCTGACGACATACAGGGAGGACCGCTACGATCTATGTCAGCCTCCAGGTGGAGTGCTGTGCCAAACATCACTCCTTGTACTGTTTAGTTGAAAATCTTCTAATCAGCAAAAACGGAAAAGAAAAAATACATCAGATCCAAGAAGTGACAGCTAACTACTTCTGCAAGTTACTATTAATTCCAGGTAGTATACTAGCTCTTTAAAAATCGCTCATGGAAACTCATGCAGCATGCCTGGCCTGAAAATGTATGCCACTGCAAGATGGATGTCAAAAGCCACATTTACAAAGCAGCTCCATTTAAATACTGGGACTAGCTTGTGCTGCCCCAACCTCACACATCAATCCAGATGCATGTTTACATGGTCCCTCTCCACACCAATGCAAGCTGCACCGCTGTGAGGGCCATGAGACCAGGGGCAGGTAAGAGGATGTAAACAGCAACATAGGGCGTCCAGTGCGTGGCAGAAGCAAGTGGAGCAGCCTGACCACATGGCTGCTTACACTGCTCACTCATAGCGCGCTCAAAGGAAACAGCGGCTTTGGGAGGCAGTTCAATGAACGACTTACCACGAGTGGGCAGGTGTCCACATGGCTGCTTACACTGCTCACTCCGCAACGCGTTCAAAGGAAACAGCGGCTCTGGGAGGCAGTTCAATGAACAACTTACCACCACTGGGCAGGTGTCCACATGGCTGCTTACACTGCTCACTCTGCAACACGTTCAAAGGAAACAACGGCTCTGGGAGGCAGTTCAATGAACAACTTACCACGAGTGGGCAGGTGTCCACATGGCTGCTTACACTGCTCACTCCGCAACGCGTTCAAAGGAAACAGCGGCTCTGGGAGGCAGTTCAATGAACGACTTACCATGACTGGACAGGTGTCCACATGGCTGCTTACACTGCTCACTCCGCAACGCGTTCAAAGGAAACAGCAGCTCTGGGAGGCGGTTCAATGAACGACTTACCACGATTGGGCAGGTGTCCACATGGCTGCTTACACTGCTCACTCCACAATGCGTTCAAAGGAAACAGCGGCTCTGGGAGGCAGTTCAATGAATGACTTACTACGACTGGGCAGGTGTCCACATGGCTGCTTACACTGCTCACTCCGCAATGCATTCAAAGGAAACAGCAGCTCTGGGAGGCAGTTCAATGAATCCACTTACCATTGACCGGGCAGGTGTCCACATGGCTGCATTTGCTTTGTAGCAACCTGAGCAGCTGGGTTGCTCTGGTGCAAATGCAGCCGCGTAAGTGGCCTAAAACTCTGTGACATCGTGATGAATTATTCCTGAAGCTTTTAGTCGTATGCAAAAAGTCTGATCTGCAGCCCGAGACACTGCTGTAGATATTTGGCTACCTGAACCATGTTTTCATAGGTAAATAGAAATAAGCTTGGGAAAACACTGCACTATTTCTGGAAATGAGTTGTTTTAGCGCGGTGTGCGGTTTCTGGAAAATAAATTAAAAAACACATTAGGTAGTTGCAGCCGACACACCTCAGCTGTGCTATATTAGCAGCTGTATCCAGGAGTATGCAGCACATCATCGTTTTAACGAACAGCAGCCTATAAATTAGTACAAAATGCCTTCACAAAGATTATGTTTGTGGAGATAATTTTATCGCACCATGTACTGCATGTACTATTGGTATCCTCTGCCTCCTGTGACTGAGGTTGCTACTACATGGAAAAGTTAATCACTGTAACATCCTTTCTTCCAATGGACTAAGACTGCCAGTCAAACTTGTACATCACCTCCGTGAGGTGCACGATGCCCCAGAATTTACAATGTTTTTTTTGCTTTTTTTTTTTTTTTTTAAATACTCTCTCCTGCTTTCCCTCACCATGCTAGTCCTGCATCTCCCAGTATTTCGGCAATATAATCTCTGAGCTAAAGAGGCCAGAAGACTCAAGACCTAATTTGGAAAAAAATATTTCAATTACAGCAATATAAATTTTGGATTAAAATAGTTTTAATGACACAGAACAAGCAACAGTAATCATTAAAGTTCAATGTTTAAATAATAACTCAAATCAGAAGCACCTAATTACCCTGTCCCAAAAAGAGAAGGCAGGAAAGAGTTACTTTGACTGTTCTTGGAAGAAAAGTGGTTTACTGCAGTAAGTTTTCCTCCTAACTATATAAAGTTGAACTGCTTAGTCAAACTTTGGCAGACTCCAAGCAGTACCCGTGTTGAAAAGTTTTAGGATTACTTTGGGAATAGGTTCTGAAATCGGATAATCCCAAACCTAACATCCTCTCTTGCTGGTGTGTCTAGGCAATAATGGAATGTGAATATGTAGACTGTGGACCAGGTAGCAGATCTGCAAATTTCTGCCAGAGGCATAGTCCTTCTAGTCACCACTGATGCTGCTGCCACTAGTGGAGTGTACTTTAATGCCAGCTGGGATACTTTGCCTGTCATGATACAGCAGAAGTTTATTGTGGATAATATCCACCTCAATATGGTTTGCTTAGAGACTGGTTGTCCCTCTGACACCTCACCACGTATGACAAACAATTGCCGTTATCCGGGTCGCATCTGGAAACGAGCCATGGCTCAGTGTGCTTTTCCTGGTTAACAACTTTAAATAAATAAATGATTTCTAATGTTTCTGTTCCAGATATGTAGACAGTGTCAGCCTACCTGCCATCTCGTGTATAGTTTTCCTCCTTCTACTGGCATGTGGCCTTAGGAAATACACTGGAACAGTGACAGTATGATTCAAGTGGAATTCTGTCACGGGGGTTATACATATATATTTTTTATTTATTGAGAATCAGAATTAAACCCTTTGAGTCACAGACTCTTTTGCAAAGGCTCCTCATCAGTTAGCACAGAAATGACTAACACATGATGATGTGAACATACAAACATAGAGTAGGTTAACTGAGCAAATGTCATCTTATAGGGCAGAGGCAGCCCAGTGTCTGATGAACAGCAGGATGATACAGTGAAAAATCTGTGACATTTACAAGGTGACTCATAAAAACAGAGACAGGGACCATAATTACAATATTCCAAGTAAGAGAACATAACATCCTATGTTTTAGAGGTGGGGGAGAGGAGGCAGTAGCTAATTTAGTGATGAGATACTAGGGGCAGTCACAAGAGGAGGTCTTGGCAAGGAATTCCTTGAGTGAGGTTTTGAAAGGGCCTATTTTAGTACCAGTACAAAGAGCAGCAGGTATGACATTTAGCCAGCCAAGGCCCTATGATAAAGGCCCTTGACCCAAAGCAGTCCTGCATCGGGGACGAAGGAGGGCCTTTGAGGAACTCTGGAGGCTCTTTGGGGAGAAGACTGTGTGGAGGAGCAAATTATTCTTCCAGAGCCTTTGCCTTCCCTACATAAAGATTATTAAAATATATATGTAGTATCCTATGGCTGTAAGTCAGATTCTACATGTGATTTATCTAAGGCCTAGAAAAGAAATTGGTGAAACCATTGAAGGAAGACTAAGAAACCAAACGGGGCAGATTTAGAAAGAATCTCTTCATTAAATCATTACAAATGGTACAAAATCTTTAAAAAAACAAACATCAACTAGAACCATATCTATAGATCATACCTGATCCTAACCAGAGGAGACTGCTGACTCTGCTCTGAATGGAACTTTATAAAGTGAATTATATCTTTCACAATCAGGGAAGGCCTGGTTATACCTCCCCATATTGTAATTGCAATAATGATACCATTGATGACTTGAAGCACATAATATTCTGTCCCCTGTATGAAACAAGGCAGAGCGAATGGCTGGGCTGTACTTTGAGGGATCTTGGTGCCCCCCCCCCCCAAACCATATTCTTGAATTGCTTTTTACATCACAAAATCCAGTGATATTGTGCAAACTAAGTAGTTTCTTGGCAACCATACATCTTTGACTATGAAACTTTAGGGAACTTTAAGGGTTTTTTTTTTTATTATTATTACTATTTTGTGATGACATACTAAAATTGCTAGACTGTATAACAACTGTATTTAAAAAAATATATATTTTATGCTATTTTAAGTTTATTTTGCACATATTTGTAAAGACTTATAGTTGATCAATAAAAATGTTGTACTTGTACATACCCTGTCATGTTATACTCTGTCGCATGCAGTTTTATACCTGACTGTAGTCAATGCATATCCTGTATTACCTGTTGTGTGCAATTTTTATACCTGCCTGTATCCTTGAACACCAAGTCTTTACCCATTACCAACTTGTATTTTGAGCACTTAAACCTGTGTTTTTGTACTGTAATTTGTGTTTTTGTACTGTAATTTGTACCTCTCTCCTCCTCCCTGGGTCATACCTGGAATCGAGCCCCAGCTCGTGTGCTTCTCCCGTTATGAATTTAAATAAAATAAAACCTGTTAGTACCACAAGCTCAACAAACACAAGAGGAGACATGACAACATTTTGTTAGTACCTGTTCTATAAATTCAGGGGCCATTGCACAAGTGATTTCATAATTACTGACGCATATTACATTGGGAACCAGCATTACAAAAATACACCTCTTCCCTACCGTGAATGGTTTACAGAAAGGAAGACAGTATATGTGATAAACCTGTACAGGGTTACATGCCCATTCAGAAACCCAGGCAGTGGTGACAACTCTTGGGGGTTGGGGGAACCAATGTGACAGTTGTTCCTTTCGCAGAGTGGTAAGCAAAACTAACGCTTCTAAACATCTGCTGCTTCTAAAGATCTATGTCATTAACAGTTTTATCAACTGTAATACACCAGTAGTAGTATACATAGCTAGTTGCACATGCAGATGTTTTACTTCAGTAAAACCATATGCCCTTTATAAAATGGAAAGAAAAATCTAGAAATCTCATTGGCCAAGAGACATCAGCTGACTGTACATTAAATCTGTATATACGCACAGTCATCCTGATCCTAAACCACATCACATGATGAGCAAATCAGTCACCCTGTAACCAGAACTGATTTTCCATCACAAACATGGCGGCTACCTTTACACTGTGAAAACCTTAAACTGGGCCCTAAAAATAAAACCACCTTAAATAAAACAAATGTTTTTATGATCATAACACTCTCCTTACACACACATAAACGAATAAGAAACATTTTAAGTATTTTTATAGTTTTCATTACAACTGTTTCTTTACCAGCAGTGAAAATTCCCCTTTCTGTCTTTACCTGCTCATCAGGGAAATCTCTTCTGCTTGCCCTGACAGTGAGATCATTGAGTCTCTGGCTGTAGAAGAGGCCTTTGTTGTTTTGTTTATGTGTACAGTATGTTAGGAAAGGAACATTCTGCCAGTGGAACTGAGCAGAATTTTGAATCCCTGTATTCCATGATAACATTCCATGTCTTGAATGTGGGGGAAAAAAAAGGATGAATGTAACCCTCTTGTTCCCCGGGGTTATAAGAATCCCATTAGAGTTAGTGGTAGGCAGGGAAGGCAGCTAGTTATTTGCCAGTAAATGGATTTCACTCTGTCTCGCTCTCTGTTGTCAGTCTCAGCTGAGAGCTGGAGCAGTGGTGTCATTTTAGAACTCTTGCAGCAGCATAAACTACACAGCCAGTTGCTGTGAGTGAGATAGAATTCTGTAGTCAGTTGGTGGCTGGAGTCTGCAGAGTGTAGTTGCAGTTCCAGCAGCAGTTCTGATATAGAGCTGCAGTGTTCCTGTTTGTTTTTCTTTCTCACCTTAGTGGAGTGCAGCAATCTTCCAGCTTGGTTAAGTGGTGGAAACCATCTCCAGGATTTTCCAGTGTTTCACCCCAGGAGGATGGAGCAGGATGTTGGGGCAATCCCTGATCCTACCAGGACATTGGTGAAGCTGCCTTGTTTGACAACTTCTGTGAGTACTTTTGTTTGTGTGAAACTGCCCAGGTGTATTTGCATTTCTTGGGTGAATTATCTGACAAAGGGACCCTGTCACCTAAAACAGTTTAAAAGTTGGCTGTCCTCTGTGGAGTCCAGTATGTGACCGTCCATGTGGTGGGGACTTCTCCAGTTTGGCCCAGTGAGTGGGTTTTCTCCAGTTTGCCCCTTGTAGGTGGGTTCTTCGAGTCTTGAGCCTCTTGTGCTCCATTGTGGTCTGTGTGCCACAACTTATCCTATGCAGTATGGGAAGTGTCCAAGTACTGGCCGTGTGTGCCTATTAGGGGGAAATTGCTTGTATGTGTTCTACAGGTGGCATGTCCACAATGTCTACAGTCATCCTGTGCTATATGGGAAGTTTTGGAGTTCTGTACCGCAGATATCTGCATTTACCGTGTGTGTAACCCTTGGGGGTCCATCTTCACTTTGTGCGTTCCTGCTTTGTTACGGAATAAAGCCACACTCTAGAATCCCAACCTGGTTTGGACATTTATGTTATTGCTTCCTGTGTGTGGAGTTACCTGAGTACCCCTGTCCAGAAGTGGAAACTTAGCACAGCCCTGAGTAAACATTTTCTCCCCGGGACCTGGGTTGTGGCCATGGTATTGGTCCCACCAGGTAGTAGCCACACTTGGTTTGTGTTTTATAATGTCTGCTCCATCTGCATATTTCACTTTGTCTATGGTGGCACAATGTAACCCCCACCCCGTCTCTTTTCCCCCTAGACAGTGGGAGGTGTGCCTGCTAGTTAAATAAGGGGCGGTGGGGGCTTACAAAATTGGGGGCTCATCCAGGATGTTGTGTAATTTGGGGAGAAAACACTGGATAGTTTGCTTGGGATATGGCTAGCATTTTGTCTGTCTGGCAATGTGGTAGCCCAAATCTAGAAGGGAAGCTTTGTGCAAAAGGATCTGCCTAGGATAGTGCCATCCATATGTGCATGTGTGTCTGCTGTTCAAGTGCTGCTGTGTGTTTGTGCTATCTTTAGCAAGGGACTGTAAAGCCAGAATGTGTATGCCCTTATCCTGCATCAAGAACGTTGAAGGAACTTTTAAATTTCAAGTTTTAAGTGCCAAAAGTAATGTGGACTTTGGGAAACAGATAAATGTGCCCTGAAAGTTTCATGTTCTTTGTGTGTGAATTGGGGGAGTCGCTAAAGAAATAGCCAAGTTCTCAGTAAAGAAATGGTAAAAAATGGTGCTCCCGCCGTGAAATTTCAGCCAAGAAAAAAGTTAATTTTGCAGTGTAAAGTTTGCCCTGCTCGACGATCGTCATGGAGGAAGAGCACGAAAAGAGAGAGAGAAGCTCATTTGTTTGGTGTCAAGTGATTGGTGTGACTGTAATCAGTCCGGCCCCCTAGCCAGCTTCAGAGTGCAGCCCAGTGTTCGAGAAGGAGAGAGCGAGTGGTGTGCGAGCTAGTTAGCCAGGAGAAACCATCGAGGGGTCTGTGAACATTCTAAATCTGTAAATACAGACTTTTTCTGTTAAAATTCGGGCTCAACCCGTTATCCGACCAATTAGGAAGAAAACGTGGCATTTGTGGCAACAGTCGGGATCGCCAGCCCGTTTCACCCCAGAGGCCTACTAGGATCGGCTTTAGGCCGAGAAATTTCCATCGGGGCAAGCCAGCTACTGATTCAGTAAGTAACGTTCAAAATAACTGTGCTCAAACTGTGTGTGATTTTAAAAGCCAGCTGGATCTGTGTGTGAGCAGTGAGACTGTTTTGCAAAGAAGGACTGTGAGTTATAACAGTGCCAAACACAACAAACAAAAGTTCTGAGCATAGACTGTGAGCATTTATTATGGATTCAGCAGCAGTATAATGTTCTAAGCAAGTGAGAGACTGTGAGTTGTATATTAGGCTGCAACAAACAGGCAATCCTGTGAAGAAATACTGTGGCTTTTAGTGACTTCAAGCATGTCTAAATAGTTGATTTGTGTGCTAATTGTAAAGTCCTGCAAGAAATCCTATGAATGTGCTGAGGTGTGTTAAAGAAATGCAGTCGATTACAGTTTGAGCAGAAATCAGTAGCAGAAAGGTCGGATGCGCAGTTTATTTGAGTTGGAAACAAATTTTGATGCCAAAGGAGTGCTGCCGCTGCCATTATGGGGTGGGGCAGTAAATGTAAACACAGCCGCAGGGAGCTATTTTAAGAAGATTGTTCAGTGTATCATGAACAAGTAGTAATAACAGACTTTTATGTGTTTTAATTGCAGACATAGCTTCGGGAACATCCCGCTACCCGGATCATGCCTGAGCTATGATAGCAGAGGAGGTTGCTGAACTGAAGGAAATGGAGCAAGTTTTCTATGGTGAAGGTTTGCCTCCCCATGTTGCAATACCCAACTACCCTGTGAGAGTATGCTTGATGTGCCTCAAGGCTGGAAGGAATGTGTTTTTAATTCCTCATTGTTCGGGTTGCCTAGTAAAGTATGGTTTGTCCACAGCACCTAGAATTCATCTGACTCCCACCTGGACCAAAGTAGGAAACCCTGCATGTAGCAGCACACAGCACCAGGTTGAACCTGTTGGGGGAGACCCCATGGAGTGTGGCACAAAGGAAGAGGGTGTGGATTTACTGCAAGAGCAGATATCTCGTGATGTTTCCTTGCCTGCGTCTTGTATGGACAGAGTGGAGGAAGGATCCATGGATAGAGGGTCCTATTCCTAGCCTAGTTGGGGAGGACGAAGTTCGAGAAACTTTGGATTGGGAGGAGTCTACCTCCGTGCTCAGGGAGGAGTGGACTGTCTCAGGAGTGAGGACAACTGCTCACTCCTGGGCCCAGGTCTAAGTGAAGAAGAAGAGGATGAGGATATGTATCTTCATGTTGAGGGGCCCAGTGAGCGGCCTCAAGCTCTTGCCTCAGAGGAGCCAGAGTGAGAAGTTGGTGACTCCACTGCCTTGCCTGCAGAGATGGTCGGGACAAGTTCTTTCATTCTTTAAGTATGCACCACTGGATGAACCAGGACTGGCCACCCCAAGCCGTGCCAATGGCCGTGTACTTATGAAGAGTAGTAAGGAGAGAGACTGGTTCGTAGGAGGGCCGACGTCAGTAGGGGAGGTCCTTCCTACCTTTCCTCGTAGAGTCTGGGAGGAAATTGAGCAGAACAGGCAATCGTGGTTATTGGAAGAAGCAAGCAAGAATCTGCATCCAGGTGCGACCCTTGTGTCAGAGATAGTTGTCAGTGATAGACTGAAATTCTGGAAATTGGGCAGGACGTTGTTTATGGACACTACGATTTGTGGACAGAGCAGGAATGAGACATTCCACAACATCAACTATGAACGCCCAGATGGGGTCATAGTTCTTGCACCTCACCCAGAGTGGTACTACCCTTAATGGTGCCACTCCCTGTGAATGTGCCCATGCCTTCCCGAGGGAAGCAGAGCAGTGACACTGAAGTGTCTTCCATCCAGCAGTTGCCGTATCCATAGATTCTGCCAGACTGGTGTTCCAGGATCCAAGATTCGTCAGCACAGCAGTGTGCCTTTCCTGTTTCATCGCCTGGACTTCTAGATGACCTCAGCCTAGCTGTTTTCCTGATTCATCACCTGGTCGCACAGAGGACCTCAGCCCAGCCATTTTCCTGTTTCATCGCCTGTTTTCCGGAGGACATCACCCCAGCTGTATCTGAATGATGCCGCCAGAGGGGGATAGTCTTCAGCTTGAGAAGTAAGTGATTTCGTTGTTCGATCTTCAAGGAACTGGCAAGACCAGTCTTTTCCATGCTTTAACTGACTTTGCAATACACATCCTACACCTGGCTGACTTCCAAACTGTTTGAACTGTCCACAGAGACTCTCCCTTTTGGACTGCAGTGCTCAAGGACTG
Source organism: Neoceratodus forsteri (assembly GCA_016271365.2). NCBI lineage: Eukaryota > Metazoa > Chordata > Ceratodontiformes > Ceratodontidae > Neoceratodus > Neoceratodus forsteri. The sequence goes on from JADMNL010000023.1 coordinate 581,329,203, forward strand.
TGTTTCAGTGGGCTCCAGCCCAGGAGAGACTTTTTCATGGACCTTGCCTTTGGGCAACAACATTCTGTCACTAGATGGACATGCCAGGAGTAATTCAAAAGGTGAATGAATTTATTTTACACTGGCACAAAGGCCACGGCAAAAATGGTACAACCTAGCTCCCCAGTGCTTCGACTCCAAATGAGTCTTCCTCAGACTCCCTGAGAAAGGAGAAAGACTCATTTGGAGTCTAAGCACTGGGGAGCTAGGTTGTACCTTTTTTGCCGTGGCCTTTGTGCTAGGTGTAAAATAAATTCATTCACCTTTTGAATTACTCCTGACATGCATTTTATTTATTTATGGTCCGAGTGCAGTAGTTTTCTTGATTTCCTGAATTCTTGTTTGGGACAGGCCGCCCCATACTACTGCACCAGTCAACATTTTTGGGATTGATCCGAGTGCAGCACCAACATTTTGGACTTCATTGTCATTAGATGGGACTTTTAGGGCATTCCATTTCCCCCCCAAAAAAAGTGTATTGTGTATAATGTCAGTGTTTTCTACTGTTTTCTACTTTCATACTTTTCTAAAAAATATTTGTTGGGATTCTTTAGTGATTTGATGGAGGGGTTGTAACACTGTGGAATGCAGATTTGGGGTGTTTTTATTTGTGTTCTCTCTTTCAGGTGTTCCTGTTGAAGACCAGAAGAGGATTTGGGGAACCCATCAGATTTCCCCTATGCTTTAGAGTGTTTAGGATAGTGTGTAGTTGTTAACATGTGTTAACCAGCGTTGTTTTTCCACAGGTGTATGTATGGGGGATGTGGGTGAAGTGCTGTGTATAGTATTTTGCTCTGGTGTATTTTTGGTTTGCAGGTACCCTGGGTGAGAGGAAGTTCCCTGTGGGTAGGTTGGATAGATAGTTTTCCCTAGAGGGCTAGGGGATAGACAGGTTGAGGTCCTGATCTGCAGTAGGAGCCGCAGCTCTAGTCTATTAGGCATGTTTTAGCAGTTCTTCCAGAGCCACTGATTCTCCATAGTAAGATTGTAGAGTAGGGGCTGATGCGTCAGCCAATGGCCTCTGGCCCCTTAGTGTTGTCTGCCTGTGCCTGGCACATAGTAGGGGAGAAGGTAGCGCTACCTCCCTGTAGGCAACACATAGGGTAGGATGGTCTGGTGCTAGGTAAGAGAATGACTGCAGACAGTCATTTACCTGGCTAGGGGTGAGTAACCCCCTTGTTCCCCTGGGTTACAAGAATCCCATTAGAGTTAGTGGTAGGAAGGGAAGGTGGCTAGTGATTTGCCAGTAAATGGATTTCACTCTGTCTCTTTCTGTTGTCAGTCTCAGCTGAGAGCTGGAGAGGTGATGTCATTTTAGAACTCTCAGTAGCGTAAGCCACACAGCCAGTTGCTGTGAGTGAGGGAGACAGAATTTGTAGTCAGTTGGTGGCTGTAGTCTGCAGTTGTAGTTGCAGTTCAAGCAGCAGCTCTAATATAGAGCAGCAGTGTTCCTGTTTGCTGTACTCCACTAGGGTGAGAAAGAAAAACAATCTTCCAGCTTGGTTAAGTGATTAAAACCATCTCCAGGTATTTTCCAGTATTTCATCCCAGGAGGGATGGAGCAGGCTGCCAGATGTTTGGGGCAATCCCTGGTCCTACCAGGACAGCGGTGAAGCTGCCTTGTTTGACAACTTCTGTGTGTAATTTTGTTTGTGTGAAACTGCCCAGGTGTACCTGCATTTCTTGGGTGAATTCTCTGACAAAGGGATCCTGTCACCTAAAACAGTTTAAAAGATGGCTGTCCTCAGTGGAGTCCAATATGTGACCATCCATGAGGACAGAACTTTTACCTTTGACACCCCTGTGGTGTCCTGTGAGGATGTTAAGTGTGAAATACATTTCTAGAGAGCATCTCCTGTACATTTTGGATAATGTGAGGTGTATTTACCAGAGGGATGGCAGAGTATGAACATGGAAACAAAAGGTGGGAGACGCTTCCCCATCTGGAGTGACCAGTTTAACACTGCAGGTTCTGAAGGGCACCTGTCGTTTCTGTCAGTGCATGTCACTGCCTGAAGAAAGTTCTACGCCAGTGAGTGGGGTTTTCTCCAGTTTTACCCCAGTGAGTGGGTTTTTCTCCAGTTTACCCCATGTATGTGGGTTCCGCGAGTCTTGAGCCTCTTGTGCTCCATTGTGGTCTGTGTGCCACAACTTATCCTATGCAATATGGGAAGTGTCCAAGTACTGGCCGTGTGTGCCTAGTTGAGGGAAATTGCTCGTGTGTGTTCTACAGGTGGCTAGTCCACAATTTCTAGTCATCCTGTGCTATATGGGAAGTTTTGGAGTTCTGTTGCTCTGATATCTGCATTTACCATGTGTGTAACCCTTGGGGATCCATCTTCACTTGGTGTGTTCCTACTTTGTTACAGAATAAAGCCACACTCTAGAATCCCAACCCGGACATTTATGTTATTGCTTCCTGTGTATGGAGTTACTTGGGTACCCCTGTCCAGAAGTGCAAACCTAGCATAGCCCTGAGCAAGCGTTTCCTCCCCAGGACCTGGGTTGTGGCCATAGGTATTTGGTCCCACCAGTGTGTGCCAGGCCAGTAGCTGCTCTTGGTTTGTGTTTTATAATATCTGCTCCATCTGCATATCCCACCTTGTCTGTGGAGGCACAATGTAACCCCCACCCCTCTCTTTGCCCCTAGACTATGGGAGGTGTGCCTACTAGTTAAATGAGGGGGCTTACATGAAGAAAGTAGGCAATACAGTAAATACATTGTAAACAGAGAAAATATGGAAAAACAGTTACATAGGCAGAAGCAGACCCAAACTGCTCAAATACATTCCTGATGTTTATAAAAGCATGTATATTTGAAACCTGGCCAGTTTAAATTTTTTTTTTTTGTTGTTTGTTGTTTTTTTACTAACCTTTCACCTCAATCCTATAGCAGTTTTCCTTTTATGTGTTAGACCACAGCACATAAGTAAAAAACAAAAATAAAGAAAAGGTTGCCTTCAATGAAACTGTATAACTTTGGTGTAATGAAAATGAAGTTTTAAACATTGCTTATTTATACAAATTTACAGATGTTACAGTGCATGTATATAATAATTTACGTTACAGAGAAAGTATTTATTTTCAACCAACTCTACTAATACACTTTTACTGCAAAGTACTGTACTAGTTGACCTATTGCAAAATATGCTATTTTATGCATTAATAGGGACTACTTTTTCAGTTTTTAGAAGTTTTAAGGTAATGTATTGTACAATCTTTGATAATAGTAATTGTTTTAATCCCTACCAGATTAAATCAAACCAATTCTTTTATGATGGTGGCCCATTTTATAAGTGTGATAAGCCACTCCAGGGTGTGCATTAAAGGATTTTAATGCACTTCCCAGGGCATAAGGATACTTGGCCTTTGGCCTAGTGCCTTAGCACACCCCTGGGGTGTCCATTAAATAGAGAATAATGTATAGGCAGGTGGTTATTATGAGAATTTTACACACACCCGAGGTGTGGGATGCCTCATAAACCCGAGGGCAAAGCCCTCGGTTTATAGGCATCCCACAACGAGGGTTTGTATAAAATCTACACAATAACCACCTGCCTATTACTTTATTTTTATAATTGCTGGTCAGCAATTTTTTCCCACATTGATGCTGCTTGTCTGTGATTCACTGACACACACACACACACACACTGCATCTTTATTAGGAAAAACAGATTGTTCTTTGTTAGGCATCTTTTCCTTTTTTACAACTGTTTCTTCATGCTTTGCTTGTTTTACTTTGACTTGGTACAACAGCGCTTACCTCCGTTAAGCGCTTCGGAGCCGTTCCAGTGCGGTGCTCTGTTTCGGAGGAATTGCTCAGGCTGTACAGGTTATGGGCAGCAGGATCAACCAGATAAGAAGCTTTGGGAAATAAAAAAAAACGATATCTGGTGTGACGGCTCGTCTGTGGCAGCTCCTCTGTAAGCGGGACGACGAGCCGCCATGTTTGTTGAGTGTTTAGCCTGCCCATGAGAAGAGGAGAGCCAATCAGGATATGGCTCTAGTTTGATTGAAGTGTGCGTGTTTGAAATTATAACTGGTTCAGCCTATGGAAAGAATTGCTGACCAGTCTAGACAGAGGTGGCGCGTGTTTGCCGTTATAACTAGCTGAGGTAGTTATAACGGCAAATTACAACTCGGTTTCTCTATGAGAAAAAATTGTGACCAGTAATTATAATCCTTTAATGCACACCCTGATGTGGCTTATTACTTACTTAAACGATGCATTGGTGAAGACCTCCGAGATACTGCTCATGAGACTTGAGAGTAATGCATTAGCTGTACATGTAAAACAAAAACCAAATGGTTCAGCATGTGTTTAGCTTTACAGGGATTGACTGTGTATTTGCAGGAGCTACAGGGGGTACCCTGATCATTTTCTTGTGAAGCGGGAAGGGTTTGGATTTCAGAATGAAAACCTTACAGTATCCAGGCCTTAACAATAGGTTGGAACTAGCATCCTGCGTAATATGACTTCATAAAATATGGCTACCCCCTAAGTAACAGTGCTAGCATGCCTTCAGTGGTATTTATTATTGCCAGAGCGTTCAGAGCCTTTCCGTTTCCCCCCCCCCCCAAATGGACAACTAGTGATTAACAAACTTATATCAGTGGCATGTTACCAAGATTACTGGAATAACAATTTTGAGTTGAGTGCAGAAAATGGTTTTCTGTTTATAACTATTTAAATGTATGTACTAGATGTGTCGTACTATAAGAAAACCATCCGCTTGTCTTACATGTGATTTTAAATGACATGCATAATTGCACTTTGACCTTTGTATGTTTATAAGAGCACCTATAGGAGACAATCACCTTGACAGAGTGCAGTGAGCCTGTGAGAAACAGGCCATTTTGTACCTCTGCACTGACTGTTCCAATATGTCTTCTTGAATACAGTGGTTTGACACCTGAACCTTTTGATTAGCATGTGATTCCGTGAAGTGTGCTAATGCCTGCACCTGGATTCCCTGGAACCAACTTTGTATTGACGTGTCCAAGAGCACCATATTCCTTGAGTACTAGTCCCCTTTTTTGTGTTGTAATCCTTTTTGTTGGCTACACGGTCGGACCATTAAAATTTAGGATACAGGAGCACCTTAGGGAATTGAACGGTGACTGACTGGGTCACCTTATGGGGCCCTAGATGACAGTGTGTGCCTTTTGCTGCAAAAAGAATCCCGGTGGGTTTTTAAACTTGGGCCATGGCAACTGACCTGGTTTAATTATGAACTTGACCTCATTCCTTTTCTCAAAATATTTTTTAATCTGTTTTTCTCCTAAAAATATCTCTTTGTAATATTTAATGAGTATAAATGGTATCTGTGCCGGCCCGTCGGTGCAGCAGTAGCGCTACAACCAGTGACCCGGGTTCAGTAGTGAACCATAGTCGCCAGCTGCAGGGAGGAGCATCAAGCGTCTCAGAGGAGGATCAAGCATCCAAGGGGATACACTCCACCACCTCCAGGGAGGGTGAGGAGCAAGCTCCACCACAACACACCACCTACGTGACCATAGGTGGTGGTGCAAGAAGAGCAGCTGTGGGGTGGGAAGGATGCTTCCTACAGAAGACGTCAGCACATCCTGCATGCAGCGTCATGCCACATACTCCACGAAGTGCCCAGGGGGAAGAAAAGTGAAAATACCACTGGCTGTGGCAGGATGATGCAGACGGCCCTCTGCAGACCCCACACTGCCTGCTGGGCTCAGGGCAGGCTTGACCTAGTGAGGCTTCTGAAGTGAAAACTGTGGTATTGCCCCCCCCCAAGCCCCACCACGGGGAAGCTGTGGGGATCCGAGCCAGGCCAGAGGTAAGTCCCGGAGACCATGGCTGGGGGGGGCATCGGCAGGGTGACAACCATCCAGTGAGTGGAAAAAATAAATGGTATCCATGTTTGCCTTGTACTGTCTAAATTAATTATTTTCTGAATTCTTGAATGTTGTGCTGTTGTAGATACCATAGGTTTTATAATATTGCCTAGTATAAATCTCTGTGGTTTTGCTGGATGTTCTTTTTCTCTTTCTCTGTTTTGCTGTCTGTCTTCAACCTGTAACCGACTTGCTGTGTGTAATCTCCAGCATGTATGTATGTATGTCTTCTTAATGTTGTTTTTTTAAGATTATATTAATGATTGTAATGTTAACCCCTATTACGCATCACTGTACTTGCTGATCTTGCACTGTACTGTATTGTATATTTGCTGCAATCCTGGGTCGACCCTGAAAAAGTGACTGTAATTGTCTTAGTGGACTTACCTGGTTACCAAAATTCAATAAATAAATAAATAAAATATTGTGTGGAATTTAATGTTTTTATTTTTCAGACGGGTTGTTTTTCATTCTTATTACCCTGGCTGATTCTGATTTCTTGATTGCCTTTTATTTTGGATGTTTGTTATTTTTTTCTCTGAAATACCCTTTCCTGTGATTTATCTCACATTATTGGGTGGTATTTTTTTCTCTCTCATTGGAGATTTACTTCAATCATTGTTTTTTTTTTGGTACCACTGGCAATTCATAGTTGTTTTGCAACACTCTTCTTTCTTCTGCTGTATTTATGTATTTTCTCACAGTTTATACATTTTCTGACCTGTAGGTTCTGTCTGCTCATGAGGTGTCCTGTGTACTCTTATTTTCTTGCTGTGCATTTGGTATCCCACACTGTATCTTTAATTTAGGAGCATCTAAGCTGCTTGCTTTCCAGCTCTGCTGCTGTTTAAATCCTGAACCACTTGGCTCGTTAGTATTGGGGTAGGACTGTGTTCTCCCATTAGCTTGGATCCCTTCATGTCCTAGCTAGCCCAGCAGTTCTGACTCTGTATTTGTACTGCTTATTTATTAAAAGTTATCAGTTAACTTGTACTGTAACCACATTTTACTCCTGTATATATCTGTACATCTCTGAAATGTAACTTGTACTGTAACTTCAGTCTTGTACTATGTTACTCTCACCCGGGTCGCACCTGGAAACGAGCTTCAGCTCAGTGTGCCTTTCCCGGTCACCAATTTTAAATAAATAAATAGTTGTGACATGCATGGCAAACATCTTTGTGCCACTGGGTTTACCTTTCCCTTCTGAGATGTGCCCCTTTTTTTTTTTTTTTTTTACCTTTTGCATCATCTTGTCCTATATGGTGGTTCTGATTTATTTGATGTTCATTTTACCAACTTTTGGTACTTTGGTTTTCTTTTTCTTTCTCATCAGTATTGTTGTTTTATTACCAGTACTGGATGCAGAAGTAAGTCATTACTCTGAGTGGGGTATGAAAGGCATGTACTGTGAGTACTGTCTCTCTCTCCCAGGAAGAGGTTTTCACATCAGTGTCAGGGCTCATGCATTTGGCATTCAACCATACTTGATTTATATGCTGTATTTCTTTCTGCACTGTTGATGGATTGTTTAGCAAATAAATGTTGCAGTTTTACAACTGTGTATCGCTCACTGGGAGATCCCACCTAGAGCATTGCGTCCGCTTCTGGAGGCCGCACCTCACAAAGGCTAAGACAGGGTCGAGGCAGTCAGAGGAGGGCAACTAAAATGATGAAGGGGTTGCACCAAAAGCCCTGTGAAGAGAAACTCCGGGATCTCAACATGTATACCCTGGAAGAGAAGAGAAGAGAGAGGACATGATGGAGACTTTCTTCACAGAAAGGGTGGTGGACAAGTGGAACACCCTGCCAGAGGAAGTGGTAGGGGTTGAAACAATCATGGGATTTAAGAATGCATGGGATAGACATAAGGGAATTCTGAAGGTCGGGGGAAGGGGCAACAGACTTCTAGAAAAATGTAAAGGGAACTTACAAGCTCAAATGGGCAGACTGGGTGGGCCATAGGCCCTTACCTGCCAGCAGTGTCTATGTATCTATGTACAAGTGCCTCACAGGGGTGAATAGGATGCAGGAGGGGAGTCTCTTTCAAAGAAGACCACCAGGACCAGAGAGTATGTGATGAATGTTGAGGTGGGGGGGAGAGTTAAAGAGGGATGTAAGGAGTACTGCTTCACTAGAAGAGTGGTAGACATCTGGAGTAACCTGCTTGCAGAAGTAGTGGAAGCAAAGACACTAGGGGGCTTCAAGCATGTATGGGATAGATCTAAGGGAATATTAGTGAATAGGCAGGAAGGAAGGAGGGTCACTGGAGACCAGTTAGGGTCTGTGGAGGCAGACTAGGCTTCTGCCAGTAGAGAAAGTCTATGAATCAGTGAGGGGTGGCGATCTGGATAGGAGGCTGTTACAAAGGGAGGCCTTCTGGCAATATCAGATGAAAACCTTTTACCCACATGGGTTAAATATTCATTTTCAGCTGGCACACTTTTTTTATATAAACATTTAAAGAGTTGTTTTTGAGGAAACAACATTTTACTATGTGCAATTATGGCTTGTATTTAAAAGATTTTGTGCTCTAAATATTCTGCACACACTTTAAGGGTGTTTTTCATATCGATTCAGGTCCAGTTTTATCTGGTTATCATTTTGTTTAATTTCCCCTTTGCCCATTCTAGTCTTTTTGCTATTTGGTATGTTTTCCATACTTATGATATTCGATAGCGTGTTCAACTGTTTTTATTGCCTGGATTTATTGTGCTTGTGGCATTGTGATATTTATACATAATCACATGCTTGTATTTTTATGTGCATTAGATGTACTGTCACTTTAATGGTGTACCTTTAATCACTGGCCACCTTGCACTTAGTGAGCCTTGAAAGCACTAGTGTCAGTGAAAATGTTTGGCTGCACTATGGGGGAGCCACAAACTTACTGCTGGAGTTTATTGTTTATTACAATAAAGATATCCGAGACACAGCACTGGTGTGTTTTGATTTTGGCAGTGGAGACTGTGGAGCAGAGCTTCTTTGAAACTGTGAGCATGTGTTTTGCTCTGGGTCCCAGTCCATAGCTGTTTTGAGCCACCTTGAAGTGATTTGTAGAGACTAGACAGACTCCACAATACCCCCGTTTTCAGGACTCTGGATGGCTCCACCCAGAAAGTCCCCTCTTTCAGGTATCTTGGTGTTCTGGGTGGATAAAACCTTAGTTTATCTGTCCACATCAATTACTTCCACAGAAAGCTCCTCCCCAAAACCTGGTGCACCATACCACAACAGGACTTACACCTCTTCCTACTGTTCCACTAAGAAGTTGTCCTGAAGATGGTCTTCCCTGACTATACGGATGTCATTTGTATTAGTGCCCCAAAATTATCCTATTCACACTGGTCCTACTCCTGCTTCTCTGACTTTTGTTCCTTATTAGTACCTTGCTGCAAAATGTCAGCTGTACAAGCTGCCTTCTAACACTAAGAGTGTATTAGTGATGTCATACATTATGCACCATCTCAGCTGGAGCTATTGCTGCCCCAGTGATAGCACTGGTGCAGGTTCAAGTTAAAACTGTGCTGTAGTCAAGCACCACTTGGTGTTCTAATGTCAGTATTATGTCTCCGCTGAAGAACTCAGTCATCCTGAAATCCTGTTCTAGTCCTAGGGGATAAGTGTTTGTAGTTTGTGACTGTCATTTTATTATTTTATAAAATTAAAAGTTTATCTGATTACTGTGTGCTAATTTAGGTTAGTTTTATTGAATGTATTGATTTTATAATGTTTCCTTGTTTCTGCCATGGTTCCCAAAATGGGGGGACATGGTTTGCATCAGTTCCTGGTTTGTGTTTCCAATATTTGAACTACCAAAAATCACATTTTTTTTTTAGTTTAAATTGGCTTTATTTTAAAATGATTTTATTTTTTGAAGTGTACTGTACAACAACGGCAAACAATTTTGACATCTTACTTCTGTCAAATTGGCATGATGGAGAGGGCTAAAACGAAATGGTCCCCACAGGATTTATTTGTAAATGCTAGCAGTATTTGGTTAGCAACAACAGATAGCCACAACCTTGAAAGTATGAGATGATGCTTCTCTTCAGTGGTGTCTGGCACCTAAGGAGGTGTAGACTGCTGCAAGCACTTATCTTTAAAGAGCTTCTGATGCCTCGAAAACGTTAAAAAAACATGATAATTAGGTACAATTCCACCTGCATTCCATTTATATTTTATATGGCTCCTGGTTCAAGCTAACCAATGTGACTGCCGTTCCTAACACAGAGAATCCCTGCTATGGATGTCAACCCCATCCCTCTTATCCCAGCCCTTCTTCTCCCTACCCTTCTACCCCTCCCTAGGCACCTCTCTGGACAAACCCTCTTTGGCTGCTACCTCTACACTAACTTGCACTTAGCAATTTACTGCTTGACTAAGCTTATCACTGTTAATTGTCTATCATGTTATAGTGTTTATAATCTACTTGAAGTTATGTAATTACCTAACCTTATACCAATTCTTGTTACATGTTTCATACATGTGTGCAATGTTTTGTTCAATCTATGTATTGTATTGTGTTTGCGTCTACTACCTTGGAACCTTTGTAAAAGAGCCATCTTGCTTAAAGGTATTAATCTGAATCTGAAATAAATATATATTTTTTCTCCCTATTATTTATTATTAAGGAAATTTACATGAGTACATGTTTCCCTCAGAGTTCATTTTGAGTCCATCTGCCTGTGTAGTTTATGCCTTACTTAAAATCATAATCCTCGTTGTGACATCACAATCTGTTGCCATGGGAGTAACTGTGATCTCACAAGCAGTGCTCTGTGACTTCAGGTAGGAGAAAGCAGCAGGAGAGAAACTCTTCAGGAGAAAAGATACTGTTTTCATACAGATGACCTCAGTAATAAATAATGAAGAGGAGGAATACAGCACTAATGGGAAATACAAGCTGGGCTGTGTTTAAATATAAAGTTTTTTAACGTTCTGAGCATGTCACCAGCTCTTTAAAGGAAGTTATTTCTGGCACACTGAGAGATGGAAGAGACTGCCAAGCCATGGTCCAGTAACGAGCACAGGGCTTCCAGCAGGGTAAGCCCCAATGCTGCTGATAACAGAAAGCAAAAAAAGCATTCAGACCAGCAGTTAATTACTGTACTGGTGTAAAAGAAAGCAAAAAGAAAAGCACTCTGATTCCTGTGCCTAAAAAGCAAATGGAGGAACAGGTGCCAAAGAAGAGTATGCCCTCCTTGCGGGATATTAAGAAAATGTTTTGGCTTTCCAAACAATGCTGTGTTTAGGAATCCTGCCACTACTAAATCCTTATCCTGAAAAGGATTTGGGGGAGGAGGAGGAACTGTTATCTGTAGAATATAGCTAAGTCGGCTGCCCTCCCAGAGTTACCCACGATTATTTTTTTTAATACTCTGTTTATTGAAAGTTCTTGGTTAACAGATAAAACTTACAGCAACATCACATGTTACAATTTCCACAAAGCATGACATGTAGCATTCTGAAATGTCAAAACATTGCAACACTTAAGAACCAAAAAAAGAACTATTGAGTCTCACCTTTATAATCAGATTATGTAAGAATATCATATTTGGTGCACCTAAACTAATTCTGAGTCTACAGACTCTCTGTCAAGTAACTACACGATTGCACTCCCTCTTGCCAGCATAATTAAAAGGTCTGCATTGGACCCCTCCCAACCACCACCCTCTACCCTCCACAGCCAAGACAATTACCACTAGAGTCACCTATACCAGTGCCTGTATCCCAGAAAGTTAAATAGTTTTACAGACTGGGCCCTAAGGATTTATCTATTTAAACATCCTGGCTTAGCATGACCCTCATATAGGATCCACCTGGTCCATCTGTTTGGTATTTTGGTCTGTTGCACTAAATCAAGAGTTAACTTCTCTAGTCGTTGAATGTGATGTACTACCGCAACCCAGTCTGAAATTGTAGGGGGCTTTGGTTGCAGCCATTTCTTTGTCAGAGACTTTAAGGCAGCAACTATTAAAATAGACCATAAATAAGGCAGTGACCATTAAAATAGATCATAAATATCTCTCCTCCTTTCTCCCCATGCTGTGTGGGCAGATACCTAAAACTAAATGTTCTGAGCCCAGTTGTGCTTGAACATTAAAGAGCCGAGACATGTGACCTTGAATCTCTCCCCAGTAGGCAGCAATCACTGGGCAAAGTCAAAATATATGTGCCTGAGAGGCATATGTCTCCCCACGTCGCCACCAACACCCAGGCGAGATGTCAGCACAACTATATGCTGCCTGTGCAGGCACTAAAAAAAAAAACCAGGCTTGTAGCTTCCAGCCAAACTCCCACCATGTAGGAGATGAAGATGTTACCCAGGTATTTCTCCAAACTGTAAGCCATTGTTTTTCCGAAAGGGGGATATTTAGATGGTCTTCCCATTTTTGTTTAAGGTATAGGGATGAGAGAGCTATGTCAGATACCTACGATTATTACTCTTACAAGGTATGCTAATCTGGCATCCATTGACACACACATAGATGTAGAGAAGGCCCAACGTTGGGGCTGACCCCAACAAAAATAATGTTTATTCCTGTGTGCAGAACTTTCCAAAATGCCACTGATTCTCACTATGCCTTCAGCCCCAGCAGCCATAGACAAGTGAGTGGTATACCCACTCTGATCCTGAGGGAGTGATACAAGTAGCCACTTATTTTATTTATTTATTAATTATATTGGAATTACAAACCTTTGAGTCATAGACTCATTTCCAAAGGCTCCACGTCAATTACAAAGAAAATAAACATAACAACAGTTACTGAGTGGATACATAGACAGAAAGTCAATGGGTGATGTGGCCTATACAATATGCCAGCTAAGTGGGGTAGGGGAACAAAACATCATAACATATTACAAATATATTAGCAGCTCAGTGGACTGTAGTCAAAACAAGAGGTTAGCTAAGCATGGTCCCAGAGACAAAGGACCTAGTCGTAGACTACAGCAACAGTGCAGTCAGTTGAGGAAGGACTTTGTCATAGTGGAGTATAGAGGTAGTACGGTTGGGTACAGGCTCGGGCTATTAGATGGTAGGTAGCACGGTTATGGGAAGGTGCTTGAGCTGGTAGTGAGTATGTGGTTTCTGAGTGCCGCCTTGAAAGGACCCAGTTTGGTGAGGTTAGTGAAGGCTATAGGGAGGGCATTAAAGAAGGTGGGGACCCTGACCGTAAATTACTTCTGTGCCAGGGTTGTCTTGACCCTGGGGATTAACAGTGAGGCAGTGCTAGTACTGCAAGTGTTTACTGCTGAGACACAGAGAGAGAGAAAGCAGCCAGAGATTCCTTAAATCAAGGAGCTTATTTTCTGGACTACACTGAACTGAATTATTACTTTTTGGACCTGTGTAAGTAACTAGTATTGATTCTGTTTTTGGGGTTGACTTGTCTTAGTTTTAACTTTAATTTGCCAGGGAGGAACTGTAGCTGGGAGATATTTGCAGTCATTTGTGACTAGACCTGGTACTTAACCTCTGTGAAATAGGTGTCTGAAAGGAAGGAAGGCACTCCCTGGAGTGGAGGGTCAGAGTTGTAGTTGATTCTTTCTGGACAGCATGGGTTTACTCCCTCCCACCTTCCCCACATCCCACCCCCCAAGTGCATAACTTCCTTTATAGCAGGAGTTCTGACATCACTTCCCAAAACTGCTAACAACATACACCTGTTCATATCCTTAAAGGCACAGCACACCAGATGGGGTAGAGACACTCACAGGCTTGCATACACTAAAACAAGAACAAAAAAAACAAAAGAAAAGCATCTGTAACAGGAGGGATACAGACACGTGGGGAGTGCTGCAATGTACTGGCTGTGGAGCAGCAGTCTCTCCGGGAGACATTCTGGAAACTGCATTGCTGTCCTATTTGCAGGCACCTCTCTGGTCTGAGGGAGGAGGTTGCTGGTCTCCATGCTGACCTGGCAATGATTCGGAAAACCTGCTCCCCCACCCAGAGACCACCCAGGCCCCCGCCACTACCTCAGAGGTCGCCAAGAAAGAGGAGTGGTTGGACCACGGTGGGCTCAGGGAGGGTGAGGGTGGTGGAACAGAGGCACATTCCTCCAGTTGTGTGTCTCCACACTTCATTCGCCACTCTGGTGGAGCATGGTTCCTCTATGGAGGCACCTGCAGTGGAGACCAAGGAGGATGCTGGGAACCTCCACAATGGAGACCCACAGGAGGATGGCATAGGACCCCACAGGGGAAAAAACAACTCTTGGTGGGGGACTCGATTGTTAGGGGGGTAGAACTGGGGGAGGGAAGGGAAAGGAAGGTATGGTGCCTGCCCAGTGCCATGGCTTGGAGGAGCAAGAAACAAATCCTCAGGATCATGGGAGCAGCTGCAAGGGGACGGGAGCTGGATGTCATTATCCACCTAGGGACGAATGACCTGGCTGAGAATGGGATCAGAGCAGTGCAACAGGAGTTTGTGGAGTTGGGGAGGGGCCTTAAACAAGTAGCACACATGGTAACTTTCTCGGAAGTGCTACCTGTTTATGGCACGGATGAGGCTAGGGTACTCTGCACCATGGGATTCAATGACTGGTTGAAAAACTGGTGCAGAGCTCAGGGATTTGGCTTCACTGGGGACTGGGGCTCCACCTGGAGGGATGCAGGCCTATACAGGCATGATGGTCTGCATCTATCCTGGAGGGGAACCAGGATCCTAGGTGATAGATTTAAATGCTTCATTGGCAAGCATTTAAACTAGCCAAGAGGGGAGGCACTGAAAAGGAGAAGGGAAATCCTAGCCCCTCCAAAAAAATCAGGGGAGTTAGTGAGGTAAACACCAAGATAGAGCAGTCGATAGGGACAAGGGCAGGGGTAAATGGAGAAAAAGACAAAGGCAGTAAGGACAGGGATGGGGCAAAAAGAAATAAAGCCAGAAAAAAATGGAGGGTAATGAGTACCAATGCCTATAGTCTAGGTAAAAAGCTCCCCGAAATGGTGGTCTTGATAGAAGAGGGATGCCTGGATATCGTGGCAGTCACAGAAACATGGTACACAGAGAACCATGACTGGGATGTCAACATTCCAGGGTACACAGTCTACAGGAGGGACAGGGAGGGAAGAAGAGGAGGAGGAGTAGCTCTCTATGTAAGGGAAGGGATCAAAGCAAACAGATCTAAAGGGTAAACATGGAGGAGAGGAGGCACTGTGGGTCACCCTGAGACTGGAAATGGCTCCACAATCTGCACAGGGTTGTATACAGACCTCCGCCTCAGGAGGAAATGGACAAGAAATGATAGAAGGCATCCTTGGGATGGCAGAGAAAGGGGAGATATTGCTGATGGGGACCTGAATATGCCAGATGTTAACTGGAGCACCTTTGCTGCAGCACACATCCAAGAGCAGGGCCATTCTCGATGCCCTACAGGGGGCATGCCTCAGACAGCTAGTTTTGGAACCCACTCAGGAGGAGCAATCTTAGACCTGGTACTCTCAAATGGGGATGAAGAGATGGTCTCTGATCTTGATGTGAGTAGCCATCTGGGAACAAGTGACCACCAAACTGTGTGGTTCACGATAAACTTAAGCTGTAGAGTCAAGCCACTCAAAAGTGAAGGTACTGGACTTCAGAAGGGCTGATTTTGTCAAAATGGGAGAGTGCCTCAGAAAAGCACTAGCAAACAGGCAAGAAGGTGGGGTGGAGCAACAATGGGGAAACATCAAAACTGCCATCACAGAGGCAACAAGCCTTTGTGTGAAGCAAATAAATCAAAACGAAAAAAAAATCACTGTGGTTCTCAAAAGAAGTGAGGGAAGGTAAGGGAGAAAAAGATAGCATTCAGGAAGTATAAGGAAACACAGAAGGAGCAGGACAGAGAACTGTACCAGTTAAAGCAGAAGGAAGCGGGGAAGGCAATCAGAATAGCAAAGGCCCAAACTGAGGAAAAGATAGCCAACTCAGTTAAGAAGGGGGATAAAACCTTTTATAGGTACATTAGGGAGCAAAGAAAGACGAAGGCAGGGATACTGATGCTGAATAAAGAGGAAGGTGGTTGAGCAGAGAGCGACAGTGAGAAAGCAGGGATACTGAACGAATATTTCTGCTCAGTATTCACAATGGAAAAGCAGGGGGGGAAGAGACCTAATCGAGTCAACAGAAGCACTCTTGGATAGGGGTTGATATTAGTCCTTTCACAGAAGAAAGGGTTCTGAAAGAACTCTTAAAACTGAAGGTGGATAAAGCAATGGGGCCTGATGGGATTCACCCCAGAATTCTAAAAGAACTAAGGGAAGAACTAGTAACACTGCTGACTACCCTTTTTAATAAATCATGGGAGGATGGTGTGGTACCTGAGGACTGGAGGAGGGCGGATGTGATTCCCCTCTACAAAAGTGGGAGCAAGACAGAGGCAGGAAACTACAGACCTCTCAGTTTGACCTCAGTGGTAGGGAAAATGATGCAATCACTTCTGAAGGAAAGAATTGTTGAGTGCCTAGAGGCCAGTGGGGCACAGGACCCAAGGCAGCATGGATTCACAGCAGGAAGGTCATGTCAGACAAATCTAATTGATTTCTTTGACCGGGTGACCAGAGTAGTAGACCAGGGAGGGGCTGTGGACGTGGCCTACCTAGACTTTAGCAAGGCATTTGACATAGTCCTGCACAAAAGATTAATAATTAGCCAGCCTGGGAGGGTCCCAGGGGTAGCACTGGATAAAACACTGGCTGACAACAAGACAGCGGGTAATAGTAAATGGAGTTCACAGTGAAGAAAGGAGGTTATTAGTGGGTACCACATGGTTCAGTACTGGGCTGGTCCTTTTTAATGTCTTTATAAGTGACATTGTGGAGGGACTGAGGGAAGGTATGTCTCTTGCAGATTACAAAGCTCTGCAGCAGGGTTGATACGCAAGTTGGGGTGGAAAGGATGAAAAGGGGCTTGGCATGGTTGGAGGAATGGTCAAATGTATGGCAGCTTAGATTCAATGCAAAGAAGTGCAAAGTAATGCACCTGGGAAACAAAAACCCAGGGCAAGAGTACACAATGGGGGGTGAGATAGTGACAACCTAAAGGTGGACCAGCAATGTGAGAAGGCAGTAAGGAGGGCTGGGAGGATACTGGGATGCATAGGTACAGGCATCACCAGTAGAAAACAGGATGTTGGCCCTCTGTACAGACAGTTGGTAAGACCACATCTGGGGTACTGTGTACAGTTCTGGAGACCCAATCTCCGCAAAGACATAGACAGAGTGGAGGCTGTCCAGAGGAGGGCAACCAAAATGGTGCAGGGTCTGCACCAGAAGACCTATGAAGAAAGACTAAAGGAGCTTACGATGTATAGCCTCCAGGAAAGGAGGGGAGGGGAACATGATAGAAACTTTCAAATACCTCAAGGGAATCAACAAAGTCCAAGAGGTAGCATCTTTCAAAAAAGAGATGTGCAAGAACAAGGGGGCACAATTTGAAGATAGAGGAGGACAACTCAGAGGTAATGTGAGGAAGTAATTCTTCACAGAGAGGGTTGTAGATGCATGGAACAGCCTTCCTGAGGAGGTCATAGAGTCAAAAACAGTGGGGGAATTCATGAATGCATGGGACAGACATAAGGCAATTCTAGTGGGGGGTAGGAGGAAGTAGGCTGTTGGTTAACTAGGGTCTACAGCTTATCTGTTAGGTAGAGAAATGGGCAGACTAGGTGGGCCAAGCGGTCCTTATCTGCCGTCAAATTCTATGTTACTGGGTGCTCTTTCGTAGTGAGGGATGCTGCCAATCCTGGTGGTGTTAACCCAAGGAGAGATTTCTTGACCGTGAGGCAGGCCTGATACCTGAGGCTCTCGTCAAAAGTGAGGATCTGCATACTGGAGTGGAGGGTGCAGGTGTGCATGGTCCTTGCTGCACCTGACAGGAGCCTGCAGACTTTGTTGAGGACTACTTTGATTTTGTTGAGAGCAGTTGTCTCAGCGGCGCTATAGATCAGGAGTCCGTAGTCTATCAGGGACATGACAGTTAGGTGATGGCTTGTTTTAATGCTTCAGGAGGTAAGCAGTCCTTTTGGCGGTAGAGGAGGCCGATATGGGTGTTCACTGCATAGGTGAGCACATGAATGTGGGTATGGAAGGAGAGAGCAGGGTCCAAGGTAACCCCTAGGTATTTGTAGGAATGGACCTGTTCTTGGGGGTGGAGTGAGCAGGAGACGTTGTGGAGGGGTGAGTTCTTTAGTTTGTTTTGATGGTGCGCAAATAATAGGGTCTTAGTTTTCTTCAGATTCATGACCAGCCTGTTTTTGCTGTACCACGGTTGGGCAAGGCTAAAGGAGTGCTGGAGTGCAGCCTGCAGGTTGTTAGGGTTTGCATGGGCGATGCCTAGGATGGCGTCGTTTGCATAAAGTAGTATTTTTTCCGGGCAGAGGGAGGGAGAGGCATTGAGAAAGAGGCTAAAGAGTAGAGACCCCAGGATGGAGCCTTGTGGGACCCAGAGCGTATTGATGGGAGATGGATAGCGTGGTATTGATCTTGACACAATGCGCTCGTGATGTCAGGTAGCTGGAGAGCTAGTTGAGGGACCTTGAGAGAAGCCCAATTTGAGGAGGGTGTCCAGCAGGAGGGTGGTTTACTGTGTCAAGGCCCTGAGAGGTCAATGAACACAGCTCCCGTAAGTTGTCCCTTATCAAGTGCAGCATGGATATAGGATGAGAATTCCAGGAGGGCTGTGGTTGTGCTGTGCCCAACATGGAAACCATCCTGTTGGCTGCAGAGCAGGTTATGTGCATCAAGGTAGGCTGTTAGCTGATCAGCTAATTGAGATTGGCCGGTAGTTCCCCGTGGATAGGTGATCCCCACCTTTGTGGATGGGCGTCACTACTGCAGTTTTCCAGTTTTTGGGGAACTGACCAAGGCAAAGAGAGAGATTCAGGAGGCCCATAAGGGGGAGGAGCAGAACATCCAGCGCTAAGCAGAGTAGTCTAGTGCCAAGCGGGTCATTCATAGGGCTAGTGCCTTTCATGGCCTTGGCCAGGTACCGCTCAGCTTCCAGAGGGGTGATTGCCCTCTGGTAGAAAGGTGGATGAGTGAGCTGGGGGGTGTCAGAGGTGGGAATGGGGGTGAAGAAGTTTTGGGGAGGATTGAACTCAGATCAGTGAAACTGGTGTTGAGGGCAGCGGCTATTTCCTCAGGGTCAGTGTTAATAGATCCATTTATTGAGATCTGTGAGGGGGGTGGGAACCAAGATTTGCCATTGAGTGTTTTGATGTTGTCCCAGAATTTGCAGGAGGACCCCCAAGAGGAGGTAAGTTGGCCCCTGAAATGTTCAGCCTTTGCTTGGCGGATGGCCCAGGTACATTTATTCCACTCTGCACGATAGGCCTGCTGTCGGCAGCTTTTGCTGAGTTTCTGGCCTTGTGCCACAGGTTATCTCTGTGCTTTAGTTGTTGGATGAGTGCAGGGGTTATCCAGGGTGCATTATTCTGCTTTCGGTGTGTTTTCTTTATAGGGGCATAGATGTCACAGGCAGAAATAAATGAGTCATGGAAGTAGTCTAGAGCAGTGTCCACATTGGAAGCCTGATAAATTGGGGTCCAATCCCAGTGGGCAAGGTATTCTTTAAATTTGGTGAGGTAACTCGGGAGGAGGAGGAGGATATGCCGGAGCATGGTGGTAGGTACAGGGGTGGGTTGTTTGCCTGACCAGGTACAGCACACTGGTGAGTGGTCACTCAGGGAGTCTGGGAGGATGGTTATATCCTTAATTCTAAGTGGCTGGTTAGTGATTATGACATCCAGCAGGGTGTCCATGCCTGTGGCGGGGTTATGCCTGGTGGGCTGAGTCACCAGCTGATGGAGGTGTAGGGCTGCGAGAGCTTCCTTGGAGGTCATGGTCATATCAGAGAGCCAGTTTAGGTTGAGGTCTCCCAGCACGATATGTTCAGCTTTGTGCGGGAGGCTGGTGAAATATTCTGTAAGGGATTGGAGAGGCTGGGACTGCTCACATGGGGGGATGTAGGCCACAGTGACTATGAGGGGGGCCTTGGACAGGTCAGGGGTGTACTTGATGGACATGGCCTGTGTTCCATGGTCCAAGACTGGTGATGGTGTAGCTTGGGCAAGTAGGGAGTGCTGCAGGTGAAGTGCACATCCACCTCCCTGCTTTCTGATTCTGTCGAGGCGATGTAGGGTGTAGCCTGGAATGGATACAAAGGAGTCAGGGGTGGATTTGGAGAGCCATGTCTCCACCAGGGCAAGGACATCTGGCTGGTGTTGTGTGATCCAGCATTGTAATGGAGCCATTTTTTTTAGTATGCTGCGAATGTTCATAGAGGCAGTCCAGAGTCCAGGGGTGAATGTAGGGTGGGTTGGGGTGTGAGGCACAGGGCCTGGGTTTGGGTGGATATTTCAGGAGAGTAGAAGGAGCAGTGTAAACAGCCTCAGAGAGTGTTAGGGCTGTTGGTGCATGAAACTATTTCCAGGGCCTGTGTGGCACACACATTGGTGTAGGTAGGGAGCGATGATAACAACAGCTGGCCATATAAGGGGTGGGGGGTTGCTGGTGATAGTGACCAGTATGTGTGGTGGTATGGGTGGGGGGAAGGGGTAAGGTATGGGTGGACGTGCTGAGGGAACTGGGACTGAGGGTCCTTACCAGTGTGTGTGGGTTTTGCATACGTGGGAGCAGACTCACCAGTAGGGGCACAACCAGCCTGAGGCGGCAGACCATGTTGGATTGTGAGGCTGCGACTAGAGGCCTTTTATGAGGTGAGCTATAGGGTGGGCTCCTGCCTTCCACTAGTGTGGGATCCTCTGTGGCGTGGGGTAGGGTGCTGGACTTTGTGTGCGGGTACCAGGTTTGAAACCATGGAGGGACTGTCCATGGGGGCTGGTTGGTCACAAAAAGGGGATGTCTGGAATGGTTAAACAGTGAGGAGTAGTGAAAGAGGGTGCACTAGCGACTCCTAGTGGTGGAGGTAAGCTATGTGTCAGTATGGGGAGGAACTGGAGCTATGGAGGGGAAGTACAGCAGAGGGGAGAGAGAGAGAGAGTGGTAGGGTGGGGTAGAGAGCGAGGAGAGGCAGTGCTGCAGGCTGCAGAGGAAGATGCTCCCTCTGGTGGTGATAGCTTATAAGCTGCAAATGGAAAAGTGGGGAGATGGAAGCAGAATTAAATTTTGCTGCTGCAACCCCTACAAGGATTCTGGGAAGATGGGCCTTATGACAAAAGGCACCCGCCCACCTCAGCCTTATTATTTGGGCAGGCGGCCTACCTTAGGTGTACTGCACATTACCAGCAGGCCCTGTGAAATATTGTCAGATCTTGCTTGTTTAACACAGGACTCTGGTCTGTGTTGTCTGGGTGCTTATTTGGATCTTTCCTGACCTATTGGCCCATGTCCTGGTATCTGTTTTATTTCTCTCCCATATACGAAATTCATTATGTCTGTACAGCACAGACCCACTAAGTGCTGCACTGACCTGGCCAGATAGCATGCCCCATTGGTGAGCACTAACCAGCTGAATATCGCTGAGAGCCAGCCATGTGCTTATCGCAGTGCAGTGCAACAGGCTGCACTACACTGGCAGCCTGCTGTAATTATGAATGCCATATTGCATTGTACGTTTCTCATTTTCCTAAAGTATCTCCCCTATCCCGTCTGGCCTCCAGCAAGTACATGCTCAGTGCCTAGAGCCGATCCTTGTAAGATATGTCCTGCCAGCCCTGAATCAGTTTGGTCATCCTATATAGCAGTGTCTTCAGTCTGTCCTTATCTTTCTTAGGTGGGGACTCCAGAACTGGGCACAATACTCCAGGTGGGGCCACACCAGTGATCTATAGGGAGATAGCAGTGCCTTCTTCCTTCTGCTGTCAGTACTTCTTCCTGTACATCCCAGCATCTTGTTTGCCTTACTGTATGCCTTGTTGCTGGTTTGATTGTTTTAAGGGTGCCACTGATGATGACCCTTGGGTCTCTCCTCAGAAGTCATGGACAGCTTTACCCCCCCTCCATCCAGTACTCTGTGCTTGGGTTCTTGTTCCCTATGTGCATCCGTTTGCATCTTTTAGCATTGAATTTCAACTGCCAAACTGTTGACCACCTCTCTAGCTTTTGCAAGTCTCTCCACATTTCCCTCACCCTCTCTTTGCCGTCTACTCTGCCACAGAGTTTAGTGTCCTCTGCCAAGACACATCTTTCCCTGTATTCTTTCTCCCATGTTGCTAATGGACATACTGAAAAGGACTGGACTAAGGACTGATCCTTGTGGCACCCCACTGGTGACCTCCCTCTCTTCTGATTTGACTCCGATAACCACAACCCTATGCTGTCTCCCTTTCAGTCAGTTTCTCATCCATCTAACTGTGCCTTTCGGTGTACCCAGATCCACTGACTTCTTCAGCGGCCTTCTGCAAGGCACCGAATTAAAAGCTTTGCTGAAATCAAAGTAGAGTAAATCTACAGTATGGCCCTTCACTACCCTTGTTATCCAATCAAATAATACTCTCAGATTGTCTAAGAAGACCTTCCTGCCATGAACCCATGCTGTTTATTATCTTGGAGTCCATTGATCTCCAGGTAGTTTACAAGGTCCTCTTTGACTAGTATCTCCAGTTTACCCACAATAGAGGTAAGACTGACAGGTCTAGCTACCTCACCTCATTGAGCAGGACTGCAACTGCTACCTTCCAGTCTTTTGGAACTACCCCTGTCTGAATTGAGCTACTGAATAGCCCCACCACAGGTTCAGTTAGTTCCATTGCCAATTCCTTGAGCCACCCTTGGATGCATCCCATCTGGCCCAGGGTCTTATCCGTCTTAAGGATGCTAGCCCTTTCCAAACCGTTTCATCATTTCACTGTTTTAGTGTTAAAGCTGCAGTTACAGAACTCCGTTATCAATGTGTTGGCTTGCCAGACCTTAATCATGTTTCTTTTACCAACCTAAACAAGCAAGAATGCAATCTAGTATTTTCTCTCACCCCTGTGTCACCTCATGCATTGTACTTACTAATGAATTGTATGTATTCTGTATTATTGCATTGTTCTCACTTTGTTGCCGCATGTATATTTGTTTCTATTTTTTTGTTTTTTTAATATATAGATTTTTGTGGGGTTTTTTAGGTTTTCTTCGTATCCCCTGGGGCCCAGGCACAGCCATACTGCAAGCGTGAGGCACACTACACCAGAAACCAACTCGGCCCTTTCCTCCCACTCTGTACTGCCGCCCTGCCTGCCTACACGCTACTCCCACCGCACTTCCACCTGGTGGGACGGAACCACGGAGGGCGACAACCCACCACCCCGAAAAGGAGAGCAGCTTGGCAGCTCGCTCAATCCCACTCCACCCCTTCATGCTGGCACCCCAGGTTGTTCCTGAACCCGGTCGCCGTGTAGCTCGAGGTATGGCATCCAGCACCTCAACCCTTGGCACCACCAGGCTGGCTGACCATTTGTTTCTATTTCAAATGTCTGTACTTGTAACTAACTCCGGGTCGCCCCTGAAAAAGGGTCATTTGGGCCCAGTGGGCCTACCCGGTTAACAAAATTGAAATAAATATTTGGGAGAAGTTGAAGATATTATTAATCTTTAAACAATGCCAGATATGATGGGGAGTCAGTGCTATCTACATTCCTGTAAGGCAGGGCTGTAATTTTTCTGTGTTTTTAAGGAATGTATAAGTTGACCCTGACTCAATTCTGTTGCTGTCAAACTCTAAAAAAACTGATTGATAATTCAAAGCTGTTACAGAATGGGGTCGAGTTAAGGGTTCCAAGAGGATGTCACAGATTTGGAGTCTGTTGGCCCCCTAGTAGGTGACATGTATTACCCAGCAGTAATTACTAGCCTAGTGCCAATGTTGGAGCTAACAGAAAAAGAAATTATGGTAAATCTGATAGAATTTCTTCTTTGTATTTCTCAAAAAAATGTTTAAAAAACATCAGGCAAAATGTATATTGATATTCTTTTAAACTGTTTCAGAGGAAGGTTAGGGAGATAAACAAGTGGCTCAGGGAGTGGTGTGGGGCCAGAGGGTATGGGTTGATGGGGGATTGGGGGGAGACCTGGGAGGATAAGGGGCTGTATGCTAGAGACAGGCTTCATCTCAATTTGGAGGGGAGGGAAATCCTTAAGTTGAAAATAGAGGGGTTTGTTGGTGAAAGGTGGGGTTTAAACTTGTGAAGGAGGAGGGATGGGAGAAAAGGCTGTCGAGGGGGGTCCGATAAAGGAGGGACTTTGTCTCCACTCTCCTGGGGAGCTGGAGGAATATGGGAAAAGGTGGACTGGTAAGGTGCAGACGGGGGGGAAGACTGAATCCCCATGGGAATGTGGGCAGGGGAAATGGAAGTATAGGGAAAGGGTGGAAGGTAGTCCTGCTAAATGCCAGGAGCTTGGGCAATAAAATGCCTGAGCTCCAGGTGATGCTAACTGAGGGAGAGGTGGATGTGGCAGCGGTCACTGAGACCTGGGCCACCGCAGGGCATGACTGGGACCTGAACCTGGAGGGTTACACCATGTTCAGGAAGGACAGGGGGGAGGAAGGGAGGAGGGGTAGCAATAATAGTCAAAAACTACATTGGCATAGGAGGAGTGGAGGAGGCAGAGGGAACTGTGGAGGCAATTTGGGTCACCTTGATAATGGGGGGGCAAGAGAGTGAAAATAGGAGTGGTGTATAGACCCCTTTGCTGGCGGAGGAGCTGGAGGAGAGTCTGGTGGCAGATGTTGGGAGATGCTGCTGATTGGGCAGGGGAAGGGAGGTGGTGTTGGGGGACTTAAACATGCCAGGAACAGACTGGGAGACTATGACATCCTTGGTGGCCAGGGAACAGAGGTTGTTGGATATCTTTCAGGATGCATTCCTAGCTCAGCAGGTGGGGGAACTGACCAGGGAGGCACGGATACTGGATGTGGTCCTGGAGGTAAGGGACCCGTTGGCAGGGAGCGACCGTGCCACGGTCTGGTTCCGCCTGGATCTAGGAGGGGTAGAAGGCTGCACAAAGACGGAGGTAACTGACTTCAGGGGGGTGGATTTCAAGGAAATAGGAAGGATCCTAAGGAGCATTTGGATGGGATTGGGCCAGACGTGGACGCTAGCAGTAGTTGGGAAATCATCAGAAGGGGGATGCAGGATGCTACTAGCACCTGTGCAAGAGTAAGATGAAAGTGCGGTAGGGCCCAGAAACCATGCTGGTGGACCAGGGAGGTTCAGGAGGTGGTGAGGGGAAAGAAGGTGGCCTATAGTCATTTCAAGTGCTCAAGGAGTGAAAGGGTTCAAGGGGAGTACGAGCTGATGGCCAGAAGGGCCACTAGGGTAGTGAGAGTGGCTAAGACAAGGAAGGAGCAGAACCTGTCCAGGGAAATTAGAAGAGGGAACAAGGGGTTCTTTAGATACATTGGGGAAAAACGAAAGGTGAAGGGGCAGATTAGCAGGATTAAAACAGGGGAGGGATGGGCACAAGACCTGGGGAGCAGGCTGAGATAGTAAACGAGTACTTCGCCTCAGTTTTCACCAAGGAAAATGGGGAGGCTGCATCATACATGGGAGGAGACAGTGAAACTGAGGGGGGGGACCCTTACCGATCGGTGGTTCTGGGGAGAAGGGGGGCCATCACTGGCAGGAGGGGGGAAGGCAAAGCAGGGGGATGAGGTAGTGAAGGTGGAAATCACAGCAGAGAGAGTGAGGGAAGCCCTCAGGTCCCTTAAGACTGAGAAAGCACCAGGGCCAGATACATTACATCCCAGAGTGCTGAAGGAACTGTCGGATGTCCTGGCGATACCCCTTGCGGAGCTTTTCAGCATCTCTCTGAGGACAGGGTGGGTGCCCCAGGACTGGAAGGTATAGTGCCTATCCACAAGGGGTGATCAAGGGAGGTGGCAGGCAACTACAGGCCTATCAGCCTGACATCAGTGGTGGGCAAGGTGATGGAGGGCATTGTCAAGGAGAGGCTGGGGGGGAACCTGTCAAAGTCGGGGGTGCCTGGACGATAGACAGAATGGATTCATCCTGGGGAAATCATGTCAGACAAACCTTGTGGAGTTCTATTTTATTTATTTAGTTAGTTTTTGTTGACCGGGTAAGTACACTAGACAAATCCTTCCTATTTTGAGGCATGACCTGGGGGGGGGGTACAGATGAATGCCAACTGACCTTGAACCAGATTAAGCTGTTGGTGGTATTTTTCATGAATGGAGGAAATTTGGCCATTGCACTGGGGGAAATTCCCCTGCTCTTTTCGAGAAGTGCCATGGGATCTTTAAAATCCACCTGAACTACCACCAGAACAGGCAGATGAGACCTCGGTTTAACGTCTCATCTGAGAGACAGCACCTCAGGAGTACAGCACCCCCCTCATGCTGCACTACTGTGTCAGTATTGGGATAGTAACCCAAGTGCCTGGTGTGGGGATAGAACCCACAGCTTACTGATCTCCCAGCCTCAGAGGCGAGTGTGCTACCTGCTGAGTCACTGACACTTCTGGGTGCCTTGGACCTGGGTAGACCAGTGGACGTCCTCTTTCTTGACTTCAGCAAGGCATTTGCCTCTGTTCCTCATGGGGGTCTGTTGGATAAGCTGGGAGAAATGGGGGTGGGGAACCAGATGATCAGATGGATAGGCAGTTGGCTCCAGAATTGGACCCAGAGGGTCGTGGTTGGCGGGTTAGTCTCATCCACAAGGAGGGTCATTAGTGGGTTCCCTCAGGGATTGGTCTTTGGGCCCCTCCTGTTCAACGCCTATGTTTCTGACATAAGGAAGGATTTCGGGAGTGAAATGAGTCTCTTTGTGCAAATTTACCAACCCTCTCCTCTCTCCAAATCAATTCTCTAAAAGCTCCAATCTCTCTACTGGAAATAGAAGAGGTAATAAAAATATTAAAACAGGAAAATGTCCAGGCCTGGACGGATACACACCGGAGTGGTATAAAAAATTCAGAAAAGATTTAACCCCAAAACTCTTTGCTCTTTTCAATGAGATTTCCCGGGGCAGTTTACCCCCTCCCTCATAGGAATATGCAACTATAACACCAATAATAAAACCTAACAAAGACCCCGCAGACCCCAGATCCTATAGGCCTATCTCAATTTTAAATGTTGATTACAAAATATACATGGCCATTCTCTCAGCAAGACTCAAACACATAATTCCGAATATCATACACCCTGATCAATCTGGATTTATTAAAAATTGGAACACTTCCGATAACATCCGTAGGGTACTACTATTGCAGGAATTTGTTCGAACTAGGCAAATCCCAGTGGTTTTTATTAATCTAGACGTGGAAAAGGCGTTTGATCGTACCTCATGGCCTTTCTATGGGGAAACCCTTAAGACGTTTAAGTTCCCCCCACAATTTATTACCTGCTTAAAGACAATATACAGCACTCCTAAAGCATATGTTAGGGTTAATGGCTCCCTGTCACAGCCCTTTCCACTGGGCAGAGGGACAAGGCAAGGCTGTCCTTTGTCTCCCTATCTTTTTGCCCTATTTATAGAACCACTGGCAGCTCTCCTTCGAAACTCTCCTATAGTAGAGGGAACCCCGATTGGCCAAAGGGAATATAAAATAGGATTGTTTGCGGATGACATAAT
Source organism: Neoceratodus forsteri (assembly GCA_016271365.2). Classification (NCBI taxonomy): domain Eukaryota; kingdom Metazoa; phylum Chordata; order Ceratodontiformes; family Ceratodontidae; genus Neoceratodus; species Neoceratodus forsteri. The sequence continues at coordinate 581,356,637 of JADMNL010000023.1, forward strand.
GCTGACCGTGTTGTCCCTCCACAATCAATCCCGTCTACTTGGAACATTTTATCTCTGTTTGAAAAATTGGCGGATTTCAAACTAAACATAAGTAAAACATAAATTCTATCCTTCAATTATCTCCCCTCTCCCCAGATAAAAAAAGACCTTCCCACTTAAATGGCGATCAACTAAAATAAAGTACTTAGGCATCCACCTTCCTTCTGATCCCGGGGTCTTGGAACTCACTAATTACGAACCATTAACCCTCCAGATACAGGCTGATGTAAACAGATGGTCTCCAGTGTGTATCTCCCTGCACCAAAAAATATCAGTAATCCGTACCAATGTCCTCCCCTGGCTTCTCTATCTGTTTCAGACCATCCCTTGCTTCCCCTCTAAGTTCTACTTTACCTCTTGGAATAAAATCGTTCAGAACTTTATATGGGGGAAAATCATCCCAGAGTCAGACTACTCATTCTAAAACTATCACTAGCGCAAGGTGGTTTGAACCTCCCAGACTTCTACTTATAAGCTCAAGCAGCATTCTTAAGAACTTTAGTACTATGGCTCACTGATTCATATATTTCCCCTTGGAAATCTATAGAATTTCATATCAATGACTTACATGATATAAAAAAGATTCTGTTTTCCTCTGACAATAGATCCCTTAACCCATCAGCATTAACAGAAATAACGGCTCAAACACACAAGCTATGGAAACAGACAAGAAAAGCAGGCCCTGCCCAAAAAGTATACGAATACTGTAAGCTAATATCGCAAGATGATAAATTTACCCTAAACTACATGGACCAAACCTTTACACGTTGGCGGGATATAGGTCTAGCACATATATACCAGTTCTTGTCTATGGAGGGAATTATCCCTTTTGACAGACTGCAAATTTCATTTCCCCTTAAGAACTCCGATTGTTTTAGATATTTTCAGATTCGTAACCATATCCTCTGTAATAATATAATAACCCCCAGATTACCTACCCCCACTCCTGAATTTCTCAAGTTGTTTACTGATGCAAACAAGGGAAATTTGGGCACCCAATTAATAGGCCTTATTCATAGAGAGCTTCGGACTGGCCTCCTTATATCTACAACACCCATATTAGCCTCCTGGAATAAAGACTTGCAAACATGTATCTCCCCCGAATTATGGTCAAGGTCGGCTCTAACTGAGATAAAATCTACTCCATTCCCTTACTGGAGAGAGTTTTCTTAGAAATGTCGATCTAGATACTTCAGAGTTCCATCAATACTAATGAAATATCTCCCAGAGAAATATGGGAAATGTTGGAGGAGGTGTGGATGCAATTGAGCCATGCGAGGACATGTTTTTTGGTCCTGCCCACTTCTCATGCCCTTTTGGCTAACCTTTCAGAACGAGTTAACTATAATTTTCTCTGAATCAGTGGAACTTACTGTAGAACAGTTCCTTATAGGGGTTTTTCCGGACCATGCCCCCCCCGGGAGAAAACCCTGCTTCTGATTTGTTTCATAGCAGCCAAGAAGGCAATTACTAGATGCTGGATGAGAACCCAGATCCCAACTATCCCGAATTGGAGGCAAATAATGTCCGAAATTTATATAACCGAGACCTTCAATGTTGAACATCGAGGGGAATCCACCTCATGAATGCTGAAATGAGAGAGGTGGACCCAATATGTATCCTCACAACACCTTGATCTGAGTGTATAAATCATAAACTAAATACGGGGGGAAGGGGGGAGGAAATAATAGTAAGATTACAAAGTCGTACTATCCCCGAGAGTAATTAACCTGAGGCTTCATCTACAAGTAAATCTACTTACCTCTGTATATAACAATAATCCGAAAACGCACTTTATAAATGTCAAAAACTACACTTTATTCAGATGATCTGTTATAGATCATTCAAATTGTCCATTGTGTATCTATGGGGAAAAAACAATAAAAGGAAATAAAAAAAAGAAATGAGTCTCTTTGCAGATGACTCAAAACTGGGGGCAGCGGTGGATGGGGAGGAGGGGAAAGTGGCCCTACAGCGGGACGTAGAGGCTCTGGAAAGGTGGTCTAGAAAGTGGAAGCTGAGGTTCAATGCAGGGAAATGCAAGGTACTGCACCTGGGAGCCAGAAACCGGGCCAAGTGTACACCCTGGGAGGGGGGAGGCTACAAGTCTCGATGTCTGAGAGGGACCTGGGGGTGGTGGTGGATGTCGGGATGAACAACTCAGAAACTTATAGAAGGGCAGTGGCCAAGGCCAACAGGATGCTGGGATGCATCGCTAGGGGGATCACCTCCAGAAGGAGGGAAATGATACTCCCTCTGTATAACTGCTTGGTGAGGCCACACCTAGAATAGTGTGTGCAATTTTGGAGGCCACACTTAAAGAGGGACATTGAACTCCTGGAGAGGGTCCAGAGGAGGGCAACCAAAATGATCAGGGGCTTGGGGGACAGGACCTATGGGGAGAGGTACACATTGGAAGAGAGAAGGGACCGGGGGACATGATAGAGGTCTTCAGGTACATGAAGGGGTAAATAGGGGAGGAGCAGTCAGGGTGCTCCGCAGGAAGGAGGCGGCAACTAGAGGGCATGGGTGGAAGCTGGAGGGGCAGGGAGATTCAGGGGAGAAAGGAGGAGGTGCTACTTCACTGAGAGGGCGGTGGAGCCATGGAATGCGCTGCCCAGGGGGCTGGTGGAGGCAGAGATGGTGGAGGGGTTCAAGAGGCTGTGGGATAGGTACAGGGGAAGGGTTCTGGAAGCAAAGTCCAGTGCAGTGAGAATATCTGGGACTAGGAAGGGAGAAGCCAGAGAGGGGAGGGGGCCAACAAGGTCAGCTCCCAGGGTGGGAGATGACCACATGAGCAGACATGAAAGACCATTAGGCATATTCTGCTGGCATTTTAGTATGTTAGTAACTTGGCCTCTGGCCTTGTGCCTCACCGTGCCCCTGGCCATACATTAGAAATATCTGATACACACACCCTCATGTCTTATTGCTTACTTATAAAACAGATTGGACATTTCCTGCTTCCTGATTGGCAAAATCCATTTTGAGACCCATATGTTAATTTCCCAGAAATGCATAGGTTGTAACAAGTTCAGGAATTTGGAATTTGTGCCAGTCACATGCAGAATTCATGAGCCACTTCACTCATCACAGACTGCCATTACAAACATGAATGCCACCTTTACTCACTGAAAACTGCCAACAAGACTCCAAAAAATAAAGCTCATTTAATAAAAAAAAAAATTCTTTCCTCTCATGATGGAGGTCCCAGAGGACTATACTTAGCCCCAGGAAAATAGCGGGAACAGCAAACATATAATCAGAGATTATAAAAACTCTGACATGTACTGCAGGCTATTGAATCCCCACCCCCATGCTGCAGCCCTCCTCTGATGTCAACTGCAGAGGATTCTGGGATTTTTAGTTACCAAAAATGTCCACTTGCAAGTCAACAGAAATCAGTCTGATGCAACCTACTGTACTGCAATAAACAGTAAGTAAAAAAAAAAAAAAAATTTTGCACACAAAGTACAAATTGGGACTTGCCCAGGCACTTGCATGTGGGGCTCTTGGTCCTGATTTCCTAGTTTGTTTGCTACTGCTCATCCCTGCACCTGAAGATACCAAACGCAAGAGTATGGAGAGCAGATATCAAAAGTCTGTTGCAAGGTCATTTGGGGTTCTGTGCAAACTCAATAGGCATGCGTGCATGTGGCCACTGTCACGAACCCACTCCTGAGGGTCAGGTCCACTGAGCTCACAGTGCCCACCCTTAAGTGCAATCCGTGACGGAGGGGGAAATGGGATATCCCCTTCGTGTCCTTCTATCGTGCTCGCTGAGTTCACAACTGAACACTTGCCACAAAGTCCCAGGGTCCCCTCTTTACTCTGGATCAGGGTACAATATTAGTCTTGAATCTTGTAGCCAAATATGAACTCTTCTTGGTTGTTACAGAAAGGAGAAAGATCCAGGCATAACAACCGCTTTGGGGTAGTATTGTAACCCTGATTCAGCCTTCTCCCATAAGGCGTGCAATAACCTGGTACAAATCCCCACAGACACTTCCTTGAGACTTTGGTATTCCCCCTATCTTTACCCAGACTTTCCATTTTCAGACCCTTGTTCAATTTGGTAGCTTATTATGGCACCCCTTAGCAATAACAGTTTAGTCACAAACTATTACTGAACATCCCACAATCACACACACACACAGTATGGAAATCTCACTCGGGCAGGTTTCTTAAACAAAACAAACGTCTTTACTAAATAATTAAATAATTATCATACATTACAACAAAAAGGTTTGGAAAATGTTGGTCACTGAATAACAGAAATAAAAGTGGATATGTACAAAAAACCCGCACCTTAACAGTTATCTAAAGTTCTACCTTAAATTCGTAATGAAATGAAAACCAGAAAAATAAATGGTTTTTCAAAGGTTTCAGTCCTTCCTGTAGCAATCTTGCTTCTTGTGTGTCTGCTGGCAGTTGTTCTCTTGTGGTCAGGAGAGTGTTCAAAAGCAAAGTGTCCTCAGAATGCTTTGTGGAGGGTCTTAAATTCCTGTGGTCCAAGGCAGCCTGTAAGTTTTGGTCTGGTCCTAACTTTTAGGCCAGTAGATATCACTCTTGTGCTTCCCAAAAAAACTCTTATTAAGGGACTCGTACCTTTATTAGTCAGACTCTCTTACAGTTGCAATATCCTGCCAGCTAACCAATGTAATTATACCATAACAGTTTCCTGGAATCTAGCACTGTCCTTTGAAGTGTAAAGTTTGTTTGTTTTTTTTTTTATGACAGGGCTAGCTGTTAATATCTCCTGAGTTTATAACCCTTTTTCTCTTTAATAGCCACCCCAGTGCTGTCTTCTGAAACATCCTGGCTTTTTAAGTGACAGTTTTTATTACAGGTGATAGATTTAGGACCTCTGTGTTGGTTAGTGGGGAAGACTCTTTTGAAATGCAATTTCCAACTTCCCTGGGAAAACCAGTTTCTCTTAGGTCACAGGGAATTTGCAGACCTTTGGGAAAAAAAAAAGACAATCCATTCCCTTGTTCCATATGACCCTTTTATCCATTATTCCTTGTGGCATTTTAAATATACACAAAATATAACAGAATATAATACCATATATGTGTACATCTGACTGGCAGTAGCATAGCTCATCACATCCCTCACTCCTAGACTGAATTTGTGGGAACACGCCCCCTACTGCATGGTAAGGTTTTCACAAATTCTGTTACTGTTCTAACTGGTGAAATAGATCATCAGCGTTGGCATTGGCTGATTCAGCCCTGTGGGTAATTGTCATATTGTAGGGCTGTACTCCACCTTAAGAGATGACCATTTGTTTTACCCATCTGATTTAGCCACACCAGGTGGTTATGATCAGTCTGTACCTCGAAGCTCCTCCTGTAGAGGTACAGCCCTAATTTCTTAAGGGTCCATACCAGCGCAGGGCATTCCTTTTCCACTATGTAATATGCCAGCTCCCAGGGAAATAACTTTTTGCTAAGGTACACTATTGAGTCATCTTCTGCCTGATTAGAGGTCTGACTGAGAACTGCTCCAATCCCCACATCTGAGGAATCTGTCTGTACAACAAACTGCCTATTGTAACCTGGACTGGCTAACACAGGGGCACTGCACAGTGCCTCCTTTAGCCATACATAAGCTCATTCACAGGCTGGCTCCCAGTCTACCTTTTTGGGCTTTCTTTTCTTTAGCAGGCAGATAGGGAGAGCTGCCAAGGAGCTGTAATTTGGAACAAACTTCCAATAGTACCCTGCGGTCCCTAGGAACCTCCTACCCTGCTTCTGGGTTTCAGGCATAGACCACACCTCTATTGCCTCAATCTTTGTTTTATTAGGGTGAAGCTGCCCCTGCCCCACTACATGGCCTAGGTATGCCACCTCCACCAGAGCCACCTGGCACTTTTTAGATTTGACAGCCCTGCCCTCTGTATCTTGCCCAACACTTCCTTCAGGTGGGACAGGTGTTCCCTTCCAACTGGTACTGAAGATGGCAATATCATCCAGATACGCTACTGCTTACTCTTCAGTACCATTTAACACCTAGTTGACCAACTTTTGGAAGGCATTACCCAGAACTCTAATAACCCTGTTGGAGTGATGAAGGCCAACCATTCTCTAGCTCTGGTGGTTAACTCCACCTGCCAATACCCTTTCATCAAGTCATTTGTGGTGAGTCATGTCACCACACCCAACTTGTCTAGTAGTTTATCCATCCATGGTATTGAGTGGATGTCAGACTTCCTGACTGCATTGAGTCCATGATAGTCCACACAAACATGAGTAGATCCATCTGGCTTGGAAACTAGAACTACGAGTGAGGCTCAGGGACTGTGGAATTTCTGGATTACCCCTAAATCCAGCATTTCCTTCACCTCCCTCCTAATGTCCTTTAGGATGGCCTCAGACCCCCGGTAGGCTGTCCACCGTATGGGTGCTTGCATCCCCGTGTCTACATCATGTGTCGCTAAGGGGGTTCCTCCAGGCTTGGCCATAAAGAAAAGGGCAAAGTCCTCTTAAAAGCTTTCTCACTTCCTGGTACTGTTCCAGGGTCAACTGGGGTGATAGTTTGTCTCCACAGAGGACTCTTGCTTGCATTCTTCCAGCAAGTCCAGTAGGGGGTCTTCTTAATCCATCCCCTCCCCAGGACTGCACACTACAAATACCATGTCAGCCCTATTTACATATGGCTTCATCATGTTGACATGGTACAGCCTATGGGTAAGTCTCCTGTCAGGCAGTTCTGCAATATAGTTCATGTCCCTGACCTGTCGGATTATCTTGTATGGTCCCATCCACTCGGCCTCAAGTTTGTCCTTTTGGACTGGGATTAGGCAGTTCCAGAAAAGGGATGATAGTGCACTACACCCGCTGCACGAGGGTGCCCTAATGGGACTGCCAGTCCCTAATTAACATACAGCTACCAAAATTAGGCACACCAGAAAATAATGCAGTTCCAAACTCGTAGATGCAGTTCATGATGAAGCCTAATTGAGTAGGCGACATGCTGGGATGGACCCCCAACTGAGGTGAATAACGAAGCATTTGTTAAATTAAAAACTTTTTAACTGCATGTACGAGTTTAGAACTGCATTATTTTCTGGTGTGCCTAATTTTGGTAGCTAGACTGGGATTAGGACCATGACTTCCTGACCTGTGCTCCATGAGTGAGCTCTGGCTCCACAGTTGTACCAAATGTTTTGCTTCTGTTGGGCAACTGATGAGTTGCTTTGGGCCACCCCCATAAGTCCCTTCAGTGTCTCTGTAATCCTAAGGACATACTCCACTATGAGAGTTCCCTGGGTGGCGTGCTTGCCTTCCTAGGCTTCCAGAATCAAGTCTAGGGGTCCAGGCACCCTATGTCCATATAAGAGTTCGAAAGGGGAGAACCCTGTTGACTCTTGAGGCACCTCCCTGTATGCAAACAGGTGTGGAAGGTATTTCTCCCAGTCCCTCCCATGCTGTTCAGCAAACGCTTGGAGCATCGATTTTAGTAGGGTACCATTAATCCTTTCCACAAGCCCATTGGCTTGTGGGTGATGAGTCATGCGCCTCAGCACCACCGCACATGAGGTTCACTGCACTCAGTTCAGGCATGTGGTGTGAAGACTACCTCTAGGTTAGCTAGCTCTTTCTAAGGGTCAAACAGTGGTTGGAGTCGGGTGCCATTCCAGGGTCAGTAGAAGTCCTGAGCACATGATAGAGCTTCTGAGGTGAGACGGCACCTCCCGGAAAGCCCTAGGTGCTCTCGATCCAGCTAGACAGAAAAAGGTCCAAGGACCCTCAAGCAGGTCATAGGAAAAGTGACTCAAGAGACAGATACAGCACTTCTGGGGACAGGTATGCAGTGTAGCTCAGGCTAGGGTACCTAATTATATCCTGTCCCAGTTGTTGAAGGAGGTAGATTCCCTTGTCCACTGCAGCAAGGAGCCACAGTAAGTCAAAGGTTGGTGAAGACTCCTCCTACCAAATGACTGACGTCCCTATCTAGTGACAGTCCACAGAGTCCAAAAATGGAAGAACTGACAGTAGCGAACAATATATACATTAATTTCTAACACCTACTTCCCAATTAATGAGGTTATAATATACATATTTATAGAAACAGTCTACATAGACAAATGATTCCTGTCTGCCTATTAATAAATAGTTGCTACTGTAGAGTCTTAGCTAGGCAAAACACTTTGGCACCAGAACCTGAGTACAGCACTATGGGGAATACAACATGGAGACAATGTTTTTGTGGGCAACATGGATGGGCCTGTCAGTGGAGACACCAGGTGGGTCTTAGTGTAACTTAATGATCGGCTTGAGCTAATCTCCAGAGTGTCTGGGTCAAACTACTTCTACACAAGAATTTGTCAGAAAGCTTGCAGTCTATCAAATCTGCCCAATGTGGAGCCTGTACAGTCTTCTTTACATGTCACTCTGCCCCCTCCCCTGAAACTCTTATCCACCCCTTAACTTTATCCCACCCCATCTTGAGGCCATCAACAGTTTTCTTGCTTACCACCTCTTCTGGTAGCTTGTTCCACCCATCCACAATTCATGCAATGCATTCTGGCCTCCTTCTGGAACTTACCTCTAGTTGGTTTGTAACTGTGTCCCCTCATGTTTTTTTTTTCCCACTGGTCTTGTAAAGTTCACCAAGGTCCACCTTGTTAATACCCTTGTTAGTACTTAAAGGTCACAATCCTGTTCCCTTATGTCCTCCAGTGAGCATTTGGGTTCTCCAGCCTCTGTTGTATGAGAGACCCTGCTGCTCCCAAATCATTTTAGTAGATACATAGACACTGCTGGCAGATAAGGGCCTATGGCCCACCTAGTCTGACCATTTGAGCTTGTAAATTCACTTTATGTTTTCCTAGAAGTCTGTTGCCCCTGACCTCCAGAATTCCTTTATGTCTATCCCATGCATTCTTAAACCCCATGATCATTTCAGCCCCCACCACTTCCTCTGGCAGGGCTGCCCACTTGGTAGCCTGTGACATGCTGACTGCAATTGAGTGAACTACAAAATGGTGACTCATGTCATGGGGACTATCGACGAGGTAGGGTGACTGGATGGGGTGGGTTCGTGCATGTAGTGACAGGATGTTGTTACATGTACACGGGGGGGTGGGAGCGAGCATGCTTAGCGAAGGCCGGGAGGGGTTTTGAGGGGTAGTGCTGCAGTGGGCTGCTGAGCTGGCGTGGTGGGTGGGTTCGCAGCTTGGGTGGACAGGGTGCTGGGTTTGGGTCCGGGCGCAGGTACTTCTTTGTTGTACCCAGCCCAAATTTTTTTTTTTTTTTTGGTCTTTGGCACCCCCTGGAGTTGGTGTCCTATGAGGGGGGGTGCTGGGGAGCATAAACATTCAAATGTAAGTCCTCAGCACCATTTTGCTGTGTGCTGGGAGTTACAGCACCAAATTGATTTTTGGTGCGACTTCACCGTTTTGACATAGAACCTCCAACTTGTCCACCACCCATTCTGTGAAGAAATTCTTCTTCACGTTTCCTCTGAATTGCCCTCCCTCCAACTTCATCCCATGCCCTCTAGTCCTGGAACATCTTTTTCGCTGGAAAATGGTGTATTCCTGCACCCTGTTCTGCCTCCAGCTGTTTAATGTCCTTTTTGTAATAGAGGTTCCAGCACTGTATGCATTAATTCAGGTGTATTTTCACCATGGATCTGTACAGAAGTGGTATAATCTCAATCTCATTTCTTTTGCTAGTGAACCCTTTGCCTGTACAACTTAGCATCCAGTTTTCCTATGCCACTGCTGACTGCATTGTGAAGAGGGCTTATGTTTATTAGTAAATTGCAGTCTCCAGGCCTTTCTCCTCTTTGGACACAGTCATGATCACTCCATCCAGCTTGTATGCCACCCCAGGAGTCTTTCTCCCAGTGTGCATGACTTTGTGTTTCTTTGTATTGAGCCCCAGTTGCCAGATTCCAAACCATGTCTCAAGCCTCTCTAGGTCTTCCTCAAGTCCCCATCTTTCTCAGGAAGTGCTGATAAAGTCCAAACTCAGAGATGGAACACTGTGAATGTCATTGTTTTTTTTTTTTTTTTACTGGTACAAACAGTGCTGCTTCTTGGTTCCAAAAGGGAGGACTTATATTGGCATCTAACTACACAGGTGGATGCCCAGACGATTGTGACTGAACTGCTGCATTCCAGTGTTAACAAAGTGGAAACCTGTGGCCTTTGAACATTTGAGGCCAAACACCACATCAGCATCCTCCTTAGCTGAGCTGTACACATTCAATGTCTAGACGATTGAAACACCCTAAAATGATGTGGCAGAATGGAATGCAGCAGTGTCAGGGAGCATTATGTGACTTCAGGTCTTTGGTCTCCTTTGGACAAGACACTCCATCTCCATTTCTGTCTCTGGAATCATCTGTCCAGTGGGGAAGAGGTTGTTACGTCATATTGTTTTAGCCAATGTACTCCTTTGCCAGATATGGTATATAGGTAAATCAGCCAGTTGCTGTAGAGCAGTATAAAGCTATGGAGCCCAACAACAAGTAATGTTATGTTTTCTCTGAGACCAAGGTTTCGCAGAAGTATTCTTTCCCCGGTTATAGTACTTGTACTTTCAGAATATACTTCTTTTTGTCAGCAGAGTTGCTTTTGCTAGCAACCTCTGAGGCTAGATAACAGGCTGTTATTGCTAACATTAGGTATATGCCAGCTAGGTTTCAGGAGATGCTCCATCAGAGTAAGCTGAAGCAAACACCCGTTGGCAAGTATGTTTTTCTCTCAAACATCAAATAAAATGATGAGAACTTTATAAAAATAATTTCTGATACAGTTGTAAACATGTACAGGAATGCTGACATTTTGGCTCCACTTATTTTTTTGTGCTGTATCCAGGGTACCCAACATATTTTGCAAAGCTCTGTTAACGTGCTTCAGTTGAGGATCTGCCATGGATGTTATGGGGTAGTCTGTGACTGTTTGTTTCTATATGAAGATAAAAACTCTTTGACAGCTTTACAAATCAGGACATTGGTCAAAGTGCATGAGCTGTAGTACTCCATATTGGTCAGTGTATCACTGTCAAACCTTGACAACAGTGCTGGCCATCAGGTAGGCACATGCATAAGAGATGTAATAATCTGTGATAACTAAAATGTTGTCCACTTTCTTGTTATCGGGTTCTGGTGATAAAAGTCCATACACACCAATTCCATGGATCCTAGTGGTGATATTCACAAGTGCAGCTGCCCTCTGAGGCAAGGGTATCCCTGGATACAATGAGCACAAGCTTTGCCCTGTTATTCCATTGCCATTTGTGGTCCATAGAAATGAGCTGGCAGTAAGTCCAAAGTGCAGTCAAATACATGATGACTAGGATGTAAGTTTGTCATGGATGAGGTTTTAATGACTCTTTGTTTGTTCTTGAAATCATTAGTAAACAGTAGTAAATGTTGTGGCACTGTCATCATTGCTACATTCTGATGACGCTAGTGAAAGTCATGACTAAAGATCAAATATCATGGAATCAATGACGTGTATGACTGCCATGACAAACTTACATCCCTAATGATGACCCATCTCATCCTACAGGGATTTTATGGCAGCTTTTCTGTACTTCCATGGAAGGACCAGTTGCTTGCAAGGAAAAGGAGTGTGGTCTTGCACCATTCTGATGAGGAGTCCAGCTTTCAACAACAGCTTGTTCTACTTCCAGAGAAGAGAAACATCAGGATGGGTATGATGTACTTGGCTTGTGGTATGTCCCTTCTGCAGGGCAAGAGTTACTTCACAGAGACCACGTTTAGTGCACTGGGCCCATTTCAGTTCAGCATGGCTCTGGGCTGGCAAGGCAAAGATATGAGGTGCATGTCAGTAACTTTCATGTAAGCTTCTTCGATGGCATCTGGAAAGGCTCCTAGTATTTCAATTGCTTGACTGTAGTTAGCCAGTGTGATCCTTTCCTCTGGAGCAAATTTCAAGCACATTGCTTTTACCATGGCAGGAGCCACACAGGCCCATTGGTATTCTTGAGAGCAGGTAAGGGTAAGTGAAGCACTGTCGTCAGCATCAGTGTGGTTCAACCCTGACTGATACTCAAAGGTGCAATCATACTACTTGGGCTGGGCAGACAACCATCGGTGCCCTGCGGCATCTGTTGTTGCCAATTATGTTGATATAGGTGAGTGGACTGCCAGTTTTTGTTGTGAGCTTTCTCCATACAGGTAATTGCTGGTCGATGACAGCCCATTTCAATGAAAAAACTCCCAACATGCACTGGATTATTATTTTCTGAAGATGTCAAACTGCCAGATTCCGGACCTGCTAGTGGAGGCAACAGGCTGTAGACCCTCTGGGTGATTAAAAAAAACACCAATTCCACTCGTGATGGTGAAAGAGTGTAGAAAGTACAACTTGGTGGGATCTGCAAAGCTAACACAGGCACTTTGCTTAGTTGCTTGATTATTTCTTTGAATGTATTCTCACAGTTCTGGTTCCATTGGGCACCAAAAGGTCCATCCCTCCTCACTGGTGGATTCACTTTCTGGGGTCGGTCCTTCATAGTAGTTGTCTTCTTCCAGTAGGTTGGCAGGTATTCCTGGGTGAGACTGAACATGGGGTAGACAATGTTAGAAAAGTCCTTTACAAATGGGTAATATCCATAGAACCCCAAAATGACTATAAGGTCTTCAGGTTATGGGGTTGAAGCCAGGTAGCAAGAGCCTAAACCTTGGAGTGATCTGTCTAGCCTCCTTCTATTGGCATAATGTGCCCCACATATTTTACTGAAGACTGGCACATAGCAGTGGAAACTTTCAGCTGTATTCCTTAAGCTGGTCCAAGACTTCCATCAGGTGAGACTTGCGGTCTTTAAACATCTTACTAACAGCAGTGAGGTCATCTAAATAAACTAATACCTCGAGCAGGTTAATATCTCCTCCATCAGCCACTGTAAGGTATCTGGCACTCTGGATATGCCCTGTGTCATCCATTCGACTGGTAATCTCTAAGGGGGCAGATAAAAGCTGTCTTTTACTTGTCCTCCTAAGTCATCAGGATCTGATGGTTTCTGCTGTGGAGGTCCAAAACTGAAAACCACTTGCTCCCAGTCCTCTACTCTTAGCATGCTGTAATGGTCTGGTACAGTACATTTGTTCAGAGTCCAGTAGTTGATACACAAGTCTGACACAGTACATTTGTTTGGAGTCCAGTAGTTGGTACACAAGTCTGACACAGTACATTTGTTTGGAGTCCAGTAGTTGATACACATCAGTACTGTACTGTTCCACTCCTTTTCCTCACTATCACAGTTTGTGAGGCATACGATCTCAGATTCAGTTATGATTCCAGCTGCTAACAGCTCTTGCAGATGGTGTTTGATATCTTCCACACTGCTGCTGCCAGTCATCTTGACATTTCATGGCATGGACAGTTGTTGTTGAAACAGATGTGATGGTATTCTCTGCTGATGTGTCCCACATCTAGTTCACTTGTTTTATTGAGCTTCTGGGTCAGACTGCACTGATGCGGATCAGGTATGAGGGTGTCTCCATAATCAAGAGATTGTGGATTAATCTTAGAGGCCATAGATGAATCAGGCATTGCACTATTTATAGTATCCACTCTGATCACGGGGACCAATGCTGTTCCTTTCCACACAGTCACTACCTTCTCTGTCTCATTTTTTTCTTCTGTAAAATATATTTTTTTGAGTTTTCAAACAATCCATTCCATTGCGATGCAGAACACAGTACATATTTTCAGTACATCAAAAATAAAGCTTACATCCTTACAGGCTAGTGATTGTTCCCTTTGGTACCAGAATCTGGTGCCTCAGATATACTCCTAGGGCTTCTGCCCCATTCTGTCACCTGATTATTGCTGCATTGTTAGGCAGGGAATGCCAACCTTCAATTGCAACTAGCTTATAGTGAGAGCCATATGAATTCAAAAATGTGAGAGGTCCATTGTATTATACTGAGCTTTTTCTGGCACCACAGGACACCAGATTTACCACCCAATGAGCTATAGTTCATTGGTAGTAGCTTATCCAGCATTGCACAAAATCATTTTGTATTGGCTATGGCTAACTTCCTAAGCAGTGAGGTACCCAGCATCTTTCAATTTGAGTTTTAGCTACACCAAACAATAATACCAATGGAGAACTGTCTAAATAATGTTATAGCACATTTTGTAGAATAGCAGTGAGTCTGTGCTAGAACAAAATTATTTTAGGACACAGTATAACCACATTGTTAAATAGGATCTGCAGCTTATCCTCTAGGTAGGGAAATTGGCAGACTAGGTGGGCCAAGTGGTCCTTATCTGCTGTCAAAGTCTATGTCTATGTCTATGTTTTTATGTTTCTTATGATGTTTGCGCAAGAATGGATGGTTCAACAGCTGGGGGAAGAAGTTGCCCTGACTGTTCAAAACTTCCAGAAAGCATACAGGGTGACACCCCGGGGCTGTCAAGACAATCCTGATGCCCCAAGAATGGTGGTAATTGTAGCCAGTGGCGTCGGCTCCCGAGATCTTCTGCTCGTCCTTGCCAGAAGAAAACAGACCTTGCTGCATGACAACCACCCAATACGGATCTTTCCTGACTTATCCTACGCAACCCAACAAAACAATAAGCGTTTCAACGGAACAAGAGCGATGTTGAGGGAGGTGAGCATTCCGCATGGCCTAGTGTTCTCAACCCACCTACGCATCGTGCACCAAAGCAAAATCTATGCTTTTTTCAGATCCTGGAGAGGCTCAGAAATGGTGCCAGTGACATGCTGCTTCCCGACTTCGGGCAGTGCCGGAGGAAGATCCTTCATTAGATGAAGACATTCCATGATCATAGACTGGTACATTTTTGTTACGAATTGCTCCTTGTTCTGAGGAGTGAAAGGAAGGGGGGTGTTCATGCCGAAAGAAAAATTGTTTTTGTTTTCACTTGAAAAATAAATACATACTCATGTAGAGTTGGAGCAGAGACTTCAGGTTCTGTTTTCACTCCCTTATTCCCTTATACCAGGTATGAGAATCTGCTTGATTATGGCAATTCTATGCTAATAATGTTCATGTTGACAGTGTATGCTGTGGCATGCGTCCTAGCTAGTTTGTTAGCAAGATAGCATGATTTATAGGCATGCAAGGAAGTAACCCTGACATAAAGACCGCTGCTAGTTATGGTCGTAATAGTAATAGCTGCTTAATTAATGTTCTGTGGACCTTGTAGTGGAGTGACAATCAATATCTGATTAGCACTATTTAGTGCACGTTTCATAGGTTGATACATGGTGGAATTTTCCTCTTCCTTAGTTGGGAAGGATACTGGACTTAAAGAGACTTTGTCTATCTTTACTAGTCACCATGTAGCTCATGGGTTTCTTATACAGCAGTTTACTTACCTGGTTTGTTTGGGAAAGAAGGCCAAGCCCATCTAGATCTTCCCACACTAGAGTGGGAATAATTCACTTAACATGTTTCTTAATCAACCAATTATCAATACCCTTTTTGAATGATTCAATGTTGGTCGAATCGACCAATTCCTGGGGAGGTCTATTCCATAGTCTTGGTGCCCTAAGTGAAAAAAAATTTAATCTTAAGTTGATTTTTGCCTTTGGGACCATAAGTTGTTTAGTATGACATCTTGGAACGATACGTCTGGTAACATAGTATAGTCCACATTTATTCATTAGATCAGGAGTTTTCTGAAGCTTATGTGTTAATAGTAAATGCCCCCTAATTCTTCTACTCTGAAGAGAGTGTAGACCAGTAATAGTCTTGATTTATAGGGCAGTTTAGCTAGCCTGGGGACCATCCTGGTTACACGTTTTTGAATTCTTTCTAAGCAATCAATATCAGACTTTAGGTAGGGGTTCCAAAATGGGTACCCATAGTCAATAAAGGGGCAGACACATGAGCTATAGAGAGCTATCATGCACTGTTCAGTTTTGTTTACAAAAGATCGCTGGATTTGTCTAAGTAATCCGTTGGTAGAATTAGCCACTTTGGTGCAGTGATCAGCTGATGTAAGTTTAGAATTAACTGAACACCCAAGTCCCTTTCCACATATGTTGAATTCAGTAATGAGTTACCGATGTAATATTTATTTTGGGATTATGAGATCCAAAATGCAAAACTACACATTTGTCAACATTAAACTCCATCAAGTTATCAGTAGCCCATTTTTGATCAGCTGTAAGTCAGAGTTGAGAGAATCAAAACACGTGATTATTTACAAGGCCCCAAGCTTAGAATCATCGGTAAATTTAGACAACCAGTTATTATTGGATATCTGCATGTCACTTATATAAATATTAAACAAAATTGGACCCAGCACTGAGCCCTGGGGACTGCACTAGTAACTGCGCCCAAATCAGAGTACTGATTATTTAATACAACTCTCTAGGTTCTATTAGTCAACCATGCAGAAACCCAATTAACTAGTTTGTCTGAAAAGCGAGATGATGCATTTTATCAATAAGAATACTATGGGGACTTTATCGAAGGCCTTGCTGTAATCCAATAGGATAACATCTAGTTGATGGTTGTCATCCAGGCCCTGGCTAATATTATAAAATGATAGTAGGTTAGTTGTGCAGGGAGTGATTGGTTCTAAACCCGTGTTGAGTAGGCTCAATAATGTTTAGTTCAGTCATTTCTTTTAGGAAATATTTTATCAGTTTTCCATTGTTTTACAAATAATTGATGTGAGACTTATTGGACAATTCTGAACTAATGACCTGCTACCTTTTTTATAGATTGGAGTAACAAATGCAATTAACCAGTCTAAAGGAATTTCTGCTTTATGAAGAGATTTATTAAATATTATTTGCAAGCGGAAAGCTAGAGCCTCAGCAGTATCAATTAAAAATCTAGCGTTAATCAGGTCGGGACCTGGACTTGTAGTTTTCTTTAGATTTTTGAGAAATGAATGTATGTCAGGGGCCTTAATACTGTATGTATGGATTAATTTAGGCTGAAGTCCAGGACTTGTTTTGAGCAAATGAGGACTTCTTTTGGCAAAACGGAACAGAAATATGAATTAAAAAGATTTACTATATCCAGATCTGACTGTATGTGACTACCATTTTGAGTTAGTGGCCTCTTTGAGAATTGCATTTTTATTATTTAAATATGAAACAATGCTTTGTATCCATCTTTTGTGTGTGCTAACTTAAATTTTCATTTTAGCCTGTTTGATCATATATTTGAGTTTCTATAGTGTTGTTTTGTACTCATAGTAACATAGAAACATAGAATTTGATGGCAGATAAGGACCGCTTGGCCCACCTAGTCTGCCCATTTTCCTACCTAACGGATAAGCTGCAGAACCTAGTTAACCAACAGCCTACTTCCTCCTACCCCCCCCACTAGAATTGCCTTATGTCTGTCTCATGCATTCTTGAATTCCCCCACTGTTTTTGACTCTACAACCTCCTCAGGAAGGCTGTTCCATGTATCCACAACCCTCTCTGAAGAAATACTTCCTCACATTACCTCTGAGCCATCCCCCCTCTATCTTCAAATTGTGCTCCCTTGTTTTTGCACATCTCTTTTTCTGAAAGTTGCTACCCTCTTGGACTTTGTTGATTCCCTTGAGGTATTTGAAAGTTTCTATCATGTCCCCCCTTTCCCTCCTTTCCTCGAGACTGTACATCTTTAGTTCCTTTAGTCTTTTTTCATATGTCTTCTGATGCAGACCCTGCATCATTTTGGTTGCCCTCCTCTGGACAGCCTCCACCCTGTCTATGTCTTTGCGGAGATGGGGTCTCCAGAACTGTACACAGTACTCCAGATGTGGTCTTACCAACTGTCTGTACAGAGGGCCAACAACTTCCTGTTTTCTACTGGTGATGCCTCTCCCTATGCATCCCAGTATCCCCCCAGCCCTCCTTACTGCCTTCTCACATTGCTGACCCACCTTTAGGTTGTCTGATATGACTACCCCCAGGTCCCTTTCCATTTTTGTTGTTGTCAGTATCTCACCCCGATTGTGTACTCTTCCCTGAGTTTTGTTTCCAGGTGCATTACTTTGCACTTCTTTGCATTGAATCTAAGTTCCATACATTTGACCATTCCTCCAACCTTGCCAATCCCTTCTCATCCTTTCCACCCCATCTTGTGTATCAACCCCTGTTGCGAGATCTTTGTGTCATCTGCAAAGAGACTTACTTTCCCTTCCAGTCCCTCTGCAATGTCACTTATAAAGACATTAAAAAGGACCGACCCCAGTACTGAACCCTGCGGTACCCCACTAGTAACCCTCCTTTCTTCACTGTGGACTCCATTTACTATTACCCGCTGTGTCCTGTTGTCCAACCAGTGTTTTACCCAGGCTACCACCCGAGGACCCACTCCCAGGCTAGCTAATTTGTTTATTAATCTTTTGTGTGGGACTGTGTCAAATGCCTTGCTAAAGTCTAGGTAGGCCATGTCCACAGCCCTTTCCTGGTGCACTACTTTGGTCACCCAGTCAAAGAAATCAATTAGATTTGTCTGACATGACCTTTGCACTGTGAATCCATGCTGCCTTGGGTCCTGTGCCCCACTGGCCTTTATGTACTCAACAATTCTTTCCTTCAGAAGTGTTTCCATCATTTTCCCTACCACTGAGGTCAAACTGACCGGTCTGTAGTTTCCTGCCTCTGTCTTGCTCCCATTTTTGTGAAGGGGAATCACATCTGCCCTCCTCCAGTCCTCAGGTACCACCCCATCCTCCCATGATTTATTAAAAAGGGTAGTCAGTGGTGTTACTAATTCTTCCCTTTGTTCTTTTAAAATTCTGGGGTGAATCCCATCAGGCCCCATTGCTTTATCCACCTTCAGTTTTAAGAGTTCTTTCAGAACCCTTTCTTCTGTGAAAGGACTAATATCAATCCCCCTATCCAGAGTGCTTCTATTGACCGGATTAGGTATTTCCCCCTGCTTTTCCATTGTGAATACTGAGCAGAAGTATTTCTTCAGTATCCCTGCTTTTTCACTGTCACTCTCTGCCCAACCACCTTCCTCTTTGTTCAGCCTCAGTATCCCTGCCTTAGTCTTTCTTTGCTCCCTAATGTACCTATAAAAGGTTTTATCCCCCTTCTTAACCAAGTTGGCTATCTTTTCCTTGGTTTGGGCCTTTCTTGCTTTCTGACTGCCTTACCCGGCTTCCTTCTGCTTTAACTGTACAGTTCTCTGTCCTCACTCCTTCTGTGTTTCCTTATACTTCCTGAATGCTGCCTTTTTCCCTTACCTTCCTGCCACTTCTTTTGAGAACCATAGTGTTTTTTTCTTTCATTTTGATTTGTTTATTTGCTTCACACAAAGACTTGTTGCCTCTGTGATAGCGGTTTTGATGTTTCCCCATTGTTGCTCCACCCCACCTTCTTGTCTGTTTGCTAGTGCTTTTCTGAGGGACTCTCCCTTTTTGTCAAAATCAGCCCTCCTGAAGTCCAGTACCTTCACTTTTGTGTGGTTTGACTCTACAGCTAAGTTTATTGTGAACCACACTGTTTGGTGGTCGCTTGTTCCCAGATGGCTACCCACTTCAAGATCAGAGATCCTCTCTCCATCCCCATTTGAGAGTACCAGGTCTAAGATTGCTCTCTCCCGAGTGGGTTCCAAAACTAGCTGTCTGAGGCATGCCTCCTGTAGGGCATCGAGTATGGTCCTGCTCTTGGAAGTGGCTGCAGTAAAGGTGCTCCAGTCAACATCTGGCATATTCAGGTCCCCCATCAGCAATATCTCCCCTTTCTCTGCCATCCCAAGGATGCCCTCTATCATTTCCCTGTCCATTTCCTCCCCCTGAGACGGGGGTCTGTATACAGCCCCTGTGCGGATTGTGGAGCCATTTCCAGTCTCCAGGGTGACCCACAGTGCCTCCTCTCCTCCCTGTTTACCCTTTAGTTCTGTTGCTTTGATCCCTTCCCTTACATAGAGAGCTTCCTCCTCCTCTTCTTCCCTCCCTGTCCCTCCTGCATATTGTGTACCCTGTATGTTGACATCCCAGTCATGGTTTCTCTGTACCATGTTTCTGTGACTGCCACAATATTCAGGCATCCCTCTTCCATCAAGGCCACCATTTCAGGAACCTTTTACCTAGACTCACGGCATTGGTACTCATTACCCTCCATTTTTTTATGGCTTTATTTCTTTTTGCCCCATCCCTGTCCCTACTGCCTTTGTCTTTTTCTCCATTTACCTCTGCCCTTCTCCCTATTGACTGCTCTATTTTGGTGTTTACCTCACTAATTACCCTGATTTTTAGGAGGGGCTAGGATTTCCCTTCTCCTCTTCAGTGCCTCCCCCCTTGGCTAGTTTAAATGCTTACCACTGAAGCATTTAAACCTATCACCTAGGATCCTGGTTCCCCTCCAGGATAGATGCAGACCATCGTGCCTGTATAGGCCTGCATCCCTCCAGGTAGAGCCCTAGTCCCCGATGAAGCCAAATCCCTGAGCTCTGCACCTGCTTTTCAACCAGTCATTGAATCCCATGGTGCAGAGCGCCCTAGCCTCATCCATGCCATAGACAGGTAGCACTTCCGAGAAAGTTACCATGTGTGCTACTTGTCTAAGGCCCCTCCCCAACTCCACAAACTCCTGTTGCACTGCTCTGATCACATTCTCAGCCAGGTCATTCGTCCCTAGGTGGATAATGACATCCAGCTCCCTCCCCCTTGCCGCTGCTCCCACGATCCTGAGGATTCATTTCCTGTCCCTCCAAGCCTTGGCACCGGGCAGGCACTTTACCTCCCTTTCCCCTCCCTCCCCAGTTCTACCCCCCTAACACTTGAGTCCCCACCAGGAGTTGTTCCTTCCCGTAGGGGTCCAGGGCCACCCTCCTGTGGGTCTCCATTGTGGAGGTTCCCAGCATCCTTCTTGGTCTCCACTGCAGGTGCCTCCATAGAGGAAACCATGCTTGCCAATCTCAATAAGAATTGCACTATTACTTTTATATTGACTACTTTTAAAAGTTTCCTGAACAATTTTTTTTTCTTATTCATTTGCAGCCTAATTGATTTGTTCAGCCATTTTGGTATCCCGCCTTTTTATTGTATTTATTTTTTGTCGGAACATATTTTTTCTCGAGTGAATGAATGAAATCTTTTAATAAGGTCCAAGCCTCATTTGTAGAAAGACCCTGAAAGACCTTATCCCACTGAATAGTGTTGATTTCACTATTAATACTATTAAAGTCTACACTGTCATAGTGTTTGTATGTTGACTTGTTTGGTAAACTGAAATGGGTTCCTAGCAGGTCAAACAGTATTGAATGATGGTCACTATTACCTAACGGGTCCAGAATCTGAATATTTGATAGTTTATGACTAATATTAGAAATGAGGAGATCAAGAATATTGATTCCTCTAGTAGGAGAGGAAATAAGTTGCACTAAACCATTATCTGTCAGTACTGATAGAAATTCAGAATCATGATTGCTATTTCCTGAGTGGGAGGACCAGTTTATGTAGGCATATTGAAGTCACCCAATATTATTGCATCCTCACAACTAGTAAAGTGGGCAAGATCTTTAATCAAAGCTTTCCAATTATTTAAATCACATGAAGGAGGATTATAACAGTTGCCAATGATTATTTGTGAAAGCCCTTTGGGTTGGACTGCTACCCAGATGCTTTCAGAGTTGTTGGGGGCTAAAAGTTCAAAGGACGAAATGTCTTCTCTAATGTAGAGACAGACCCCCATCCCTTCTTATCGACTCTATTTTTGTAATAAAGTTTAAAACCTGTTATTTGTTGACTCCACTGGGAATGCGAATCCCACCAGGTTTCTGTTATTGCAATTATGGCCAAATTTAATAGTTTACTTTGTGCTTCTAATTCTGATAATTTGGACATATTCAAGAAGCGAGCATTCAAGGAAAGGATTTTAAATGTTCCAGGTAACTGGGTTTTGAATTACTTGAGATGTGGGCTGATTCCTATTCTCCCTTTTTTGTTAGTTTAAATGATTGTTTATAATATTCAAAAGGATTTACCCAACATAATGCTGCCTCTCCTACTCAGGTGCAAGCCATCCCAGCAGAATAAAGGCGATTTATCAACAAAGTTTTCCCAGTGAGTTAAACAGGAATATTCTGACGGATGCACTATTTCCTCAGCCAGTTGTTTATTGATTTGATTTTTGCAGTTACATCCTGGGTTGCTCTGGGAACTGGCAGAATTTCTGAGAAACAAACAGTACATCCTTTGTCCACAAGCAAATTGTTAAGTGCAACAAAGTTCTGCTTCAACTTATTAGTGGGAGTGCATTGCATATTATTTATACCTGCATGGATTATGACAAAGGGATTAGAACCTGCTTTATGAAGACTGTGGGGGATCCTAGCTGTAATGTCATTTATTTTTGCCCCCCTAAAACTGGTACGATTAGTCTTATCTGGGTTGCAAATAGTCCTATCCAGATGCTTGATAAGGGAATCACCAAGAACAAATATCTGCTTAGGAACATCTGTAGGGGTAGGGGCCCTAAATGAATTTGAAAAGGTCGCTGAAGGCGGTGTTGAATTATGTATTGTTTTAGTAACTGATAAATGAGGAGATAAGGTATTCTGAGAGGGAGGTACAGAAGGAGCTGAATCACTTTGGCTTTTCTGAACATCAGTATCTAACAAAAGGAGGGGGTTTTGAAATGTCTCTGTTGACATAATACCTAAAGTTATGGGTTCTAGAGGTTTAATGATACTCAGAGGGGATGCAGTGCCAAATCATTTGAGGGAATGATTGTTCCTGGGGTACAATATTATTTAGTGATGAATATCTATTATGTAATGGTATTTGAAAAGAATGGTGGATTTGTCCCCCCACGTTTTGGTTTACATCTGGGAACCATAGCCCAGCCTTCCACAACAGACTGGGTATGAATGTTAACAGAATCCAAGGCTATAGGTTCAGACATAGAAGCAACAGGAGTAGGATTACCAGAGATGAAGTGATCTACTGCCTCATCAACAAACTTTTCCAAACTAGTAATATCGCTATTTACTGTTGCTCCACTAAGAAGACTAGAGATTTGGTCTTGCAAGGACTTTATCAATAAACAGTTGTTACAGATTGAATCTGGGACAAGAAGTCCTAGACCAAACATAGAATAGCGATTACACTGTTTATACAAATCGTCCATCATATCAATTGGCAGAAAACTACCAAGCTTGCTTTTAAATAAAAGTATGGTCTTACCCAGTAGTCTAACATAGCAGCGTTTACTGGGAGACCCTCTGGTTCCGCCTCCACCCACTAAACACGTGTGAGGACACGCGCGTGTTCTTTTGCACGCTTAAGCGCCCACTCTAGCTCACCCCGCTCACTATAGGGCAGTGTTTTTTTAGTAGCCCCAACCTGGAAGTGAGACTGAGGTATCACTGAGTGCACGCTCAAGCCCTGTCCACTTCAAATTAAGTTTTAAAAAGCCCACACCTAACAAAGTGGTGTAAGACTACAAGAAAGCCTTCGTATACATAAAAGAAATGTCTGGACAGCAAGTCCCTCTTCCCGCATACACTACGGGGCTCACACAGTTATAAATGAAACACAATTATGTTCTATCAGTGTAATTAAAGTAAGTAGCAAGGCAGAAGCTGTGCAGAGCAGTGTCTCACACAGTGCTGATTACTATTATGGTAGAAAATGTCTTTTTGACACCTGGATGTAATTTTTGTTGTACCCCTCAAAGACATATCTTTTAACATTTAATGGGCTTAGTGAGTATATTAAGAGTAGTGGCGCCCTCATGATTTGAAAAAAAATGTATATCTGAAATATTAAATGTTGGTAATCAACTGTATGTTTGATGGTAAACCAATAAACATAAAGGCCAGGATATTCAAACTGCGCCAGGCTTTGGCGCAAGCCTGGACGCAGCTCAACTTGGTTGCGTAGGGATGTGGCCTGGGCGATATTCAACGGAGCTGCACTATGGCTCAGCAGCTTTGAATATCGCACCCTAGCCACCCCCACTGTGCATGGTGCAGTGGCACTGTGTCAGCGCAAGTGGCCAGAGTGGAGCATGGAGATGCGCTAACGCAAGTGCCATTGTGCCATGTACAGCACCTGCGATATTCAAAAGGGGACATGCAAATGGGGCCATAATTTATGCAAGATGCACATGGGGCCATTTGCATGTCATTATGGCCCCATTTGCATTCCATTAGCATGCAGGTGCGCCGATCCCCGACGACTTGCGCCTGGCGCCCTGCCAGGCAGCAGCCGTCAGGGACTGACACCCCCTGCAGCCCGATTGCGGGCATTTGTCTACAAAAAACATCCCCATCCAATATCCCTGGTGGTCCAGTGGACTGCTATGTGCCCGATCGTGGGCATCGGTATATTACACCCCAAGTCAATATCCCTAGTGTTCCAGTGGACCGATTGCTGCTGATTGCGGGCATCTTTTTAAATCACCCCCTGCCAATATCCTGGTGGTCCAGTGGACCGCACTTCGCCCGATCGCAGGCATCTGTAAAACATAAAAGCCCTATTACCTTGGTGGTCAGTGTACCCCTCCCCACCCACCCACTGAGCCCCACCGCCCGCTCCCCCACGTCAGCTGGCGGGCAGCAGCACCCCACCTGCCTGCCGCTTCAAACCTGCCGACTGACGCTCGTGGGGCTGCATGCCCATTGGTTCACAGCGTGAGCCAATGAGCATGCATCCATAACTACACATTCCAGATATTGAATGATTCATTCACATATCTGACTGTGTAGAGTGAGGTTGCACGCCCATTGGCTCACGCCAGAACCAATGGGCGTGCAGCCCAATGAGCTGTCAGTCGGTGGTTGGGGAGGGGGTATACTAGACCACCAGGTAATAGGACTTTTATGTTTTACAGATGCCTGCAATCGAGCAGAGTGGCGGTCCACTGGACCACCAGGGATATTACGGGGGTGATTTAAACGGATGCCCGCGATCGGGCAGCGATCGTCCACTGGACCACTAGGATATTGGCGGGGGGGTGATTTAAACAAATGCCCATGATTGGGCACCGATCAGTCCACTGGACCACCAGGGATATTGGACGGAGGGGTGTATTATACCGATGTCCGCGATCAGGCACATAGCGGTCCACTGGACCTCCAGGGATATGGGGGCGGGGTTTATTTAACTAGATGCCCACAATCAGGCAGCACTCAGTCCACTGGACCACCAGGGATATTGGAGGGGGGTTTATTTACATGGATGCCTGCGATGGGGCATGGGGGGGGCGCCGCCAGGTGTGACAGGAACTCGGGTGCCACCCACAGGTGGCAGCTGCCGTGTTGCACCCTGCAATGCGTTAGCTCACCCATGGTGGCCATCATTTGTTCCTTTTTTTGGCTTAACTTTGTGCAGGCTCAAGTAGGGGTTGTGCATGATGGCTCTGCACATCCCGGGCTGAATATCGGGCTGTGCAGGTTATGCATGGCACGCTCCCTGTGCTCAGATACATTACTGATGCGCTCTGGTGCATCGGATTTGTACGCGCACATTTCCCTTTGAATATCACATCAAGACATCAGTGGGTTGTGCATGGCGACACTGTTGCCTATGCGAACCCTTTAAATATCTGGGCCAAAGTATAAAAAAAAAAGAGCGGCAGATGCTTGGAACAGCCTTCCCACAGTGTGGTGAGGGCAAAAACAGTGGAGAAATTTAAAAATGCATGGGATAGGCATAAAGGAACCCTAGAGGAAGGAAAGAAAGGGGAAGCTGCTGATCATCTACAGTCCACAGCGTAAGGAATAGCTAGGAAAAATTAGCAGACTAGATGGCCAGGCAGTCCTTATCTGCTGACAGATTATTTGCATCTATGAATGAGTAGAAGGGAGACTAACCTTTGTGATGCAGCATGCTATACAATGGTCGCTATAGGCATAAGGTAAAATAACAGCAGCAACTATACAATGAGACTGGAAGGAAGGGACCCATTCCTGCAGAGAGTGGTTCGACGAGTCAGAATTGAGTCAAGTGGGCTCATTAATAAGTTGCGAGAGGTTTAAGGACTTAGTATTTTGAGTAGTAGACCTGCTGGCTGGAGAGAGCCAATTAGTATTAAAATCCCAAGAAGAATACATTTGCCTAAAGGGGACTGAAAGGACAAAAAGAAAACAGTGTCACTCAGCACAGAAGAAGAAAAATTGTGGGAGGCATAGACAGCCCCAATAAAAAGATGGGCAGGTAGTTGGGAAAAGTGAGCTTTACCAGAAGGAGTTCATGACAGGAGGGAACAGAGTTGCAGAGAAAAGAGCAAGTGAGATCTCAAGGGACATACAGAGCAGCACCACCCCCAGGTTTGTGATGATCTTGACAGAAGAGATTGTAGTTAGAGATGGTTAGGTTAGAGATTGGGATTCTGGAGGAGTGCCAAGATTGGTTATACAGTGAATGTCAGGTGAGTGCTGGGTAATCCACACTCTTAGGAGGTCAACTTTAGGTAACGGCTGCAAATATTAAAGTGGAAAATGCTTAGACCTTGAGGGAGATAGTGTGTGGAGGAAACAGGGGAGTCAGGGCCAAGGTTAAGCTCGATATCCACAGCCAGGAGGAGGAAGAGGATACAGAGCAGGATGGCAGAGTGGGATTTATGTGTCCAGTGAGCAGAGTGACAGAAGTAGAGGGAAGAAAGAAGGGAGAAAGGACCCTGTATAGGAACTTAAGGTTAAGGTAAGGAGAAGAGAGGAGGCCAGGGTGTATGAATGGGTAAGAGGGGGTTGGTGGGAGGGGAGTGTAGGGTGCAGGAGGGTGTGGAGGCGAGGAAGGAATAAGGAGGAGGAGGAGGAAGCATAGTAGTACTGTGGGTCCATGACTGGCAAGAGAATGGAGCCCCATACATGTATACATGCCAGCTAAGATAATCTTTACACAGTTAGGCAGCCCCTCCCCAATTCCATTTCCTTCTCCATAGAGTACCTGCAGCCCCATTTCTGACCTCACATCATAATTATGCTATTTTCAGGCTGCAGCTCCATGATCTTCTGGCTCGTACACGGAAGTTATGAGCCAGGCTTTATGAGGGAAATATCTTTAAAACCATGGTGTTGAAATCAGGTTGGAGCTTGGATCTCAACTCAGCTGTAGAGGATCCAGAGACAAATAGGGCCGTGTCTTCTGCATACATGTGGATGGATGAAGATGAGCAGGTAGATGAGAGGTCATTTAAAAAGATGAAGAACAGGAGTGGGCCAAGCATGGAGCACTGAGGGATCCCAGTGGTTATGGGGAAGGGAAGGGTATAAGGCGTCTTCAAGTTTCACAGACTGTGATCTACCTGAGAGGTATGAGTCAAACCAATTTGTAGCCAGGACTGAGAGGCCTGCTGATCTCAGTTTATGCAGTAGGAGGGGATGGGAGACAGTGTCAAAAGCTTTTGCTTAATCGACAAAGCTGGTGGCAGTGAGAAGACCCTGGTCCATTGAAGAGTGGATGGAATCTGTGAGTCAGAAGAGGAGAAGTAGTGGAGTGAAGTTACGAAAATCAGATTAGAAAAGGTGAAAAGGAAGAGGAGTCGAGGAAGTGGGAGAGCTGGGATAGAACTATGTGCTCTTGGAGTTTGGAGAGGTAGGGAGAAGGGATATAGGGCTTTAGTTTCCAGGAAAGGAGGAGTCACCACTTTTATGCAAGGGAATGACAGTAGCATGCTTCCAAGTAGTAGGGATGGAGGCCACAGAAACACAGAAAGTGACGGCAAATGGGGACCAAAGGTCCATCTAGTCTGCCCAGATCCTACGCCCTACTCAGATACTTTTTGTCACTACCCCCTTATGCCTATCCTAAGCTGATTTAAATCTCCATACTGTTAAATGACTTAGGTGAGGCCATTGGATCAACTACCCTTTCTGTGAAGAAAAACTGCGCATGTTGCCTCTGAGTCTACCCTCCTCTTCAGTTTCATGTTGTGGCCTCTTGTTCTCGTGGAGTTGTTAATGAGAAAGAGCTCCTGGGTGGGGACTCTGTTTATACCCTTTAGGTACTTGAATGTCTCAGTCTTGTCCCCCCATCTCTGCACTGCTCCAGGGAGTACATGTTGAGCTCCCTTAATCTGTGATTGTAAGACAACTTGTGGAGACCGTGAATCATATAAGTTGTCCTCCTCTGCACTGTCTTCAGTCTGTCTATGTCCTTCCTGATGTAAAGCCTCCAGAACTGGATGCAGTACTCAAGGTGGGGCCTCACCAGGGACCTGTACAGTGGCAGGATCACCTCCCTTTTCCACTTGAGATGCCCCTACCTATGCATCCTAGCATTTTGCTGGCCTTTATTGCTGCTTTTTCGCATTGGTAGCCCACTTTTAAATAATCTGAAATGATAACTCCCAGATCTTGCTCCTGCCAGGTGATTGCTAGTGTTCCCCACCAGGTGGTAGTCAGTACCTTGGTTGTTCTTACCCAGATGCATAACCTTGCATTTTTTTGCATTGAATTTTAGCTGCCACATACTGGACCATTTGTCGAGTTTGAGATGGTCAATTCTCATTTGCTCCACCCTCTGTGCCATATTCACCCTGTTGGAGAGCTTCATGTTATCTGCAAACAGACATACCTTCCCTCCCAACTCATCTGTGATGTCACTGATGAACACACTGAAGAGCAAAGGTCCCAGGATGGACCCTTGTGGCATACCCCTGATCACTTCCCTGGCTTCTGACGCTGCCCTATTTACCATCACTGTTTGGGTTCGCTGTTGAAGCCAGCTTCCTACCCATGATACCACTTCCTTTCATACTCCTGCATTCTTGAGTTTATTTAGGAGCCTTCTGTGTGGGATAGAATTGAAGGCTTTACTAAAGTCTAGTAAGATGACATCCATGGCAACCCCCTGGTACACCACCGTAGTAACCAAGTCGAAGAACTTGATTAGTTTTGTCTGGTAAGACCTTCCCACTGTGAACCCATGCTACTTGGCGTCCTGCTGTTCAGTTTCCTCCAGAAATGCTATTATTCTTTCCACCAGTGATTCCATCAACTTCCCCACCACTAAGGTGAGACTAACTAGGCGGTAGTTCCCTGCTTCCTCCTTGCTACCACTCTTGTAGATGAGGTTCACTATTGCCTTTTTCCAGTCCTGTGGGACCAGCCCTTCCCTCAGGGATCTACTAAATAGGTCTGCTAGGGGTTCAGCCAGTTCCTCACTCAGTTCCTGTAGTATGCATGGATGGATTCCGTCCAGGCCCATATCTTTATCCATGTTCAGTTTTTTTTAATTCTGCTTTTACCCTTTCTGCCATGAACGGGCTTGTGTCCACTCCCCTTTCTGTTATTTTGTCTCCATTCAAGGTGGGTCCATTGCCAGGCTCTTCCTTCAGTAAAGACAGAGCAGAAGTACTCATTCAAGACTTTGCTTTTGTCTTCTTCCAACTTTTCCCATCCCTGGTTAAGAGCCTGGTAATACCTCCTTTGTTTTTTATCACTTTTGTACCTAAAGAAGGTGTTTTGCCTCTTATACCTCTTGCAAAGTCTTCCTCGTTTGTGCCTTTGCTGCTCTGATCACCCTATTTGCCTCCCTCAAGCTGCTCCTGTGTGCCTTCCTACCCTTGTCACTGTTAGAGCTCTTGTACTTCTTGAATGCTTGTCTCTTTTCTCTTAATGTAGTTGCTACCTCTTTGGTGAACTACAGCGGATTCCTTCTGTTTCTTGTCTTACAGACCATCCTGGAGCATTTCTCAGTTACTTCCTCTAGTGCTTCCTTATGCGTGCCCAACATTCTTCCACCCCTCCTTTTGCCTTTTCATGAAGTTAGCTCTGAAGCAACTTCTCATTTGGGCAAAGTAGTAGTAGTAAAAAGATTTATTTTTATCCAGGAAGCAGGTCTTAATTTCACATCTTTAGGCCGAAGCCTTATTTCAAGATGGTCCTGACAATAACATTTCAATTTAAAAATCGCAGCTAATACAATAAATACACTTACAACATTATCAAACAGCTATTAAATTTGTGAAAAGAACACATTCACAAAATCATAGACATGGAACATACAAATAGTAACATTTGTTTCATTACATATTTCCCAGGCCTTCATTTAGCCTTTCATCCATTGCACATTACATCTAACTTTCAATTCCTCTGTTAAATACTTTGTAAACAGAGAGGGTTTTATCCAGTTTCTTTTGAATAGAATTTATCAAGTGGCAGTTTGAGGCATGTACTGTCATTCAAGTGAAGGAGTTTTTACTTTTGGCCTGTGAGGCAATTCCCCATTGTTTCTTAACTGATATGTATGTTTAATAGTGGTTTCCTCTATTTTGGCCATTAAATATTTGGGTTCTGCTGTCTTTAAAAGTTTGTGCGTATTTATTTATTTATTTATTTAAGCGTTTTACCAGGAAGGCATACTGAGCAGGGTACTGCTCGATTACAGATGCGTCCTGGGCAAGGCCCCAATTAATTTCCTCCTATTTTCAGGCATTAACCAGCCTAAGTGTTGATACATTTCACAGTGGTGGGTTTTAATGTCACACTGAAGAATGAATCGGGCTAAATTAATACAGGTAAATCTACCTTTTTTAAGAGAGTATTTGTAGCCGTTCCATATATATGGCTACCAAAGTCTATAGTAGGAATTAGTAGTTAATTTACAATTATTTTTTGCATTTGTAAATCTGTACAGGATCTATTTCTTTGAAACGCCCCAAGTTTCTTGTTTATTTTGTCTACCAAATCTGTTATACAGACATCAAATTTCAGTCCCTGATCTACCCACACCCCCAAATATTTGTAATGGGGGACCTGTTCTAAAGTTTCTTGTTCGGATGTAATTATATTTAACCCCTGTTTTTGGTTCTTTTTACCCTTCCTTGGTAAATTAAAAAGCAGGGTTTTTGTTTTTTTGCTATTTAACACTAACTGCGTTTGCACTAACCAGTTTTCTAACCCCAAAAATCAGCTTGAAACCCCCTTTCAACCTCATTGATATTTTCTCCATGGGCAAGTAGGACTGTATCGTCCGCATATAATTTAATTTTTGTTTGGGTTGCAATTTTCACCAGATCATTTACGTAGGCCAAAAACAGGGTTGGGCCCAGAACAGACCCTTGGGTACCACCTCTAATAACTTTGAGCTGTTTTGAAGTAGAGACCCCAAGTTGGACCTGTTGAGTTCTCTCTGACAGATAAGATGAGAACCATCCCACTGATTCAGAGTCCATATCAAGAAATTCCAATCTTTGGAGTAGAACCCGTGGTCCATGGTGTCAAAGGCTTTGGACAAGTCCAAGAACACTGCGCCCACCACCCTGTCCTCCTCTAATTGGGAGAAGACAAGATCTATTAGGCGGTGAGCGCGGTGTCCGTGGAATGGCCCTTTCGGAATCCAGATTGAGATTCCGAGAGCAGATGGTATTTCTCTAAATAATTACATAGCTGTTTTTGTACCAGTTTTTCCATCACCTTGACACCATGGACAACAGGGCTATGGGTCTGTAATTTGAATGGTTTGTTGAGGTCCCCCTTTAAAAACTGGGATAACTTTTGCTCTTTCCCAACTGGAGGAAATTTCCTTTCAATTAAACTCCAGTTGTGTATTTTAGTCAGAATGGGAGCCAACAAATCAGCTGTGTCCTTTAAGAACCTATTTTCAGTGGCATTTGGTCCATATGCTTTATTTGTTTTTAAGTTATACAATTTCTTCTTGACCTCACTGCAGATAATTTTTTTAAATCTGAATTTAGGGATATCAGAGGGGAAAGTGGGAGATGGAGCAAATGCCATCCTTTTATCACACTCAGGGATATCTATATCAGGTAAATTTACAAAGTATATATTTAGAATATCAGCTGAGTCAGCTACACTCTGAAGTACACCATTTTGTTGGATTTGGATAGAGATTTATTTATAACTGTTTTTTCTAAAGAAGCGAATCAGGGCCCAGTATTTTTAGGGTCCACAGTTTCAGTGATTTTATTTTGTAGTATTGTTTTTTGAATTTTAATCTTTACACTCAGTCTGTTACAATGTACTTTATATAATTCCCAGTCATTTTGTATTTAGAGTTTTGTTAGCCCTCTTCCACAGTCGATTTTTATTCAAATCTCTTGTTTTAGTTTTTCTGTTATCCATAGGGACTGATTTTCTTTAACTGCAAAAAATTTAAAAGGGGCAACTTTATTACAGGCTTCAAGAAACATACTGGAGAATTCCTCACAGCCAATCAGTTCAGGAATGAGCAAAATTCTGTCCCACTTCATTGCTGCTAAGATGTGTAAAATAGCTCTTTATTATAGTTTTTGAAAAATCTCTTTCTTATTCTAGGCAAGGGAACTGATTTAGTTATGTGACTTTCTGTTAACAATTCACCAATCGCCAATCTAAATCACTCTGCTTTATTTTGCTAAATTGGACCCCCCACCTGTGTTGTTGACCCCCTTTGTCTTCACCAGGCACTTAAACAGATTGTCTCCCTTTCTTTCTGCAGCTGAGAAACAGCCCACCAGGACTCTCAGCTCCCAGCTGAGGGTTTCCCGGCCAGCAGTCGGTCGGCGCTCCTTCAGCCGCCACCTGCCTCCACAGGAGCAGACACTCAGCGGCACAAGGTACGGCTAAAGCTGCAACCAATCAGAACATGAGCGCCTTTTGGAGTCCATTTCTGATTGGTCCATGGGACTCCAGCTTGGTTTCTTTTCCTTTTCTCTTTTTTTTTCCCCATCTGTTTAATGCATTTGACTGTATATTTGGCCAAAATGTTAAATGTTTCTACTGTTTAATGCTGAAAAACTATGTAAACTGCTGCCAATAGTTAATTTCTAATTCTACACAAAGGAGCAAGTAATCATAGCCCTTCAGTGTTGTAGTTGCTATAGACGCCTGGCGCCAATCTAAATCACTCTGCTTTATTTCACTAAATTGGACCCCCCCACCTATGTTGTTGAACCCTTTGTCTTCAGCAGGCACTTAAACAGATTGTCTCCTTTCTTTCCACAGCGAGAAACAGCCCACCAGGGCTCTCAGCTCCCAGCTAAGGGTTTCCTAGCCAGCGGGCAGTTGGCGCTCCTTCAGCCGTCGCCTGTCTCCACAGGAGTAGACACTCAGCTGCACAAGGTATGGCTAAAGCTGCAACTTTTACGCCCACCCAACCCTCCCCCTCCCTATCCTTATTATATACACCTCCACACCCTTTCAACACCAGGTCCATTCAGGCTCTTCCCTCCCATGACATAATAGTTCTGTTCTTATCTCTCCCTCTTTCCATAGCTATTTAAGGTGAGCCTCCGGATGGGCAGAATTCCCAGGTTTAGCAATTGGGTTCTCGTTGAACTCCCCACCCAGCACTGTTAGCCAATTTTTACTGCTCTGCCTGGTGTTGATGCCCTACGAGGACAATACTATCCCAAATTACTACCTTGAACCCTACATATCAATACCCTACTTTTTCTTTTCCTTACTCTTGAAGGTGATACCTCCTCTTTGATAAATCTAGTTCTAAACCCCCACTGGGTACCATGTGGGTTACTCAGAACTCTTTTATTCTGGGCCCTTCTCCTCTCCGTGCCATGTAGCAGAGATCAGGTTCCACAACAAATGGCTTATGTAGATTATGAGATGTTACTATTCTGCCATATGTTAACCACTCCCCCATGGCTTCTTATGTATATATAACCTCCCGATTCTTCA
Organism: Neoceratodus forsteri; assembly: GCA_016271365.2. NCBI lineage: Eukaryota > Metazoa > Chordata > Ceratodontiformes > Ceratodontidae > Neoceratodus > Neoceratodus forsteri. The sequence goes on from JADMNL010000023.1 coordinate 581,390,192, forward strand.
GTGCCATTCTTGGTGTACCTTTGTTGATGGAACTAGAACTGAATTACCTATGCAATGCACGGCACCTGTCTCACCTAAGGAAGAACCTGCACTGTCCATTACTGTCAGAGTGTTAGTCTCTGCTATACTATACTGGAAGAACCCTACATGGGGGGACCTGCTGACCCAAGATACTACCCTGCGCAGATAAAACAAGGTCAGAACTATTAATCTAACATTTGCTGCCCTAAAAAAGATATTGCTTCTTTAACAATTATGCTTAGGCAATGTAGAGCTCAATCCTGGGCTCCCAAATGCTATCACATTGCCTGCTGACCTAGCCAACCTCAAAGGCTTGAGCTTCCTTCATGATAATATATGCAGCCTATTAAAAAAGATATCCATAATCTAGGCGTGGGTCTATCATACCACACCAGATAGTCTAGTGATCTCCAAAACCTGGCTTAGACCAACTACCCCTGATAGAGAGATAAATATCCTGAACTACCCGCTATTTAGAACAGACTGGCATTCTAGAGGAGGAGGGGTAGCCATTTACGTCAAGGATAAATTCACAACGTATTGTCTTGACTCAACAGCAGTCATGAATGAATTTGAATGCCTATCACTTAAGGTTGCGATCTCACCCATTTTGTCTCTGCATATAATAGGGTGCTACAGACCCCTGTCTGCCAGTCTACAGCTATTTTCTCATTTAAACACCTTCCTTGGGCAAGAGTCACTAGAAACAATTATTCTTGGAGACCTCAATCTAGACTGGCTATCCAGTGCCTCAACACCTCTGTCATCCTTTTGTGATACACATGGATTAACGCAACCCATCAGTGAACCAAGGCGTATTAACAAAAAGAATCCCGACAATAGTTCATTGCTGGACATTACCTTAGTGAGTAAATTGCATGTCTTCTCCCACGCTGACACTTTTTTCAGTGACATAAGGGATCACTGCTTCATAGCTGGTGTAAGACCATTCAATAAACCATCACCACCACCAAAGTTCTCAGCTAAGAGATCTAGATGCAATTTTGACTTATCTGCTTACAGCTATGAACTAAAACACTCCCTGCATTGGCAAGATTTCTACCTGGCAAAAACTGTACAATCAGCTTACGACATTTTCAATTAAATACTCTTATGGGGCCTTAAACAAATATGCCCCCATTGTTAAAGTCCGTATATATAAAAAAAAAACTTGTCGTTGATTTACGTCGGAACTTAAATCTGCATTGTTAGAGAGGGACAAGTTATGGAAAAAAGCATGCAAAACTTAGACCCCTTTGGACTGGAGCCAGTTTAAAGCGGCAAGGAACTTATGCACAGAAATGGTCAGAGATGCAAAAAGTAGCCTATTACCGCTCTGAATTTGATGCTGCCTCCAAGAATCCAACTAAATTCTGGGAAACTTTCAAAGATCTGTCTGGACACACGCCTGGAAACTCTCTGCCGGACAAGATCATCTCTGGCGCTGATATTATTAGTAATAGACTGGAAGTTTTGGATTCCTTCAACAATCACTTCGTGACTGCAGGCCTAGCATTTCACAACTCACCTACAAACTTGCTACACCAACAGATTAGCGCCCAAGAGATGGAGCCCTGTGTCATTGATCCAAGATTCTCCTTGAATCCTACCTCCCTCAAATAGGTTGAAGACTTGTTGCTGAAGCTAGATACAAACAAAAAGTGCTGGCGACGACTCTCTTGACCCTTATTTTCTAAAAGTGGCACAGCACGTGTTGGCCATGCCTGTAACTCACATATTTAACTTATCCCTGTCCTAAGGGGTTATCCCTTCCACTTGGAAAACGGTGCACGTCATTCCTCTGTTTAAGTCAGGGGACCCCAGTGATCTAAACAACTACAGACCAATTTAAATTCTTCCAGTCCTGTCAAAACTACTGGAAAAAATTTTAAGCAATCAGCTGAGACTATACTTAGAATCTACGAATCTCCTAAATCCAGTCCAATCAGGCTTCAGAGCAAAACATAGTACTGTTACAGCTCTCTCAAAGGTGACTAATGATTGACAAAGAGAACTGGACAATAGAAACTACGTTTGTGCTGTTTTCTTAGATTTAAGTAAGAGCCTTGACACTGTCGACCATAGTCTGCTACTCTCTTCTCTGCAAACAATAGGGTTGGATTCACTGTCCTTGCGGTGGTTTAATAACTACCTCTCTGACTGCCTCCAGCAAGTTAAGGCTGAAGGTGAATTCTCAACCCTCAAACCTCTCTTGAGAGGTGTCCCTCGAGGATCTATATGAGGTCCTATATTGTTTGCCATCTACATCAACAGCATCGATGACTGTATAACCAGGGCCAGCATTCATCTGTTCGCAGATGATACAGTACTTATAAGCCACCCAACCCCAGAAGCCGCGTATGCGACCTGCAAGCTGCATTCAACTGGTTACAAAACCGGCTCCTAAACAAAAAACTTTTACTCGATGCTAAGAAAACCAAAGCAATGCTTTTCTGTTCTCTGGTACACACAGCAAATCCGGCGTATGCAGGTTTAGCACCACACATTTCTACAATTCTCGGAGAAAAATTGGAATTCGTTGCAAAATTCAAATACCTGGGAGTGTGGCTGGATCATAGGCTTTCCTTTACAGATCATATAGAGGATCGTCTAAAAAAACTACAGTAAAGACTGGGCCTCTTCTTTAGGATCAGCTGCTTTCTAACAAGTGATGCTAAACTACATCTGGTTCAAGCAATGTTCCTCTCTCTCTGATAGACTACATGGATTTCCTGTACAGTCATTGTCCTGCCTCCTACCTCGCAAAATTGGACACGCTGTACCACAGAGCTCTGAGATTCATCACAGGTCTCCCCTTTTCTACTCACCACTGCTCCCTATATGCAGCCGTGGGCTGGACTTCCCTCCAGTATAGATGGAACAGAAATACTGCTGTATGGACCCTCAGAGCAATTTCAAAAAAACTTCCACAATATATCGCTGACTGCCTCCCCTTAAATCAGATAGGCAAGTATGCCCTGAGAAGCCTCACATCCATCTCATTGACAGTCCCCAAAGTCAAATCTCGCTTTGGTAGAGCAGCAATAAGCGCTGTGCTACCCTCTCTGTGGAACAGACTTCAGAAAATACTGAAGATAAGCACTCCTGTCAATGTCACTACCTTCAAGACCCTTTAACTCTCATCTCATTAAGGAGCCTTGCACCTGTTTTCCATGATCCCTTGTATTTGCCAGCTACATCATCTTTTGCCTTCCCGTGATGTTAGGTTCCTTTTATCCTACTCTCTTCTAACCCACAATCTTGGTAAACTCATTCATCATGTGAATCTCATTCTTATCTTCTGCCTTCACTCCTGCCTTCATGGCCCCTTGCCATCCTCCTGTCCTTACTCCTACCTCTCAAAGTCCTTAGTATCCCTTTAGTATCCCTCCCTCTGTAGTCCTTCTTCTGCAATCCTGTCCTCATCCCAGCACCTCGACCACCTTTTACTTCCTTACCATGATCCCTAAAAGAGACTCCTGGGACCCTAACATTATGCACTTAATCTGGGTTCCTCCCTCTCCTCTGGTTCTTCCCTTCCTGCTTTCTGATGTACTTTTGTTGGCAGTTTTTATAAAATGGTTCCTCCAGGTTAAGCTCCAGTGCTATAACTGCACATGGGGTGCTGCAACTTATATGTGTTCTTCTGCAGTATGTTCTCTAGTGCATGGCTTATCACCCTATCGTATTGCAACTTGTATATGGTTCTCCTGTAACATGTTCTGCTGTGTATGGCTTTCATATACTGCACCATATTCCTATGTATTATTATTGCTTGTGTGTATACTGTATATATATATATATATATATATATATATGTATGTGTATATATATATATATATACATATATAAATGATGTTTCACTTGTTGTACCTGACCTTGTTATACCCAGGTCCATCTTGCAAATGAGCCTTGCTTAATGATGTCCACCTGGATAAATAAAGATTATGATTGATTGATTCACATTTACAGGAAATTGAACAACGATCACCCAAAATAGGCTGATTTACATGTACCTCATGGATTTTTATGTTTGTGTCACAAAAAGTAAATCTAATATATTCCCGTTCCTGGCTCAGTCTGTTTTCCTTGTGGGGGTCAGTATGACCTGTGTCAGGCCAAGGTGTCTCAAGCTCTGAGATAGAGCATTGCCCCTTGGCCTGCCCAGGCTGCACTAAAATCTCCCAACAAAAGCAATTCTAAACCCATTGTACATTTCTGCAGTAATTGAGATAGTTGTTTAAATTCACCAACTTTCACCTTATGAGGGGAATAAACCAGCTCAACAACAAGATTTTTACTAAGTAAACAAATCAAAATAATCTCCATCTGGTTTATAGTCCCTGAATAGATTACCTTGGAACTTCCCAGTTCCCAGCTAGTGTATGGGAGAAAACCTCCTCCTCTTCTTCCTTCTGTATCTCAATTTCATTAGCGTGGATCTGGGACATTAACCAAGACTGTTAGGGCTATGATGTCTGGGGCTTCATCTGCTACTCATGTTTTCATTACATCTGTTTTTGTTTTTAGGCTTCTTGCATTATCAGAGATAATTTTGATCCTATCTATGGGATAAGGACCTGGGTTCAACTCTATGTCTCCACCCAAAAGCAATGTCAACACTAAATTAGAGCAGGGCTTTCTTAAATGTAACTGTAATTAAAAGGAAATATTAGCTGTTAGTCTGTTTTTTAAATCAAGGACTCTTGTCTTAGAGTGGCTTGATTCCTCTGTCTTGCTGACCTTAAGCCAGACAGATTTGTGGTCGCTCAATCCCAATGGGCACCTCCACCTGCTTTACCTTGCTACTGTTAGTGAGCACCAGGTCCAGGACTCTGTTTTCTCTACTAGAGAGGAGAGGTTAAGTAAGGAGGTGATAGGCAAGGCAATGGCAGGAGCTTGGTGTCAAGCCCGTCAGGGCTGCTGCTTTACAGGGGTTGAGGGCAAGAAGGTATTTTAGAGTGGAGGATGGGAAACCAATAAGAAGAAGAAAGGAAGGGAGGAGGAGGGGGAAGGTGAGGGAGGGGTGGAGGAGGGAGGAGAGGAGAGAGAGCAGAAGCACAGGTGGTCATGTAAGTGTTAAAGACAGAGGCCACAGAGGGAGGGTCAGAGGTAGTGGAGGCACCTATTTTTACTATGCGGGGGTGGACTGGGTTGGAGGGGAGAAAATGGCATGAATAACTTTTGAGAACTTGGAGGGGTGACTTAAGTTCCTCTGGAAGGAAGAGGAGAAGAATTCAGCTTTGGCTAACCAAGTGGCTTTGGTGCAAGAATTCCTCAAGGTATGATATCTATGAAAGTCAGCAGGGGATCTGGAAGTCTTGTAGGGATTTCCATGCTAGGGGCGTGTGTGCAAGCCAGTAATTCTGTTAAGATCTAGGGAAGTGGAAACCTCTATCTCTGGATTGCCGAAAGTGTTCTGTGGGGGTAACAGGCTGTTCTAGGTGCACTGTGGGCATTCTGTGGGGATTGAGGGGCCATTTTGGGTGCAGGGTGGATATTCTGTGGGGAGGAGGATGAGGAGGCCATTCTGGGTGCTGTTGAGGGCAGGAGGCTATTTCAGCAAGCAGGGTCAATGTTCTCTGGGGAAGGAAAGTCATTCTAGCAGTAGGGTGGGCATTCTATTGAGGGTAGCCTGTTCTAGATGCAGGGTGGGCATTATGTCGGGATAGAAAACCATTCTGGGTGCAGGGTGGGAATTCTTTTTGGAGCAGGAGACTATTTTGGTAGCATGGTGGGCATTCCATGGAGGGTGGAAGACCTCTCCCACAGTACATTGGGTGTTTTATGGAGAGAAGCAATTCTGGGTGCAGGGTAGTCATTTTGTGGGGGACGGGAAGCTGTTCAAGGTGCAGGGTGGATATCCTGTTGGTGGAAGAGGCTATTTCGCTACAGGGTGGGCATTACATTGGGGGCGAAGGCTATTCCAGCTGTAGGTGGACTTTCCATGGGGAACAGAAGCCATTCTAGTGGTAGGATGGATGTTCTTTGGGGAGGAGGCCATTCTGGGAGGGTAGGTTTTCAGTGGGGATGAAGAGGCTATTAAGAGTGCAGTGTGCATTCTTTTGGGTACAGTAGGTCATTCTGGCAGCAGGGTGGGCATTCTGTTGGGTGAAGGAGGGTGGTAGGGAGTGCATTTTGTTGGGGGAGAAAAGCCCTACCATGGCAGGGTGGATGTTCCAGTAGAGGACATGCTGGGGGCGGGGGCAGTCCACAGGTGAAGGGAGACTCTTCCGGGTGCAGGATAAGTGTTCTGTTGGTGGAGGGAGGCTGTTTCAGGTGCTGTTGGGTGTTCCATTGGGGGGGGATAGAAGGCCATTTCAAGGGTAGGGTGGGTGTTCCATCTAGAGAGAGGCTTATCCTGTGGCAGGGTGGATGTTCTAATGGAGGAGGAAGGTTGTTCCAGGGTAGGTGGGTATTCTGTGGGAAGAGAGGCTGTTTATGGTGCAGTGGTGCATTTGGTGGGGGGTGTCATTCCGGGGGTGAGCTGTTTGGTGGAGGAAGACATTCTGGGTGCAGGATGGATGTTCTCTGGGAAGAGGCCATTCTGTGTGCAAGGTGGGCATTCTGTGGGAGCGACTGTTCTTTTGTTTTCTTTTATTTAGATTTTATTAAAATATTTTTTTCATACATAAGAGACAGACAGCTGTAAAGTATATCAAAGCATACATACATAACAATACCAAAGAAGCTTAACATACCAGTGCAGTATAATCAGGGTGAGGCAATGAGTAGAGAAAGGCCAGGGGGAACCATATCAGATCAACAGACCAGGCTAACTTGCGATACAATATTCATGCAGCAACTAAGCCTATCATACTGGCTGGGGGGGGTGAGTTGATGGAGAGAACAAAGGAGGCCGAAGTAGTGGCAAAGAGGCAGGGACCTCGTGGGACAAACAGTGGATCAAGATTCATATAATGCATTTGCTGTGGTCTCCAAATCTCCTGTAATCTGTCTTCCCTCTCTCTCCGATGGAAGGTGAGCCATTCATATGATGAACTGGCAGTACTATCAGGTGGCATTATTTCAAAGGAGGGGTGTCTGTCTGGAGCCACAGTCTGCTAACTGCCTTTTTGGCCACTAGTAGCAATATTGGGGCCAGGGACTGTGAATAGACTGCAGACCCATAGGGGAAGAAATAATAGTACCATAGTCGGGGTAAGGAGGTTGATACCAAGGGACAGCTCACAGAAGGGTTGCTCCAGCTCCTTCCAGAAGGGCTGTAGGGCAGGGCCGGGCCAAGAATTGTGAGTATGATCAGCTGCTACTGCATCGCATTGTCTCCAGCAGCTGCCGTACTGTAGGCCAGCATACTTCATCTGCACTCTGGAAATACAACAGTAGTGGGATTGACATGTCCAGGCAAGTTCTTGCCACAAAGGGGAAGAGAAGACTTTCAGGGTGTGCAAGGAATAACAAGTCTAAGCCTCCGAGGTAATCGAAGTCTGTAAGTCCTTATTCCAGCCATGCAGAATATTGTCAGAGGTGTTCTGCTAGACCACCTGCAGGCCATGATAAAGATGCCTGATCTAATGTGGGGGGGAGGCTGTTCTGGGAGCAGGGTGAGTATTCTTTTAAGTGTAAGAGGCCATTCTACCTACAGAGTGAACATTCAGTTGGGGGGGGGACATTCCCGGGGCACTGTGGGTGTTACCTGGGAGAGCGGGACATTCAAGTACAGGGTGGCATCCTGTAGGGAGCAGGAGACTGTTCTGGTAGCAGAATGGACATTCCATGGAGGAAGAGATGCCATTCCAGTGGAAGGGTAGAGGAGGAGGAGCCTGTTCTGGGTGTTGGGTGGGCATTGTATCAGGGAAGAGGGCCATTCAGGGGAGTTCAAGTACTCCATTGGGAAGAAGGCCATTCTTTTTTTTTAATTCTGTTATTCTGTAACCTTGTCACCATGGCTGGTCCATCTCTCTGGTCCCCAATGCACCTGCCAGGCTACACTGCCGAGGGTCCAGGGATTACTCTTATTTCTTCTAGAGACCTGGATAACCTCCTGGGTGGGGCAGAGATGGCCCTTATCTCTGAGGCTTCAGTTGAGAGTGCAGCTGGAGTCCTCTCTGGTCCCTCTGCAGTTGTTGTTGATGCGGGAGCCCTTCATCTAGACCAGCCATGGGTGTTTTTCCTTGTTCCAGTCTCCACCCCTGATGTCATCAGCACTTGAGGAGAACCATGGAGATGGAGACATGCAGAAATGTACCTCCGCTCCGGTCCTCAGCTGACGTCTGCCTCTCCCCTCTAGCCTGCCTCCTCGGCCGCACCAACACCACCCGTGGTCACACAGGTGGTGGTGGTATTGCGGTGAGGAGTGCAACCCACCCCTCCCAGAGGAGGAGAGCGGCCCATCAGGCACTCAATCCCTCTCTCCCCCAACCGGCCCTCCAATGACCTAGGCTCACTACCAAACCCGGGTTGCTGGCGTCGCAAGCGGTAGCACTATCGCTGTGCCAGTGGGCCAGCTCGGGAGGAAGGCCATTCTGATTGCAGTGTGGACATTACACTGAGGAGGAGAGTCCATTCTGCAAGCAGAATGGGCATTCTGTGGTGGAGGAAGGCCGTTTCAGTGGCAGTGTGGATGTTCCATTGGAGAGGAGCCATTCTAGGGGTAGGGTCACTATTACACGGGGAAGGGGATGCCGTTCACTATTACACAGAGAGGGAATGCCATTCTGGGTGCACAGCGGGCATTCTGACAGCACGGAAAGTTTTTGTAGGGGAAGGGGGGCCATTCTAATGGAAGGGTTGGCTTTCTGTGGGGAGAAGAGGGCCATTCTGGGGGCAGGTGGGCATTCCGTGAGGGACAGGAGGCTGCTCTGACCTTAAGGTACTTAGATGGAACAGCCAGAACACAGAAACCTGTCCATATTCTACACTTGGTCCAGCGGTTCCAAATGTTACCATTTGCACAGGTTTCAGAAATTACCCCTATCCTTCCCATACTGCCACCCCCGAAAACTGCCGTACATAACGGACCATATTAGCTGCTGGGGGAAAAGTCTTTGGTGAGGCTACACCTGGATTACTGTGCCCAGTTCTGGAGTCCTCACCTCAGGAAAGATAAGGAAGGCTGGACATGGTGCAGTGAAGGGTGACAAAGATGATTTAGGCCCAACAGGGCAGGTTTTATGAGGATTGCCTCAAGGCACTGAACATATACTCACTGGAGGCCAGAAGGGAGAGGGGAGACGTGACAGAGGCATTCAAGTTCCTTAAAGGAATAAACAAGGTGAACTGAGGGGAATGACAAAGACAATAAGGACAGGGATGGGGCAAAAAGGGGTAAGGCCATCAAGAAATGGAGGGTAATGAGTCCCAATGCCCGTAGTCTGGGCAACAAGCTCCCTGAACTGGTGACCTTGATGGAAGAGGGATGCCTGGATATCATAGCAGTCACAGAAACATGGTACACAGAGAACCATGACTGGGATGTTAACATACCAGGGTACACAACCTACAGGAGAGACAGGGAGGGGAGAAGAGGGGGAGGAGTAGCTCTCTATGTAAGGGAAGGGATAAAAGCAACAGAACTAAAGGTAAACAGGGAGGAGAGGAGGCACTGTGGGTCACCCAGGAGACTGGAAATGGCTCCACAATCCGACAGGGGTTGTATACAGACCCCTATCTCAGGAGGAGGAAATGGACAAGGAAATGAAGAAGGCATCCTTGGGATGGCAGAGAAAGGGGAGATATTGCTGATGGGGACCTGAATATGCCAGATGTTGACTGGAGCACCTTTGCTGCAGCCACATCCAAGAGCAGGGCCATTCTCAATGCCCTACAGGGGGCATGCCTCAGACAGCTAGTTTTGGAACCCATTTGGGAGAGAGCAATCTTAGACCTGGTACTCTCAAATGGGGATGGAGAGAGGATCTCTGATCTTGAAGTGGGTAGCCATCTGGGAACAAGCGACCACCAAACAGTGTGGTTTACGATAAATTTATCTGTAGAGTCAAGCCACACAAAAGTGAGGGTACTGGACTTCAGGAGGGGTGACTTTGGCAAGATGGGAGAGTGCCTTAGAAAAGCACTAGCAAGTAGGCTAGAAGGAGGGTGGAGCAACAATGGGAAACATCAAAACTGCCATCACAGAGGCAACAAGCCTTTGTGTGAAGCAAATAAACAAATCAAAATGAAAGAAAAAGCCACTATGGTTCTCAAAAGGTGGTGGGGAAGGTTAGGAGAAAAAATAAGCATTTAGGAGAGTATAAGGAAACAGAGAGAAGCAGGACAGAGAACTGTACCAGTTAAAGGCAGAAGGAAGCAAGGAGGAAGTCAGAATAGCAAAGGCCCAAACTGAGGAAAGGATAACCATTCGGTTAAGAAGGGGATAAAACCTTTTATAGATACATCAGGGAGTGTAAAAGACAAAGGAGGGATAGTGAGGCTGAATAGAATGGACGGTGGGTGGGCAGAAAGGGACAGTGAAAAAGCAGGGATACTGAGACGAATACTCTGCTCAGTATTCACAAAGGGAGGTACCTAATCCAATTAACAGAAGCACATTGGGTGGGGGTCAATCCCAGTCCTTTCACAGAAGAAAGGGTTCTGCAAGAACTCCTAAAACTGAAGGTGGACAAAGCAATGGGGCCTGACGGGTTCACCCCAGAATTCTAAAAGAACTAAGGGAAAACTAGTGACACCACTGACTACCCTTTTTAACAAATCATGGGAGGATGGTGTGGTACCTGAGGACTGGAGGAAGGCGGATGTGATTCTCTTTCACAAAAGTGGGAGCAAGACAGAGGCAGGAAACTACAGACCTGTCAATTTGACCTTTGTGGTAGGGAAAGTGATGGAATCACTTCTGAAGGAAAGAACTGTTGAGTACCTAGAGGCCAGTGGGGCACAGGACCCAAGGCAGCATGGGTTCACAGCGGGAAGGTCATGTCAGACAAATCTAATTGATTTCGTTGACTGGGTGACCAAAGTAACAGACCAGGGAGGGGCTGTGGACATGGCCTACCTAGACTTTAGCAAGGCATTTGACACAGTCCCACACAAAAGATTCATAAACAAATTAACCAGCCTGGGAGTGGGTCCCAGGGTGGTAGCCTAGTAAAACATTGGCTGGACAACAGGACACAGAAGGTAATTATAAATGGAGTCCACTCTAGAAAGGGGGTTACTAGTGGGGTACCACATGGTTCAGTACTGGGTCCAGTCCTTTTTAATGTCTTTATAAGTGACATTGCAGAGGGACTGGAAGGAAAAGTATGCCTCTTTGCAGATGACACAAAGATCTGCAACAGGGTTGTTACACAAGGAAGCGTGGAAAGAATGAGAAGGGACTTGGCAAGGTTGGAGGAATGGTCAGAAGTATGGCAGCTTGGATTCAATGCAAAGAAGGGCAAAATAATGCACCTGGGAAACAAAAACCCAGGGGAAGATTACACAATGGGGGGAGGTAGTAACAACAACAAAAATGGAAAGGGACCTGGGGGTAATCATATCAGATGACCTTAAGGTTGGCAAGCAATGTGAGAAGGCAGTAGAGAGGGCTGGGAGGATACTGGGATGTATAGGGAGAGGCACCAGCAGAAAACAGGAAGTTGTTATCCCTCTCTACAGACAGTTGGTGAGACCCCATCTGGAGTACTGCATCCAGTTCTGGAGACCCCATCTCCGCAAGGACATAAGACAGGATGGAGGCAGTCCAGAGGAGGGCAACTAAAATGGTGCAGGGTCTGCAAGAGAAGCCATACAAGGAGAGACTAAAGGAGCTTAATGTGCATACCCTTGAGGAAAGGAGGGAGAGGGGGGACAGGATAGAAACTTTTAAGTACCTCAGTGGAATCAACAAAGTCTAAGAGGCGAGCATTTTTCAGAAAAAGAGATGTGCAAGAACAAGGGGACACAATTTGAAGATAGAGAGGGACAGCTCAGGGCAATGTAAGGAAGTATTATTTCACAGAGAGGGTAGTGGATGCATGGAACAGCCTTCTGATGAGGTTGTGGGGTCTAAAACTGTGGAGAATTCAAGAATGCATGGGACAGACATAAGGCAATTCTTGTGGGGGTAGGAAGAAATAGGCTGTTGGTTGACTAGAATCTGCAGCTTATCCTGTAGGTAGGGAAATGGGCAGACTAGGTGGGCCAAGCGTTCCTTATCTGCCATCAAAGTCTATGTTTCTACGAATTATTTAACATGAGTAACAGTTTGAGGTTACAAGGGTATAAGTGGAAAGTGACAGGAGAGAGATTCAAGAGAGATATGAAAAAGTATTATTTTACAGAAAGGGTGGTGGAACCATGGAACAGTCTACCAGCTGAGGTGGTTGGCACAAAAACCATTAATTGCTTAAAGCACAGTTGGGACAGAGTGAAGGGTATAGTGGTTACTCAGGGTGACAATAACAGGGAGGGAATAGGTGGGTGGGTGGGTAGGAGGCTAGAACCCTGTATGGACAATAGGTTCCAGGCTTAGACAGGGAACCATGGGCAGACTGGATGGGCTATTGATCTTTTCTCCCATCACTATGTTTCTGTGTAAGTCCCCAGTGGCTAAGTCACAATTTAAATGTCGTCTGTCACTGCCTCTTGTCATTCCCTACTGACTCCTTGTCCACTTGTGGGCCAAGGGACGATGACAGCTTTTCTTCTTTGCAGTTCTTTCACAGTAATACATTCCCCCCCCCCACCAATCCATCTGGAGAAGTAAATTCATTTTGTGGTGTCCACTGGAATCTCTCTCACTATCCTCTGGTCCCCGGAGTGGTGGTTTAACAAAACTGGCTCCTCACCTGTCTCAGTCCTGTATTTCCACCTCAGCTCTGTCTCCTAGCTGCATGCTTGTGGCAGTGTGGAGGAACTGCTTTGAGCATTTTTAAGGGGTGGACACACTTTGTGATGATGCAGCAGGAAAGAGGGTGTCCAGAAAGTTACTGCATAGCTAGCGCTTCAGTAACATACTGGGGCCTTGTCCGTTCCTTGTGCTGGCACAGGGAAAGCCCTGCAACCACTTTGCAGCACACATTTGTGACTGTGTATGAGGCCCCTCTTTCTTTTTGCATTTTTTCTTTGCATAAAGTGTTTTCTCCCATCGGGATGCTACGCAGTGCAGCTTCAGCTCTCCCTCACTTGAGGAACTCCATTCATCCCCTCAGGGTGTCATGAACCCTGCCAGTGTCCCTTTTCCATTTTTACATACGAACATACGAAATTTGCCAGCAGATAAAGGCCTAGAGGTTATCAAGTCTGCTCGAATGTGCAGCTAGCACCCTATTTCCTGCAGCTGCCCTCCCTTCCACCCTTCCCTTCATTAACCCTCCCCCTTGTCCTGTCCCATCCTCATTTGAAGCAGTCCACTGTTCTACTGCATACCACTTCTGCAGGTAACGCATTCCACCCAGCCACCACCCTCTCTGTAAAAAAGTGTCTCCTCATCTCCCTCCTGAACCTTCCTCGCTCCAGTCTCATATCATGGCCCCTGGTGGCCCTCCCCTCCCTTACTTTGAACAGCCCCTCTGTACCTGTCTTGTTTATTCCTTTCATGTATTTAAAGGTTTCAATCATGTCCCCCTGTCTCTCCTCTCCTCCAGTGAGTACATGTTCAACTCCTTCAACCTCCTCTCATATAAGTCCCCCAGACCCTTGATCATCTTTTGTAGCCCTGCCTCACTCCCTCCAGTAACTTAATGTCCCTCTTCAGATACGGACGCCAGAACTGCACGCAGTACTCCAGGTGTGGTCTAACTAATGACCTATACAGTGGCAGAATCACCTCCTCCCTCCTCGAGGATATACCCCTTGCAATACAACCCAGCATTTTGTTGGCCTTTGCAGCTGCCTTCCTACACTGTGCCGAGTTGTTCGTTGACCCTGTGATGAGCACACCCAGATCCTTCTCTTCCTCTGTCTGGGCTAGCTGCACTCCCCCTAGCTGGTAAGTCCTCCTTGGGTTCTTCAGCCCAAAATGCATCACCTTGCACTTTTTGGCATTAAAGCCCAGTTGCCAGGTGTCTGACCAGGTTTCAAGCTTTGCCAGATCATCCTGCAACCCCTGCCATCCCCTAGGTCATCCACCACCACGCCAACCTTGGTATCATCAGCAAACAGACTGATCTTGCTCTTGATGTCCCATGATATGTCTGCAATGAATATCCCAAACAACACTGGTCCCAACACCGAGCCCTGTGGGACACCGCTCATCACTGCCCTTGGGTGTGAGGCTCCCACCCACCACCACCCTCTGTTGCCTTCCCTGCAGCCAGTTTCCTACCCATCTCACCAGCATTGCACCTGCCCTGTGCCTACTAACTTCCTTCCCAGCCTTCCATGTGGCACTGAGTCGAATGCCTTACTGAAGTCCAGATACAGGACATCCACTGCATGTCCCTGTCCAGTTGCCTAGTTACCCAGTCATAGAACCCGACCAGGTTGGTTTGGCAGGATCGGCCACGTGTGAAGCCATGCTGTCTGCTGTCCTGTAGTCCTTTGGCCTCTAAGAGGCCACCAGCCTCTCCTTCAGGATAGTCTCCATAAACTCACCCACGATGGATGTGAGGCTCACTGGTCTGTAGTTTCCTGGTTCATCCTTGGGGCCACTCTTGTGGAGGGGCACCACATGAGCCATCCTCCAGTCCTGAGGTACACACCCCGAATGTAGTGAGGCATTAAATAGGTCTGCCAAAGGTCCTGCAAGGACCTCTGCCAGCTCCTTCAGTACCCTGGGGTGGATGCCATCTGGGCCTGGTGCCTTGTCCACCCTCAGTGCCTTCAAACCCTCTCGAACTCTGCCCTCCATGATTTCCCCATCTGTCACCACTTCCCCCCCTGCGTCTGCCATTTCACCCATCTTGGGTGTCACCCCCCTCTTCTCTTTAGTAAATACTGAGCAGAAGTACTCATTTAGTGCTTCAGCCTTGCTCATTACCTGCTTCCACCCAACCCCCTCCTTCCTAATCCTTACTATGTGGTCCTTACAGCTCCTTTTCTCCTGATGTACTTAAGAAGTCCTTCTCCCTTCTTAATGCCTTGTGCCAGCCTGAGTTCCGTAGATGCTTTGGCTCCCCTTACTGCCCTTGTCACCTCCTTGATTCTGTCAAGTACTCCTCTCTGTCCTCCCCTCCCTGTTTTCTTGTATTTCCTAAAGGCAGCTCTTTTCCTCCTTACCTTTTCCATGACCTCCTTGCTCAACCAGCTCGGTTTCTTAGCCCTAGCCTTCTTGCTCTGGGCTTTGCAGCAGGTTTGGTTGCCTCCACTATCCCCAACTTTATGAGCTCCCATCTCTGGTTAGTATCCATACTAGATTGAATTCTGGCCAGGTACCCTTTACCACTTCCCCATCCTCCCAAAGTCAGCCCTCCTGAAGTCCAGTACTCTTGTGCCAGATTCCACTCCTTCCTTGCCCATATCCAATGTGAGCCATACTGAGTGGTGGTCACCCCTGACAGCGGTTCCTCCACTGTAAGTTCTCTCAAAGTCCCCATTTGCCAGCACAAGGTCAAGGGTATTCCCTAACCTGGTTGGTTCACTGACCATTTGCAGCAGGAAGCTGTCCTGGAAGGCATCCAGCAGTACCTGCTCCCTTCTGTTCCTGGTTGTTGGGGTGCTCCAGTCCACTCCTGGCATGTTGAAGTCCCCACAATCACCACACTACCCTTCTCAGAGTCCTTCTGATCTGTCCCGCTAGTTCCTGTCTAACTCCTCCATCTGAGATGGTGGCCTGTACACCACTCCCATTCTAAGACTCCTATTCTTGGAATCCTGGATTTGCACCAAAGTGACTCTGTACTACCCTCCTCCCTTCCTCCCTTACACTTCAGTCCTTCCTTCACATATAGTGCCACCCCCTCCTTTCCCAGTCACCCTGTCCCTGAAATAACCTGTACCCTGGTACAGACAGGTCCCAGTCATTATATTGGGTGGCCCATGTTTCCGTGATGACTGCAATGTCCACCTCTCCCTCTGCCATAGCACCTGTAACTCTGCAGTTTTCCTCCCAAGGCACCTAGCATTAAGGGTAACCACCTTCCACCCTTTCCCCTCCTCCCATCCTGCCCTCCTTTCCTAGCATCACCAACAATGTAGCCATTTGTCCTTTGTCACTGTTATGGGGGTAAGCTCATATGATTTCCCAACCTGTGGTCTCTGATATCTCTTCCCCAACTGCCACCCCCACTCCTAGTTTAAACTCCCAACTTCCTCTATATATTCTTCCATCCTCTGCTTCAACACTTTCTTTCCTTCCTCACTCAAGTGTAGTCTGTCCTTGGCATAGAGACTACTGTCCTCCCAGTCCCTCCCCACCCCAACAGCCCATACCCTTTAGCACAACAGGTCCCTCCCACCCCAACAGCCCATACCCTTTAGCACAACACTTTAGCTTCATTTCCTTCCGCTTCCCCATTGCTGGTGCGCGCGACATTAGCATGCGTGCATGCTGCAGAGTCCCACAGCACCCTCCCATCTGTTGTCATCCCAGACCCGCGCTACCACCAGGCCTCAACCTAGTGGCAGTTGTTCAGTGGGAATGACAGTCCCCCCTCTCCAGGGGAGAAGAGCAGGCCTAAGGACGCTCGATCCTCTCCTTCCCTGGTCGACCCCCAGCAGCTCATGTCTGCCACCAAACACAGATTGCCGGTGTGGCAGGAGGTAAGGCGCCAGTGCTTCAGCTCTCTATGCCACTGGAATGGCTTTTTTGCACATATTTTAGGCATAGAAAGGCTTGGCAGTGTCAATCAAATTGTTTTTTTCCAGTATAAAGGAAAACTTTTAAAAACATAATCAAGCACAATTCAGTTTTTATTTCTTTTATATCCTGTATTTAGCTCCCTTCATTCTCAACTACTATTATTACTGAAGATATTTACTGTACATAAAAGTGGGATCTTTGGAGTCTTAGACTCCATCTTTGAACTTAAATGAAGGATCCCAGCTATATACCTCTTCACCTTGCTATAAACAGTAGCTGGAGTTATGTACAATCGCCAACAACAGTAATTTTCAAAGAAATTTGTTTTCTATAAAAAGTGTTTATAAACTACCTGTACTAATAGCATACAGGCATACCATTCACAGCAGCTTGATTACGTGCCGCAGTGCTTTGCCTGCCACTGGAGCTGGAATAAATGTGTGTTGTCATCCCTGTCATTCTATACAGTGTATAGGGAGAATGTGAAATCAGGCTCTGTTTCATCAAATAAACATTGTTTGTACTTCTGAACAATAATGGGTTCTGAAACAGTCTTGAAAAGACTCATTATTGCTCAAGCGTGTAAAAAAGTTTATTTGATGAAGCAACTTCGACTCACTTTCTCCTATACAGTATATAGAATGAGAGATGATGGTGAGTCATCATTCTAGCCCTCCAGTGGGGCAGTGCACTGCAGACATTAATAAGCCACTGTGAATGGGGTGCCTGTATGCTACTAGTATAGGAAGTTTAAAGCATTTTATAGAAAATAAATGATCTCAAAACTGCTTATGTTAGTGATTACACCAAATTCTTGGCTACTCTGTATAGGAAAGGTGAATAGGTATGCAGTTGGGACCCTTCCTTTAGTACATTACTATTGTTGCAAACTGTGAGTTTGGATACTCAGCACTGTAGTTCAGCTTTACTTAAGCACCAGTTAAAATCTAATGCATGTACTTGTTTTAAATTGGGGTGAGACAGTAGAGGATGGTGGAAAATGGAGTCAAATCAGGGAAGAAGGAGGTGACAAGTGGGGGTGCCACAAGGGTCAGTCCGAGGTCCAGTCCTTTTTAATGTGTTCATCATTTACACGAGATGAAACGTGTCTTGAGTCCATATCCTGGTGCAGAAATTACATATGCATTGCACTCAGACCTGTGTCCAGCAGATAGCACAGGCAGCAAAGAAGAGGACAAGACATTTTTCAGGTGTGTTAGTGAAAGGAGAAAGACCAGGGGAGGAATTGTAAGGCTAAGGAGGGAAGGATTGTGTGGAAGGAGACAAGGAAAAAGCAGACATCCTGAACAATTATTTTTATTCAGTTTTCACAAATGAAAGGGAGGGTGAGCGACCACAGATCTGTGTCAGGGGCACCAAAGGAAGTGGCGTAGACACTGGTCTATTTACAGAGAAGAGAGTCCTGAAAGACTTGCAAATCATAAGGCGGACAAGGCAATGGGGCCAGACGGGATACATCCAAGGTTTTTGAGGGAGCTCGAAGAGTTACTAACTGCACCTCTGACAGTCCTATTCAACCACTCATTAAAAACGGGAGTGGTCCCAGAGGACTGGAGGAGGGTAGATGTAGAACCACTTCACAAAAGTAGGAGCAGGGAGGAGGGCTGGCAATTACAGCCCAGTCAGCCTGATTTCAGCGGTGGGGAAATTAATGGAATCGCTACTGAAAGAAAGGATTGAGAAGTATCTTGAATTCAGTGGCTTACAAGATCAGCGGCAGCATGGATTCACTAGGGGGAGGTCATGTCAAACTAATCTTATAGATTTCTTTGACTGAGTAACCAGGGAAGAAGATCAGGGTGAAGCAGTGGATGTGGCCTACCTAGATTTCAGTAAAGCATTCGACACTGGTCCATATAGGAGACTCATAGTTATTACAACCAGATCTGCCCAAAAGATGAAGCAATAGTCATGGGGGATTTTAACATCAGTTGGATGGCTAAACCTAATGTTGCCCACAAAGACTTGGTTGCCAGCCTGTTCCTAACCCAGATGGTTCAAGACTGCACAAGGATTAATTACAAAACAGGGACAAAAACCCTAATAGACTGGACTCTAGTCACGCACCCAGAAAAGATGGCTATGGTTGCGGTCCTGTCCAACTCAATCAGTGATCACTTGCCTGTACTCTGTGAATGGTCCACCAGAAAACCTAAGATCCGCCCCAAACCATCTCCTACAGATAACTCCCAAAAGAGTCAATTGCTGCATTCAAATCCTACTTGACCCAAGTGGACTGGAGCTTCCTTGATGCCATCCCAGACGTTAGCACAATGCTTGATTATTTTATCTCCCAGTTTACTATAGCCTGTGAAACATTTGCACCCCTGAAAAAGCATAAAATTAAAGGTATTACATCAGAATGGATCACCCCAGAGCTACCTGCACAATTTCAGACCAGGCATAATCTCTGGTCACGTGCTAAGGATTCTGGATTGCCTGCTGATATGCAAAAACACAAAGCAGCCTGCAACTAGCACACCCGTGAAGTCGGAAAAGCAAAAGCAGATTCCTACAAAGAAAAACAGGTAAAAACCTGGAGCAACGGGAAGAAATTTTGGGACTGCCTAAAAGACCTCCTTGACTGTAACACCAAAGCATCTCCGTCTGTGCTAAACTCTGAGGGGAAAAACAGTGTCGCCTTCTGAAATCACGGATATCTATAATGAGGCCTTCACAGACCTGACCACATTCCTCCCCCGGACCAGGCACAAAAAGACAACAAAGATGAACAGGCTGGACAAAGCAGTACACCAGGCCCTGAAATGGGTCCCCCTAAGTTCTGTTTAAATACGTCACAGTAAAGAAAACGGCAAGTATATTAAAAAGTTTGGGGTAAAACAAGTATGGGCAGAGACATGGTAGATATGAAGCTACTGGCCCAAGCTCTGGATGTACAAACAATACCCCAGCCAAAATATTTAAAAACCTTACAGCTCTCCTAGTCCACTGCATCGATCCTACAAAGTTGGAATGCAGAACTGACCATCTCTCATATCTCGGAGACTTGGCTCTAGTTTGGTATCATGGCCTGTAAAGTGTCCTCCGCCACTTACTGGAGGGAATACTTCTGGAGGTGTCGCTGTCAGTATTGCCATACCCCAGCTCTGGTGGCAAAATATCACCTCTTCCCCTACAATGCTAGCATTCTCCCAGTCTTAGATGTTCTCTCCCTCATTATACTAAGGACCGCTCTCTTCTATATCTATATCTTCTTTCTACACAGTAGTTCTCAGCCATATTGATTCTTACATACAGTAGACTGATGTAGTTTTCTAAGAATTATAAGGTCATTGAAATGGAATAGAGCCACATAATTTGATGGGGTGCCATATTACTTCCCCTTTATTTGTGTGAATTCCAAACTCTCTCTGTATGCTAGTCCCTTAGCCTAACTTGCACTCAACTTATGTACTAGTGTAATAATAGTATGACAGCAGCTGTCTGATGTTTTTTGGCTACCACTGTGTATCTAAAACTTTGTGTTCCTTTATGTATTTTTAGTAAAAATTAAATTTTGTATAAAAAAAACATTTGTTTCTTCGTAGATGACACTAAGCTGTATGGACATTGTGGAGGGATAAGGGAATTGCAGGCGGCCCGGCATAGGTTGAAGGAGGTATAAGGTTTGGCAGTTGAAATTCAGTGCCAAAAAGTGCGAGATGATGCACCTCGGAACAAGAACCCGGGACAGGATATTGGATGGGAGAGGTTAAGCTGGGATGTGGAAGGCATCATAAGCAACCTCTAAACAATCTAGCCAATGTAACAAGGCCCACAGCAAGGCAAGCAGGATGTTAGGTTGTACTGGGAGGGTTTTGATGGTATCACGTCAATTGAGCACAAGTATTTAGCACTCATCATGTTGGCACTGTTTATTCAGCATGGTACAGTTCACTGAAGTGAACTTGTAGCCCGTGCATCAATTCAGTCTACAGGTGCTCTTTTATATACACACACACACTATATATATATATATATATATATATATATATATATATTAATTATATACAAATATAGTGAAACGTATTCAACACAACAAAAATACAGTAAACAGCTAACTTTACTCACTCCCGCATTCCTTGCTCTGAAGCATCAGTAACATCAGTTTTAATAAGCAGTACCTGGCAAATCACAGTCATCAGAAAAGTGCACCTTCTTTCTATCCACAAAGATGTTTGATGTTCTAACATACTCCAGGAAAACTGTATATATGAAGCAAATGTTTGCTCATGCAGTGTTTTAACTTTTATACCCTAATCAATAGATCAAGCAGTTGTAATATAACAGATGTTAAATGGTGCCAGTTGCTAATCTGAAACAAATGGGAAAATTAGGAATAGCTATAAAATGTAAAACTATTGTGGTACAGTAAAATACTTATACAAAAAAATCTTCAGGTGTAACTCTTTTTTAAATTAAACTTTTTTTGTTTAAGTTAAAGAGTACATACATGCATACATACATACATCAGATATAACTTTGATTATAAATACAATAATAGATAGAAAAGTATCTATTACAAGGCAGTAAGACCATCGAGAGGTTTGGGGACTTGGAACCTCAAGAAGAGCTTCGAGAAGGTTCCCAAAGTCCCAAAACCTAGACTATACGCCATGAAATGAGCATACTTTTCTATTTTATTTTGTAATATATGGATGTAGCGTTTCTTTACAGTCTGTGAGCTGCGAAAGCCAGTCGCAGTACTGAATATATGCTTGCAGTCAGCTGACCATCACACTGGAGACCGCGTCACTTGCCCACATCCCCGCTCGTAACCGCCACTCTGTCGGTGTCTGTTTGTATTTCATGAAGTCCTACCTTCTCCTTTCTGATCCTTCGGGTAATGCAGGATCAACCAGATAATCCATTTACAGAAAAAAAACAAAACGAAGAAACGAAGCAGACGCATTTGGCTCGCTAAGCGAGAGTAACGAGCCGCCATGTTTTCAGAATGAGTGTGCCCGCCCACAGAAGAACAGTGACCAATTAGAATGCGCGATTGCGACTTTGGACGTGAGGAAGGGCGTGGCTCCATGGCAACCTGATTTCTTGCCAGGCAGAGTTGCACATGCGCTGTGGCATTTTGGTGATAATACTAACGTTTCTTGCAACGATAGTATTATTGGGAGTGGAGTGCTCTGTGCTATCAATTACAAGGAATTTTTTTAATCGTTTTCGATAGTATTATTTGGGAAATCCATATATTACAGCTTAATTGTCATACAATTTAAAATGAATGGATTACAAGGTAACATTTCATATAGTACTGCATCCTAAAGTTGGATGGAGACAGCTAGCATGCTGTTGTGCTAGTTACTTAAGCAATAATGCACAACAGGGTGTGGGTTGTGCTGGGATAACTTCACACCTAGGGTGGTTGGGCATGAGGCCGCAGGCAGTGCATCCAATACCCCAGAGTGAGGTTGTCAAGTACAACCCACACCCTAGTCGTATTGTCTCTGATAGCTCATTATTAAAAAATTAATGTGAGTATACAGATGAAAAAAGTAGTTCATTTGTGACCAGTAGATGGAGCTGCTGGTATATGAGAGGCTATGTGTGTTCCTCTGGTTCTCCCCAACATGCGTTTTTCTCTTTGTTCTGCTTCATGAAGAAGTTTTTTTGATATTGCGAATTACAGAGGGAGGTTACCTGTGCCATCGGTCTCTGTAACCCTGAACATGTTATGTCCACGAAGATGATCATGGAGTAGGGACTGAGGCAGCAGAGTGAGAGTGGGGTCAAGACTTTCGTACTTGAATAACAGGGAGACAACTAGGCGGGACTTCCAGTGTTCTAAAATGGGTCGGTAACTATCTGTAGGTTCTGAGGGGAATTTAGTTTGATCTTTGTACAGGAGGACTGTCTTGTGAATGTTTCTCATAGCCGCTGTCGCTATGTGCAGCTTTAGTAATGGAGCAAGGTGAGCACATGTTTTCCTGCTTTCACTGAAGCGAGTGTGTGTAGCGGCCATTTTGGTTGGAAGCTGAGAATTTATTGTACAAATGAAGAAAAAGCTTAGAGTTTGTGTGTTGTTTTTTTTTTTACTGTGGCAGGATCTGGAAATGGTAATGTCGGTGATGGCAGGGGTTACGATGTGTCACCTCGACATAGCACTTCTCATGGCAAAGCAGATGGGTACTGACCAATTAGAGTCAGGAAATGTTATTGCCATTGTATAATATACATTTTCTTTATTTCATCAGATACTATTATTCTTACTATTGTAGATGTCAAAGTTACCTTTGTATTTGCATGGTGTATTATGACTTAAACCATTGAGTCATCTTTGTGTACTTGTTTTGTATATTTGCTAATCTTATTAATCAGTAAAAGATACCCTGCCACCTTAACCTCATGTCCTTATATTTGTTTAAAATGTTTCCCTTTAAGGTTTAAGCTTCTAAGTGTTCATTTATATCCATGTAGGTAAGGTCAGAATACCAACATTTTATGCTTATCATGCACCTTATACAACTTATATAAATCATGTGATCGAAATTATGTGGCATGTACTTGATATTTTATAGACAGTCAGGATAACTGCTGTAAGTGGCCACCTGTCAAATGTAAAAACTTTTCACACTGTACTGTTAAACAGTATAAACTACGTACAGTAGATACAAGTGGTTGTATGTGTGGCCGGGCACTTCAT
Organism: Neoceratodus forsteri; assembly: GCA_016271365.2. NCBI lineage: Eukaryota > Metazoa > Chordata > Ceratodontiformes > Ceratodontidae > Neoceratodus > Neoceratodus forsteri. The sequence continues at coordinate 581,413,534 of JADMNL010000023.1, forward strand.
TGGTGACTCTTATTTTGAAAAGTAACACGATGGTACTGCCTCTTTTGTCTTTGGCTCAGCATTAACAAACAGTGTTTGAAAATACTTTTTAAGGGCTCAGTTTACAAAGACAGCATGCTGGAAGGTACCCTGGATGCTGGGAGGTGCCAAATCTTATCCTGTTTTTTTTATTTGGCTGGCAGGTAGTCCATAAATAGCATGGAGTACTACTGCTGTGTGTGTCTCATAAACGGAGCTGAACTTCCAAATTCACAATGCACACGTACATAAAGTCAGAAATGGGTTTGCCATCCCCTGTGGCATTTGTGCAGCAAATATACATACTCTACAAAACACTGAGTAAAATAAATGAAATGACTCACAGCTGCTTTAAAAGCAAAGGCTAGCAGATGCATTTTTTATGTCTAACAAACAAGCATTTGTGACCCAGCTTGCTTCAGCCAGGACCATTCAGAGCCATCCCTTTAAAAACTTAAAATAAATTGTGTTTGGCTGAAGTTTATACTCCTCAATTGTGCAGCACTGTTCCAAGCATTTGAGCAGCAATCAAACAAACGTGCTCAGAGTACGTTCAGAGCTGAGCACAGTTTCAAGCTGAATGGAATGCTGCTGCATGGAACAGAGCTAAATTGACAGATGCTAAAATGATGGAGCTAAATTAACGCAGCACTGAAATCGACTGCGCCCCAATTGACGCATGCAGAATATTCTGCACTCAACTGACATGGATTCACTTCAACAGCAGGAGAAAGAGTAAAGAGGTAATACTACATCTCTATATGTCACTGGTGAGGCCCCATCTGGAGCACTGTGCTTAGTTCTGGAATTCCTAACTAAAGAAAGACAAAGACAGGCTGGAGACAGTGCAGCATAGGGTAACCAAAATGGATTCAATGCCAGCAGGGCAGATACTACGAGGATCGGCTCAGGGCACTGAACATGTACTCACTGGGGGCCAGAAGGGAGAGAGGCAGTATGATAGAAACCATCAAGTTCCTGAAAGGAATGAACAGGGTAAACTGTGAGGAACTGTTCAGCAGGCATAGTGAGTCAAAAACAAGGGGGCATGAGTGGAAACCTGCAAAAGGGGGGGGTCAAGAGGGTTGTGAGAGGTTTATTTTACAGAGTGACTGAGCTATGGAATGGCCTTTGGGCAGAAATGGCAGGGCCAAAACTGTTGCTAAATCTAAAAACTAGGACAGAGTTAAGGACTTAATAGTTATTATAGGAAGTAGCTGTACGGCGGGGGCAAGGGGAAGAGGAGGGAAGAACACATTTAAACAGCAGGTGTCAGGGTACAATAGGGTATATCAGGGCAGGCTGGATGGATCGATGGTCTTTTTCTGCTGACAGTGTCTGTGTTTCAGGGTAAATTTATCATGCTGTTGTAAATCCTCTGTACAGCATTACCCACTTGTGCACCATCTAATCATTTATGCTGTACTGTAAATTTTGTATGGGCTGTGCCTGAAAATAGGCAGATATTTTCCTAGTACACTTACCTGGTTACAAAAAACTAATTGTAAACTGTCAATGCAGGAATTTATTGATCGGTACCCGTCACCTGACCATGCTTCAAAGCAGTAGTACTCCTGCATCAACTCCCAGCTGTATAGTTGGAATTTGTTTGAAATCATATTTTAGAATTGGTGACTAGGAAAGACACCGTGGGCAAAGCGACCCAGGTTGCACCTGGAAAGAGCTTTTGCTCAGTGTGCCTTGCAGTTACAGACCAAACTCATCCAGAGCAGAGCCACAAAGACTCTCCCATATTTGTGCTTATTTCTCTTCATCCATTTGCAACCACCCATGGACCAACTGAGTGGCCTGTTTCACCCAGGTATCCCAGCCCATCTCCCCGGCCAGGGTGAGCTTGAAAAAAGATAAGGGGTAGGCTCAGCATTGGGGTTTTTGGGCCTTCTCCACCAAGGACCCCACATCCATCAGCATGGTGTCAGGGGAGTAGGCTGGAGACATGGAGTGGGCCATAATCTGTACAGGTCCTGCACAGGCTTCCCAATAAATGGAACTATCACTGACCAGAAAAAATGGTGACTGATGTACAGTACGTGATTTGCCCATTATCACAGGTCAGTCCTCCCCACCTCCAAAGAGGCCTGGGCCTCCTTTGTCCTCTGCCTTCTCCTGCGCAAACTTGGCAATGCCGTCTCCTTGAAGTGGGCAAACATGGTTTGGATTCAGATGAAAAATGTAGGTGAGATGAAAACGAGAAGCTGTAGGGGATCTCTGGTTTATTCAACTTATGTTTTACCTCATCAGAAGTTTTCCTACCCATCTAGGTGTTGAAGGACAGGCAATGGAAGAATAACATCCTCGCTTCATCAGTTTCCATGGGGTTCATGCTCTGGTTGCTCGTAGAACTTTTCCCTTTTTCCAGATGCATATGTCACCGAAAGCAATGGCTGTGGCCCATCTTATGTGGTGTTAGCCATCCTGGATGTAATTCAGTAGGTCTTTACTACCGTGATGACGCTGAGTCCCAAAGCCTTACATAACCACCACTTGCACACAGCGTGACCTTGAGCAACTCACTTGACCTCCATGTCATCCTGTAGGTGAAATTCCCACAGAGAAAGGCTGGAGCTTAGAAGCCGATGGAGACATTTGCTTTAGTGTGCCCAGACATCGCAGTGTGTGAGAAAGTATCTATCTTGATCGGTGGGCAAAGAGCATGGCCTTTGTTTTTTTGACGTTGACCATGAGTCTGTGGTCAGTGAACCAGCTTTCAATCTGGTTGAATGAGTCTTGGAGGGAGGACTGTAGGACGGCTGGGCTGGGGTGCGAGGCATAGAGGACCGCATCATCAATGTATAGCAATAAGTTACCGGAGCAGGATTTGGGTAGGCATTTAAGTAGATACTGAAGAGTAGAGGGACAGTATGGAACCCTGGGGCACCCCAGAGCAGACAGACAGGGTGGTAGATAGGGTGTTGTTTATCTTGCACATTGGTATCTAGCTGTAAGTAGCTGGTGAACCAGGAGAGGGGACCGTGCGATAGACCAGTAAGTTGGAGTATGTCTAGGAGGAGAGGGTGGGAGTCTGTATCGAAGGCCTTTGAGAGGTCTATGAAGGTGGCTCTGGCAAGATGTTTTTAGTCCAGGGCAGAGTGAGTGAAATTAGAGAATTCTATGAGGGCAGTGGTTGTGCTATGGTCGATCTGAAGTCATGTTGCTCTCTATATAGTAAACTGTGGGCAACAAATACTCGATGAGTTGATGCATACGATTTTTCAAGAGGCTTTTGGGAGGGGATGGAGATGGGCCAATAGTTGTTGGGGTTGGTGCTGTCTCCACTTTTTAGTATTGGGGTAATTTTAGCAGTCTTCAGGCGGTTGGGAACTGCCCCAGTCATAGGGAGTGGTTAAGAAGGTCAGTCGGGGGGAGAGGACAGTATACACCTATCATGACTGTTTCTGTACAGATGAAGGAGTGGCATCAGTAAGCAATATACCACGATGGGGCATGGGGTTATTGTAAATTAATGCACGATCCGCATGAGTTGTGGGGCACAAGGCCAAAGTTCGAGTGTCCTCCAGCACCCAAGAAGTGCATTAGTTCACTATAACCACATGCCCTGGAGTGAGTTATTGCCCTTAAAAAATGGGTTAGATGATAAAACCAAAAAAATAAATAAAGAATGAGAAGAAAGTAATTTTTTAAGTGGAGGACTTCAGACATTTGGAGTCTGATATTCAAAATAGTGCAAGGCAGAGATCAAAACTTTGTGGTGCTCCTTGATTACAGAGAGCCGAGGATGCTATATTTGGTTGATTAGCATATCAGGGCTGTTCAGCTGAATATGGGCCATGCTGGTGCAGCGCTAAGTCAAGTAGTGCTGCCCCGACATGGATCCTGAAGTACGCCGCCAGAGTGGATAGCGCTAGAGCGTTATCTACTGTATTTAAAGGGAGCCATGCATATGAGCCCATTAAGCATGCAAGGCACTAAGGGTTATCTGCATGCCCATAATGGACTAATTTGCATGGTAGCGAGGCAGGTTTGTGCAGCACGGCCCCCTCCGAACTGCCTGGCCCCAGATGTGTAGACATCCCTGGTGCCTAATGGTCCCCCCCAAACCGATGGCCAGCCTGTTGGAAGAATAAAACACTCCTGGTGCTAGTGGTCCCCCTCCCTCTGATTGCCAGCCCATTGTACACATTAAAACCTCCCTGGTGCTAGTGGTCCCCCCACCTCTAATTGCCAGCCTGTTGTACACATTAAAACCCTCCCTGATGCTAGTGTTCCCCTTCCTCCAATTGCCAGCCCGTTGTAACATTAAAACCCTCCCTGATGTCCCGTGGTTCTCCCAAGCGACACTGATCCATAGTACCACCATCACAATTCCATAATCCTTAGTGCCTCGGGCGCATATGGTGATTAGCGCAGCCCTCCTCAACTGGCCAGCTGGACATCCAGGATGTACTGTTACAGGAAAGGTCACCACCCCTGTCCTATAAATAAGAGCGCCACTGCCTGGACATACGATGGTTGGATGAGGTGTGAGGAGGGCTGTGCCGGTCACTTTATGTGCACCCATGGCACCAAGGATACTGGCAAGGTGACTGGGGGTGGTGTTCGATGCCACAGTGGGAGCAGTGCTAGATGCCAGGGATTACAGAATTGCGACAGGCGGTACCGTGGATTGGTGCCAGGAGGAACCACTGGATGCCAGGGAGGGTTTTAATGTTTACAACAGGCTGACGATCGGAGGAAGGGTGAACCACTAACACCAAGGATGGTTTTATTCTTTCAATGGGTTGGCGATGGGGGGGGGAACCACCAGCACCAAAGAGGAGGTGCCACAGACCACAGGGGTTGGGTGTGCTCCCTCAGCGGCAAACCGACTGGTTGGCTGCATTACCTCGGCAGCCACCTGCGTTGCCCAGAGTAAGTCGGGGTTTTGTTTCATGGTATTTGCGCTGCCCAAAAGGATCATATAATAACTGGTTAGTGATGATTATCAACTGTGGGCAGAAGCTGTCAAGCTCCGTTATACACAGGTGATTATACACATATTTGTATAATCACCTGTGTGTAATGGAGTTTGATTATACACATATGTATATAATCACCCATGTATAATGGAATTTGGTTAAGCACATTTTGCAAAAATTCTAAAATAAAAAAAAAAAAAAGGAACCAGTTATTATAAAAAATAAAACATGGGGAAGTGTGTTTAATGAGGATTTTAACACACTTCTCAGTGTGCGATGCCTTGATAAACTCCTTACCACCACTCGGGGTTTATGGGGCATCGCACACCTTGAGTGTGCATAACATCCTTTCATTATACATACTTCCCTATGCATTATTCTATATACTAATCCCTTTTGTGCAGCACAAAGCTACTGAATATGGGGTAGCGTGATGACTCATGGACACACCCCTCCTCTTGCCCACTCACATACATTTTTTTTGTGTGGGCGCTAATTCTCTTTGCCTGTGCAAAGACCCCTTTTGAACATGGGGATCCAGTGCAAACCCCATTTTGTACGGGCAAAGACCTGTTAGCGCCTGCACAAACTTTTAATTATAGGGCCCTTCTTGTGTATTGATTTCCCAGATAAAGTAGTTTGTTTAAACTAACAGTCACAACATGTGCTTTGAACATGAAAAAACTGTAAACATTTATAAAATGTTATGTCAAAACTTGCTATGGGAGGGGGAGTGGAAGGGTAACTGTGTGTTTAGTTATCTTGTGTTATAGACTAAATTTAAAGTTTTTAATTTTGCTTAATGTTCATGTAAAATGTGAGTGTATCCCCCTTGTTCCCAGGGGTTACTGGAATCCCACTTGGAATCAGTGGCAGGCAGCTTGTGAAATGCCAGTTAAATGGATTTCACAGTGTCACACTCTGTTTTTCAGTTACAGCTGAGCTGGAGTGATGCTGTCATTTTAGAACTGTCGCTGCTGCATAAGCCACATTGGAGTGCTAGCTGGGGAGTTAGCTATAGAATGTTGAGTTAGAGTTCAGTAGTCTGTAGAGTGGAGTGCCTGGAGGAGGCTGCAGTAGGCAGCTCCTTAGTTCTTAGCTCTGACAGAGAGCTACCTCTGCAGTTTGGGTAATTTGTTCTCACCCTAGGAAAGAACATAGAAGACAGAGAGTGAAGTGGTGGAAACTGTTCCAAGAGGGTTTTTCCAGTGCCTCATCCCCAGAGGGATTGGGGGGGGAGGGATTCCAGGATTCAGGGGCAATCCCCTGGTCCATGCCTGGACTGTGTTGAAGCTGCCTGAGATTCAACTGCTATGTGAGTACCGAGACTTTGTGTGGAAAAGCCCTGGGGCACCTGCATTCCTGTGGTGAGTTTTCCTGACAGAGGGACTCTGTCACCTAGACTGTTTTCTGTTTAAAAGTGTCTGCCTACTATGGGGTTCAGAGAGAGGCTTGCCAAGTACAAAACTTTTAGTTCATGTCTGATTTAAAATGCCTGCTAACGTTGGGGTCTAGTGAAGAGACATTGCCAATTACAGAACTTTAACTTCATGACACCTCAGAGGTGTGCAAAGTAGTATGTTAAATATGAAAGACATTTCAAGATAGCATCTACAAGTTTTCAGTGAGCATGTTATTAACCAGATGAATGGCTGAGTATAAATTTGGAAGCAAAGGTGGAGGCCCCCATCTGGAGTAACCATGTTTACCTCTCTGGGTTCAGTTTGGGCACCATTGGTTTCTCTCAGTGCATTTGGCCAGTGGCTGAAGAAAATAGTTTACCCAGACGTGGGTTGGATTTTCTGTGAGCCTGTATGTACTCTTTGGTGGTCGAGGGTGCCACCAGTAATTCCTCATGAAATATGGGAAAGTCTCCTAGTACTGGCCAAGGGTGCCTAGTCAAGGAAGTGTACCAGATCTGGCTGTGTGTGCCAATCTCCATTCAGAACAGAGAGTTTGCTGTGTAATTCAAAACCAAGTGTTCACTGTTTCATTCAGAACCGAGGGTTCGCTGTGTGTGCTCTGTACCTCAGTAATCTGCATATTATCAGTGGGAGTAACCCTGTGGGGGCCATCTTACGCAGGATTATTCTCTGTGTATGTGAATAAAAGCCACACTCTAGAATCCCAGCCTGGTTTGGACAGTACTGTTATTGCTTTCACTGTGTCTGGATTTACTTGGGTGCCCCTGACCAGAAGTACAAACCTAGCATAATTGTGAACAAACGTTTTCTCCCAGGGACCCAGGTTGATGGCTATGTTGTGTCTAATTGTTGCTATTGTCCTTGATGTCTCTGTTCTCAATGACGTGGAACCTTTGTAAAGGAGTCTTTGACTCAAAGGTATGTTATCAGTATCTTCGATAAATAAATAAATAAATGGTAAATGGTCCCCCAGGTGTGAGCCAGGTAGTTGTCATACTTCATTTGCCTGTCTGAGGATGCTAGGCTCAGATGTACTAGTAAACTGAACTGTAGTAGCAACCCCATCCTCTCAGCATGCCATGTGTGAGAGAAGCAGCTCTGCTAGTTGAACAAGGGGGGCCGGTAGGGCTGGGTTACATTAGACTCTGTTTTTGATACTTGTGTCTTGACAATGATTTTTGATGTTCAACTGTTATATCTGTGCGGCTATGATGAAATATTCAATAAACTTGCAATTTCAAAACATGTGCTTTGAACATGAAAACACTGTAAACGTTTATAAATTGTTACGTCTCACAGATGTGTAGTGTTATTGTTTTTGTTATGTGACTTCTAAACAAAGATGGCAAGGAGTTTTGTTAGCTGTGAATTAAAAAGGAGAGTTGATCAATGGTCAGGTGATGCTGTTTGACCAATTAGGTTTTGAGTTTTTACTACAAATTTTATAAATGGAAATATTGTTTTCCTTGTAGTCACTTTGTATATGCACTGCACACACTGACTATACTCCTGCTCTGAGACTTTCTAGCATAAATGGGGCACACCATCTTACTAACACATTCCTTTAGGGACTGGATTGTATTACATTTGTGCTATACTTCACACATGTTCGCAAAAGCACTTCAGATGCCCAATTTTAGTTTTACTATGTTGATTTCAGAGACAATACTTTAACCATCATGTTACTAACATACTTAATGTTACCTTTGTTGGTGATAATTGTACACCTTACCCCTGTAATCTGCCCAGCAAGCAATCAGACTGCTGTATGGAAGTTTACTTTCACTGTAGAGGCCTGCTGGGACACACCACACAATCTTCCACCACAGTACTGGGGTCTGACCTACCAACTTATATTATCTCTTTCCAGCACGAAAAGACCAGGGGCCAGACTACAAAACGCGTCTCTAGTGCAAACCAAGTTTGCATGGTATTCAAAAAACCTGGTTTGTGCCGGGGCTGCAGTGCAAATGATGGGAGGGACCTGCATATTGGCGCAGTCCCATTCACAAAGTATTTTGTCCACGCAAGGGTCTTTTGCGGGGTTCCCTTGTGTGGAAAAAACAAACCTTCAATTCCACACAATCTAGTGGCTAGTGGAGTACTGCGCACCCCTCCCCCATCACCCAAACACACAGGACAAACATAGAGACTGAAAAGTTTCACTACAGAAATTGATCAGTGGGTCAGTAGGTGTTAAGTGCTGATTAACTGCAGAGGAAGGACATGCATAGTCTGTTGCTTGCAAACTGATGTCTTGAAGAAGAGATATTCCATTGCTTAAGTTTATCCCGTGTTTTAAATAAACATCACACAGAGATTATGTATTGAACCTGAAGTTCTGTGTCTGGTCCATCTGTTATCCCACAACCCCTGCACAATTCCCTGGTGGTAGTGGTTCCTCCCCCTCCGCCAGTTGCCGTCCTGATATGAAATACGGATATTCCCTGGTCTAGTGTCCCCCCCTCACCATCCAGATTTCAAATAATGAGATTCCCTGGTGGTCTAGAGTCCCCCCTCATTGATCACCAACCCGATATCAAATTATGAGATTCCCTGGTGGTCGAGTGTTCCCTCCGATCGCTGGGCCCAAAGAAAAAAAAGAGTTACCTTGGTGCTACCCCCGCAATCGCCGGCCCAGGTAAAAACACACATTTCCCTGGTGTCCAGTGGTCCCTCCTCCCACCCGCACTCCATGCCTGAGCTAGAAACACATATCTCTGGTGTCCGCAGTCCCTACCCCACCTGATCACTCACCCGACATTGCCAGCATAGTCCCCAGTGTCCTGTGTAACCCCCCCATCCCAATCCCCTGTGTAGTACATAGAAACATTTCCCTGGTGGTCTCGGACCCCCTGCTATTCCCCGATCCCCTGTATAGTGAAATAAAACCTTTCCCTGGTGTCTAGTGGACCCCATCCCCCACCCCAGCAGGTAGTATCCCCACCCGCTTCCCCCATCCCGAACCGTCGGTGACCAGCACCCTCCTCCTCTCTCCACCATGGCTGCCTACTGACTGAGCCCTCAATGAGGGCTCAGTGATGCCAACTATAGTGGAGAAGAAGGCAATGCTGTAGCCATCTAGGAGTTGGGATGGGGAAGCGGAAATGAGGATACTACCTACCGTATGAGGGTAGAAAACAGACACCAGGGTCTATGCTAACAACATTGGGCTGGTGATTGCGTGGGGGGCCACTGGATGCCAAGTATACATGTTTCTAGCTTGGGCATGGAGTGCGGGTGGGGGAAGGGACTACTGGATTCTAGGGATACACATTTCTAGCTCGAGCATGGGTGGGGGAGGGACCACTGGATGCCAGGGATACATGTTCCTAGCTCAGGCATGGGTGCGGGTGGGACCACTGGATGCCAGGGAAACATTTTTTACTTGGGCGGCGATTGCGCTGGGGGGGGTACAATGGCACCAGGGTAACTTCTTTTTTCCTTTTCAGGCCTATGATCAGCGAGGGGATGGAACACTAAACCACCAGGGAATGTCATTATTTGATATTGGGATGGCGACTGGCGGGGGACACTAAACGACCAGGGAATCTCATTATTTGATATCAAGATGGCAGTCGGTTAGGGGAGGGAACACTAGACCACCAGGACATATTTTTTATTATCAACAAGACGGCAAGCAGCGAAGGAGAGGGACCACTAGACCATCAGGGAGCTGTTTTTTTTTTTTTTTTAACAACGGGATGGCAATGGGGGGGGAGAGGCACTAGCCCACGCTGCAGCCTGTGCAAATGGGCCCGTAATTGGCATGCAAATGGCCACATAGCGCCTTGTATGCTCAATGGGCTTATTTACATGGCTTCCTCCATAAATAGGAACTAGTGCCCGTGCTATTCCTTACAGGGCCATACTCCAGGATTCACATCGGGGCACCACTACTGGGGTTACCGTGGCCTCAGACCACCCTGTTCACAGACAGACACCATGGAGCACCATCCAATTCAGAATAGCTGTTGGGGCAACCGCAGTAAATTTTGGCGCTGCTTTTAGCTGCGTTTTTGTGAATCGAGGCCCAGCTTTAACAGTTGTATACGTTCACTGTTCAGGTCTTAAGTTTTATCTGCCAATAGCCACTGTTGGAATTAACAATTTTGAGCTGGGAGCCCATCAGGGGTCTATTTTTAAATTGAGCACCCCTTCCAAGTCGATTGCAGTGATGCGTGCGCCAAGGGGCTTATTTCAGAGCGGGGGGGGGGGAGCCCTGACAAGCCCCACTGTGATTCCAACACTGCCTATGCTTCAAAGGCAGAGTTTCAGATCACAGTTATTGCCACCAAGTTCTAGAGGCCAGTACCTTCTGCAATTTGTAATGCAATTACTGTGCTTTGTATGGGTTCGGTGACATCAGTGCCGAATCACGGATACATGTATTGTACTGTAATTGTACTCTGGTACGCGGGAGGCTCTGTGCGCCCCGGCTGAAACTAGGGACAGGGCCCAGATGTGCAGCCCCAGTGTTTGCGTAGGAGATTTGTGAACTGACGCGGTTTCCAAACTAATAGCTATCGACACGTTGTGGAAGCCGACACATTTCCCATTTTTTCCAGCTGTTTTAGGGAGTATCAAAAACGCAATTGTCTCCAAGCAAAAGTTCAGGCATAAGCCAAGTACATCTCTCTGCGTCGACAGGAACTCGGTTTTACGTCAGCGGAGTCGCACGACGTGCCGTAAAGCGAGCGTTTCCGGCCCTGGACGGGTGCCGAGAGTCGTGGGTAAGCAGGAAGGAGAGTTGCACATTGCGACGCGTTTTACTGTCATTTAAACGCCAGGTTTATAACTTGGCACGACTGGGCACTAAGCATGTTTAAGAAGTAAGTCCGGGTCTTGGTAAATTGCTGTATTTTATCGTAGTTTCTGAACTCAATATCCTCCTACCATGTGCTGCTTGTTATATTTTTAGATATTTTTCATTTTGAAAACGTGCCGTTACAGTCCATTCATGCGGCAGTAATTCAAAACAGCCAGCGACAGGTCTGTAGTCTGTAGCTCTGCATGGCAGATACAACGATTATAAAAACAAATCTGCGGGGCTGAGCAGTTGCTGTCGCCAGGAATATTGCTGTGCGGGGTAGCAGTACTGGAAATGACCGACTTCACTGGCGAATCCAGCACCTGCTGTGTGGTAGCGATCAGAACTGACAGGGCCCTGGGGACACACCTCCTCACTTTGTGTCGTCTGGTGGGTACATGTTACACAGGAGCAGGCTTTCCTTGTTTTATTTGGTGGAACTGAGTCAAGCTCTTTGTTTCCCCAAGTTAGCCCCCGCCGCTTTCCACCACTGTTGGTCAGTACTGTTACCTGCTCATGTCTATCGTTAGGTGTTTTTTTTTTTTTTTCGATGACAGGTAGCATTCGTTTCTGACGGCCTTGTGTTTTTGGGCTGGCTTATCGGGACTGCTCTGCAAGTCCCGTTTGTTCTGTCCATCTGCCTCTAGTTATTGGGTTGCACATTTGCGGGTATCCCTAGGTCCGTTTGACATTCCTGCTCCGTGTGCTGATAACCCTTAAATGCTGTGGTAAGAACCACTTTTTCCCTTGGGCATGCCATGCGAGACTGCGAGTCGCACGTTTTCAAGGAGCTCCTGATGCATTGGGACTTTGCATACAGTGTATAGAGACTATAGAGAATAATGCTTGTGCAGGTCTGTGTTATGAGTTTTGTTTTACACACCTGAGGTGTGTGAAAATATAGAAAAAATGTATGGCGGTGTGTGTGATAACCAGAATTTTACACACACCTGGGTATGCGATGCAATGGGGTTTGTAATCAATAAGATATGACAGGGTGTGCGAGAACTTATTTTACGCTCACCTAGAGGTTGTAAGGCACAAGGCTCTGTGAGGTGCTCAGCCCCGGTGTGTAAATATGTTATATGCACACCCTGGAGTGTCTTATTATGCCTTATGAAATGACTCACTTAAATTGTATCAGAAACAAATAGGCATACAAACATTTTAAAATTGCTTAAAACCATTTATTTGATTAGATAACCTTATGCATGAGGAAAAATAGTCCCTTTAAAAAGAAAGGCGGAAGGGCTGTAAAACAATTAACTTATAATGGCCCGTTTGGAACAGGATCAGGCTGCAGCACAGGTATTTGTTAGTCGCGACTAATTTTAAAACAAAGCAAAGAATGAGTATTGATTTTATGTGGGAACTTTGTTTTTCACAGTCGTGGAACATATTTTACACCAAGCTGTCAGTCAGTGAAATTGCTTAATTTTCTCTTGCCATTTCATAAATACAAACATCCCCCACCGAGGGTGTGTGTAAAATTCTGGTTTTACACCCCCCCCCCATATATTTTATTTAAATAATGGCCAGCATTTTTTGGTGGTTTGCTAACGTTTTGTTCCGTTTTCTGGCTTGGTGTTTTTGTCTGTGAGGAAGTCCGTTCAAGTGGTTTGCAGCGCATTGCTTAGCTCGCGCTACGTGAGCGTGAGCGAGATTGACAGGTGCCAATTGCAACCTCCCAGTTATAATCGAGAATATCAACCAGGAGGTTGTAATTGGAAATAAAACTATCGTTTTCTATATGTAAAAAAATTCTGGCTGTTTAATTAAATCCTCAGTGCACACCTGCATAGGCATTGTTTTTTGTTACTTATTTATGTATGTATTTGTTAACCAGGTGGGCACACTGATCCAGTGGACCTTTTTCAGGCACTACTCGGACCATGAAGATTTATTTATTAAAATTTATGATGTATGGTAGAAGCGTTGTTATAGATAGAAATCTACCTTTTATAACAACGTTTTACCATCGATGTGATTATCACGATGTTGTTACCCCATCGATGAGTACGCCCACACTGATGCGTTAACAACCGGGAACAGTCTGGGCATGCGTGCAACTGGATCAGGCGGCTTGAAGCGGCCGTGGCGGTGAGGGCAGAGCTGCGGTGACTAAAAAAAAAACCTGCAGTAAGGAACTTTTCTTTTCTTAAAAACCTGAATGGTACCATACACTATAAAATATAATGTATGGTATGTCATCAATTAACCATTTTGTTAACCAATCTCGAGGTTGCCATGGTGACGTAAACCTCTCAAGCTTCGCTCTCGAGGTTTACATGGTTGCCCTGGCAACCTCTCGATGGTTAACAAACCGGGTAACCATCGATGACTATACATTATCCTCTGTGTTAAGCAGGAAGGGCACACTGAGCTGAAACTCGCTTCACGAACCCAGGGGTATGTGCACAGGAAAAGGAGGTACAAACAAAATAAACTTTCTAAGCTGGCACAAGGATGAATACAAGCACAAAAGTGCAGTACAGGATAAATACAGGTACAGGAAAAAAAAAAATACCATGCAGGAAATGCTGAACAAGAGCTACAAATACAGTATAGTGCAAACAGTAAAGTTATTGTACTGCATATTCCATCAAAGTGCACAAAATACAAAGCACAGTAGTGGAGGCTAAACACGGCTACTTGATAATTGCAAAATCTGTTGTAGGATGATGTACAATACTTAGGGTGTCTGAGTTGCAGGATGACCTGAGCAAGCTCATGAGCTTGTTGGAGTGACACGAGGTGATCACCAAGGGGGGCAGGTACAAGTGGCAGCAGCCACTAAGGCTGCTTTGTAGCGTGTCTCACAGCAGCCACCGTACTCGCACAAATACAGTGAAATGAGAGCGCGAGGTAGGAAACGCTGTAATAACCTTAACCCGCTGTCGAGTTATTACAGAATTCAGTGGGTTATTACGGCATTTTATCAGGAATGTGTATCCAGGCATCGTAGGGGCTCACGAGTTATTTTATGTTTACTTGTACAGTTACTGTGTTGCTTATGGGTATAAGAGTGCGTTCTCAGATCTTTGGGTGAGAGACCTGCAAAGTGAAGTTGAGCAGTTCTGGTGTACAAAGGACTTGAGAAAAAACTACTACTACCATAAGAAACACAGCAACTGTACAATTAAACATATTATAAACTATGTTGATGGCTTCAGGTTTTAAAAATTGAACTTGAATTAAAAATCAGAAGGTTTTACTTTGTGGAAAGTTATAGAAACCCCTGTGATTGGAAATGGAATTGGGCTATAATACATTGAGCCTGTTTTCTGGTGTTTTCAAACCTTGTTATTCACATTTCAGAATGTAGAATCTGACATTCTTAATGTTTTGGAACACAAAGAGCAACGTGCCTACCGACACTGTTTTCAGCAGATTGCCAGTACTGCTGTGGAAGCATGAGATTAGCTGTCATGGCAGCAGACAGCATCGTGCACTGGTTCAGGATCGGCAGTTTGAACCTGCAGTCACTGCAGCAGACAGCATCACTTTCTGATTCGGGACTGGCAGTTTGAACCTTTCTTTCACATTCCTGTCATAGCCTACCGTCCATGTGTAGTTAATTTTTCTGAAACAGCTGTACGGATGTTGAAAAGCAGTTTCAAACTGTATTAAAAATAACTGAAACCCCCCCCCCATTGAGAACTTGCTAGATTTTCAACATCTTTTTAGTTCAATGACATCAGGAAGGCACTGGAGCAGGGTCAACCTTAACCTTTTTTTGCACTAGCCAGCAGGCAAGTTGATTCAAATTGCACTAGCCATGAGATGGTTGCACTAGCCCTTCATTACAATGGTAAATTTTGATCATTTATACAGGAAACAATGCAAGCAAAGCTAAGAAATACTCTGGCCCAGATATTCAAACTACGCAGGCTGTGGCGCAAGCTTAGCGCCAGCTCAACAGCTGCGCGGGGGTGTGGACTGGGTGATATTCCAGCGGAGCTGTGCCATGGCTCAGCAGCATTGGGAATATCGCACCTAGCCACCCAGTGTGCATGGCGCCAGCGCAAATGGCCAGAGTGGAGCATGGGGATGCGCTAGCGCAAGTTCCATTGCGCTGTGCACAGCAACTGCGATATTCAAAACTTGACATGCAGATGAGGCCATAATGTATGCAAGGTGTGCATGGGGCCATTTGCATGCCATTAACCCCGTTGCATGCAGATGCGCCCATCCGGCGACTTGCGCCTGGCGCCTGACGAGCAGCAGCTGTGGGGACCAACGCCCTGCAGCCCGATCGCGGGCATCTGTGTAAAATTAGAAAGATCTCCTATCCCTGGTGGTCAGTGGACCGCTATCTGTAATCGCGGGCATCTGTGTACAAAATAAATATTTCCTATACCCTGTTGGTCTAAGTACCCCCTCCCCACCCACCCACTGAGCCCCACCACCCGCTCACCCTCAGGTCAGCTGGCGGGCGGCAGCACCCACCCCCTGCCGCCCACCGACTGACACGTCGGTAGGGCTGTCGCCCATTGGTTCTCGGCGTGAGCAAATGGGCGTGCACCCATACCATACTACACATTCAGATATGTGAATCATTCGCATATCTGGAATGTATGCTCTGTCTGAGCTGCCGCTCGATTGCTCACGCTGTGAGCTCAATGCCGGCGGTGTCAGTCGGCGGCTGAGCAGCAGCAGGGTGGGGTGCTGCCGCCACCGGCTGACCAGGGGAGCGGGCGGTGGGGCTCAGTGGGCGGGTGGGAGGGGGTACCCTAGACCAGCAGGGATATAGAAAATATTATTGATGACACAGATGCCCGTGATCGGCAGATAGCGATCCACTGGACCACCAGGGATATAGACGTATTCTAATTTTACACAGATGCCCGCGATCGTGCAGATAGCGGTCCACTGGACCACCAGGGATATAGGAGATCTTTCTAATTTTACACAGATGCCCGCGATTGGGCATGGGGGGGCACCGCCAGGTGCGGCCAGAGCTCGGTTGGCCACCCACAGGTGGCAGCTGCCGTGTTGTGCTCTGCAATGCAGCAGCTCACCTGTGGGTGGCCATCAGTTGTACCTTTTTTTGGGATCAACTTTGTGCTGGCGCATGTAGGGGTTGCGCATACATGGCTCTGCACATCCCGGGCTGAATATTGGGCTGTGCAGAGTATGCATGGGCACGCCTCCCCTACCTGTGCCTGCATACATTACTGATGCACTCCGGTGCATCGGGATTTGCGCCGCGCACTTTTCCCTTTTCAATATTGCACTGGGGACGCATCAGTGGGTTGCGCATGGCACAACAGTGTTGCGCCATGCGCAACCCTTTTGAATATCTGAGCTTCTGATTATTGCACATTTATCATACTCCCACTTTGCTCCCAACTCCACAGCAGGAAAAAAGACTACAATGCCATCACAGTGAGCCCCCCACTGTTTTGTACTATGGCCTCCTCTCTTCCTCTTTGCCCCCACACACACACCAAACAAAGAGAGACATCACAACAGCAAATGTTCAGCCAAGCAATCCTAGCTCTGTGCACACAATAGCTGACGTCATCATGCACCTCACCACATTGTCACCACCACCTACAGGGCAATGAATAAAGTCAGGCAGAGGAAAGACACTCTCAGCCCCCATCCTGTAGTCAAATGGAGACCTGCACTTCTGAAGGTTTTTGTACAGTCTCAAGTGAGCCAGGAGCACATCTAAGGTTTCTTTGGGGTGGGGGCTAGATAACCCTAAGGGGCTTTGGAAATAGAAAAACTGCCATTTTTATTTGTAAAAGCATTGATTTTAATATACTCTGCCCCAGCAATAACAGATTTTTCTTTAACGTTGTCCTTTCATCAACCCAGGGGGAACAGTACACAGGCATAATGCTATACTATCTCTATTTCTGTATAGGATGATCTATGCACCTAGGAATGCATATTTCAAGGTTTCAAATTATGTATTTTATCAAGGTTTATTTTTGTACTATACATTATCCAGAGCTTTGTTTTTAGGCTGAAAGGACATGCTGAGTAGAATTGTATGGATGGTGATGGCTGGCATGGTCCATTTAGAAAAAAGCTGGGGACCCCCTACACTTGCCAGTAATGGCAGCTATGGATCTGTGGATGGTCATTTCAGAGTTTGGTCTGCAGTGGTGTCCAGGGAAATAACAGAGTTAAGAGATTTGGAGGGGAGAGGGAAGTTATGGTGAGGCTGGAATAAAACCCACCACTTGCAGGGCTGCTGTATACCCCTTTGCATTTTGTCACTGAAATGTTGGATACAAACACTCAAAATGTAGACAAATTAGGGGCATTGGTCTTAATAATATTAAACAAATTGTTAGACATAGACACATTCAGAAAACTGGGACCTAGTGATTTAACAGCACTCTACCCTTGATCACACCCTGGACACTAGCTGAAAGTCTTAGCAATGGAGTGATAATGACTCACATTGAGTCTTTTGTGGGATCCCTCTCTTGAACTGCCAGGTAATTGCAGCTCTTAATGAGCTGTTAATCACACCTGGCCATCTGCAACATTGAGAGAGATTAGTATGAGGATTAGAGAATGCTAAAGTAGAGAGTTTTTTCATTTCATTAACAGTCATGAAAATCTGCACTAGTCAAGATGGGCAAGTAGAGAGTTAGCTGCACTAGCCCTGGTCAATTTGCACTAGTGTTTGGGCTAGTAAAACAATGTTAAGATCGACCCCTGCACTGGAGTTTCACTCTTGTACCCTTAATGTCATCAAAATAACTTGTTGTTGAGTATCTGCTTGTTTTCAACTAATGGGAGTAATTATTATAAATATATATATTTGTTTTATTTATTGCGAATTCGGAAAGTACCTTTGAGTCCGAGACTCGTTTACAAAGGCTCCACGTCACATAAAGTAGAACATTACAACAGTAATCACAACTGATGCAACAGTAATTACAACAGTAACATGGTTTTAAATAATTGATTAGCAATTTTTTCCTTGGGACGATACTAACTGTACAGAAAGTATTTATATAGATTTTCTAGAAATGCTGTGTTTGTTAAACACAGTGAGGCAAAACTATGCATTTTCACAAAAGTTTTAGCACTTTTATGAGCAAAGCGCTAATCAATTTTGGAGTTAAATAAAACCCTGCAGTAATCACAAGTATGCCAACTGAGCTTATAAAATGGGCAAAGTTTCAAGCAGTCTGATTGGTTGCTAGCCGTGCATTGGCAGTGTCTAATGCATGGCTAAAACCTAGAAACCCTGTAGAGTACACAGACCCATTTATAAATGCAATAAACCACTCCAGGAATGTCGTTAGACTGTTTCTAACTCACAGCTGGGGATGGGCATGCTAAGACCTGCGACTATCATGTCTTACTACGCCCCCTAGCCATGTATTAGAACTAACGACACCCCATAATGTCTTATTGCTACATAGAATTTCAGAATGTTAGAACTATGCTAAGAATACCTGAAATGTTTAGAAATGAACAATTCTAATTGGCTGTGATGTAATGATTTATAATTAACATATCTGGCAGCAATACATTAAACAGTCCATTTAGTTACACTGGTTATAGTGAAAGCAGTGAACATCTACAAAATTAATAATAATAATTTATTCTTTGATCTTAAATAAAATGATTGGAAGCTAAGGTGTTTATACACTTTTACACCACACACTTGATATGGAATACAGTCAATATTTTAATAATATGTCCTTCTGAAAAAGAAAAGTTGGAATTATTTTATGTTAGGAATGTTAAATTGCAGGGAACTGCCTCACACTGGTGCCAAATTTAAAGAAAAAAGCAGCATACACAACAGAGCTGCATATCAAGTTTAATTATGTTTAAGGAGACAAGTTTGTCTTTGTAGGCATGATAAACACCCCACACTGGTGCCACAGGTTCACACCCTGAGCCCCAGATTTCAGCAGCGAACAAGCAGGAGGAGTTATGGAGTATCGTGTTGAACGCTCACCTTCCCAGTAGTGGGTGGAAGCCATATCCTGCTGCCTAACTACCCTGTGGTGACACAGGGAAGGTGGGAGATCTAGTGAGATGGCCCCATTGGATTTTGGGGGGGGTATCATCGGGACGGCAGGAGTGCCTCCGAAGGTGCTTACATTTGATGATGCAGAGATGGGGAGAAAATGGGGAAGACAGGCAGATGGTGTCTTTGCTCCTCCTTCCCCATAGCCACATAAGGGGAAGAGGAAAGAGGAACTTGCTTAACCAGGAAAGGCACACTAAGCCAAAGCTTGTTTCCAGGTGCGACCTGGGAGCACAAGAAAGTTAAGTGACTTGCTCGGGCCACACAGCATGCAAGTGGGGGCTGATGGGATTCAAATCAGGTCTCCAGGTTTGCAGCTCAGTGCCCTTAACCACTACTCTATACTTCCTCCATAAGGCCTAGCAGATGCCTTGCCCCTCTCCAAACTCTGAATTTAGTCTCCTAGCAGAAAGGTATTCAGGGTTACACACACCATGAGTAAAAGTCATTCTAGTCATGGCTGTGTGGCAGGAGGAGCACAGGATCAATCCTAGGTTCCTTTTGTCGTCACAGTACTGCGTTTGTGTGCTTGGCCCACTTGCTGGACCTTGTTGCAAGGGCGAAGTCTCCAGTGCTCTGTGTAAGACAAGGTTTGGCAGCGGACTGTGGAGATGTAGATAAGCTGCTTGGGAGGTAGGAGAAATGTGAATTGTAAATCAAAATAGGAATGGCAAATTGCCTTGCTACCTATATAGTGGATTTCAGACTAGTCAGTTTTCTTTTATTTTTTTGAGGGGGATCTTGGACATCAACAATACATAAAGAAAAGTGTTGCCTAGTACATTAGCTAGATGTGTAATTAAAAAAAAAAAAAAAAAAAATTGTTGTATTACTGTGATAAATACTGTCACCTCTGGGGCGAAAATTAGAATGTTATGGATTCTAGCCCACACCTGGTACTTGGGGAAGGGAGATACCGCTGACTGACATTGTAGTGTAGTATTGGGGGGTTGCTGCTCTGGTGGTACTGTGTTTCGGATGAGATGTTAAACCGAGATAACTTGTGCCCATCCCTGGTCAGTGTCCAGGTGGAAGTGAAAGATTCATTCCATGGCAGTTATCCAAGAAGAGCAGGGAGTTTCCCCAGTGTCATAGCCTACATTCCTTATTGAAAGCAATAGGAAGCCAGTGGGATGCACAGGGAGGGTATCGCCAGCAGAAGGAGGAGGTGGTGCTGCCTCTGTATCGGTCAGTGGTGAGACCACTTGAGTACTGTGTCCAGTTCTGAAGCCCACACCTCAGAAAGGACACAGACAGGGTAGAGGCCATCCAAAGAAGGGCAACAGAAATGGTGCAGGGGCTGCACCAAATGTCATGTGAGGAGAGATTGTAGGATCTAAACATGTACACCCTGGAAGAGGGGAGGGAGGAAAGGGACATGATAGAAAATATCTCATGGGGGTGAATAATGGTACAGGCAGGGAGCATTTTTCAGAAAAGAAGGTGTATAAGAACTAGGGTGAATGCTGTGAAGCTGGAGGGGGAAGTTTAGGAGGGATCTGAGGAAGTATTTGTTCACTGAGAGGGTGGTGGATGCCTGGAACAATCTTCCAGTGGGGGCAGTGGAGGACGAAAACAGTGGTGGGCTTCAAGCATGCATGGGATAGGTGTAAAGGAAAACTGGTATCAAAGTGGTGGGGGGTGGTGGGACGGAGACCAGGTAGGGTCTGTGGTGGTAGAAAAGGCAGGGGAAAAGAGGGGCAGACTAGGTGGGCCAAGCGATCCTTATCTGCAAACAATTCTGTGCAACAAAACAGGCCCATGCAACCCCCCCCCCCGGATGCAAACTGGAAACAAGCTATAATAGCTTCATGTGCCTTTCTGGTTAAAAATGACAAATTTAATTAATGTGTGCTTAAGTTATAGGGCAGTACATGTACTGTAATGCACAGCTATAGTATATTTTCGGTTTTGTGTTACTCCACACTCGTATCACAATAATATAACAATAAAAATAAAGTCTTCCACATCAGTCTGATGCAGAAACGGTTGTCGTTGGCAGTTTGCACATGCAAACATACAAGTGCCCTCCCAAGGAAATTCAGGGCAAGGACAAGATAAAGAGACCCTCCCCCAAGCTTGGTGTGAAATTGACAGAGAAAAAGGAGAATTACTAGTTTTGTGTTGGTGGAATCCAGTTTATACCTCATCAGGTAGCTTCCGAATGGCTTTTGAGATTATTGAAGGGTGTTCTCACCTGGAACTGGCAATCTCGTGTGTAATCTTGTCTACCATTTGGAGCTGCCCAGGAGTGGATACACTGCAGCCATTTGTTCTATAATTCTTGCAGTTGATAAGAAAACATCAGTGCCATGCACTGTTTATCAACAGATCCTGGAAACAAGCTTCAGTCATAGTAAGTACTAACCCTCCCCTGAAAGTTGCACATTTAACCTTTGCTGTGCTGCAGATATCTGTCCAGATTTCCTATGTTCTAATTCTGTTGGCAATCTAGGGTTAAAACACAGCTCTATACAGCTCGGCTGCGTTTGGGGTATTGGTTTGGCTGGGGTGACCTAATATAGGTACCTGGTGTGAACCTGTCAGTCTCTTTAACTTGCTTCATTTGCTAAAGCTATTTCTTTAGCTAGGATTCCACCAGCACATGAACAGCAGGGTGGTCGTCTGATCAAATGGTAACCAGGGTAACGTTCGTAGAGACGAGGGCACAGGAGACATCTGGAGTGTACCAAAAAACATCTTTTGTTTTAAGCATGAAAACCTAGTTTCATAAATGCCTTCCTTTTTGCATTTGTCTTTATAACACACAGGGTGTGGACTGTGCTCTACTAACCCATTCAGCGGTTTGCATTGTGGCTCTAATCCACCTGCACAGTGATTATTAGAGCACTGTTCACACCCTGTCCTGTGTTATTGCTTCTCTGTTTTACTGATGAACAGTGTCAGCCAGGACACTTGGAAAGAACTCATACCCTTACGATAAGGGTCATGGGGACTTTAACTTCTATCTGGACAGTCACTAGAGATTGACAGAGGGGACCTTGGTTGCATCTCTTGTCTGAAGGATATGACCTCACCAAGGAAGTACCCCTCTTGTACTGCAGTAGTGTCATTATTGGGTGTTAGCCCAAGTTTCTGGTGTGTAACTAGAACCAACAACCATCCAGCTTTCCATATACAGCGGTATATGTGCTGCCTACTTTGCCACTGAGACAATTAGGTGATAAAGGAAGCCTTACCTGGCCCTGGTCTGTTGCCACCACTGTTGTGCTGAAGGGAACTGGTGATCATCGTCGACTGCGACTTTGTTGTTTGTGTCACTCCTCTGCTGAGGGGACTGGCGATCACTGCAGATTGCGGCTTTGTTTTTGTCCACTTCTGCTAAGGGGGACCAGTGATCAGAGTTATCAGTGGCTTTGTTTCTATTGAGGGGGACAGGAGAATGCCGCTTGAACACTACTTTGCTTATGCCCCCCCCTTTTGCTGATAGGGACTGATGATTGCCACCAAACACACCTCTGTTTTTTATGTTCCCCCTCTACAGTAGGAAAACCGATAATCACCACCAAACAAGACTTATTTTGTGTTGTCCGCTGTCACCTATACTTCAACTCTTGAAGTTGAAACATACACTTTGGTGGCAGATAAGGACTGCTTGGCCCACCTAGTCTGCCCATTTCCCTACCTGACAGATAAGCTGCAGATCCTAGTTAACCAACAGCCTAATTCCTCCTACTAGATTGCCTTATATGTCTGTCCCATACTGTCTTGAATTCCCCACTGTTTTTGACTCTCACGACCTACTCAGGAAGGCCGTACCATGCATCTACAACCCTCTCTGTGAAGAAATACTTCCTCACATTACCTCTGAGCATCCCTCTATCTTCAAAAGCTTGAACAGGTGGAAAAGTTGGAATATCTCTGAGTGGTGCTGGATGACACTATGTTCATTGCCTCCATATAGAATATCTTGTGTTGTCAATAAACAGAAGGATGGTTGCCCTTTTGGAGCAACCTTACAGCTGACACCAAGTGATTGATGGTGGCCAGCTTCATCCTGTCCATAGTTGACTACAGTCTACCCATTTATGTAGCTGCCTGTGACACAGTACTAAACCGTGTCAAGATGGCCTGCGATAAAGCTTGTTGCTTTGTACTAGGGGCCGACAAGTGCATCCATAGTTGTACTGTTGGGTACATTTAGCTAGTAGAATTAAGTTACAAACCTGTTTACTAGCTAAGAAAGCATTGCTAGGCCCAACATCCTCTGTTCTAAAAAACTGTTTAAATCCCATTGTAAATAGATATAATATGAGGAGAATGACCAGGGCCCCCCATGAGCTTCTCTCCACAGAACTCAGCTGGGTAAACACTTCTTTGCTGTTAGGGCTGTAGGCTGATTAAATGAATTGCCTGATACCATGCTGAACCTCCTCAGGATTGGCCAATTCAAAAGATCCCTGTGGCTGTGTTAGCAGCTCGTGCAGCTACACCACTTAATGAGCTGACTCTATCACTATGCATTTTTACCTGCTGTCTGTGGATGCAACTTGTTGCATTAAATCATTTATTTATTTTAAACTGTACTGTCTTCAGTTTGATGTGTGTTTATTGAAGGCTCGACCGTTTCCTCTGGAATTTGCCTTGATTTTTATGTGTGTGTTTCGCTTGTGACAACATAAACTGACACAGAATCTTTAAGAGCACTTGTGTTCAACTGTATTGTCCAAATCTTCCCATAAATAACTCAGTAAGTAAAGGCAAGCCAGCAGCCAAAATGCTATCTCTCATTGGACAGTCTCTTGCATACAGTTTTGTTATGGCATGGCTGGCAAGCCGCCACCCAAAGTCCTACGAGGATACGCCACTGAGATGACATCACATCTGCCACTGTGGCAGCTACAAGGATAGCACCCTTTGCAGTTTTGTAAAGCAGCTACCTGGTCTGCAGTGCACACCTTTACTTCCCATTAATACTGACTGGACATCCAGTCCAGAATGGATGCCAGGTCTGGTGTTTCAGTGCTTCAGAAAATTCTCCCCTTCATAGGTTCTAGACCCTGCCTCTATTGGTGGTACTTGGAATCTGCAGATTGTATGACATAACTAGTACACTCTTGTTAAGAAGAAAAAAAAATACTCAACATAGTGAAGTTTCTTCTAGAGGGTTTATTAGTGATTCATACAAACCCTTCCCTAGTTCCCCTTCTAGAACCTTAATATAGAGGAGTTCTTACTACTAAAATATTTTTTAACTGCTTGAACATTTTATTGTTGCAAACTTAGCAGTTTTTATAGTTTTCTTGTATGTTTTTGCATTATTTACATTTCATTAGGTAAGAATACTATGCATAGATTACAAAGATGGTCATCACAGCTGTCTACTGGTCTTCAGCTATAATTCTGCTGTTAGAATGCTAGGGGGGAGCAGGACCATAGTGCAGAGTTTGAATTCATTATTCAGAATTCCATCTCGGGGGTGGGGGCCAAAAACTCAGGGCTGAGATTATTACAGATTGCATGAATGTTTAGTAAGCCCTCTAGAAGAAACATCATTACTATGGTGAGTATTTATTTTTAATTTTTTCTTATGCTGCCAGCAGAACCGAATATCTGTACAGTATTCTCAATGTCAAAGCATATCCATTGTGAAAAACACTGCTAGAGAAGGTAGAGAGGGACAGGGTTTTCTAAAAGGAGGCGAGACACACATGCGTATGTGCCTACATCTATATCTGCCAGAATGTTTCCGGGCATCCATGCTGCTATTTTGATGAGATGTATTGGTTTGTAAGAAAAGGTCACGATTTCTTGCTGTAACAAAAAAAAAAAAAGTGTCAAATACAATTTGTAACTTTTTCTTTATAGCTGTAATTGCGCCTATTTTGTGTGTGATATATTTAGATCATCTAGTAAATTATCACATTCTAGACTGATTTCCCTTTTGAAAATACAGCAGATGGATCTTGGCCAGATCCTTTTTAAACTCCTGCTATAGAATTTCAATAGTATTATTGCTTGTTGTATATTTTCCAGGATATTACTAACTGGTATTGCCTCTGACAGATTTGATGAAAAGGAAAATGTGTCGAACTGCATCCAACTAAAAACGTCAGTAATCAAAGGCATTAAGAATCAGCTCATTGAGCAATTTCCAGATATTGAATCATGGCTCAACCAGATCATGCCAAAGAAAGACCCAGTTAAAATTGTCAGATGGTATGCTTTAATACTTTTTCATTTAGTTCTCTTTAAATCTGCCTTTGATATGTAGAACTACTGCTTTTATATATTGTAATCCATGTTCTTGTAATCATTTTGCATCTGCAGCCATGAACATATAGAAATCCTTACGGTAAATGGAGAATTGCTGTTCTTCAGACAAAGAGAGGGCATTTTCTACCCAACACTAAGGTTACTTCACAAATGTAAGAGCTTAAATTTATAAAACATTAGAAAAATTAATTGCCACCTTTTTAAGAATAAAGCTGTTCCTCTCATATTTGTTAGTATTATAAACTGAAAAACTAATAGAGATTTGTGACAAGAATACTTATGGGATAAGTATTTTGGAGTTTTATACCCCAACACACTGAGTGGTGATGATTGATGGGTGGTTTCCTCTTCTTAATACTGTGTACTTGTTTCATGTCTGTCTTGGTAAATACAGAGTATAAAACACCTATAAGGATACATTTTGCGATAAATGGTATTTGTGTTGATGACATACATAATATCAAAATTACTTGTTCTGTTGATGTTAGGTACTGTATGCCACAAACAAAATTTTAACACAGTGCATAAAGCAGCAGTAGTCATTATTTGGCAAAGTTGATTTTGTGAAATTTCTTTATTATGCTTTTATCATAAACAAATACACCATGTATATATTTAATCAAAATGGGTATGGCTAAGCATTCAGTTGCATTGTTCCAATATACAACCTATTTTGTTTAAAAGTACTTGTGGTACCTCATTGAGGGTTTATAATGGCCTAGCCATAAATTGGGGAAAATAACAAGGATAAGTTAATCTGCCATCAAAGAAACATGACTTTGAAAGGATAGGCAAAAATATTAATATATAATAGAATTAACTCTCTAGGCTAAAGGGTCATATAATGATCAGAGGTGGAAAGTACCACAATAAGTTTGACTCAAGGCTACTGCCATAAACTGATAGAACATCATGGGCTCAGATCCACACCTGGTAACTATAAACAAGACAGCGATTGTATACATACAGGAAATATGTAAGGAGGAGTATCAAAAAGAAGCAAATGAGCTTATGTCTACTAGTTATATAAACAACACGTTATTCTGCCGTCTGTGAAAATACTAATTTACAGGGCCCTAAACATGAGGTCATAACTTTACCAATGTAGTATAACAGAAGGTCAGGGGAATTTTTTAACACAAATATATTTTTGGCATTAAAAAGTTAATCCGTATATTTTTATCTCTCGGATGTTTTTAAACAACGTTTGTTACTGATTTTCATAATTAATGACTCAAGTTATTAAATAGCCAGTCCTTAATAAGGATGTCCTACATTAAAGAATGAAGACTTGGGGCCTTTCGATCCCTCTGTAATCATTTTGTTTGCTTTTGTTTCTTTACCTTTTCGTCGTTTTATTTGTATTTTAACAAATACTGGCAAAAAAAGATTCCAGTAGAATTCTTGTATTATGATGTCAGAAAAGTGCGTTTAAATGGGAAACTACAAACCTAATTTCAGTTTTTTTTTATAGAGAAATGGCATGTTTTACTACCAAAATAGTATCTATTTAATAAAAATATGTGATGTTTGGTAACCTATGTTTTTTTTATTATAATTTAGTAGGTGTCATTTTCTTCATAACCAGATGTTACTTAGGAAGAAGAAAAGAGAAGGCAATTGCAGTTTTAAAAATTGTACAGTCATACTGCTGTGCCACAATAGTGCAAGCATATAAAAGGCAACATTGCTGAAAGAGGTATCTGTTTCATTTGAAAAGGATAGAAAATATATTTAGTTTCTCAGTGAACTCGTTGGACTTCTAAGTAGTTGGCAGTTTCTGACATCACAATGCCCGAATTCTACTGAATTAATTTTTATTAGCAGTGTGACAATCAGGTTAAAAGCCACTTTTTTTTTATTACTGCACAAGTATTTTTTGTTGTAATAAAAGTAGAAAGTAATTGCTGATGCATCAAAATACAGTAAATAATATAAAAAAATGTTGTAGGTGCCATATTGGTCCTTAAGAACAGATCCAGAAACAAATGATTTGATACCTTTTATTGGACCAACATGGATGTTACAGAAAAGAACAAAGTGCTCTAGCTTTCGAACCAACCCGGTCCTTCTTCTGAAGCTTTAAGCCTGGTTGGTTCGAAAGCTAGATCACTTTGTTCTTTTCTGTAACATCCATGTTGGTCCAATAAAAGGTATCAAATAATTTGTTTCTGGATCAGTAAATAATATAGTCAGTTGTCCATTAAACGTCTCCTCTTTAAAGATGGCTCCCACTGTGAACATGTAAAAATCTCTTCCCTTGGGGTTACTTTTACATTTTTCATACTGGATTCATACTGTGGATTTATTGGGAGGGTGCTAATGAACCTTTCTGATGGTAAGCAGCACAGCACCACACCAAAATGTTTCATTAATTCATAGCAGGTGTGATCAGCGAGAGGACACTTAAAAGAAAGTTAGCCAGCAAAGTGCAGCACCTGATTTTGGAAAGGCGCTATATATGAAAGTTTCACTTTACTTTACCTGCTGCAGAAAAAAAAAATGCAATTAGGGGTTTATCAATAAAATAAAATGTTTAAATATCTTTTAGATGTTTTTATGTTGTAGTAAAAAGACCGCACCGACCGTCGTGGCGGATGACTTGCCCCGCAGCCATGTTGCGCTCACCAAACGGCTTCTGGCATGTTGGTTATGCTAATGAGGGCTACCAGCTATGCCATTCCTTGGTAGCTCTCATTAGCATAACCTGCACGCTGGAAACCACTTGGTGAGTGCGAGGTGGCTCTGGGCAAGTTGGCAGACATGACCATCGACCCAATCCTTTTGCTGTAACATAAAACATCTAAAAGATATATTTAAACATTTTATTTTATTGATAAAAGTTCTAGTCGAACATTTCTGCAGCAGGTGCTGCACTTTGCTGGATAACCAGTATTTCCTTTTAAATCTTCTATATCCTATATCTCAGTTCAGGAAAGAAATAGAATTAAAATTAAAAATGCATATAGTGACGTTTTTACTAGAAATGAATTTTTACTTAGTGGAGAAAAAAGAGTTTTTTTCCAGTAACAAATACTTTCAGCTGAAACAATGCTTATTGATGTAACAGTAGAGCTAGTCAGTATTCTGTCCAGTGCAGAGAAATTACTGTTTTATTTAGATTTATGATTTATTATGCATCTTTTTTTTTTTTGCTTTTTGTTTATTGCCATTTGAATAAAAATAACAATACAGAATACAAAATCTCATGCAGGAAATTGACAATCAAAGCAGGTAGCATACAGGCACCTTAAGGATTAATGGAGAAAGTAGAACAATTTAAAAAAGTCCTGCAGTCTGGTACAGTAGGAGATGGGGAAACCTATAAAATTAAACTTTACAGTCCATGACCAAAAAGAGTTCCAAGAATGCCAGCCGCTTCAATGGCCAGGGTAGTGTCCATTAGGGATGGACAAAATAAAAGTTCAGTGCACTAATCAAAGTGCTATAACCCTTGAACACAATAAAGAAATAGAAAAAATAGGCTTTTAAGAGGTTCTCCATCCAGCACAGCAGACAAGCAAAATATAATATGCATACAGGTTATCGAGCTTACATAGTATAATGGCTAAATTTAACCATATAATGTTGATCTCAGAATATTATCAATGGATGCTGGCAGATATAAACCACTGGGGAAAATCTTAAATAAACTAACAGAGTCCCAGATTTAGGAACACCGAATACCCAAAGTTCAGCAATTGTGCTGGTTCTGCTACTACCAGTATTATAATAAGTCATTAGTGAAGCAGTGAGGGTTCATCTGTAGCCTGCTCAACTCACATACACCCATATGCGAATAGCAACAAAAGTTCAATCAAGACCCAGCAAAACATTCAGAGAGAAAAAGAAAATTATATATGTAACTTGCTGTTAATAAAACCAATCTCTCAGCCCTCCTCCTGCTCCAGATCCCTGTCCGTAGGATCAGCAGTGGGTTTAGCCGGAAATTCCACCTCCGTTTACTCCATCCAGCGGCCTGCATCTTTGGGGTCCGAGAACTGCTAGGACTTCCTTCCGTAAGTAATTCTGAGCCTGGCAGGTAGCAGAAAAGCGTGGATGATTCCTAAGGCTCTGAGGTGCTGTAGGACCACATCAGATTGTTTGCACCTGGCCCTTGTTTGAAAGGAGAGGTCAGGGAAAATCTTTACATCCTGATCCTGAATGTTGGGAGGTAAGCAGCTTTCGCTGCAGATAGAAGCAGATCTCTGATCTCTTCCCCTGATGTTCACAGACGTACAGTCCATGCTTAGTCTGTAGTAGAAGGCCGCACATGTGGGGTTACACGATAGGCCCTCCGTGCCTGAGCCCAGTCAGAATCTTCCGGCACTTCCAAATTGTCGACTATCCAATCTTTCAGAAAATGCAGCAGGTTGGTGCCCTTTGCGCAATTCGGAATTCCAACCAGGTGTAAATTTCTTGCTCTCAGCTCGTTTTCCAAACTTTCCAATCGACTTCTCTTGGCTGAGTTTTCTTTGATCATCGCAGCTACTGTAGCCTGAGTGGTGGGACTCTGTTTTTTGGCCTCTAGGTGGAAGTTCTTTAAGGGCTACATCGTGCATGTCCAACTTGGAAAGTGCTTTCTCTATTTTCGAGTCCATAGCTTTAATGGATTCTAGGATAGTTTGCCACGAAGGTGCCGGGTAGAATCAGTTTGGGTGCTTCCCACCTGGCTGCTGCTGCTACTCGATTCTGGATGGGTTATGATGCAGTAGGCCTCGAAGAGCGAAACCTGTTTTTTTTTTTTTTTTTGGCATCCCATACTTATGTTTGGTATCCTCCGGTTGCTCTAGTGATCAGAGGACCAAATATAATGACTAAACAAAGTTAGCTCAACTTAAATCTTGTATATCTTGTATTAAATGAAAATATAGAGACTGATGTGCTGGAGCGCCTCTGAAAAGTGACCGATCCAGAAGTTGCCTCTCTGGTGCCCATCTGTGTGCTCTCTGTGAAGAAAACAATAAAATATTAATGTAAAAAATAATAGAGGGCTGCCTGACAGCCCAGCCGTGCTGCCATTCCGGTTATCTTGGGTTGGGAGCTGAAGGTGCTACTGCATGACAGCAGTACCCATCACTGAGGGCTGACACTGGATTCTGGTGGATAAGTGACTCCTGTGGAGGGCTGGGGGCTAATTCACCCACAGGATGTCACTTTGCAGTGGTTGATCTACAGGACTACTACCTGGTGTTTTTGTATGTAGAGTGATGTTACATCCACCGTGGCTAAAATGGTATCGGGTGGTAAGTCCTTATAACCAGAAAGTTTACGCAGGAAGTGTGTAGTGTCCTGGATGTAACTATCTCTTTCCATAACCAGTGGTTTCAAAATGGTGTCTACAAAACCTGAGATCCCTTCAGTCAGGGGAATTATACATGTGCATCATGGCATGTTATTTTATTCATTGCAAGAGATGTCCACAAACAGGTTATGTTGGAGAGACAAGCCAACTGCTCTGCACTAGAATGAACTCTCACAGACATTATATTAATCTGAAGATAACTGAAAAACCAGTGGGGCAACACTTCTCTCGGCTGGACCACTCAAGTCGCAGATATACCAGTAATGATCTTATAAGGAAATCTCAAACGTACACAACAAAGACGGGCTTTTGAGATCCAACTTATATTACTTCAATATGAGTCTATATAATGATTTGATATTTTATGGATCAACATAGATGGTCATCAAGAATATGATTAATTTTCAGAAGCTCATGGCAGTTAACTGCCATGAGTTTGAAGAAGGACTGTTGGTCCGAAAGCTAGAGCACTTTGTTCTTGTTGTTACATCTATGTTGGTCCATTAAAAGGTATCAAATCATTTGCTTCTGGATGTATTCTTGCAAGACCAATACGGCAAACTACTAAATCTAGATTTTCAATATGGTAGAAGATGGCATGGTTATAGGACGAAACATCCACAGAGCTTCTTTCTTCAAAGGGTAGACATATTATAGGACTTCAGGGTCTCCGTGTGTGTGTTTTTATGTGAATGTGGTGGTTGCTGTTACATTGAGGTGGGCTTATATTCAGGTGCATGACATAATGGTGTTACTGATTACTAGTCTCTGTACTCTCTGTGTAATTTATCTGCTGCCTTTGCTAGCTCTGCAGTGTTAATTCTGGACAGTTGCAGGGTTTAAATAATTGATTAGCAGTTTTTTCTTGGGACAATACTAACTGTACAGAAAGCATTTACATAGGTTTTCTAGAAGTGTTATGTTTGTTAAACACAGTGAGGCAAGTGCTATGCATTTTCACAATGTTTTAAAACTTTATGAGCAAAACGCTAATCAATTTTAGAGTTAAATAAAACCCTGAGTTGTGCTCAGTAGTATGTTTACAGTTTAAATACTGACAGTGTTTTACTCACATCTTGGTTTCATAGTGATGTTAAATTACCTACTGTGTGTAATTTTCTCTCTTCTGTGCGTGGCTGCAGGACAACTGTTGGGATTCCACTATGGGGAGCGCATGCACTGTGTGGTTTCCCACCCCCTTCCTTAGTCCCTGGCCCAGCCTCTGCTGCATTTCAAACATTTCTTGGATCTCTGCTAAGATATCCCTGTTTCCCTCCCTTCCCACATGGTCACTGGCACAGACAGCTCCCAGTACGGAGCTCCAGCACACACACACACACTCCTCTTGTAAACTAGCATTTAAACTAGCCAAGGGGGGGATACACTGAAAAGGAGCAGGGAAATCCCAGCCTCCCCCCACAAAACATGGTAATTAGTGAGGTAAACACCAAGGTAGAGAAGTTATTAGGGAGCAGAACAGAGGTAAATGTAAAAAAGGCAAAGGCAGTAAGGACAGGAATGGGGCTAAACGGGGTAAGGCTATCAAAAAGTGGAGGGTGATGAGTACCAATGCCCGTAGTCTGTGTAATATGCTCCCTGAACTAGTGGCCTTGATGGAAGAGGGTTGCCTGGATATTGTGGCAGTCACAGAAACATGACTGGGATGTCAACATACCAGGATACACAATCTACAGGAGGGACAGGGAGGGTAAAAGAGGAGGAGGAGTAGCCCTCTATGTAAAGGAAGGGATCAAAGCAACAGAACTAGAGTAAACAGGGAGCAGATGAGGCACTCTGGGTCACCCTGGAGACAGGAAATGGCACCACAATCCGCATGGGGGTTGTGTACAGACCCCCATCTCAGGGGGAAGGAATGGACAAGGAAATGATAGAAGGCTTCCTTAGAATGGCAGAAAAAGGGGATATATTGTTGATGGGGGACCTGAATATGCCAGATGTTAACTGGAGCACCTTTGCTGCAGGCACATCCAAGAGCAGGGTCATTCTTGATGCCCTACAGGGGCCATGCCTCAGACAGCTAGTATTGGAACCCACTCGGGAGGGAGCAATCTTAGACCTGGTACTCTCAAATGGGGTTGGAAAAAGAATCTGAGATTTAGAAGTGGGTAGCCATCTGGAAACAAGCGACCACCAAACAGTGTGGTTCACGATAAACACAGCCATACAATCAAGCCAACACAAAAGCAAGAGTATTGGACTTTAGGAGGGCTGACTTTGGGAAAGTGAGAGAGTGCCTCAGAAAAGCACTAGCAAACAGGCAAGAAGGAGGGGTGGAGGAACAATGGGGAGTAATCAAAACAGCCATCACAGAGGCAACAAGCGTTTATGTAAAGCAAATCAATAAAACACAACGAAGGAAAAAACTGCTATGGTTCTCAAAAGAGGTGGCAGGGAAGGTTAAGGAGAAAAGGATAGCATTCAGGAAATATAAGGAAACACAGAAGGAGCAGGACAGAGAACTTTATCAGTTAAAGCAGAAAGCGGCTGTGAAGGCAGTCAGAATAGCAAAGGCCCAACCCGAGGAAAGGATAGCCAATTCTGTTAAGAAGGGGGATAAGACCTTTTATAGGTACATTAGGGAGCGAAGAAAGACCAAAGGAGGGATACTGAGGCTTAATAAAGGGGAGGGAAAGTGGGTAGAGGGTGACAGTGAAAAAACAGGGATACTGAACGAATATTTCTGCTCAGTATTCACAAAGGAAGAAGAGGGGGAGGTACCTAAACCAAACAAGAGAAACACTCTGAAGATGGGGGTCGATACCAGTCCATTTACAGCAGAAAGCGTTCTGAAAGAACTAATAAAATTGAAGGTGGACAAAGCAATGGGGCCTGATGGGATTCACCCAAGAATTCTAAAAGAACTAAGGGTAGAACTAGTGACAATGCTGACTACTGTCTTTAACAAATCATGGGAGGATGGGGTAGTACTCGAGGACTGGAGGAGGGCAGATGTGATTCCTCTTCAGAAAAGTGGGAGCAGGACAGAGGCAGGAAACTGCAGACCAGTTAGTTTGACTTCAGTGGTAGGGAAAATGATGGAATCACTTCTGAAGGAAAGAATTGTTGAGTACCTAGAGGCCAGTGGGGCACAGGACCCAAGGCAGCATGGATTCACGATGGGAAGGTCGTGTCAGATGAATCTAATAGATTTCTTTGACTGGGTGACCAAAGTAGTAGACCAGTGAGGGGCTGTGGACATGGCCTACCTAGATTTTACAAGGCATTTGATAGAGTCCCACACAAAAGATTAATACACAAGTTAGCCAGCCTTGGAGTGGGTCCCAAGGTGGTAGCCTGGATAAAAATTGGCTAGACAACAGGACGCAAGGTAGTAGTAAATGGAGTACACAGTGAAGAAAGGAGGGTTACTAGCGGGTACTGCAGGGTTCAGTACTGGGACCGGTCCTTTTTAATGTCTTTATAAGTGACATTGCAGAGGAACTGGAAGGAAAAGTATCTATTTGCAGACTACACAAAGATCTGCAACAGGGTTGATGCACAAGATGGAGTGGAAAGGATGAGATGGGACTTGGCAAGGTTGGAGGAATGGTCAAAGGTATGGCAGCTCAGATTCAATGCAAAGAAGTGCAAGGTACTGCACATGGGAAACAAAAACCCAGGGGAGCGTCACAATGGGGTGGGAGGCACTGACAACAGTAAAATGGAAAGGACCTGGGGTAATTATATCAGATGACCTAAAGGTGGGCAAGCACTTGAGAAGGCAGTAAGGAAGGCTGGGGGATACTGGGATGCACAGGAAGAGGCACAGTAGTAGAAAACAGGAAGTTGTTATCCCTCTGTACAGACAGTTGGTGAGACCCCATCTGAGTATTGTGTGTCCCTGGAGACCCCATCTCTCAAGAGACATAGACAGAGTAGAGACTGTCCAGAGGAGGGACCAAAATGGTGCAGGGTCTGCACCAGAAGACATACGAAGAAAGACTAAAGGAGCTTAATTATGTATACCCTTGAGGAAAGAAGAGAGAGGGGACATGATAGAAACTTTCAAGTACCTCAAGGGAATCAGCAAAGTCCAAGAGGGTAGCGTCTTTCAGAAAAGAGATGTGCAAGAACAAGGGGCACAATTTGAAGATAGAGGCGGGCTCTCAGAGGTAATGTGAGGAAGTATTTTTTCACAGAGAGGGTTGTGGATGCATGGAACAGCCTCCTGAGGAGGTCTGGAGTCAAGAACAGTGGAGGAATTCAAGAATGCATGGGACAGACATAAGGCAGTCCTAGTGGGGGGGGGAGGAAGTAAGTTGTTGGTTAACTAGGATCTGCAGCTTATCTGTTAGGTAGGAAAATGGGCAGACTAGGTGGGCCAAGTGGTCCTTATCTGCCGTCAGAGTCTATGTTTCTGTCTGGCCTCAGCACAGCAAAGTAGGTGAGCACACACTCCTGTCTCCTCCACAGCTTCTGGACAGTTAGCCTGCTGCTTTGCAGCGACTGGTCTACCCACCTCGCCTGCCTCTTCCTATATAATTTCACATCCTGTCATGCATCAAGGTCACGACTCCCCAGCCGAATCTCTATCATCCTATTTTCCCATTAGCGGGTTATACTAAACCACTACCATGGGCCACTGTTGAACCTTTCATCCCTACTGTTTCCCCAGTCCTAGCACCCTCCTTGTTGTCTCTCCTTCCATCCTGCCTTCTCCTACCCCTCTCACTTACTTTCCCTCATTTTCACACCTGCCCCCCCCCCCCACGCTTTGAACCTCCAACCCTTCGTTCCAGAGGCAACAACTCTACCACTGTGCCACTACAGCAGCACCTGTTCTGCTTTGTCTTTTGTGTCCCTTATTGGTCTCTGCCCCCTCCCTTTACCGGTCAGCTCATTCCCTCCCACTACTCTTGCTCTCTCTATACCCATCCTCCTTCCCTCTCTCCCCTAGTATGGCCCCCCTCTGTCCTCTCCTTGTTTACCTTCTCTCTTCTCTCCCCGCCCCTTGCCTGTCCCCTTCCCAACCCAGACTCTCTTCCCATCCTCACCCCACTCTGCAATCCGACTAGCCCCTCCGCTCACATCTCTCCAGCATCCAACCCCAGCCTTGCGCTGGCAATCCACCCTGTGCTCTCTCTGTCTTTCAATTTGTGGTGCCACGCCAACTCCTTTCCTCCGACCCCTCGCAATCTCCAAAGCCTGCCAGTCACAGAAAGCACAAAGGTCACACTGCACCCCTTCACCGCTTTGTCCTCTTATTGCTCCTATCTGGGGACATCGAAATTAATCCGGGCCTACCCGTTCTATCACAACCCCCACCCAGGCTCTCCCAAAAGGCCTTTGTATCTTTCACACCAATATTCGCAGCCTCCGTCCAAAACTTGATGATTTGAAAGTGCGGGTATATCAACATTACCCGGACATACTCTGTAGCTCTGAAACTTGGTTGTCCTCCCATACCCCAGATGCGCAACTGACCTTACCAATTTTCAGCATTATCAGGCAAGACCGTGGTAAATGAGGTGGTGGAGTAACCATCTACTTTCGTAACTCACTGAACCGTCTCACCGTCCACCGTGAGGCTGTTCCAAGCTCACATGAGCTGCTTCTAATAAACCTCACCTTACAGTCTTCATCTCCCTTCTCACAGTTATATATGCCTCCCCTAAACTGCCCACCTCTCTTGTCTTCTGCAACTTCAAGTCTCCACTCTAGCGAACTCACGTGAGCCAGTCCTTCTTGGGACTTTAACTTA